>JAWNOM010000368.1:0-600000 GCA_035045965.1 Drosophila aldrichi | reverse complement strand
CTGCTGCTGGTGCTGTTGCCTCTGTTCCGTGCTATTTATTAACCTTTTATTTAATGCTATTTGCTTAGATGTTTCGCTCGCACGTCGTCCCAACAAATGCTAAAGGCAACTGATGACAGGCCATCGCCTTGCAATTACCCTTACCCACTGAGGCCTGAGGTTTTGTTCGAGTTGGATTCAGTTGGGCTGGGGACGGAGTGGGACGAACCTATGTATGTGTATATGTAATTAGGTGATTGTCTGTCCGGTTCAAATGTCGCGTTTGTTTGCTTGCCTTGCGTTTCTTTTGTTGGCCCTGCGCCACCTATGTAAATGTATACACGTATGCATGTATGTGTGTGTGCGTTTGTGTGTGTATGTGTGTGTAGCAGTTGGCAAATGGAAATGGAGCGCTTGGCTGATCGTTAAGGCGGAGCGCCAATTGCAACTAATGACAGATGATTGCGGCTGTTGATTGAATGCAAACTGAATGGAATCGCCGAATGAATGCATTTTCGCATTTCGCATTTCGCATTTCGTATTTCGCATTTTAATTTCCCTTCATTTGTGGCCTGCCACTTTTAAGCACTATAATTACCAACGACCGTTGAACAGCTTTTCGGTTCACTCGCACCAATATGATTGTTGACAATGATCCGAGTACGTAATTTGCTACGCAAAAAATTTCATAAGAGATTTCGCATTGTGTTTTTTTTTTCATTGCATGTATAAATATGATATTTGTCGGAATTAACAAGTTAGCACACTGCTTATTGGAGTATCATGTATACATACTTCCTATTAGACCGTGAAGTATTCTGATTGGATGTATACCCCTTGAAAAAAATACTTTTTGGATACAACATTTCGTGTGATTTAATTTTGATAAATCTTAGTATAATTTAAATTAATTCAATTAACTGAAATACATTTTTATCGATCCACAAGAAATGACTTAGTAAGATAAATGGCGCCTAGCTTAAATATCATCTTATCTTAAATCAGTTATAGACACAGGTTTTGTTTTCGGATTAATGTTGTTCAATAGATCAATAAAAGTTTAGAGTAAAACAAATGCTACTAATTGACTATCCACTATAATAAATTGCCTAAAGCAGAAAAGACATTTGTTAAGATAAATTTAAAATCAATTAGAAAGTGAAAGGTATTGTTGACTTGGGTTTAAGCTCGAGCTACTGTTAACTCAAAACTAGAAACATTATAAATAAATCTATAAATTATAAATGTAGAAGAATTAAAAAATTGATTTGTAGAATTAAATTGGTTTAGTTCATAGCAGAGAATTCCAAAATTAATTTAATACACAATAAAAAATATATACATAAAACTTAATTTAATAGTATTAATCATGATTAGATAATCTCCAATTAGATATTTTCCATTTCAGTCCAATTTGCTCACTTTTTAAACAAACACTTACCCAATTCCAATTCCATTTTGTTCATCTAAAATTTATAAACAAAACCCCCCATTAAAAGTGAACTCGAAAATTAAAAATTCCAATTCTATTTGCGTTTGTTTATAATTGCTTGTAACACACTCCAATTAGATAGCAGATACGCCTGCCCATCCATCTAATTGGAAGCCATTTGTATGGCAAGTGGAAAATCGTTTAGCTGTCAATTAGATTTTCACATGGGCTTTTATTGATTTTGCCTTTGGGCTGAATTTCGTGTTGGTCGAATTGGAGGGCAATCAACGGTTGTTCATTATCATGTGTTAATTCCAATTAGAGCGGCCATGTTTGTGCGTGCGTGTGTGTATGCGTGTGTATTTGTTATTCAAATAGCAATATACACGCATATTTGGTTGTCTGCTTGTCAATGGGCAAGGCAAACATAAATTGAGACAAATGCCCCATGACAAGAAATCAAAGCAAAGCAAGGCAAAGCTAAGCGAAGCAACGGGGTAAGCGGAGTGCTCCAATAAGATTGCGCAATGTCGACACAAATTATTAATTTGCGCAACAGTTGCAGCCATTTTGTGCTCTGACTTATGACACAGTCATGTCCATTGTTTGCTAAACGGCATTAGACAAACAACAACGTAAACAATCGCGACAATCGCAACAATAAATGCTACGATTCGATTAAAAGATCAGCCGAAACGAGAAGACTGGCAGCAGCAGCAGCAGAGGAAAAAAAATGCAATTCCAATAAGATTGACAATGAGCGGCTGCCTAACGAGCCAGCTGCAGTGAGTGCGAGTGAGAGAGCAGACATGCAGGCAAGCAGGCAGGCAGCCAGGCAGAAGTCTGGCTTGTTGTTGCTCTTCTCTTCTCTTATGTTGCTCGTTTGTAAGCAACATACATTTTTGCGCGTCAGCGCCGACAGCGGTTCTCTCTCTCCCGCTCTCTCTCTTTCTGTGTCTTTCGCACTGTTTGTTTCGCGGCCTCAACAGACTCCGAGTCGGTGACTGCGCTGCGCTGCGCTTTGTTTAAATAAAAGCCTCTTTAAGTTTATCTATCGGGGCGCATCTAAATTGTGTGGGGAGCCCGTCGCGTCTGTGCGATTATGCTATTTGTTGCTGCGACTGCGCAGTCGGCAGTCGACAGCGACTGCCGCGCTTCTCTTGTAATGTTTTGCCGGTGCGCTTTTAGTTGATTTTTTTTTTTTTTTTTTGCTTTCTTGCTTTTGCTTTAGGTCTTTGGGTTGCCGTTGTTGCTGTTGTTGTTGTTGCTGTTGTTACTTATTGCTTGCGTTGTACGCTTCATGTTTTGATTGTATTTATTTTAGTTTGAGTAACTTTACTTTTTGCTGCTGCCGATGCTGCTGCCGTCCATTTCTGATGAAGATTTTCTGCGCGATTAACTGGCAAAGATCGCCTTACGCGCGCGCTCTACGCGGCCTCTTTTATGTGAAAAGCGTTTCGTGCGCAAGTTTAATCATGTCTCTTTTCATGGAACGTCGGAACGAGCTGGAACGAGCTGGAGCGGGGCAGCGCCGGAACGGGGAGAGAGCGCCTAATGGGGAACGGTTGAATTTCGCATTGTGCAGACATTTGAGCAATTGCGTTTAATGTTATTCATAATTCGTGTCTAGGGTTTCTCAACTGTTTGTTGTTTTGGTTTTATTTCTTTTTATTTTTTCGCTTTTTCTTCATCTTTCTTTTAATCGCCGTATAATTGTTGCTTGCCTCCGCTCTCTCACTCTGTCCCACTCACTCTCTCTCTCTCTCTTTCGCTCTGACTGAAATTAAGCTTGATTAATTTGTTGGTTGCGTTATCGACGCGTCGGCATCTGGGGCCCCAGACCGGGGGCCGCGACCTGCGTTCGACTGCGAGTGACTCGGATCGGGGCAACAAAGTTATTAAACTGGATTGGGTGTGCAATTGGGGCGTGGCAGTCGGCCCGGCCAGATAATAAACCGTGGACAGCTTTCGATGGACGGCGGCAAAAAGTAAATAAGAAAAGAAGAAAAAAAATTGAGAAAGAGGAAAAAACAACACTGGAATTTCTATTTTATGGCCAACGGATGTTGTCTAAAGAGCTAAGAGCAACATTTTAATGGCCCATTTTGAAAGATGAATGCAGATAAGATAAATTTAGCTTATTAATTAGTTGCGTATGAGTATGAGCATGTGTGTAAGAAAATAATCAAAGTAATTCTAAAGGCTTTTCAACAGTACATTTCAACATAACCTCAATAAAGGCGAAGAGAGTCATTAACTGTAAGTGTGTGTGTATGTATGTATGTATTGTATGTACTAGAGCCCAATTAGACAAGCTCACATACATACAGAGATGCAGGCATGAGTATTTGTGTATAACTATCATCAACGGTCGATGTGTGAAGCAAAAAAGGCATCAAAAACAATTATGAAATCACAGCAGATGTTGGAAACAAAATTGTGGTGGTGATTTATAAAGCGCAGGGCTAAAAACAGCTACAGCAACAGCAACAACAATGACATCAAAAAGCGCAACATTTTTGTTGTCTTTTATTAAAAGAGAAGAAAAACGAAGAAGCGAATGGAGGCAAAGCATGTGGCATGTGTTACACATACACAAAAACAAACACACAGACGCACAGGCATTTGTATATGTATGTGCGCAAAAAGAGGATGGAGTATGCCACTAAAAGGACTGCAGATGCGCAGCCACAAGCAAGAAACTTATGTACGTTGGAGATTTACGACTTAAATGCTGCAGCGCATAATCAAAAAGACAAGCGGAGATGAAGCTGGTATCGAAGCATCCGCAGGAATAGGACCAAAAGCAGCAGTAAGAGCAGCGGCCGCGGCTGCGGCAGAAGGAGCCGACAAAAGCAGCGACGCTGGCAGTGCACTTAATTAACAAATATACAAACACTTAACATAACCTCAACTGACAGGCGGTCGGTCGGGCCAGGCAGAGCGTTGACTGAGCGAGACAACGCTAGTGTAACATTTACCCCACACCCTCGTGCACACACACACACACATACTAAGTCAGTCGGCAGCTTGCGCAGCTCGTCGTTCATTGGATGTTCGAATTGTGCGAGAGAGCGGTGGAAAAGAGAGCGCACGAGAGCAATATCTGCGCTCTGCGCGTGTGTGTGTGAGTATATGTTTTGTTCTTATTGCCGTTCCGGTTTTGGGCCTTTGGCCTGACTGGCGACTGCTCGCTCTTGCTCATTTTTGCCGTCTCGTTTAGTTGCAAGTTCGCGGGAGCTTCAGTTGGTTCAGCTGACTGGCAGAGCGCACGTAACGGAAACCGGGCGAGAGTTTTTATTGTTTTTTCGAACGTTAAATAGTATTATGTTGAATATTGAATGCCAGACGTGCGTGAGCGCCATCTAGCGGCGAGACGACCTAACGAAACGAAAGTGCTTGTGTGAGTGTGTGTGCCCGTGTGTGCATATCACAACGTCTGTGTGTGTGTGCGTGTGAACTAATTGTGAATTGTAAATAGCGCAACATCGAAATGCCGACGGCTTTGCAGCCCCTAACTCTGGGCTAGGCGCACTTCTGCCGCATTGAACTGCCATCGAACACTGGCTACACTTATGTCCACGCTGGCCAGCAGCCGCCATCCGACGCTGAATCTGACACTGAAACGCAGCAACGAGAATCAGCATCAGCATCAGGATCAAGAAGCTGTGCCTGCTGCAATGCATCCCGATTGCCTGCCCCTGCCACTGCCTCTAGCTGCAGCTGGTGGCCACGGCAGCAGTCCTCAGTTGCAGAAACCGGACGATGGGGACGAGGACGAGGGCTCCGCTTGCGATGAGCATATGGTGAATATTTTGGACGACCAGGAGGAGCCCAATGACGACGACGATGAGGAGCTGGATGATGCGGCCAGCTGCTGCAGCGAGAACAGCGTCCTCAGCGTGGGCCAGGAGCAATCCCAGGTGGCGGCGGCCCAGGCCAGACAGCGCCTGCTCATGAGTCAGCTCTATCGTCCGTCGGCCTTCAGCAGCGTCGCCAACAATGTGATTCCTCATGCGCCAGCCACCGACGATGCTGCTCATCCCATGCCTGCGCCGGCCAGCTTCCAGGAGGAGTTTCTGCGTAAGTCGCAGCTCTATGCGGAGGAGCTAATGAAGCAGCAGATGCAGCTGATGGCCGCGGCCAGGGTGAACGCGCTCACAGCTGCTGTGATGCCGCTGGGCGGCCTGCGCGGACCCAAGGTCACGCAGCAGCTGCAAATGGCCATGGCGGCCATGAGGCCCACGGCCGGACAGGATGCACTGGCTCAATTAACGGCCACGGCGTTGGGCATAGCGCCTGCAACGCATCCGCATCAGCTGCTCATGCAACAGCAGTTGCAGCAACAGCAGCAGCAACAACAACAACAACAGCAGGCGCAGCAGCAGCATCCAAATCCTTATCAGCCGTTGCAGAGCAATCACAGCTACAACAACAACAACAATAATAACAACAACAATAATTTGAATGATAATGAACGCGCCTTGAAGTTCAGCATCGACAACATACTCAAAGCGGACTTTGGTTCACGTCTGCAGCAGCGTCTAGCCGCAACGGGCGCCGGCGCCGGCATCGGCGCTGGAACTGGCGCCGGAGCAGCGCTGAAGACGCCGCGCAAGAGCCAGAAGCCATTGAATCTGGTGCAGCTGCAGACGCAAACGCAGCCCAGCCTGAGCTTCTCCAGCACCTTGGCCAACATCTGCAGCAACAGCAACGACTCCAACAGCACCGCCACCAGCAGCAGCACCGCCAACAATCCGGCAGCCGTTGACCTGGTCAAGTCGCCCAGTGCCACATCGCCGGCGCCAACGTCAGCGTCAGCCGCAGCAGCGGCCGCAGCAGCCACTGGCAAGGCGGCAGCCGATGATAACGGAACAACTGCGACAGCCACATCGACCAGCTCCACGCCCATCGTGTGGCCAGCTTGGGTCTATTGCACGCGCTACAGCGATCGCCCCAGCTCAGGTGAGTGTCCATGCAGGGTAGAAAGAATAATATGAAATGAATATAAACGGAACTAAGCTCAGTTTCTTAAGAATGAATATTTCGATTAGACCAAATTCATATAGTTCCTTTCCACACACACACACATACACACACACGCAGTCAGACAGATGATAGATGGACAGGGTGTTGAGTGGGTAGTGTTGAGTGGTTGAGTGGCTCATAAACAGTTGAGCAAACAATGTGGCAACCACAGAGTACGCCGCACCGTATCCAGACAGCGGCGTCAATCTGCAGCTCATTAGGTTGCAACCACCAAAAAAAAAAGAATGGAAAGAGAAAGAGGAAGGAAAGGGGCAACTGCCATGACACGCTCACTCCAGCATGGCACACTACCACCACCACCACCAGCAGCACTACCGCACCGCACCGCTCCCTCGCCCAAGTTCACATGCGACTTCCTTTAGCCACTCATGAAGTGTTTGCTCGAGTGGTTTTTATGTCCTTATGGCTTATGTAACATAACTTAAGCTCATTATGCGCGTGCCTCTCACTCACACACACACACTCTCTCTCTCTCTGCCACACCCCCTCCTCTGGCCATAATCATGGCACTCATGAATTTAGTTTATGCCACCGCAGGGAATTTTCGGTAATCGTTTGCCTAATAATTTTATGTGGCCAACTAGTGCCTGAGAGGCGAGGCACTCGCAACTGAATATTTCCCTTGACTTTTGGGGTTGTTTGCGAGGGTCGTTTCATGTTTAACTTGTCATTTTGTTAGCTTTTCCCATTATCCACGCACAGCTCTCAAGTGGGCGTCACAATAACCAAATAGACTCGATTTCCTTTTCTTCTTCTTCGTCTTCTTCTTTTTTGATACTTTGATATTAATTAATTTTTATTATTATTTATTATTTTTATTCGCGTTTGAGTGGATAAATAATGCGTAATGAATAATGAATAATGTGCGTAAGGTAAGCGAGGTAATGAATCTCTTTTGATTAGAGTGTAACTAAATTTAGTTGGCATTATTTAAGTGATTTATACTTATGTATATGTATATTTATATAGAGAGATGGAGCAGCAGCGATAGTTAGATATATTTACATATGTATGTAGTATACTATATCATATACATGTATCATCATCGTATATACAATAGATCATACATTCTATTGCACTATTTCGATACCTATGGATTAACAAAAACTCTTTTTAGCCCTATATCATATCATATCATATCATAGCTTTTGAAAGTTAAACACATACAACTTCATTCTTTTATATAATTCATAATACAGAATATATAGTATATTATCTACATCATATTGTTTTTTCTCTCAGTTACAATATGATATAGATAATATTCTAGTTTAGATTAAGGTTTAATGATGACTGCCCTATATATAGACAAGAAGCCGCAAAAAAGAATTCTTAAAAAAAAGTAGGAATCTTCTAGAGATAAAAGTAATTCATATATTAATTGTCATAGTGGATATTTGGAATAATTAAATATATATCCCTATATCACGATTACGATTTTTAGGAATGGATACTTTATATTTTATACTGGATTGTATAATATGAAATAGCCTAAAAATGCAATTTAGTGTGCCATGGTTACATTATATAGTTTATACTATACAATTTACATTCATTTAAGAATTCAATTGATATTTGGTTAGAATAGTTAAGATTTCCATTACTTAAGAGTTCGTTTTGAGAGGGATGATGTGCCTGCTGCTTCCCTTTTCATTCCTAGTTCACTGTCAAGGCAAGTACAAATCTTTGGTTTAATGATTAACTAACTGGATTGCCCGCTCCCAAATTAACGCACATTCTAGCATATGTGTTAGTCCATCACTTTTGCTTAACTAACTGCAACTGTTTCACTCTCGCTAAACTTTTCTCGATTTTACTTAGCCTCTTAGACTGATTAATGTGAGCTTCACATTTGACTTCCCGCTCAATTGCTACCCATCTGCCTGCCCAGCTCCCTATAAATGGCTACTCACTACGCTCCCCTTTTTCCACCAGTTGCTCCCTCTCGTATCTCACAGTCGAAGCTATAAGTTGAGTGCATAAATCGCTTTTGTTTGGGTTTATCGCGTTCGCTAATTAACCAGAAAACGTAACGTTTTTTCTTTTTTGTATGCCAACCATTTTGTTGTTGTCTCTTTCTTTCTTTTTTTTTTTTTTAAGGTGTGTTTTGTTGTAAAAATGTATTATGCATTTTATTGCAGTGCTTGTTGTTGTTGTTTGTTTGGATTTTTTAAATTTAGCGTGACTAAAACGAGATCTCGATCGCATTGCGGCTCCATAATTTGAATGAATGTTGTAGGCGATGAAGTTGAAGTTGAAGCCGGAGCTAAGAGTTGGAGCTGGATGGAGTTAGGGCTGCAGTTGGAGCGGGAGCTACGAGATTTCAGTTAACAAAAAAAAAACATGAAAAGAGAGAAGGGGAAAAATATTTAAATGCAACTCGAAAAACTGAAATAAAAGTCATAAATTTAGAGCTTTTGAAAAATTACCTTGACTACGGACAAGAAAGATTATTAAATTTTATTAAAAGGTGTTAATTTGACAAATTAATGCGACATTTGTGTATGTGTATGTGTGTGTGTGCGAGTGGGCGTACTTATGCGGAATTAGCTCATAAAATAGTTATTTATTACAAAACATTTAAATATTATTAAACGAAAAACTTTAATAATTACGAGAAGGCAATCAAATTTATTGCATGTTTCTAGCTTGCTTCAAATATACTTGAAATAAATAATACTAAAAATAGTAAAACTATATTTTTATGGACTAAATTAGCATTGAAGTCAAGCCAATTGCAGTTGCGACGGATATAGACCTAGTCGATATTGATTTATTATTGTTGCTTGTATAGTTTATACCACTTGAATATGGTAATGCGGGGTATATGTGCTTGTGTAAGCTTAAGATGTGGTAGACTATTTAAAGTATATTTTGATCAGCACTGAGAATGAGTTGACTCCATTTCGACTGTCTCTATACGTCCATTGATCTGTTCATTTATTTTGCATATCTGTGAGTACGAAATTCCGGACAGTACGTCTGTCTATTTATTTGTCTATCCATACATTTGTCAGTTCGTCTAACATTCTAAACGTCCGTTTGTCCGGTGATAGGTCCGTCTTCCGGTCTGTCCGTCGGCCCGTCCATTTGTCCATTCGTCTGTTGGTACGCTCGTCTGTCTGCCCGTCTCTCTGTTCATCTATCTGACCGCTCGTCTGTCCGTCCGTCCGTCTATCTGACCGCTTGTTTCTCCGTCCGTCTGTCTGTACGTTCATACTAGCTCTCTTCTTCAACTTCAGCATATCTCCTAATCACTTACTCCCCCTCTACACTAACCTTTATTGTTGGGCTTTTTTTTGTGGAAAAGTCTCTTTGGTCGATCTGGAAACTTTATTTCATTTTTTCATTGCATTTGCTGGCAGATGTTAGGCTTATGTATTTATAATTATACAGCTCTATGCCCATGAATTGAACCACAAATTGCCGTTGCTGCCAATGACATATAGAGAAACGCAATATGCCATTTCATTGGTTAGCTAAAAACGGATCGACCACAAAATGAATGCGGCTGGGCATGGCTATTGTTGGCCGGCTATCAGAAATATGTTGTTGTCTATGCAAATGTAATGGGCTTATAAATATGCGTTGTCAACACGCTTAAGCTGTTGGCTGCCGCAGCTGCCACACTGTTGCCACTTGCAGCTGAGCCTAGTTGAGCTCCAGCTCGATTCGTGGCAATTTTCGCATTTGTCCGGCACTTGGCGCTCATTTAACAGTAGTCGGTCGGATCGCCACTGAACCATTAAGTAATTTTCAATCTGCCCCCAGAACGAGGCACGGCCAACAGCAGAACAACAAACATGCGGCTGCTGTGGCTGTGGCTGCCACAACAATGACAACATAAACAAACGAATTTCAATTACCCATCAGCCTTAGCTGCAATTACCTTCAGCTCTCTCTCTCCCCCTCTCTCTACTCTCTACACGCCTCAAGAATTTTCCGCGCAACGCAGCTGAAAGTTTTGCGCCTTTTGCCTTTCTGTGCGCATTTTCTCAATGGAAAATTTGCTTAGCAAATTGGCCCCCCAAACGATTTGCTGGCACATCAAACAGCAGCTGAAGCACGATGAAGACGATGCGATGCGTCCGTCGTTCGGGGAAGTATTCCCATTTGGCAACTCCCCATTAAAACGCTTCGCTTATCGCAATTTTACAATAGTTTAACGAAAAAAAATACTTCAAAACGTTTGTAATTTCCCATTGCAAATAGCTCGAAATACCCTGTAAAACAGGCAATGGGTGGTGGGGTGGCGGGGTGGGGGGTGTTGAGGTCGGGCGGCATTGCGCGTCAATTGGACGCCGGCTAATAGCATTTCGATTGCCTTCACGGAATCAATAAGTGGCGCCCGACAATCTATGTGCAAAATCTATTCGTTAGCCCATTTGCCACAACTGCATGCAACATTTGGTTGCAAGTGCGAATGTGTGCCGGGACGGCACTCATGTGAGCCAATTAGTTGGCTCCATCCACAAGCATGGACTCCCATTGCTGAGCAGACGAAATGATGTGCAGTGTGTGTGCGACTAGCAGATACCCTGCAAAGAAAATGAACTGTGATTGGGCAAATGTGAAGGTAGAAACTTTAGGTAAGTGAGGTGGATTAGGAAGTGAAATGAAATTAAATTAAAACTGAAATCTCAAGCGGTTTCTCTTGATGAGTCTTTAGAACAGAGGAACAGAAGAAATAGCGGATTTCTATATAAAGGGCTGTCCATATTCGACTGACCCATCTGGCAGTCTTATATCTTTTGACATGGAAGCTTCAATCCAAGCTGATTTTTACCACGAGTCAGCATACTAATAAAATTTACATTCTAAACAACAAGTCTAGTTTTGAAAAAAATCAAATAAATAATTAACAATAATAATAATGTGAAAAGAACACCATTGAACGTTTGTAGGAAATATTTTTTGACTGCTGATGCTTTATTTAATCAAAATTTGGATGATAATATTGCTTTCATACGTTCCAGTATTGAGTCGTCGCCAAGGACATTCATTGGTAGGCATTACAAACAATTATACGCCTTGACTTGCAGTTATTTCCATTTGAATTGCCCTCATGCAAGCCTCGTCGATTAGAGTGGACCCAAAGTGTTTTTGGGTCAGTCGAATATGGACAGCCCTTTAGTTATTACAATGTTTCTGACTCTCCATATATTTTATATTTATTTATTTTATTTTATTTTTATATATTTTATTTTATTTCATTTTATTTATTTTAATTAATTTATTTTATTTATTTTATTTTATTTTATTTTCTTTATTTTATTTTTATACATTTAATTTTATTTATTTAATTTACTTTATTTTAATTATTTTATTTATTTAATTTATTTAATTTACTTTATTTTATTTTGTTTATTATTTTTTAAATTTAATATATTTTACTTATTTATTTTATTTATTTTTTATTTATTTATTTATTTTTTAAAATTTATTTTATTTTATTTATTTTATTTTATTTTATATATGTATTTAATTTAATTTAATTTATTTTATTTTATTTTATTTATTTTATTTTATTTTATTTATTTTATTATTATTATTTTTTTTATTCATTTTATTTATTTTATTTATTTATTTTATTTTTATTTTTTAATCTTATTTTATTTATTTTGTTTATTATTTTTTTTATTTAATTTATTTTACTTATTTATTTTATTAATTTTATTCATTTTATTTATTTTATTTATTTATTTTATTTTATTTTATTTTTATTTTTTAATCTTATTTTATTTATATATATTTTATTTTATTTATCCCACTTTTCCTCTCTCTGTTTCTACTTCTCTTAAAGTTTTGGAAAACCGTTTATACTAACTATTATATATATATATATATATAACTATTATATATATATATATTTATTATTAATTAATTAAATTTATATTATTAAATAGATATCTATTATTTATTTATTATAAGAAACCTACAGTCAACTATTATTACTATTACTATTATTATACTAATGAAACTATCCAAGTTCCCTTGTCATTTGCATTTGAAAACTTTAGCAATTCGCAAATACAACTAATTAGTAAATCAGGCAAATTCAACGTTGACATCAATTAAACGACTTCATAAACTACTCTAAATTGTGTCAAAGTTTCGCAATTGATTTTAACCTGGCCAAGTTGCTAGAGGCGCACAGAATTTGAAGTCAATTTACGTTGGAAAGGCAGCCATAAAGCGGGAACAACAGTAACATTTAGTTTGAGGAGGTTTATGACCCAAATGCATACATCAAATATGAATATGTAGCTGTCACGTCATATGATAATCATGATATAGCCATAGAGCCAGAACTCGTCGGGTTTCTAGAAGTCTAGCAACTTCCTTAGGCAGCAGCGCCGCAAACGCCTGCCGTAGAAGGCAAATTAAGCCATTGGAGCAGGCAACTTGCGAGTCGAACAATTTGCTGTTGTTAATGTTGTTGTTGTTGTAGTTGTTGTTGTTATTAAATGAAAATGTTGCGCATTTCCTGACGCACGCTAAAAGTCTGCAACATTCAACATTCAAACACCTAAAGGGCACAAGGCCTGGCAATAACAACGACTAGCGCATGCCCTCTCTAACTGAGTTGAGGTAGCTGATGGGCGTGGCTCAGCGATTTATGAAGTGACAAAAATTAATTTTTTAACTGTTTAGCTAACGCAGCAGCCGAAGCGGCAGCAGTTACTGCAACAACTGTAACTGACAGTGCCTTTTAAGGCATAGCAACAACAACTGCATTAACAACAACAACAACAACAACAACAACTCTGGCAATAAAACTGTCCGAGTTGGGCTGCACTCCAAATCGAGACCATATCAGCCAGCAAAAATGTCGTTTAAACTGTGCTGTTGACCGCATTTGGTTAATGCGATCTGCAATTGTTGTTGTTGTAGTTGCTGTTGTAGTTGTTGTTGCTGTTATTGCTATTGCTGCTGCTATTGCATTTGCTGCACAGCTCTGACACGCAATTGCTGCAGCAAAACATTATTAACTTACGCTCTCTCCCTTTCCCTCTCTCTCTCTCGCTCTCGCCCACTCTGTCTCTCTATACCCAGCAATCCACTGAGCACAGTGGGTGTTTAGCTCGAATTGTTATTGAAAATGTTACGCGGTTTATGTGGTTAATTTTTTTTTATTAGGATTAAATTGATTATTGAATCTATTAAATAAACCTGTTTTTATATAACATATAAAAACAATTCAATTTTTTAAATGATTAAATTATTATTAGCTGTATTTTTCTTAAATAAATATTTAATTATATATTTTCATAATTTATTATTAATTAAATTTTTATTATTAATTAATTAAATTATTATAAGCTGTATTTTGCTTAAATAAATATTTATTTAAATATTTATTTAAGCAAAATACAGCCTATTATTTTGCTTAAATAAATATTTAATTATATATTTTAATTATAAAAAAAATTTTTTTTTAAATATTTAATTATATATTTTAATTATAAAAAAATATATATATACAATTATATTGTATATATTTTTTGTTATAATTAAAATATATAATTAAATATTTATTTAAGCAAAATACAGCTTGTAATAATTTAATTAATTAATAATAATAATTTAATTAATAATAAAATAATTAAAATATATAATTAAATATTTATTTATTAAGCAAAATACAGCTAATAATAATTTAATTACTTTAAAAATGTAATTGTTTTTATATACATATGAATACAGGTTAAATTGCAAAAATCATTAACAAAAATCATTTAACAAATATTATAAAACATTTTGCCCCCAAAACTCGCTGCTATTTACAGGGTATCACCTAGAGTGAATACCCCATATTTAGGCAGCGCATGCCTATCAGCTATTGTGGATCATCTTTATCGTTCGTAGTGCTAGATTAATAATGGGCGTTGCTGCTCGTCTCTTTTGGCTTGGGGCATTCCGCCTTATCATTTGCACAATTTCACACTCATGGCCCCAAAATATATATGTGTGTGTGTGTGCGTGTGGGGGCCAACGACATGCCGAAATCCCATAGTTGATTTCGTTACTTTATGCGTATACGTAACGTGTTCAAAGTTAAGGCAGAGAGCCAGAGGGGCAGAGGGGCAGAGTGGCAGAGATCGTGTGTACCTTGGGGACCACCCAGACGGGGCACCAAAAAGCCAAACTCGACGCAAAAGACAAGTTTCCGCATTTGGATTCAGATGAATTCAGATGAATCGCATTGCTGGCATATAAAAATCATTTTTATAACTTCATTTGTGTTAATTTGGAAACGCGCCGCGCTGCGATCGAAATCGAGAGACAGACAGACGGACAGAAAGACGGACAGACCGCAAAGACACCACCAAAAAGCTCGAAATGTTTTACGGCTTGCCGTCGATATTTACAGCTGTCAAAATATTTTCTACAAGCAAATGACTTCATTCATCAGCTGCCCAAAGTGGGCAGGGCAGGTATTTCATATTCTCTTATTATTATTCGTGTTCATTTCGTGTGCGATCAATCTTTGGGCCAGTCCGTTCAGTCAGGCAGTCAGTCAGTCAGTCAGTCAGTCAGTCCGTCAGTCAGTCAGTTGGCTGGCATAAACATGCATTAAAAGCCAACAAGCAGACAAATAAACAAATAATCAAAATAAGCCTCATTATGACTACAGACAGCAGGCGAATGCAGCAACAACAACAACAACAACAACAACAACAACAACAGTAACAACAACAACTCGGGCAAGAATTTATTGAAAACTAATTAAACCTGACGGCAGCCACAATTCATTTGTTTGTGGCCTTTTAATCGTTTATTTATTACTCAGTCTGCGCTTGAATATGTCTCTATGTAGCTGAGTATCTGTATCTGAGCTGCTCATATGAAATATATCTTTGTACCTATATATATATCTATAAATCCATATATCTATAAAAATATAACTCTATATATATCTATCTTAATATATCAATATATTTATATATCTACATATATATATATATATATATATATATATATATATATATATATCTATGTATATATATCTATGTATCTATATATCTAAACATCGATCTATCTGTATATCTATATATCTATATATCTATACATCTATCTATCTATCTATCTATCTATCTATCTATATATCTATATATCCATATATCCATATATCCATATATCCATATATCCATATATCTATATATCTACACATCCATATATCTATATCTTTAATTATATCTCTATCTGTATCTATGTCTCCCATCCTCAGCCTCAGCCTCAGCCTCAACCTAGCCAAGCTGGGCATTTAATAATGAGCTCAAATCTAAGATGCTTGATTGCAGATCTTATCCAGTTTTTTCATTTTACAAATTGTTTCTTTATTTATGAATACAAGTATTTGATTATTCGCATTCGTTTTTCAATTTCAATTGATTTGTTCTCTCAAGTTTCGTATTTTGTTTGGTTTGAGCTCAATTGAATTGCATTGATTCATTAATATCAAATGCTTGGGCAGTAAATTGTATTACTAAAAGCCATTTGTTTTATGTGTAGCTCTTTAATGGGCCTCAGATGCTAATTGAGTACAATGCGAGAGCCAGCGAAATTAAATATGCAATTTTATTAGCTCAAGCAGACGTCTACAAGTGTTGCCCGAGCTTTGGCCAATATTTTAGACGTGCCTTAATAAATATCATCAACTGTAGATTATCATTTATAGATAGATGTCGGGGGATCTGAGAGAGCCAAGCAGAAGATTTGTTGCCAAAGTTTAGTGGAGTTGCGAGCTGAGCTGAGTTGAGTTGAGTTTAGATATCTTTATGGATCAATCAGTTCCGCTGAGTTTGTTTGCTCTTTGTGGGCAGCTTTAATGTTGCGTGGCGTTAATTGAGGCACATAACTAACACCCTTCGGATCACAGCTTCGAAATGGCTTCGGGCTGAGTGAAACCTGTACAGGAATTTGTGGCTCTCATTGACATTTTGATGGCCGCTGGCCGCTGGCCGCTGGCCGCTGGTCGTTGCCTTGGCTGAGGCTGATGTTGGGTCTGATGTGGTTGTCATACAGTTGACATGTCTGTCGTCTGTTGGATGAGGGGGAAAACTTTGATTATTTTATGCCAGTGAGTGACGGGCGGGCCGGGCAGTCACGACAGCAGGGCTCAGTTCCAGTCACAATCACCGAGAGTCACAGTGACCGATGCTGCGATGCTTCGATGCGTGCGTGTGGTCAACCGCATTTGTCAAGTTTAATTGGGAAGCGAGCTGGGCTTTTGGTTCTTGGTTTCACTTTTTTGCTGCCGCTGCTGCTTTGCATAGCCATCAGCTATACTCAGCTCCAGTCGCTGTGCCCACATTTGTTGGCTTATTGTTTGTTTATTACTTGTTTCGCTTTAATTACTTGTTCGTGGCGATCGTGGGGCCAGCGTCGTGCGGCCCGCAGTAAAACCGATAGTCACACTTATTGGAATTACTGCTTCATTATCATGTGAAATGATTTTGGGCTCCAATTGGAATTGGAATTGAAATTGGAGTTGGAGTTGGAGTTGGCCAACTCATAATCTCTTGACACTTGAGTACCATTCAAAAGAGTTCTTCAGCTGTGTGGCCAAGCGAATTCAAATCAGCTGAGATTAGTGAGAAACAAAGCGCAGCGCGATCGTCGTCGGCCCACGGAAACAAGTTGAAAAGTTGTTGCTGAAATTTGTAGCTGAAGCTACGAAGCTGATCTCCAAACGGTGTTGCCATCATGCCTCGAGTGCTCTGTAAATATTCGTATTCGTAGCGCACGATAATTGAGAGATTCTAAGTTTTCTTCTCGGAAACGATGCGGCGTGAGTGCCGCAAAGGGGCGCCAATCCAGCAGCAGCTCAACTTGATACAGATGCTCAAATGCATACCAATTGATGTGCGTACATACATATATATATATATTTGTATATATGTATTTATGTACTTGTATTTTGTATATATTGATGAATTTTATTGATATTGTATTGAGAATAGTATATGTAGTAGGAGCATGATATCATATACCATACAATCTAAGAGTGTTTATATACATAGATACATTACATTTATTACATTAATTTACATTTATACATACATTACATTATGTATAATAGATAATCGATCTTTCTGTCATATTGTAATACTATATACAGTAGAATCCGACTATAACGACTCTGCTTATTGCGTTCTTACGGTTTTTGCGGCGAATATTCTAGTTCCCCTTATATGAGCAAACTTATACGTCTTCCGGGTATAAGGACAGTCCCTTGAGGAGCGTTATAACCGTACTCTACTGTATATAGTTTTACAAAATAAAAGATAGACATATATAGAAATACTCTTTATATTAAAATAGACCATTACTTCATCTGCTTTAATTTGATTTGTTATATTTTTATTATTTCTACAAACTTTACGTATAGAAAAGAAAGTCTTGAGCAACTTTTCTCTATATGACCTTTTCTATATCTTATATATAACTAAAATTTAAGTGAAGTATCTTGAAAAGATAAAAATATTGTCATTCACGTTAATAAAATTTGTTTTTACTTTGGTTGGTTAGGTTTGATCTCCTTGTTAAGCAAAAGTTAACTGAAATAAAGCAAAATCTGGTATACATATATCGTAAGCAAGCAAGGCAACTTGCATGGCTACTTCAGACAGCTTCTAGAACTATCATTAACAGAGTTTACTGTAGGCCACAGCTTCTTCATTATCTTGCTGTTCCAGCTAAGCGACAACCAGTTGATAATTCAATGTAATTCAGCTTAAGTAAGCTGAGCCAAGAAACTTCCGTCTTCTGGCATAAACTTATAAGTAAAGGAGCGCAGCTTCCATATAATATATAAAATATTATATAAATATTATATTAAATATTATATCTAACTATTAAACACTTTCACATATAGATAAATCTAAATTTGTTCTCAATAGTCTAGCTGAAACTGTAGGCGTATTACTTATTCCCACACATCTATTTAGTCGCTGAGTCGCTTTGCTGGTCTTTTGGCTAATTGCAATCATAATGTCAGGGCGCGATAATGCAGAGGCTGATGACTTAAGCAAGCGCAGTTCCCATAAGGCTATCGGATATTGTCTAACTCGGATCTATATTGTTGCAGCTGGGCGCAGTTGGACGAGGGGGCATGCGGCATGTGGCATGCTGCGACGACCAGGCGATGGGCGCATAATAAAATTAAGTCAATGCACAAGCAGCAGCAGCAGCAGCAGCAGCCGTCGAGTCGTTTGGCTTTTCTGCCTCATACAAAATTCGCGCTGTTGTTGTTTTTGTTGTTTGGTTGTTGCATGGTTGTTGCCTGGCTGTGGCTGACTGGGACCACCCAAGTTGACAGCGAACACGAACAGCGCTTAAGCTTGTCCAGAGACAGACTCTGCAGTTGCAATCGTAGCCAGAGCCAGCGAGGAGCCACTCTAATAAAGCTCGAATGCTGCTGCTGCTGCTGCTGCTGGCTCGTTCGACCACGTTCCACGTTCCAGTGCATACAAAATAAATTTTATTAAGCAGTTAGAAACGAGCATTAATGAAATGCAGCTTGCAGTGGAGAGAGAGAGAGAGAGAGGGAGAGAGGGAGAGGTGGGCAGCTACTGATCCGCAGCGATAACTGCGTACGATCAGCAAAAGTTGCACAAGTGAGACAGAGAGAGAGAGAGAGAGAGAGAGAGAGAGTGCGATTCAATTTGCTGCCGTTGTCCTTAGCGTTCTCGTATGATGCTGATATATGCGATCGTGATCGTTGTCGATGTGCTCATTGGGGCTTCATTGCGATTTATGTGCGTAATAATTGTGACAATCACAGTCGAGTCGAGTCCAGCTGCTGACAACTGACAATGACAACGATCATCATCATCATCATCATCGTCATCATGATCGTGATGATGATCAGCTGAGTGAACTCTAGTAATTAAATTGCATTTCTGTATCGCCAGCTTCAATTGAACGCAAGAGAAATAACGCTAAAAATTATGCAAAATCAATTGATTAAAATGATGATGAATGATTCATAAATGCTGTG
This sequence comes from Drosophila aldrichi, assembly GCA_035045965.1. NCBI lineage: Eukaryota > Metazoa > Arthropoda > Insecta > Diptera > Drosophilidae > Drosophila > Drosophila aldrichi. Next base: position 580,534 of record JAWNOM010000368.1, on the reverse strand, counting down.
ATGGATGAGCTGCTAGAGCTAGAGCTCAAATGCCACCCACATTCATAATTAACTGAGTTATATCATTTGTGAAAGTTGGGAATTGTGAAAACACTTAAAAAAAAAAAAAAAAAAAAAACAAAAATCAAAATCCCCAAATGCTAATTAATAAACGAATGATAAATTGCTTAAAATTAAATGAATTAAACAAATCAGCAAATGGGAATATCCCTAATTTGAAATCGACGCTTTCATTGCTCTCCTATTCTAAGTTGTGATAATTTCGTAATTGTTGATCTATTAGCGCTGATCTATTATAGCAAACACACACACACACACACACACACACACATCCAGCTCGTGGCTAGTTTCAAAACTCAATTGGCAGTTACGCCTGCTCGACAGCTAAGGCGTTTTGGCCCAGTACCCCGTAGGCCTCAGTAGAGTTGGAATTTTGGTCTTGTTTCGGCTCAAAATCGGTGTCAATAAGATTGATGGCTTGAAGCAACAGCCCAGTTGAACTGAACACAGGCTGAGCTTCAGTTAGACAGAGGCATGTTCATAGATACACACACACACACACACATACATACAGAGAAACACTGTTGCATTTGAAACTGGCTTTAGCTGAGAGCAAAGCGGACTTGGCTTTGAAATTGCTCTCATATAAATATGTGTGCGTGTGTGTGTGTGTGTGTGTGCGCCACTTAACTTTGGTGTCAGTCAGAGCTGGAGCTGGAGCTGGAGCTGTGCTGGAGACGACGATGACGATGACGATGTGGACCACACACGCAGGCAAATGTTGATTGCCGACTTGAGTGACACTTTTTGATAAGTTGATTAAAATGTTTTTACGCAGCGGCGAGTGCATTGACATTGAGCTGATTTGATTGACTGACTGACTGACTGGCTGGACTGACTGACAGTCGATTTGGTCTGTAAGAATAAAAAAAAAAAGTGTTCCACGGAACGCCGCAGATCGTCGTGCTTCAATTAGTCTGCTAGGCGAGCATCTAGATTCTAGGCTTCTCAGAACTCGCCTAGGTTCAATTAACGCGCACTAAGCGCTAAAAGCGATTAAAATAGCACCGACTTCTGTTCTATATATATCTGTATCTGTATTGGTATCTGTATCTGTATCTGTATCTGTATCCGATGTCCAATTGCTTAATTGTAAACTAATGCTGCATTTTATTTGTTTATTTTGTTGCCGCTGGTCATTAATGCGAGTTGCCTTTTGCCTCTGTTCTTCTCTTTGCAGGTAATTGGCGCATTCGTTTATTTATTTATTTATTTAATTGCTAATTGTTAATTGTTGACTGTTGATTGTTGATGGTTGATTGTTGATTGTTGAGCCTTCAGCTTCAATTAATTGTGCAACTATAACAACAACTACAACAAAGTAGTTTGACTACGATTTCAATTCCCATTTGCCATGTAAGTATCTGATTATCTCTAAATGTATCTGAGTATCTATATCTGACTGTAAATGTATCTGTATCTTTATAAGCAACTATCTCTTTCAGCATATACATTCTGTATCTGTATCTGTATCTGTATCTGTATCTGTATCTGTATCTGTATCTGTATCTGTATCTGTATCTGTATCTGTATCTGTATCTGTATCTGTATCTGTATCTGTATCTGTATCTGTATCTGTATCTGTATCTGTATCTGTATCTGTATCTGTATCTGTATCTGTATCTGTATCTGTATCTGTATCTGTATCTGTATCTGTATCTGTATCTGTATCTGTATCTGTATCTGTATCTGTATCTGTATCTGTATCTGTATCTGTATCTGTATCTGTATCTGTATCTGTATCTGTATCTGTATCTGTATCTGTATCTGTATCTGTATCTGTATCTGTATCTGTATCTGTATCTGTATCTGTATCTGTATCTGTATCTGTATCTGTATCTGTATCTGTATCTGTATCTGTATCTGTATCTGTATCTGTATCTGTATCTGTATCTGTATCTGTATCTGTATCTGTATCTGTATCTGTATCTGTATCTGTATCTGTATCTGTATCTGTATCTGTATCTGTATCTGTATCTGTATCTGTATCTGTATCTGTATCTGTATCTGTATCTGTATCTGTATCTGTATCTGTATCTGTATCTGTATCTGTATCTGTATCTGTATCTGTATCTGTATCTGTATCTGTATCTGTATCTGTATCTGTATCTGTATCTGTATCTGTATCTGTATCTGTATCTGTATCTGTATCTGTATCTGTATCTGTATCTGTATCTGTATCTGTATCTGTATCTGTATCTGTATCTGTATCTGTATCTGTATCTGTATCTGTATCTGTATCTGTATCTGTATCTGTATCTGTATCTGTATCTGTATCTGTATCTGTATCTGTATCTGTATCTGTATCTGCATATCTTTAACTATATTTGAGCATATTTATCTATATCTGAGTATCTTTTTCTGTCTCCGACTATCAGCATCTATATCTCTCTCTTTCTTGTAATTGTTCCTAGGCAATTGACTTTTGTCGCAACAATTTAATTGCCTTTTCAAAGGTTAAATTATTTTGTAGCTTATGCTTATATTTGGAATTGATTAATTGCAATTGACTCTACGCCTAAATTGGACACTGACTGGATTCTCAAATTTATTTTTTGTTTGCTCAGTTTTTATTCGATTTCGTGCATGACTATAAAAAGTGTCGTGTAAAATATAAACAGCAATTGAATAAAACAAGCGAGACAATCAGAAATCGGTTAACCGCAAAAAGTTGCATTTAAATATAAATAGATAGACATACAGATGTGGACGTGCGATGTGTGCGTGTGTGTGTGTGTGTAATGAGTGTGCATGTAGCTGTGACAGTTGTCCAAAATCTGTTCTAATTGCATGTACAATTACAGTGAAGCTTGGCTAGTACAGGTCTATTCAAACTATTATTGAACTACCATTGATCAGCAGTTTATTAATTAGTACAGTCAAAGCAACTCATTGATTACATAAATAATTATAAATTATAAATAAAATAATAATTTAAAAAAATTAAAATAATATCATATATCTTCTTTTCTTATAAATAAAAGTTTTTCAATATTTCAAATCATAATTTATTAATTTTGTTTTTAATATTTAAGAAATTTATGCATTATTATTTATCATTCCTTATTTATATTATTTAAATGAATCACTCAGTCAGTTTGTGGTTTCATTTCTTTGCTGAGAAAGTTTTGTTCGTTGCACTTAATGGTGTATTTACTGTACTGAAGGCAACTAAATTATGCAAGAACATCTTGTTGACAAGAAACTGATTATTCGATTAATATGATGCCGACAAATCCGCAAACAAAGAAGAAATGATGCAAAAAACATGCAAGTACTCATGACCAGCATAGCTGTGGAGAAACCCTCGATCGAGTCCAATCAGAAGAATGTTGTCCATTAACAAGTTGTCCCCAGAGTACTCATGTCCTGTAGTCGGAATTAAATAACAACAACAACAACAACCAACAAAAAATAAACATCTGCCTGAGATCTGAGGTCGATGCTTAAAATGGGGTTGCAGTCGGACTAACAGCTTCCTGCTTGTAGTGCTCCATTTGCATTTATACATCGTAATCATATTTTTATTATTCGCAGTTAGTTTTTCAGCATTCGCTGTGGAGTCGCACAGAGTTGGGGCAATTTAAATGATTTAACTGCCTTTGATTGAAACATTTCATTATCAAGGTAGTCAGGCTCTCTCTCTGTCTCTCTTTCTGTCTCTCTCTCTTTGTCAGTTTTTGGGGATTTAAATAATTGGATATGCGTGTGGTACTCCGTTTGATGGAGCGGCCGACAGACCCACATCCATCCCTGGCGACTGGTTCATCTGCATTTAGTTGACGTTCCGCTCGGCTTCAGACTCACCTGAGCTCAGCATCTCGAGCATCTGCAGCTGGCCTTCAACGCAGCCCGTGGCGCCTGTTTTCGCATATTTTTGGTTTTCGTTGTTGTTTATTTTCATTGTTTTGGGGCTTTCTTGTGGTACCTGTTCCACTCATTTGTGGCTTGCACTTGCATTTATTTAAATTCCCAGCGCCAGTTTTGATTTTGCAGCTCCAATTGTGGTTGAGCTGTAATTATAGATTAGTGAGCGCATTTCTGTGGTTTGCCAGGACTCATAATACCCTTGCAGAACTAATGAGAGCTTATCAAGTTTAAGCTGTTGCCTAAGTGACGATTTTAATGGGAGAATTAGAAACTCTATTCAAGTTCATATTGAGTTGTTAGATTAATGGTCAATTTAAGATCGAGGAGATATTTCTTACGGTCGAGTTCAGATAATGTTTTTCTCTTGAGAACAGCAATGCGAGAAAGTCTGAGCATCAACTAGATATGAAGAGGATATGATATAATGTGAACGAAATATTTTCAATTTAATATGACTTTGCAGTCTGCTGGCTAATTATAAACAATTTTACTTTGTAAACTATATTTCCAAATATGTATATATGTATATTTATATTTGCTTAAACAAAAAGGCTGATCTGACTTTCATTTTATCTTATGAACAATATAGAGTCTAATAGAAAAAAAACTTGTAGAATTAAAGCTGGAATGGTATATATCATATATATATATATATTTCTGTAAACATGTATAAATAAATATTATTATACATATATATAAATATATAAATTAATTAATAATTTTATTTATATAATAAATATATATATGTATATATACATTATATATTATTATATTATTATTATTATTATTATTATTATTATTTTATATTATATTTATACATTCATTATACAACTTTTGCTACTCTACCTTAATCATATTTAATATAATGTTTTTGGTACATCGAAATAAATGACTTTCATAATTTTCCTGTGTTCCATTGTTGTTGTAAGCTTATGCCATATTTTTGATAAACAATTTAATGTCTTTTTAATGGCATTTTTAATTTATTTTTCATTTAATTTCACTTCGTTTTTTTTGGTATTAATAATTGCTAAACGAGTTGCGTTTAAACATTTTATTTCCACAATTTTGCGAATTGAAACGCGACAAAAATGACAGAAAAAAAAGAAAACAAATACATGTATTTCAGTGTGTGTGTGTGTACAGATAATGTTTTATGCTTAATGATGTTGTTGCGCGAATGTTGCGTTGTTGCTGTCGTGTGTCGTGAGTGAGCCAAGAGACAGACAGAAAAACGTTGGCCATTCGCCATCTCCTTGAGCAGTTGCCCAGGTGTTGAGACAGCAGCAACAGCAGCAACAGCAGCAGGTGTGCGTATATGTGTATGTATGCATGTGTGTGTGTGTGTGTGTGTGTAGCTCGTTCTTTCACTTGTTGTTGTTGTTGTTGTTTTGACAAACGCGTTTGTTGGCCATGTTTTTACCATTGGAGCAATTATTATTTATTATTGTTGCCGCAGTCGCTTTTTTTACTCGCAGTCGACGAGGCAGGTGTTAATTGTCCAGGTTGAGTTTCGTGAACTGCTATAGCCGCTCTGTGCACCATTTGTCTCGACTCTCCAGTCTCCACTCTTCACTCTCAACTCGACTCGGCTTTTGGAGTGCTTCAAGCTGCCATCACTCAAGAAACGGGTCACATCTTTAGCACGTGTGCAAATGTATTTGAGCAACACACACACACACACACACACACACAGGTAAAAATGGCTGCTACCTTTTGCCACCTGTAACTGACAAATCATGCCGTTGCATAACAAACTGCCTTAATGTGTGGCTGTCGTTAAATAACTCTATTAATTGATTGATTGCTGCTTTATATTGTTGAGCCGTTTGATCTCAGACAGATTACAGTGTTTACATACAGTAAATGTAAAGCTGCACTTAACATTGACCTTTAACATGCTGTTACTCACTGGTTAACTACTTAGCACAGCTGTTAATTGTTGTGCTAGTGGGAGCATAGAGTTTATGTAGGTGATTGATCTTCTTCTTAATCTTGATTGAAGATGCTCTTACTCCACATAAAAGTAATCAACATTACATTGAAATGTTAACATTTAGTTGCTCGACTTCTATTTCATAATTCTTTTCGCTCAACTAGTCCAAGTTTCATTTGTAATTCAAATGACCTTCTCATTCAAATGTAAACACAACAAATCTTAGCTAAATATATATACATATATGTATGTGTGTGTGTGTGCTTAATGTAAAATCCATCAGCTACATAAAATGCGAGCTGACAGTTTGTTTGTATGCCTAAGCGTTGAATACTCACGGCCAATGGATGGATGGTGTTGGCTGTGGGGAGGGAGGAGGGCGGCGTGGTGAGAAGCGTGGAACAAGTGCAGCTGAATTCAAGAAGAAGACGAACAAACGCAATGTGAATCGCTGGCATGTGGTAAACGGGGCACGCTCAGTGCTAAAGCGAAATACAGACAGACAACAGTAGAAAAAGTAAAAATTCTAAAATACCCTGTAAGTTTTGATTCAGTTTGAGCTAGGCCTATTTATGTTCTAATAAATATAAGAAAAGAAGATTTCTTTGCGTAGGTCTTGATTATTATTTTTGTTTATAATAATGATGTGATACATATTTTGTAGTTATTTTTATAATTTAATAAAATTAATACAAAATAGAAAATTGATGAGATTTATTGATAATTTAAATATATTATACTTTTCTTGTATATATAAGATATATTAAAAGCAAGTTCCTAAAGTCTTGAACTCATTAATTTGTTTAGGGATCATGATTAGGTTTTACTAATTAGGAATTCAGTAAAGAAAAGATTTCTTAGAGTATTATTATATAGATTCAGATATAGAATATGTAAAAATATATATTATATATATAATATCGCATGCATATATGTATTTATTTTCTTCTATCCATACACCCAAGACATCTAGATATGTCTTAAAGTCTTCAATTCATATATGCCTAAACGTTTTTCTTACCCAACTAAGTAAGTGACTTGAGTAGAGATCTTTCATTAGCTCAATCAGTTAGTTCTTATTATAGTCAGTCAAAGCTGTTCGGTTAACTAGTTTCCAGGGTATTAAATGCCTATTTGATGGAGCAGAGTAAATTCTTTTTGCTCAACTAACAAACGGTGGCAAATAAACAGAACTGGAAACGCAGGCAGCTGGAACCGCCGGAACGAGGCGCTCAAATCATTGCGCTCCAGTTGAGAGCTCAGCGCGATGCCCATTGGGACCTGTAGCTGTAGTCAGCAGTGGCGGCCACTAAATTGTGGGCGGCACTCGAGCTGCGTAACAAAATTGTCGTCAATTTGTTGACATTAGTCGGGGCGAGCGGTTGGAGCAGTCCATTGTGGCTGCGGTCATGTGATTATGTGATTATGCCAAGCGAGAGGACTGAGGACAGTGGACAGTGGACAGAGGCCATCGCCATACGGTAGCCAAGTAAAATGAGTTATTTTTGTATCTTTAAGGGGCCAACTAGCCAAACAGGCCAACTGGCCAACTAGTCAACTGGCTGGCCAAATGTTTGTCATTAAAAATCCATTAAAACGGGGCGCGCCCGCAACTGTTGTCAAAGCTTGTGGCTCATACTTCAATTCGTGTTTCGGGCTAACGCAGCGACAGCTTGGCTCAAAAGCTGTTGTCGCTTTCTGTCCCCTACCTCTACTTCTGGCTAACTGAGTCATGAATACCACACACACACACACACGCACACATCTAGTACGACTAGACCTAATTCTTTACACACACACACATACACACACATTTTTCATTGTAAGCCATTAAATTGTGAAGGGGGGCCACCCACAATGATGCCGTTTGCTGCCTTCAAAGGGCGCCGCTGCTGGCTGAGATTTGTGAAATATTTCACAACATGCGAAATGTGACGCAAAAGATGTCACAAAATGCTGGAAAACACTTAAACCAAAGCTGCATGCTGCATGTCTGATCTCCCTCTGTCTCTGTGTATGTGTGTGTTTGTGTCTGTGTGGGGGTCTTTGCATATAAATCATGCAGTCTTCCCCATTTTCGCATTGCACTTTTCTTTCCAATTAACTAGAAGAGCCAACAGATTGTTTCTGTCTGGGGTTCTCAGTTTCCTTTTGCTCTGCTCTGCCACCGTTTGCTTGCCATGCCACACAAATCAATCGAAATCGATGCCACTACAACAACAACAACAGCAACAACAATAGCAACAATGCCACAGCCAGGCGCCACACAGACTTAATTAAGTCATCAACCAGAAGGCAGGCTAATTGGAGATCTGTGCCGCGATCACAGCCCAAGCTGATGCTGTGCTCCCTATCTGCCTCTCACTCTCCCTCTACCTTACCCTCTCCCTCTTTGTCTGTGGCTCAGTGACCAAAAGACGCACCCGCAACTGGCGCACACAAGAATCCAATGATGAGCTTCACAAACATCATCATGATCATGTTGATATTCATTCTTCGTTGGGTTCGTGGTCGATGATTCAGTACGTCAGCGGACCACACACATGTCCACTTCCACCTAGGAGTTCCCTCTCTCTGTGACTCACTGTGTCCGAGCCAAAGTGAAACCAGTCGACGGCTTCGGCTTCGGCTTCGACTTCCACTTCGACTTGAGCTGGGCCTCAGTTGGCGTCAAAGTTTGGCAAATCCGCCAACAATGGGAGCAGCAACAGAGGCAGCGACGCTGGCAGCAGCAGGACCACCAAGGAAGATCAGTGTAGGCAGCGACTGAAGCTAAGGATGAGGCTGCTTTAGGGGTGGTCTGTGCTCTTCTCTTGCTGTTGTTGTTGTTGTTGTTGTCGCCGTTGTCGTTATCGTTGTTGCTGTTCGCTTTGCTACTGCTGCCGGCTGTAAATGAAGGCCGCTAACCACAGCAACAAAAACACAAGAGAAAGAAAGAAAGGGACGACAACAACAAGAACAACAACAACAATAGTAACAGCACTGTGCGACAAAAGCAAAAAGTGAATTGTCATTTGTAATGTATTTGTTTTTGTTGTTTCGTAAGGTTATAAGCTGTAAACATAGATGAAAGCAGCTTAGTGTAATCACACTAGACAACAGGGTTTACAGAAGTTTGCTACTTGAATATTTTCGATAATAAGAATTTATAATATCACCACTACTACTACTAAAAATAATAATAATAAAATTAATATTAATAAATAAATGAATATATTGTCAATATTAATAATATTATAATTTATAAATACAAAAAAAAACAAAATATTAATATTATAAATAATGGAAATAATATAAATAATAATAACTTCGTAAACACACAAATTTATAACAATGCTACAATAATATACAAAATAATAAAAAAGCATTACTAATAAAATAAGAGTTTAAAAAAATTAAAAAACAAACTTTTTTGTTATTGCCCATCAAAGTTTATTGTTTATTATATTTTATATTTTAAATAAATTGATTTTTCTGATAATAAACTATTTTTTAATAATAAAAATATGTAATATCAAGATTATATAATCGTATTATTAATAATGACAATAATAATAAAGAAGAGAAAAATAATAAATAAAAAAAAACGAAAAGAAAAACAAATAAAATATTATTAATAAAAACTATAAAAATAATAAGTAAATTAATAAGAATGATATTATTATTATTATTTATATTATTTATTTATTTTTTTATACCCTGAACCCATTGAAAATGGGAAATCAGGGTATAATGGTTTTGTTAAAAGTATGTAACAGGGAGAAGGAGGCGTGGCAGACCCCATAAAGTATATATATTCTTGATCAGGGCGACGAGAAAAGTTGATTTAGCCATGTCCGTCTGTCCGTCTGTCCGTCTGTCCGTCTGTCCGTATGTTTGAACGCGTCGATTTCCGAAGATACAGTAGCTAGAGACTTCAACTTTTTTTTAAAATGTCCGTATATAGCACGCGCATATCGAGTTTATCACATAATTTCGATAACTTGTCCGATTATTTTTTTATCGATGAAAAACCTTATCGAAAGTCAATTATAAAATTATATCTCCTACATCTTTTGAGCTAGAGTCTCCAAATTTGAAATGTAGACTCATATGTAGATTACAGAATTTCGGTTTTTGTTATAATTCACCCCCCACCTCTATATCCACCCCCTCACCCTCACCTTTGTAAAATGCGTATTTCAAATACTAGAGACTTGAGATTCGGCACATACACGCATAGTAATGATATAATCACAATCTGAAAGTTTCATGAAGAACGTACGTCCACAAAAAAAGTTATTAAATAATTAAGTTTCAATGAGAAGCCCACAGTGCAGCCCATGCGTGCGTGCCTATATGTGCCTATGTATGTGTGTGTGTGTTTCTTTTGTAAGCAAAAAGACGGGTTCAGGGGATTTCGTAGTCGAGCAGTCTCGACTAGAGCTTTCTTACTTGTTTTTTAATTTTTTTTTTTAACATTAAAAATTTTCCTCTCTAACCTATTTATTCAATATCCTATATATCCCATATCTACTATTATTATTCAAATGATTTTTTTTTTTTTTGCAGTTAAGTTAAATACCTTAAGCATATTCATATTATAATTACCATTTAATTCCCCATTGCTGTTGCATTCCCCCTCACTTTCTTTGACATCCAATTTTCAATCACTTTTGTAGCGCAGTGTAATTCACCTGATATCGATAGTTGCTGACGACGCTGCGCTTCTGTTTTTTGTAGCTTTGCTGTTTTTGTTGTCATTCTCGATTGATTGTGGATTAGTTATCTGCGATGTTGTTTTTTCTTCTGTTGGGTAGCTTGTTTATGTCGCAGTTGTTGTTGCTGTTGTTGTTGGTTTATTGGGATTTGCATAATGGCATTTGGCAGTTGACATTTTTATTAACTGGTGGGCGCCATTGGGCAGCAGCATGCGTTGGCTTCAACCCCCGTTCAGATGCGCGCGCGGCGTAAAGCAGAAGTCGAACTAACCATGCCTGACCACACGCAAGCAGGCGGCCATAAATATTTACCCTCGATTGTAATTACAAAACACCGATAGGCATCTCGCTCTCGCCGTTTGCCGTTCGCCTTTCGTTGTTCGCCGTTCGCTGTTAACCGTTCATCGTATTTCGCTCTTCGCCGCGTCGCTGCTTCGCTCTCTTCGCTGCTCGGCTGCTGGTGGGGGTTGCATTCGTAACAATTTGCATTTCAGCGAGCATTTGGGAATTAAAGAAGAACGCGGGCGCCTCGCAGTGCCGCTGCTTTTCATTCCGTCGTTCCCACTTGGCCGCATATAATTAAGCGAGGCCTCTAAATTGCAAAGCATGCAAAAGGGCAGCCAACTATGAGACGAAGAGAGGTCGCGTCGCAGCGACTGTGACTGCGACTGCGACTGCAGCAGCAGCAGCAGCTGCACTTGGGTGGTCCTCTCGTTGTCAAAATGTGTGGTCTTTATTAATAACAGCGGAGCGACAGGAGCACAGCCAGCGGGTGCTGCAGTGTGTGGGCCAGGGGGCGCTCTGTCGCCAATACAAAACGGATGTGCACTGTGTCCGATTCGTACGGCAGCAGCAGCAGCAGCAGCAGCAGCAGCAGCAGCAGCAAACGCAGAAAACAAGAACAGCAACAACTCGTGTAATCTGCACGCTCTCTGCCTCTCTCTCTCTGTCTTTCCAGCTAGCTTCGTCTCTCTTATACTCGCGCAGTCAGCGCTGCGCTTCGAACATGTTGGACTGAGAGAGCGCGCTTAAACGAAGCAGCGATCAACGCAAATTGACGACTGTTGTTGTTGTTGTTGTTGTTGTTGTTGCTTCTGCTATTGCTGCTGTTGTTGGTTTTGCTGGTTTTTGGGGCTGCCGCGGCATTTACGCCTTTGATTTTTTCCGCTCGAATGGGCAGAAGCTGCAAATTAAAACATTTTTATTTTCTCGTAGTTGTTGCTCCCCTTTTTACAGTTGTTGGCTGTGTCGTCTTGCTGCTTGTTGCTTATTTCTTGTTGCTTTGTTTGTTTGTTTTTTTTTAGCGCCTTGATTCTTTGTTTGCTCTGCTGATGACGATCATCAGTTCGCATTAAGTTTAATTTAAGTTGAAATTAGTTCGCTAATGAACTCATCAACAGACAGAGGCCCGAGTACTGCATAATAAATATATGTATGTATGTATATGCGCACATGTATATATAAATATATATATAGTTGCCAAGAGTTGGCGTATTCGATACGACAGTTTTCAGTTCAGCCGCTGATCATGTCAACTGGCAAATGTTAATGTGTTAATTAACGATGCCAAAAACGTTGCTGTGGGTCCACAACAGCAGCAGCAGCAGCAGCAGCAGCAGCAGCAACAACAACAATTTCTTTTACATGAACAGATAAACGAATTCGTTGCCAGCAACTGCAACAACAATAACAACAACAACAACAAAAATTTCAACATATGGCCAAGAAATGTTAAGCAAAACAAGAACGTATGCTCATATTCATATGCATATATGTGACTAAAGTCGACTATGTAATACCCTACAATCAAAAATTAAATGAAGCTGAAAAGTAAATTATATAGAGATATGTAAAAAAAACGAAAAATATATAAAATATTTTAAATAATGGATATTTATATATATGTATAGATGATATACCAAAAATTTTAAGATATAGATTCGTTTTAAAAATAAAAGGAACTTATTTACATTTATAATTATAATATTAGCTACATTAATACTTGGCTCAAAACCTAAATATTCTATAATAATAATAATATAATATTCCTATAATAATAATAATATTAATATTAAATTTTGCATGCATTTTTAAGTTAATTTCAACTTCATATCAAACAAAGTTATAGCCATATATCTCCACTTCTCTAGTTGTATAGAGTATAATGCATAAAAAGAGTGAATTTTTTACTCAGATTTAAATAACTCAAGCGTATGAAAATAATGTGTGGAGGAAGCTTTTGCTGCAGCTGGCACTTGCTGGTGGCAGGGCCTATAAGTAAGACGTCTTCGTCGCGGCTATAGCAGACGATTGCCCCAGACCCAGAACCAGAAAACCGAGAGAAAGAGCGAGAGAGAGAGAGAGAGAGACAGTCAAAGGCAAACGATCTGGGCACAAGTGTCACCAAGGGCGCAGAGGGGACAGCGGCGAGACGTGGCGAGCTCCGTCTGCTCATATAAATTTCTAGCACGCGTGCGAGTAATTAAGCCCAAAGATGAGACATCTTTTTGTGTCTTGGCTTACACGAGTGCAAGGCACACACACACACACACACACACAGTTACTAGAATTGTATCTGATATCTTATCAAACATGTTCATCGCCAGTCCCCCCTTTAAAGAATTATTGTTATGACGATGCACACATAATTAGTTGGGGTCTGCACCAGAGTGAGGGGAGTGGAGAGCGGAGAGCGGAGAGAGTGTATAGAGAGGAGAAAGTAATCGTATGCTAATGGCCTCTAAATGCCGAACCTAAAATGCAATTGCAGTCAATGAGAAGAGCAAAGGGAAAAGGTAAATTCGGAATTACAAATATATAAATTTTTATTAATAATTATATATGATATATATCAGACCAATGAGTTGAGCGAAGGTAAATTCGGAATTATAAATATATAAATAATATAATTAATAATTAATATAAATATAAATATATAAATTATATAATTAATAACTTAATATACATATTTATTTTTAATATTTTATATGTATTGGAATGAAGTATAGAGAATAATTAAAATTTGTTTGCTTGGATAAAGATCAAAATATGTAAGCATATATTTTAGATGGAACTAGCACTCAAATATGATTGGAAAAATATAGGGAGCATACATGGAGAATATATAATTTTATAAAATATTTTGCATAATAAAAAAATAAATAATAATAATGTTTAAATTTCACTAAAAAGAGATTACTTAGTAAACAAACCAATAGCATAAATAAATTAATCTATTTCGAAAAGATTTTTGCTATAATTTATGTGAATGTTTTGCTTCTATAAAATGTTGAGTTATTTGTTTGAAGTAATTCATTTTGCAGCCAGAGCGAATGCAGTTGTGAATGCGAATAGTTCACATGTTTCTCTGATTTATGTTGATTGAATATTGCATGGATTTTCCAATACGAATTTCCATCGCTTGCATTTGGGCCAGGGACGTGGTTGGTGTTATAAATTGAACGAACGAACGAACGAACTGAACTTTCTATTATGCGAAATTCCCGACATATTTTATGGCGCTAATTTCTTTATTCATGGCGCCATCAACAACTTGGAGTTGTCGATGTTGTTGTTGTTGTTGCTTTTGTTGCTGTTGTGGCAACAACATTTTCATCAATAAACGCCTCAAATGAAATTTTGCTGCGGCCTGCCTTAATGAGCCCGTTTTACTTCCTCAATGGGACAGACGGCGCACATTGCGCATGCAGCGCATGCAGTTGCCGCAGACAAATTTCGTTGCATGCCACAGAGTCCTGCAGCCATTGTCGACTACTTAATTGCTTGCATAAATTGTTGCAATTTCAATAAAAATGTTGCACAACTGGCCGGATCGATCGAGTTTGGGGCGTATCAATCAATGTGTGAGAGAAACTCAACTGGAGCTGAAACGAAACGAAGCGAAACGAAACGAAACGAATCGAAATGAATCGAATGGGCAATGAATTAAAAGCTGTCCGCTCAGTGTGTCTGTCTCTTTGTTTCTGTTTGTCTGTTTGCTACTGCAGTTTTGTAATTAATATTCTGCGGCCGTGCAGTCTGCAGCTACAACAGCTACTCAGCTACAGATACAGATACATATATGTATGTATTTGTGTAGCAGACACATTTAGCGTGTTAACAAGCAGCTGCCAGTAGCTGCAAAGCTAAAACAAATCAAGCAAGTGAGCGCTAGTCGTAACTGTGGGTGACTAAAAGATACCCTAAACTTAGTCAAGAACTAGGAATGAAATATCTATATGAAAAGTGCAAGAGGCATAAGAATATGCTGACCCTAATTAGTATATAGACTCTACTGCACGTTACATACATTTGTGCAGAACAAATCTAACCTTTATCTTCACTTTCAATGGGTATTAAAACATGTGACAATTGCCAACTTTGAATAATGAATGAATTCTGAATGGAAAATGTAGCACAAACTGAAATATATACATACATACATATATACATATACTATATATATCTGAGCAATTATTCATTTAGACAATTGACAAATTTAATTGAAATGTAATTGTTGCAAACGTTGTCGTTGAATGAATGGATTGCGCATACGCACTGTTGTCTCAATGCTCAGCTTAGACAATAGACACAGTTGCCACAATGGCCACAATAGCTACGCGTGTGTATTCATACGAGGGTTGCTGCAATGATTCTGCATTCTTTAGCCTCTCACAACTAAACGTTGAGCGCGAAAAGTTTTCGCCCTTTTGGGTGCGAACATGACAAAGCGTATCGAATGCTGCTGTCAGGGATTACGCAAATGAAACACGATGCCTGGCAGCTGCCAATTGATGGCCGGCCATTTATTGTGATACATTTAGTCAACAAGTTGCCACGACTTGGCCAAAACTTAATTAATTTTCCCATTCACAATCAATGCAAATGAAAAAGCGGCAGAGGCGAGGGGGCGACGGGTACCAAAATGTGGGCGGGCTGAGCAATTTGTATTTGCTTTACTTAAGAGTTTAATATTCGTTGAGAAAGGCGAAACGTATTTTGAGACTGTGTAGATATTAGATCTTTGTTTTAGCTTAAATCGAGTGTGTGAATAATCAGTTTGAAAAAAAATAAGTAATTTGAGTTTGTCTGGTTTAAGGTTTGTTTAAGGTGCTTTAGCTGCAGATTTATACAATATTATTTGTTCTATTATATTATGTTTATATATAAGTATAAGAGTTATTTCAGCTATTGGTTTATACGAACGTTATAGCTTTATAACTATACACACACACACACACACACACACATAGGCACGAACGCATACAGTACTTCAGTAAAAAGCAAGGAGAGTAGAAGTGCAGAAGATCATTAAACTTGACTATGTGTATGCAGCAGTTCTCATTTGGTATTTGTATTTAGGTAAAATGAAGCTAGAATGCTCACAGCAGCAGAGAGCGTTTCCATTGCTCACTTGAAGCTCAACTGCAACGAGCGCTGCCTGCTGTGTTTGAGAGAGACAGTGCTTGAGTAAAAGTGTCACTATATAAAGGGCAGCAGCTGCAGCATTTCTTCAGTCAGTCGTCAGTCGTCCAGGCGTGGAGGGGGTCAGCGCAATATAGTGAAGCTGAGTGTGCGAATTATAAGCATTAAAGACGTAGAGGATTTGCGTAGAGCAATTACGTAAAGGAATTACGTAGAGGGATTACGTAAAGGAATTACGTAAAGGAAATACGTAGAGGGAATACTTATAAGAAATAGACAGAGGAATAGTACTAAATCGACTCAACTCGACACCCTGATCAAGAATATATATACTTTGTGGGGTCTGCCACGCCTCCTTCTAATAATTATAATTATTAATCACTATACATACTATATAGGGTATTCAGAAGTGCGCTGCTTAAGTTGTTTCAGCTTGTTTACCGCGTTAGCTGAGCTATTTAATGGCTGAAGCTCAATAAAAACTGCATTAAGCACTTACAATTGATCTAGTTGATTTGCTATTGTAAACACATCAAATATAGGGTATCACAAAGGCATTAACAGTGCTTTAAAACTTGCTTCTAATTCAATAAAATACTTACACCCTTCAAGCAGTGTTGCCCTTGTAGCTGCCACGTGCGGCATTCAAGTGCTTAAATGGTCTCATGAATGCGGCTTATCTTGTCGACACACGCAGCGAGCTCTGTGTGTGTGTGTGTGTGTGTGTGTTGATATGCGGGGGTTGCTGGTTGAGGCTGTGTGCGTGTGCTGTGGGGTTGCTGGTGGTTGGATTATTGACGGTGTTTATGGCCTTATGATTAGCGTGCAAAATAAACAGCATGTCAATCTGAAAGAGAGAGAGAGAGAGAGAGGAGGGGAGAGTGAGCGAGAGAGAGCTAAAGTATTCTATTAAATTCGTGGCTAAGTCACTGCGCAAGGATGCTACAAAAGTGGGCGTGACAAGCATTTAAACTGCCAGCAGCAAAACTCGTTGTCAACTGAAGGCTAATAACTCATTTAAAAGTGGCTGACAACGTTGTTGTTGTTGTTGTTGTTGCAGCTGCAAGTGCAGCAGCTAGTAGCCCCAAGAGCAAAATAACTTAATTTCATAAATGGCCAGAGCAAACGGAGCCAATCTCTTGGCTCCAGATACAGAGACTCGTCGAGTCTAAATGAGTCGGCGTGCGGCTTTTAGCTACCAAATTGCTGCCATGTTGACTGATGCACGTTGCCAGCAACACACACATGCACACACACATGCACACACACATGTACACACATGCATGTGTCTATTACTAACTTGGCCAATTCGTGTTCTTAATTATGCTACCAACGCTAGTTTTATGGCATTTTTTTTGCTATGGCTCTTTATATGCAAAAAGCTGTTGTTGTTGCTGCTGTTGTTGTTGTTGTTGTCGTCTGTGCAACATGCAACACAACTGGCGCTGATTGTCGGTTGTAGAACAATTGCTGCTACGAAATTGCTGCCAGTCAACCAATTTGGCTCATGAAAATTATGACGGTGACATATTCATTTTGGCTAATTGAGTTTGTGCAGGTGGAAATCGAGGTGAGGTGAGGTGAGCTGAGCTGAGCTGAGATTGTCAGTTACCTGTATCGTATCTGGAATGTAATTGTTGGCAAAGTGAGTCATTAAGCTGTGATTTAATGGCGTGCATAAATAATGTGCAAATTGCAAATGGAAAACGAATACGAAATCGACAGCCAAAGATAAGCGACACAAATCTAACTAAATTGTTGAGCAATTAGATTTAGTTATTTATTAATTGAAGGAGGTCAACAAGTTAGAGTGTGTTAGTTATTGTTAGGAGTAGTCTAAAGAGATATGCAATATACATAAATATTTATATTATTTTGTTGAAAGTTTATTTGTCCTTATTCTATAAGTTATATAAATTCTTGAATAAAACTTCAGTCTGAGTTGAATTATCTCTTTGACTATTTCTTTTAGCTTACTGACTGGTCTCAGATTTTATTATATAATTTATATATTGTCTAATATATATAATAAATATTTAATACTTATTTATTTATAACAATTAACTATATTTAAAATTATAAGCTTACTGTTGGCTACCATGGCCTTCGGTTTAAATATTTATTATATTTTAATATATTTTGCTACATTTACATTTTTAAATTGTTTCCCTTATTCCATGCCAGAGTACGCAGATTTTAAATATTTATTTGAATTTTTTTTTTATTTTTAAAAATACTCTCATATATACAGCTTGGACATCAGATAGCTTTAGCGTTCTTCAACTTCAATTTATAAATTTTAAATTATTTAAGCTGAATTTAAATTATTTTTATTTAATATGAATCAAGTAATTATACATTTTAAAATTCAAGTGAAGTAAAGTAAAGTCTATATTATATAATTTTAAATTTAATATACCAAACAAAGCAAGTATAAATTATAAAGAACTTATATAAATTATTTAAATTGTATTTCAATTAACATAATTTTAATTTATTAAACAAAACAAGTATCAATAATATAGAATTTATATATATTATTTAAATTTTATTTCAATTTACATAATTTTAAAATTAATATATTAAACAAACCAAGTATTAATTATAAAGAATTTATATATATTATTTATTTTTTATTCCAATTTAAATTAAATTTAAATTTAATATATTAAACAAAGCAAGTATTAATAATATAGAATTTATATATTTTATTTAAATTTTATTTCAATTTAAATTTTATATATTAAACAAAGCAAGTATTAATTATGTAGAATTTATATATATTATTTATATTTATTTCAATTTACATAATTTTAAATTTCATATATTAAACAGAAATTATATAGATTATTTAGAATTTATTTAGAATTTATATATATTAATTAATTTTTATTCCAATTTAAATTTAATTTAAATTTTATAAATATATTATTTATATTTATTTCAATTTACATAATTTTAAATTTAATATATTAAACAAGGCAAGCAATAATTATGCTCTACGTTTACTAAAAGATTTCATTTAGCAGCAAGGACAAGTTGATAGAGCCTTGATAAATCTTCTATGCCATTTATCAAAAATGGAAGATGAATTTGTATATGTACATATACGTATATCTCTATTTTTCTCTCTCTTTTCCTCTATTTCTAAACACACCACTTGAGCTCACTCATCAATGTCTGGTTTGAGCCGTTTTTCAATTTGCAAACAGCCAATTAGAAAATTCGAGTTGCATTTTTTATGCGGCTCAAAAGCGAATGCTGCGATTCGATTTGCATATTGAAAGCTTAAATAAAGCAAAAACTCAAAGTGAATGCATCAAAAATCAACAAATCGAAAATTGAGCGTCTGCAGACGAAGCTACACACACACATACAGTTAGAGAGCTGCCACACCCACACACACAGACACGCACACACTTGCAGATATATATTCACTCCCGCCTCTCAGAGCTATCAAAGCTGCATGGAAGCTGTCAGCTCGAGTTGAATTTAATTAAATCCTTCATGTCGGCGTGTCTGTTAAAAATAGACAAATGACAGTTTTTCTGATGCAGCCACCGAGCGAAGCCCAGCCCCAACCCCTGCTCCAACCCTTATCTCTTCAAGCTAGACAGCGTGATAGTAAGAGGGGGGCTGGCAGGAGGTGAGCTAAGGCAAAGGGAAATAAACTTCAGCTCCGATGACAGTTGAAATTGAAGCAGAGATTACGACTGAAATTGAATTGAATTTTTTTTTTTTTTTTTGCAGTTCAGTTTGTGTTTGTTTTTGTTGCTTCTTTTACTTTGTCTTTTTGTTTGTTTTTGCTTTATATTTTTTTATTTGTGTTGTGTTTTCCTCTCTTACTAATTACTTAATTAAAGGCGCAATCGGTTGCCATTTAGGAGACGCAGACTTCAACAACAACAAACGATCGATTCAGCTGTTCGAGTAATTAAAAGTCGCCAGCGAGGAGCGTGAGAATTTTAACAAACGAATCGAACCGCAGATCCAATCAATGGGGTTGGCCAGGAATTAGCCTGGCATGCAGCAGCTTGTTTATTTATTAAATACGCTTACGAAGGAGTTACATAGACCTGGACAGGCCGCTGATCAATGCTAGAAAACAATTATAGTTTCAATGAAGCATTCATTGCTATTGAGGATCTTTGAATTGTCATTGCGAATTTACTCAGTAGGCTTGATAACAGTGAAAAAAAATAAAATAAATACATAAATAAATAAAAAAAATAAAAAAAAAATTAAATTACATTTTTTTTTAAATTTAAAAAATAAAATAAAAAATATTTATATAAAATAAATAAATAAAAAAAATATAAAAAAATAAATAAATAAAAAAAATTAACAAAGAATGAAAAGTAAAATGAATAAAATAACATTAATTTAATACTAATACATTTTTTTTGCACAAAAAAAAAAATATAACAACAATAATGTTTAAATAAAAAAATTTTAAATACCAAAAATTGTATATAAAAAGAAATTTGTAAATAAAAAGAATTTTAAACAACAAAAATAACACAGAACAAAAAGTAAAATTAATAAAAAAAAAACATTAATTTAATACTAATACATTTTTTTGTACATAAAAAAATTTAATAAAAAAAATGTTTAAAGAAAAACATTTTTAAATAACAAGAATTTTTAAATAAAAGAGAATTTTTAAATAAAAGAGAATTTTTAAATAAAAGAACTTTAAACAACAAAATTTTTGTTAACATCATTTAGATAAACAATTATATTAAATAAAAACAAAAACAAATAACAAAGGCAGAAAATTAATAAAAAATAATTAAAAAATAAAACACTTCTCTGCCTTACCCTGATAGCACGACTGAACCCAACTAGACGACTGAATAAATGCCGCAGCTGCTGCCCTTTATATAGGGCGACTTCCAGTCAAAGCCTGAGTGGCACTCAAATTTTGAGCAGGGCAACAGGTAGAGATCGATGGAAACATTCTCTGCTGCTGCAGGCATTTTCTAAGTGATCTCCTGAAGTTCTTCTGCATCGTTTGCTCTTCTTAGCAATCATAAAGTGTTCATCGATGAAGTACTGTATATGAAATTAATAAATATATATTTATATGCATTATTACATTTGATCTCATAATCAATGTTCAGCAAAGAATGCAAAACATATCGCTTTTAGAATCTGACCTACCTAGACATATCTATTTAGTTCTGCAAGTAATATCAAATCAACACATCAGAATTGATCCATTTCTCTCTCATTTCTCTTCAAACTTAGGGTATAATATTGTTCGGCTTGTTAGACACACACAATACCTTGTTCTTTTGTTTTTTTGCGCCAGTTCTGACAAGTCAGGCACATTGTAAAGACATCAGACAGGCAGCAGGAAATGGCGCACAAATTGTCAAGTAGCCACGTAAACGATCCACATTCTCCACTCGAAGCACACACACACACACAAATACATATATCCATATGTATGCATCCTGTATGTGAGATTCTCTATGCGCCACTGGCGCCAGCTGCGAATGCCCCACAAACACACACACACACACACACACACACACAGCTGCTGACGTCATAAAAACTTTGATAACTTAATTAAGAACAGAAGTTGTGAAGAAGGTTCGATCGTCGGCATCGACTTCAATCAAGTTTTAGTTATACGGTCACAGTTTCAAATACAAACAGAGGCGCCTTTTCTCTACTCTCAGATAGCCACACACACACGTACATATGTATATGCTTTTAATTTGGCCAAGAATGCGGTAGGTAAGAATAAACCGAATTCGAAGTGATCGCATCATTTTATCGATAATTTATCAAAAAACCGAAAACCCAGTGGCGAATACTTTGAGCCCATAAAAGCAAGAGCTCTCCACTCTCCATGCCCCCTCGCTACAGCCCTGGCATGCGAAACACTCGACGTGTGTGGTCCACTCTGACTGCGGCGCTGGCTCAGTTTTGGACCCAACCTCGACGCGGGCTTTGAAATTAGCATAAGAGCAGACGAACGCAAAGAGCTCAAGATTTTCGTTGGCGTCGTCTCTTTTCAGCAAAGAGCGCCAAGCTAAGCCCAGCCAAGTCGAGTCGAGTTGGATCAGCTGCAAGCCAGAGTCAGGTTGAGAGACCCAGGGGCCAGATCTGGCTGAAGGTTGGCAGCGGGCCATAAATCCGCACGGGCAAAGGCCTCAGCGCCAGCCCCAGCTCCAGCCCCAACCACAGCCTCACACACAGGTGGTCAACATGGGCGGCTCGCCTGATATTTAAAACAATCTGTTGTGCTTTTCAATTACTTTATAGTACACGTACACGATATACGATCGCCGTCGACTGAACAAAAAAAAAAGAGAGCCATAAAAATCGCAGGTGCGGAATAATGAAGCTCCATATTTGGATACCAACTAAATGAATATAATTTATAGATATACCAATAAATGGGAGGATAGTATATATTAGAAATTCCTTATATTTATAGGCTTGGGCTTTGCTCATTGCATTTTGGCAGCCCTGAGCGGTTGGTGGCCTTACTCCTGCTGCGGCTGAATGCGCTCCTGTATTTTTCAGCTCTTCTCTGATCATGCGCTCAGCATAAAAACTTATGAGCTCAGCTGTGCTATTAATTGTTTTATTAAGACATTTTCAGATTTAACATGCCTCATACCCTACACTCAGCACAGCCGGTCTGCAACGACTTGATAGGCAACAGAGGCTTGAAGTTTTGGATGATGAGAAGAATATTCGATTACTCGCACAGCTATCGGCAGCATCTAGAAGAGAGATCTTTTGACTTGACTTGACTTTTCTTCACTGATCTACACCCATATACCTTAGCGTTACACTTGCAGCGCATCGGCTGCAGTTCTGAAGCTTCCACTGTGTGTGACCCAGAGCCAAACCCAAGTTCAGACACTGATATTGCTGGCCAACGCAGTGAGCTCTGGACTGCGGTGGCCTCTGCCCATTCGAGACATTGTCTGCGTCTGCGTCTTTGGCTTTGGCTTTGGCTTCGCTTTCATCTTGATCATCTTCTGCATCAATGCGCATCATCATGATGATCATTGGCGCTGTGTCGGCGTCTGGTGGGTTTGTTTTGAGCTCATCGGTGTGGTCCTCAAGTGTTTTGCATCTTTGATCCGTGGAAGATTGATGTTAATGTTGGGTGGGCATGGTGTGAACATACTTATTCGCATATTTGTTTTCTTATGACTGCTACTCGGCCATAGGCCTGTGCCTTGGGTCGCTCGATCGCTCGATCGCTTGGTCTGTGCCTTCCATGCGCTGCCCCACACGTTGATCGTAATTAAAATGTGCAGCTTGGGAGCGGCCCTAGCCAGCACAGCTATCAGCATGGAGCGACGAATGGGCCACTAATAGAGCCATAAAACGAACATTTATTGAACTACAAATTATTTGGAGCTGACGCCATGCCATGGCCCGAACTTCAGCTCTCAGGTGGGTCAAAAGTTGATTGTTGATCGTTCGTTGATCGTTGATCGTTGATCGCTGATCAGTGATCGCCGCTTGGGTCGCTCTTCTCGCCTTTAACAATGACTTTGAACGCGTTCGTAATCTTAATATTCATTAGGCAAATAGTCAGAGCATTGGAAATTGGAAGCTGGCGCATCGATCGCTCTCTTTGACTTAATTTTGTGTTTATGGCGACCGATTTTCGACTACCGCAACAAACGCATAAACAAACTGACTTTGGGGTGGTCCCGTCGACAAGAACATAAAGATTTGGAGCTCTGATGTGGAGTGTTCATTAGAGTGAAAGTCGGTCAGTCTGTCGCTTGGTCGATCAATCAATAAGAAGTTCGAATTGAACTCCAAATATGAAGCTCAGCAAGTTCTGAGAATTACTCAGGAATATAGTCAATTTAGGCAGTGAAATAGTCAAATAATAAATCAATATACATATATTCCCTTTATCAAACATTCTCGATTATTAACTCATGCAGTCAGTCAGCTATGAGCTTTACCAATATCAATCACTCTGTAAGTTAATCATCCAGTCAGTCAGTCAATCATTTCGCGGTTTCCATACGATTCGAACTTGAGCTAATGCTTCATTGCAGTAATCTGTGGGTTTGCGATTGCGTTAATTGAGATCCGTAGATGTGGCGCAGTCGGCGCTAATTTAGTCGAAATATCCATAGAAGCGTAAAATGTTCACACCTCAATTGCAAAAGCTGTGCGACGGGTCTATTAAGCCAGATACTAGATCCAGCAGCAGCAGCAGCAGCAGCAATACAAATGCCTTCACAGTTACACATGCAGATACTTTCAGATACTTTGGCTGCTCGATATCGATATCGAAGCGGACCTCCATCTCCATTCAGGCAGCCAGTAAGCCAACCACCTGATGGCTTTTGAAGCAGATTCGCTTCAGCCTCCTCGTATCGATTGCAGTTTCTTAATGAAATTGTTTGCTAATATCAGCGGAAAATGCGGTTTACAATTTTTTTCATTTTTCGATGTCGTTAACGTCGTTGCAGTTGCAGTTGCAGTTGCAGTCGCTGTGCGGTCTCACAGGGACCCAATCAATGTTATTCGCATGTATGTGAAACTGAAACCAAAAACCGAAATAGATCCGATCCGATCTGATCCGATACGATCGCAGCACTTACTTACGATTGCAACTGGCCAACTGAAGCGTAAAGGTGTTAGTGTGAAAATTGCAAAGGTTAAATGAAGTTGTTTTCAATCGAATCGGGAGCAGGGTAAGCAATTAGTTAGTAGCAGAGAAATAGAGAGGGAGAGACGAAGAGAGATTGGAACAAATTTATTCGATTTTATTGAACTAATACTTAAGATTATATATGAATTGTAGGAATGTTATTTGAAAGCTTTTCTTATTATGAATATAAGAATATACATATTTATTATAAATTAATCATGTAATAGAATTTATAATAATAACTATAAATATTCTAATTTAATGTGGTATAATTGAATGTTAACTTTGTTTATTATATCTTGAAAGAGGGAACAAAACTAAGAAACTATTTTGAAGAGTCTTAGATAGTTGAACAAAAATGCATATTAATTTATAATTTATGCAAATATATAATGTGTAGAAAATAGGATATATATATTAAATATTTTAAATAGATGTAAAGTAATAATTGCTATAGTGAGCTCTACCAGCTCTACCAACCCTTTATTGCTTACAATTCTAATACTTTAACTGTAATAACTTTATAAACTTATGTAGACCAAAAGTCAATGATATATGTATGCTGTTCAATCGACTTACCTAGGTTAGCTCGCATATTCAGCATAAATAATAAGTTATTACTCCTCAAGCCTGAATCGAGTCTTCACTTTCCTTTCGTCTCGACTTCAGTTGTGTAACATGTTTTTGACGCCTTTCACACAGCGAGGCAGTGCGGTTGATGAAAGGCTCAACGTTGGCCAATTGCTATGCAAAACATGGCCAAAACATGCAAATAGCCCAGCTGCAACAGTCAACAACTAACAACAACAACAACAATATTGATAAAGCAATTAAAAATATATCTAAATATTTCCATGTGACAGCGCAAATTATGCGCTGGAATGTTGTGTGCGGAAAGGCCGACAAGTCTCAGCTTGAGCGTCGTCGTCGGATTAGGCCTAAAAGCCAAGCCATCTTAGCTCGTTTTGAGTGCCGTATCTATTTTTGATTTGAGCCACGATCCGATTGAGCGATAAACAAACCATTGACAGTTCGGCAACGGCTTCGGCATCGTTTGTCAACTGCCGACAGCCAAATCATCGATAATATATACATATAGATATATATATAGTTCTGGAGAATGTCTGCGATTGCTACTGCAACTGCAACTGCGGCGTGTCAATCATTTCAATTAACGTGCGATCGAATCAATCGTCGTGTCAATCATCATCATCATCACTGACAATGGCTGGCTCAGGCATTGGTGCCGCAATCGCAATCGCAATTGCAATCGCAACCGCAGCGTTAATTTGCCTGTCATGCGATCGTTAGAGCATCGAAGAGATGTAGAAGGGGCTGTCGGGTGGGCAGTGGGCGGTGGGCGGTGGGCGGTGGGCGATGGGCGGTGGGCGTAACAGATAGCAACAGCAAATTGACGCTGTGATTATTTGTATAGGTGCTAACAGCGAGAAGACAATAGGCCAATGCCGTGGAATGTGCCATACGATAGAAGGTTAAGTTGGTAATTGAATCATCCAAAATATAGATTGCTGCATGAATCATTTCGGGATAATATTTTAGTCTAAGTGATTCCATATATTAGTTTTATTTATTTTTATATAGCTCACGATATCTAAAATCTTTTTCCTCATTTAAGTGAAAAAGACTTTGAAAAACTAAAGAGAACAAGAAATGAATTTATTATTATTTTGAGAAATGTCTATTCAATAAGTTGTGGGAGTCAAGTTAATTTGATATATTATTATTATCTATTCATATATCTATTCATAATCTGATGCCTGTAGAGGGCCAGCTTATTCGGCTATGGCTTATGCACTATGAAGTTAAGAAGTATGCCTTTCACTGTCCCCTCCCGTGGGAGTGTTAATCATTTTAGCGGGCTCCATTTGAAGCAAAAGTGCATTTAATCATTCAATGCGTTCGTCACATATTTATGGACTGTCATAATGAATCGACTTTCACTGGCAACGTGTTGTTTTTATGGCTTATTAATGAACTGGCTGATCATTAGATTGGGCAACAAGATCCGATATCAGTCGAGAGGCCCCCAACGAGAACAAGAAAATTGAGGCAAGGCCTCGCTCCGTCCCGCGTCCCGGCGACACTGTCAAACATATCGCTTACATGGCTCAGTTGCCGCCTGGGCCCAAGTTAACCAGCTGCCTCTGGCCGGTTTCTCAGTCCCTCTCTCTCTCTCTCTCTCTCTCTCTCTCTCTCTCTCTCGCTCTCTGTTGCGGCTCCAGTGTGACGGCCGAGGCTGTGTGTGGCCCGTTAGTTTGAGATCTTTATAAGTCAATTTCAGTCAGTTTTGTGTGTGTGCCAGATGATCTGGCCCCATACTCCTCCAAACTGACCCATTTAAGACATTCAAATCGCTGTTTTGGATATTACGTATATTGTATGTATGTATGTTAACTCCCTTGGCATTTAATTGTGCGCTCATTCACGTTGCATCATTGTCGGCTGCCAAATTGGTAACTCATCTGCTTCCAGTTGAGTTCCTTGGCTCGTTTTGGCATTTGCAACTCATGTTAAGCATAAAGAAAACAAATGCGCTTATTTTAAACATATGCCCAAATGGACAACGACTCCACTTCACTTCACTCCACTCGACTTGACTTGGACTCTGAATCGGTTGACTTTTTGTTGTTGTTGTTGTTGTTGTTGTTGTTAGCCAGTTGGCAGCTGGCAGCGGCTTTTACCAAGTTGGGTCATTGCGTTTAACAACCGATGATGAAGACATCTTCCCGTTTTTTTGCCGCATTTTCTTTTGCTGCCTCTCTCCCTCTCTCTCTCTCTTTTGCCCGTTCCCAAATGAACGCAATTTATGTGAATGCATTTGCGCGTTTTTAGCTCTGTGCATGTTAAGTCGATCAGTTGTTGCTGTTGTCGTTGTTTTGGCAGACTCTTGCATAGATTTTATTGCTCAGAGTCAAATGAGTTAAGTTGGTCAGCTGCACAGATATTGAAACATGTGTTGGTGGGCAACTGAGAAGCGCAGAGAAAGGCGTTTTCTTTCATTCTTTAATATGATTTATTTCAGATACCAATTGGAATACTATAACATAAATTTGGATTATATTTTATTATTATATATTATTAAAAATAATTTTAATATATTATTAAATATAGTTTAAATTTAACACTAGTTCTAGGCTTTAATAAATATATAAATAATTTTATATTTAACATACTTGTATATGACAATTAATTCTTCATATATACAATAAAGAATTCCCAACAAAAGACATTCGACAATCCCTAAACGCATCAGCATTTGCTAGAATCTCTTTAATGCCCTTTATAGTCCCTTCTTTCCCTCCTTCAGCACATCATTTAAATTTTCTAACATGTCTAACAGATTAATATACACTCACAAGCAATCAATATGGCCTCTTAGCATTACCTTTGCCTAAAATTACACTCAGCTCCCTGCTAAGGTCTCTCTTCTCAGTCGTTGATTGAGTTCATATAATTTCTATTAAAGCCAATTTGGCAAAACCTCCCGGTGGACGCCTTTCAGCTTTCCTCCTCCTCATGCTTCGGCCTGGAACAACATTGCAAGTTTTTATTGTGTCAAATTTGAGCAGCAAGCAATGAAAAATTTAACACGCTATAAATCACAATTTTCACAAAAAGGGAAATGCCCAGCCAAGCAACAGCAACAGCAACAGCAGCAACAACAACAACAAAACAGATTTTCCACCAGCAATTGTTGCAGCACAGGCAGGAGCAGGAGGCGGATGAGGGCCATTGGCAACCTGCCAACCCCTTGGCAATGTCCTTGCGACGCCTTGGTATGCAACTTGTGCCGGCTTATCTGCCCAGCAACATGCGTTCCTGGACTGGGTGGTTGTTCGCCCCTCCCACTGCCCCCTATCGCTGTCGATGACGAGGCAAAAGTCGTGGCGTCGTCTCCTGGCTGTCTGACAGGTTCAAGGTCTACTGTTTGTTGTTGTTGTTGTTATTGTTGATTGTCGAGCTGCGTGTGAAATTTAAAACCGTGATAACACCTCAGTCACAACCAGCGCTCCCCTAGTCAGGCCCCCTTTCCTGCGAGCAGAACACGTGCAGAGGCTGGCACGTTCCCTGTTCCGTTAATGTTTTTGGTTTAATTTCGCGCCCGTCGTCAGCTTTCGGGCTAAAAATTGTTGACAAAATTGATTTGTTCAATTTTTCCAACGATTTAACTTTAGGTCCATGACTCGGTTGCCATTAGTTCCGGTACATTTGTTTTAAAGGTTGTTTGCCCAACGCACCCAAGCAGCATTCATTGTATTGAAGCTTCTCTCTTTTGGAATTTTTTGCACGTCTCGCAGAAACTTTTTGCTGCCCGGCAAAGGAATTTAATCAATTTTCGATATTTTATTGATTCGCGTTAAAAGCAAATTTAATTTTCAATTGCTTCAGCTCTTAAAACTAACATGTTTTCCTTCCATTTCTTATCGTTGCAGGTCGAAGTAAGTAGAAGATGTTCGAACGCACGGACGATGTGGGCCGAACTGTGGACCAAAGAGAGAAGTCAAGCGCCATGGGATAGTAAAACGAGCTGTGTGGAGTATTACGGGAACTTGTTTAGTGGGAGGCTACTTAGAGGTTTTGCTAGTCTATTCGAAGTAGGTGGAAATCGGTTAGCGTAGTTACTGTCTGGAGAACTTTGATTTTAAATGGTACAATATTTAGAGAAAGAAATACTTGAATGCAGATAACATTCTTTTAAAAATATATATAAAATATATATTTATTATTTATTTTTCATCAGAAGTACAGTTTATAATTGTAGGTTACAAATCATGGGCAAATTATTTAATAAATATTACAGCGGATCTACTATATCGAAAATAATTAAATGTAGTTTATATAATATATGGTATCTATAGTATACTATGCTCTTATATCTTCAGTTAAATAATGTTATCTGAAGTTGACTCTAATCTGTGGATTATTATATATAGTAGTTAGATACCCATCTTGAGACATTTCTAGTAAGTTCGATAGCAAAAGATGCTGCGCGCTTAAAGACAAA
This sequence comes from Drosophila aldrichi, assembly GCA_035045965.1. Taxonomy (NCBI): domain Eukaryota; kingdom Metazoa; phylum Arthropoda; class Insecta; order Diptera; family Drosophilidae; genus Drosophila; species Drosophila aldrichi. Next base: position 550,865 of record JAWNOM010000368.1, on the reverse strand, counting down.
ATTTGGACCGAGAGACAAAAATAAAGTATAGAAGTATGAGCAGGGAAAGTATTGTAATAGAATTGTTTGGAGAACATTTTACTAGATGATTCAAAAAGAAACACAAATCTCAGGAGATATATATATGTAGCTAGCCGTTGCGAGCTTCTCATGGAATATCTAACTCAGTACTTATTCTTCAAGTAGAGTTCTTTAGTAACTTAGCTTTGCCTTAAAGAGCTTCAGCAAATGCTTTGATGCGATCTATAAAACACCCATCACAATTTGAGTAATTCAAGAAACACATATCGCAAAGCTATAAAACTTATTAGTTAAAGAACTTATCTAAAAACTCTTACTCATTTCTGAGCTGTTTTCCAGTCACTTTAAATATTTTCTTTTCACTATTTCAAAAATATAACTACACTAGAAATTTAGAACTTTAAGAACTAAGCAGTGAGACATGGAGTAGCAGAGCGAATGGGCTTATGATGAATGAAAGCTGATATTACAAAATACTTTTGGCCAGCAGACGCTTGAAGTCGAAACCGAAACAGCTTGCGGTCAACTGGCTGGCAGTGGCAGGATGCATTCCTTGGTACCAGAAATACCCATTAGTAAACCTCATAATTGCTTCATTTTGGCTCAACTATTTTCTTGAAATGAGCTCAACTTTTCGAAGTCCATGCGGCGAAACCCTTTTACGACAAAATTTTGTTATTTGCCTAGCGATTCGATAGGAGCTAAAAGTTTGCTTCAGGCTAGGACGTGGAAGGGGGCATGGATGGGGGCGAATGGGTGCTGGAGACGTTGATTTTGTGCGCTTGTCTGCTACGCAGCTGTTAATTAAAAGGAAGACAACTCAAGTCGAGAAAAGTGGGCGTGGGTGTGGGTGTGGGTGTGGGCGTTGCTGTCTTGGGGGTTGGCAATGGAAATTAGCCACAGTCAAAAGTCATTGCGTTGATTACTTTTAGAAAATGACGCGCGCAAATTTTCGAAACTTTAATTGTTTTGCCCTCGTAATAGCTGGGGTGGAGTGGGCTGGGGGTGGGGGCTGACTGCTGGCTGGCGGCTGGCCAGGGGTTGTCTGGTACGCATTTAAATGTGAATTAATTGCTGGCCATAAGCATTGCATATATGAGCAGCAGGATTTATGTGTGCACGATGAGTTGGCAGCCGGGCAGGCAGCTCCGTGGTCCGTGGTCCAGTCATGTTGTTGCCATTAACTGCGCCGTGGAATTTTTATGACCTGCCGCCTCTACATACCCCTTCTCTCTCTCTCTTTCTCCGCAGGTCCACGCACTCGCAAGCCCAAGAAGCCAGCCGCATCGAGCGCTGCGGGCAGCAGCAGCGGCGACAAATCCGATCCGGATGGCGCCTCCGGCTGCGCCGGTGTGCCGGAGGACAAGCGACCACGCACTGCCTTTAGCGGCACGCAGCTGGCGCGACTCAAGGTGAGTGCAGACACACACACAATTGAGCTAGGCAAAAGCTTGACTCTCCCTCTCTCCCTCTCTCTCTGTCTCTCTCATCTCTCAGCATGAGTTTAACGAGAATCGCTACTTGACGGAGAAGCGACGCCAGCAGCTGAGCGGGGAGCTGGGCCTGAACGAGGCGCAGATCAAGATCTGGTTCCAGAACAAGCGAGCCAAGCTGAAAAAGTCCAGCGGCACCAAGAATCCGCTGGCGCTGCAGTTGATGGCCCAGGGCCTCTACAATCACTCGACGGTGCCGCTGACGCGCGAGGAGGAGGAGCTGCAGGAGCTGCAGGAGGCGGCGGCGGCAGCGGCAGCGGCAGCGACCGACCCATCGTAGGCCGCTCTATTTATTGTATAATTAACAATAATAATATTAATAATATTTAAATGTATGGCCTAGCGTGTAAGTTGCTTAACAATTAAGTTGTAAAATATTCTAGTCCCCCTCTCGGCGCACGCGACGCGATTTGCCCAATCGGATGCGGATGCAAATGCGAACTGCGCTGCGTGTTTTTGTATAATAAATTTAAAATAAAACAAGAAAAGAAATGAAATGAAAGGAAAACAAAAAAACGTTCACAAGTAAAATAAATAATTTAATAAACATTTAAATTATACAGAAAACTTTTGTTGTGATTTGCTTATTTCGATCTTAGCATATATTTACAATTCCAGCTGCAGTTCGAAGTCGAATTTGAATTCGAATTCGAATTCGTTTCGCCAGGTAGGTGGTCCACGGCGAGATCAGCAACCGATCACGTTGATTAGCTCGTTATCGGCGTGGCAGCTGCCGCCCTAATGGACCGTGGGCGTCAGCATTAATTACTCAATTAATGAGATCGTCGAGATCGGTGAGATCGGTGAGATGGTAGAGATCGTCGAGCTCGGCAAGATGTCTTGCTAGATCGTTCAGCGACAATTGCTGGTATTACAATCGCATTAAATTCATTATGCAAATTGCGCTTGAAGGCAATCTCTTATTGTTTTTTGTTTTTATTCCATAAGCGCGCCTAAAACGTAAACGTTTTTCTCTCTAATTTAGCCATTAAATTTGCATACCAAGAAAATAATAAAAAGCCAACACGACAACTGTATGAGTGTGTGTAGCACCGGCAGAAATTGACACCTTGAAGAGACGGCAAATGCTTTTCAACTTTTGCCTGAATCACAGCCTCGCGTAGGTGTTAAAAGCGACTGTCTGGGGTTTTTGGACTGGCAGGGTTCGGGGTTGGAGAGGAAACGAATTGCTGCAAGATGTCAAAATATGAAATACTCGAAATTATTATAATGTTGATGGAAATGTAATTGAATGCGACACGAACACATGTGCCATAAAATAGAGGCTGCAAAACGAGATTTTACATAAGCACACAAGAAATGCTTATAAGATAAAGGAATAGCTTGAGTATAGTAAATATTTGCTCAAGTTTGATCGGAGTAAGTTGCAATAAGATAATAAGTTGGCCACAGAGCTGTATTTATATATTGAAAATTAATTAGTTATTAATAATATACGTGCATATATAATATTTAGTATATTATAGTTCTCTTTGGTAAGTCATTAGGTATACGAATTATATTATACCAATAAAGAAATATTTAAAAATTTTCTTAGCAGCATAAGAATTATATTATGTTGATAAATAATAACTAAATAATATTTGAGCATTTTCTTATAATTATACGATTTATGTTATATTGATAAATAATATTTAAATAATATTTAAGTACTTTCTTATAATTATACGAATTATATTATCTCGATAAAAAATATTTAAACATTTTCTTAGCTACATAAGAATTATGTTATACTGATAAATTATAATTAAATAATATATAAGCATTTTTTAAAATAATTTTTCGAATTATATTATACTGTCAAATAATAATTAAATAATATTTAAGCATTTTTTTATAATTATAAGAAATTTATTATTCGGTTAAATAATATTTAAGATTTTTTTTTAATTATATGAAATTTATTATTCTGTTAAATAATATTTATATTTAATATTTAATCTTTTTTTTAGAAATATTCCAATGATATTATACTGATAAAAAAAATAATATTTATGCATTTTTTAGAAGAATAATAAATATAAAATATACCGATAAATAATGAATTGAAAATTATTAAATACTGACTTAAAATTGAGTTATTAAATTGGAATTCGCATATTTACTGCACCTCAGTACATTGTTATTATTTGTTTTTATAAATGTTCACATTCAGACAAAAACCAAAACAACAACAACAACAACAGCAGCAGCAGCAGCAGCAGTAAATAATAATAATAATAACAACAAACAGCAGATGACTGTGCAAACATCTTAATTCCGTGGATGATTTACAGTTGGGATTGGGTTTCATTGTTTGGTGACATATTTCGGGTTTGTTTTGTTTTGCTGTGGAGGAGACGTCGAAGGGGAATCCGAATCCGAATCCGAGACGCGTTGCTCACGATTATAACAAAGTGCAGTTTATTCGCGCACAGGTTGGCCAGCAGCAGGGGGAGAGGGGGATAGGAGTGAGTGTACGATCGAGTTGAGTGTGGGTGTTTTGTTGCTTAAGTGAATTTTTATGGCACGCGCTGCATGCAGATGACTTCATAAAAAGTCAATTTAAGTTTAGTAATATTTTGTTGAATTTATAGTTAAGTATTTTGTTTAAGCATAATTTTTTATAGCTCTCACTCTCGCAGTGTAGTCGAAACTGGAACTGAAGCTGCACAAGGTGGAATTGGAGTTGGAGCTGGAGTTGGGGCAGTCAGTGTCTCTGTGTTGCAAGTCTAAGAATGAGTCATGGCGCGAGTATATTACGTTATAAATTCAATAAATGTGACCATAAAAAGCCCATTCAAAATACCTTGCCCGCTCATACATTAATCCCGCCAAATGCCGAGGTCCAGATACCCGAAGTGCCGCAACCCAGTTCGCAGTTCGCAGCTCTCAGCTCGCAGTTCTCAGTTCCAAATTGCCATTGGCCATTTGCCGGTTGGCAGTGCGAAACTGCGAGGCATATTACAACGCCTCGACTGCTGCTGGACCCCCAAACCAAATGATTAATGTTCGGCAGTCGGTTGGCAGCAGCCTTGGCCCCAGCCGAAGCCTTCCCGGAATGTGAGCCCAAGTAACCCGAAAAAAGACAATACGCATAAATCTATGGGGTTGACACTTAGTACCGCTTTCGGCCCGAGACCACAGCCTCAGTCGCAGTCGCAGTCACAGCTGCAGCCATGGACTTCAAATGAATCTGTTGGTGCTTCACTTGCCGCACGCTCCTCGTCTGCCAGATGAGTTGTGGCAAGGCGCGAGGTGTCATAAAATTGGCAACAAATTGTTTTTCACGCCGTTTTAAATACACATTTTCGATACTTGGCCATAATGAGCGCGGCCAGCACCAGCTCCAACTCCGACTCCAGCTTCAGGTCAGACAAAGCCGGCATCAACGACATCATTCGACTTTGACGAACTGCAGCGTCCGTTGCGCCTTGTAACACGCTAATAAATTTGCGGCTAAGGAGATAAGCTTATAAATTTTAACTGTAATTATGCGACACAAGATTTATGAAGCGTTCGCTCTCGCTCACACGCACTCTCTCTCTCTCTCTCTCGCTCGCTCGCTCCCTCGGATTATTAATGAAACACAGAGTTACAGCGAAATGCGCTCAAGTGCCGGCATTACAAACGACAGACTCCACTCGGTATCTTTTGGCATCTCGGTTAGCCCGGTTAGTGTGTCTGTCTGTTGGCCTTTATCTGAGCCTTGTTGTTATTTGTTGCCCAGCACCCCTTGGCCAAAGATTTATTCACGTGCATCTAATTCGTGGGGGCTCGCTTAATGAGGTTTCTCTTCTTTCATTCTTTTTTTTTTTTGTTTAGTTGGCTCATGCAAATCTTGCATCAATTCTACCCCATTCGATCTACGCATGTGGGCGTGGGCGTGGCCCCTCTCAATCCCTGCCACGACTCCAAAGCCATCTACCATTCACTCGGCACTCACAGAGTGTTATTGGCGAGACCACCCACGTCTATGCAGCGCCAATCACATTTCGAGATCTGCGTATTTGACATTGCCTTTGTCTCATTACGCCTGCGCAGACAGCAACAACAACAACTGCAGCAACAACAACATAAACTTGAGAGTGCGAGTGGTAAGGCGTGGGAGCTAAAGCTGCTCCAGCGATAACTTGATAGACTAAATGAGTCTCATTCAGCCCGATTATTGAGCCATATATGTAAGTACTCTAAAGAAGTCATAAACTATGAACGTGTTTTCTTGCAGCTGTGTGTGTCTGAGTGTGTGTGTGGAGCCTAGCCTTAAGTGAGAGTGGTTCCTTGCACAGAATCCAGTTCATGGGAATGCCTAGATCAGATTATATGCATATATATACATATAGCAAGGCGTTAAAGTTATTGCTTGCTATCAAATTGCAATGGAATATTTTATTTAGTTTAATTTTATTATCACATTTTTTTGCAGTGTATCACATAGTTTTTAATGCATAAGGTATTTTTATACCAGTGAAGATATTTTCCATATTAAGTATTTCACACATTTTTTTAATAATAAATAATTATTTATAGACTTTAAGGAAATATAGAGTTGGTATGGTTTTTCTTTTACGTATTTCCTCTACGTAATTTCTCTACGTAGTTCCTCTACGACTTTAATGCTCAGCTGATCGATCACACGCTCTACTTCACTTTATTGCGCTGACCCCCACCAGGCCTGGACGACTGAAGACTGACTGAAGAAATGCTGCAGCTGCTGCCCTATATATAGGGCCACTTTTACTCAAGCACTGTCTCTCCCAAATGTTGAGCCTGACGGCAGATAGAGCTCGTTACAGTCGAGCTTCAAGTGAGCAATGGGAACGCTCTCTGCTGCTGTGAGCATTCTAGCTTCGTTTTACCTAAATACAAATACTTAATAAAAGCTGCTGCATACACATAGACAACTTTAGTGATCTTCTGCACTTCTTCTCTACTTGCTTTTTTGTGTGTGTGTGTTTCTTATTGAAATATCAGTTCTCTGAAGGGTTCAGGGGATTCCCTAATCGAGCAGTCTCGACTAGAGCTTTCTTACTTGTTTTTATTTATTGTTTATTTATTTATATATTGCATATTTAAATATTTACTCCTAATTATACATTTTATTATTATTTATATTTATTATATAAATATTTGACATCCATTTATTTACGTTGTCCTCAACATCCATTCTTTAGTTAAATACTACACTGTGGAGCTCTATAGAGCCTAGCAACTTCATCATCAATTAAATGCGCATATAATTATCTATTATGATGATGATTATAGAGAGCATCGGCATTATTAGGTTGACCTCGCTCAGTGTTACCTGAGTCTAGTCCATTAAATTTGTTAATGGCACGAAAACGTAAGGGCGAGTAGGGTTGGCTTTCCCATCGTGGGGCGGGGTTAATTATGCAATAAAAATACTTGACTGCTGTTGTTGTTGTTGTTGCCGTTGGTGACATATGAAAATGTGAAAATTTCAGTTAAGTTCAGCCATTGAGCAAGCGACTACACGAAGTGGTTAACACTGCCGTTTGCCATTGGCCCGGAAGTATCTTGTTAACATGCAAAACAAGCTATTTACCTGGCCACCGAGTCGGGGGTCTTGGCGCTGTTTATGAACCTGCCAAAAACGTGAATACCTTTGCCCAAATAGTTGGCCTAAAACCAAACTTTGTCTATGCCCGCTACAGTTTCAGTTACAGTTTCAAATTCAGTTTCAATTCAATTAGAAACAGGAATTCCGAGTGTGGAGCGGGCAGATAATGGGGCCGCATCGTAAAATCTAACGATGTGGCCCAACCCTTGAATTGCATTTTCATGGCACATTTGCAGCAAATTTTAATTGTATCAATGCGTCAGCCCCGGCCCAGCCCATCCACGTTACGGGCGGACAACCCTTTCGGGCTGGCATTCGTTAACGCGATTGGACACGCATGTCCAAGAGTGCCTGGCTATAAACACGTAACGCAAAACCCAAACAACATTGTGAAAGTGTTATAAAAGTGTCGCCAGGACAACCAGCAGATGTCAGCTGAGTGTCCTTCTATTTCCATTTCTTTTTTTCCTCTTCACCTACTTCATATTGCCATTTGATCAGTGCTGAAGCGTTGTTTGATTAAACATCTGTGCCGGGGCTCAGTTAGACGCTGTCAGAGCTCGGCCTGCAACATCAATTAGACACACTTCAAGTCCCTTGACAGTGGAAACTGTCAAAACAGAAATTGATTGCGTCTGGGAATGGGCCTCAAAGGGGGCTTTCAGCATGCATGCCACAGCGTGTGGGTGTGCACACCTGAAGCCAAAGCAGCGCTCAATAGAGGTGTATCAAAACATTACTTGCATAAATTATGAACAATGCGAACCGCAAAACTCGAACACAATAGCGAATGCCACAAACAGTGGCAAGGTCGCACAGCAGGCACTGGCAAACGTGTTGCACATACGATTCCCAGAAGAAGAAGTAGGAGAAGAAGAAGAAGAAGCGAATATAGGCAAAGTAAGCATTTAGCATTTAATGACACACACCCCAGTCAGGTCGTATCAACTCAGTCACTCAGTCAGTCAACCAATTTCCAGTTACACTGCGCTCCATACATAATTAAATAATATAAAATGAGCCCTAAATGAGCTCTATCAGATCCTTAACCCCGAACATCGAACATCGAAATGATATGCACAGTAGCCAGGGCTTCATGGAGGTCCAATTAATCGACTCGACAGCGACTGCGAGTCGGACATACAAATTAAAAGTCATAAATCGGCCGCAGAGTCGCTGAAAGCCCCACCAAAAAGGAAATGTCACCAAAAATTATGAAGGTTCAGGTTTCGGTTGTCATGAAAGCAGTCCTCATCACCCCCGCACTAGCCGTAAACCCAATGCCGATTCCGCCGATCCCGATCCAAATGCGCATTAATTATGCTAAGGGCGTGCACATTAGAAGCAGAAGAACACGGGAAGCAAGAGAGAAAGAGAGAGGGAGGGAGTGAGAGAGAGAGAGAGAGAGAGAGAGAGAGAGAGTTGACGGCACGATCCATACAGAACTGTCCAGCTCTCAGTTCTCCATTCTCAGGGTTCATTCGCAAGTGCAAAGACCCACCGGCGAGTTGACAGTTGCTGTTGCAGTTGCAGTTGCAGTTGCAGTTGCAGCTACAATGTTGTTGCCACTTTACAATCTTAAGTCGGCCGACGCATGCGCGCATGCATATTAAGAGGCGATCATCGCATACCCAATGAGCATCGCAAGACAACAACAACTGACGAATCGTGCTCATCTGCATGCGTGTGTGTCCTGTACAGGGTATAAAGGTAAAGGCGAAGGTAGTGGCGGCGGTAGTGGCAGCGGTAGAGGTGGAGGGTCGCTAAGCTGGCCACGGCTCACTGCTCACATATGATGAGTGACATCTGATCTTGTTTTGTGTCAAATTAAGAGGCTACAGGCTACAGCTGGCGCGCAGATCTTTGCCCGTCGATCGGTGCCGATGATCGTGCGACTTTTTCTTTTGGAGACACCTGGAGCAGAGCAGAGAGTGCAGCATATTTTTGTTCATCTTTTGTGATTTTGGCTGAGAGTCGAGATTTGTGTGTGGTGCGCCACACTTAAGCCGTTGAGTGCTTGATTCCTGGTACTTTGGAGGCGCTTCATCGAGGGCCACACGTACTGCAGGATCAGGCCGAGATCAGTGCGTTGTCATGTTTTGGCACTTGAGTGCCACAGCGTGGGCCACTCCTCTGCTGCTTGGGTTAATCAAAGCTGGCATATGCTCGATCGCAGCAACGTTTTATTTTATTTTTTTCATTGTTTTTTTGCTTTTACCAGTGTTGATTTCTTTGCGGTCATTGATGCTGATGGCTCAATTGTGTGGACCACACGGACAGTTGCCATGAAATGTGGAGCAAGCCTCTGCGTGTGTGTGTGTGTAAGTGTATGTGTTTAGGGTACTTTGGCTCTACCATATGCAGATGCCAGAGATTGCAGATCACCGAAAAGAAGAAGGGAGAGCAAGACGAAGGACCACCATGACGACTTTTGGCATTAACTGAGGCGTGAGACTGCATACTGATGTGATCTATCAGACTTTGCCGAGATCAGCAATAGAGAATTCCATATATGATGATCAAATTAGATACGCCTAATATACACTACGATTAAATTCGAATATTCTTTAGATATATCGCAAGTCTTAATAGAAACTAAGACTATATCTATTAATTTGTATACCCAACATAATTATAGCGCAGAGAGAACCCTCTTTAGTGGCCACTCAATCCCTTCGTTTCGATCTCAAGTGATCTTAATCAATGAAAGTGATTTGTTGTCACACATTTGTCACTGTACAAAACACTCATCAAATTCGTGGGGCGAGGCCCCGCGCTGAAGAGCTCCGATCGCGTCTATTGATAAGTGTCCAATACAAAATTGTGACTCACTTGGGCACTTCAACCAACAGCAATCGATCGAGCAGGCAATTAGATTAATTAGCCACGGCCGGTTGATGCATTGCTGTCGCATTGACTCGACTGACAATCGATGGACTGAATCAAGGCTTTCGGCTAGAGCGCATGAAATGTCAGCCGAAGTCAACTTCTAAGTGCATTCAATTGTCAGCAATTTAGTTGGCGATAAGCCGCTGATTAATATGTTGCATGAATGAATAATGCCAATGTATCGTTGTGATAATTACGCTAGACTCTAACTGAACAGAAAGGGAGTGGAGATGACAGAGAGAGAGAGAGTGGGAGAGTGAGAGGGAGACAGGTAATATGCATATAGTTATGTATTAAGCAAACATTTCTATGTTTTTACTTTAATTAAGCCATAATTTATCGCCAACAGCACGCGGACACGCAGCCCCGCTAAAAAGGAAAATAATAATAATATAAATAAGGGCCACACTCGACGCGACTTGGCCTCGACTCCGACTCCGACTCGGCCCTGACTCTGACTCTGACTCTGGTATCGGCTAGGCCCGTCGACAGACTGACACCTGCGCGTGTAAATTAGCCGACGTTCGGTTGGTTGTTGGCCCAACGGCAAAACGCTCCACGCGACACTTGGGCCATGTGCATAGAGGCGACTGGTCTAGAGTGGTCTGGGGTGGCCCACAGCTAGCTAGCTGCGCGGTGGTCTAATTAGAAATCAAATTGTCAATTAGCCAGGCAACAACATAAGCCAAGTTGTCATGTTTTCCAGTTCCCAGTTCCCAGTTGCCCGAATTTCTGTGTGGGTTTTTTTATTTTCAGTGATCGATGCGAAAACACGGCCGAAAAGAAATTATATGGCTGCTGTTTGCTGTCGATTCAAATTTTTCAATTTCACGAACACCAGCGTTGCAAGTGTGTCCAGCTAAACCAGCAACAGTGAGCAGTGAGCAGCACATGTTGTCCAGGCCAGGCCAGGCCTGCGATCGATTGTCGAAGGTGTCCCCAGAGAAGTTTCGATGTGCAGGTGAGCGGCAGTCGGGCCTCGAGTTGTTCTCCCTCTTGTGTGTGGAATTCTCAGTTTACGTGGAATTTCGACGCTTAACTAATGATGCTCATCAGGCGCTCAATGGGCACAGCTACTGTATCTGTAGCTGTGTCCGTATCTGCATCAGCATCTGCATCTGCCTGGGCTTCTGCGGCAACTGCAACGGACACGGCATCTGTATCGCTGATCACTTCTGGATCTTGCTTGACTTTCCTTGGAATATCGAACGCGAACGAAAATTAATTTTCGATACCGAAAATAACATTCCAAAACTTAATTAGCTGCGAGTATTATGAAAAATTGCAGTCATTAATGTTGCTGTTGCTCTTGTTGTTGTTGTTGTTCTTCTTCTTCTTAGTTTGTGTTTATTACCATCAAATTGAGTTTTCCAATTCCCAACTGGACGCGGCAGCAGGCATTGGCCGCTGCTCATCAGGCACCGTGTAAAAGGCTTTTCCGCATTTCTTGCCACGGCCACAAAACCTTTGGCCTCCCCTTGCCAAAAGCCGCGACCAGCTACAACAAACGATCATACAGAGCCACAGTCGACGTCTGTCCCTCAGCCAGTGCCTCGCTGTCGCTGTCTCAGCTTCGTACATGCCACAGTTGGAGCCACTGAGCCACAGACACGGCATCTGGACCACCCAAGTTGCGTTTGGCTTAAGACCATTGGCGAGTGGCAGTCGGCAACAGCAACAACAACAGCAACGGCGGCAGCTATTAAGCTTGCCCCAAGTTGAGGCACTCGATGATTACTTGAAATTCAATTGCAGTCCATTAGGAGTGATTAATATGTATGCGATTCGAAAGCGAAGAGCGCCACGGCCAACGAAAGAGCGCAAAAATGCATTGCACTTAAAATTATTGACACTTTGAATCGAATGCACCCAATGCGTTGCCTACATGATGCAGCTACTGTGCCCAGTGCACTCTCTCTCTCTCTCTCTCTCTTTGAATCGTACTCTCTTAGCTAAGAGCTGTGCTAAAAGAAGACATTGCCACGCCGAGGACCACACACGATGCCAACTTCCTTGCTCCAACGCCACAGGGCAACCACCACAACAACAACAAGCAAGAAGAAGAACTGCTGCTACAGTAGTTTTGCGGCTCGTTACGTTCCAGTCGCAGGGCCTGCCCCAATCTCCTTTTGGCTTCAGTTCTGTCCTCGAGCGATCTTCATCATCGCGTTCATCATTTGGGTTTGTCGTGGTGCGGCGCCAAATTGCAGCGAGGTAAGTAAAACAGCGTTTAGCTGTTGTAGCTGTTATGATCTCTGGTCAGGCAACCAACAGTCAAGCCAAGCGCCAAGAGAAACGCAGAAAAACAGCCTCAAACATCTAAGAGAACATCCTCAGTCGCATTGAGTTGAGTCTTTTGATTTTGCTTGGACTTTGACTGTTGGGCAATTGCAATATAAAGTCGAGCCAAGTCGAGTCGAGTCGATCAATTGAGAGTTTCTTATCACAGCCAAGGCAACTAGTGTGCGTGCTTGTTAAGTAATTGAAGAGCTTAGTTAATTGATAGACAGGCTTAACAATCAGTGAATTATCTTGAGATTTGTGGAAGGAAAAACCATTTTCTTTGTATGTCTTTATGCTGTAGAAAGTGAAGCGTGCTAAATAATAATTAATTCATTTACCAATCAAGAATTATCTATTAAGGATTATTTATTATTTATTATTTATTATTTATTATTTATTATTTATTATTTATTATTTATTATTTATTATTTATTATTTATTATTTATTATTTATTATTTATTATTTATTATTTATTATTTATTATTTATTATTTATTATTTATTATTTATTATTTATTATTTATTATTTATTATTTATTATTTATTATTTATTATTTATTATTTATTATTTATTATTTATTATTTATTATTTATTATTTATTATTTATTATTTATTATTTATTATTTATTATTTATTATTTATTATTTATTATTTATTATTTATTATTTATTATTTATTATTTATTATTTATTATTTATTATTTATTATTTATTATTTATTATTTATTATTTATTATATATTATTTATTATTTTTATTTTATTTTATTTTTATTTTTATTTAATATTTATTATTTAATATAATTTTTTATTTATTTCACTTTATTTATCTAGAAATATACCTGGACCACTTAAACAATTCTACTTCCACTCTCTACCTCCATGCCACTCCTTCTCCCTCCCTCATGAATAAGTATTTTACAGCATGCTTCTAGTCCATTTCCATTCCCTTATTTGAATCCGAGTGATTCACATTTCACATTTTGTATACAACTTTTAAGTTCTTTCCCGAATTGAGAGTCATAAAATGCAGAGTTCGAAACTAGATGCCATAAAGCCAAATTGATTCGCATACATTTTAGCATCATTTAACAGTCGACTTTAAACATTTTTAAGACTGCGAAGCATTAAAGGCTCCGCATGCCGATAAAATATCTGCTTACAATGGGGAAGAGTGTAATTATTTCATTCTTAAATCAATTGTCATAAATGTTCAGAGAAGTAAATGAGAATTGTTATACGATTCTAATTACAATTATGCAGCAATGAAAGTCTCTCTCTCTCTCTCTCGCTCTCTGTTGTTTCACTTGTGAATTACATGCCATAAAAATCACATCAATTGCATTCATTTCAAAAACTAGTTGCTATAAAAGTCAAATTGCCTGCATATCTAATGCTCCCATCCTCCCTCTCTCCCTCTCTCTCTCACTCTCTCACGCCCTAAAGTAGTTCTGTCTCCCTTCAATTTATTGTGCGCTCACTGTTCCATTTCCAGTTTCAGCTGCAACTGCAAAAAGAAAGCAAAAGAGCGCATTAAATCTCGCTGGCGAAATCCCACTTGAATTCTGCCAGTCTGCCACGCCCTGGCCCAGCCGCCCACTAGCGTTTTATGCAACATTCTTGTTTCATTTTCTTCAGTGTGTGTGTGTGTGTGTGTGTGTGTAGTAGGGTAATTTTTCTCAGAATGAAAAGCATGAAAAAAGGCAGCGCGAAGCAAAAGCTCAATTTGTACCTCAATTAAGGCGTCGTCGAGGCATCGCCACCATGGCACAGTGGTGCGAAAGCTGTTCAACTTGTGCTTGTGGCGCATATCCGTTTCCGCACCACCCAAACACCCAAACGCCCAATCAGCCAACCACTCAGCCAACCCAACCACCCTTCATTGAGTTATGGCCCCAACTCGTGCTTGAAACGCTGCACGAACGCAGATAAAAACTGTTTGGCGTTTCTCGCCTCCTGCTCGCCTCCACGTCTCCTGCGGCAACTCCAACTGGGGCTTCTGCTGGCCTCTGAATGGAGAGATAACCAACGGCGCAGCGCAATTTTCAACACGTTTCGCCAGGATACATACAACATCCTTTTTGCTGCGTTCACAGCACTTTATTCCACATTGCGCCACCTCCTGCCGTCTGCAGTCGCGTCCTTTTTTATTGCGCCAATGTTCGAGCTGCAGTTTTTTGTGTTTTCTCTTTTCTTTTTGTTATTTTTTTTTAGCTCTTTTTTGTTTGCCTTATTGAGCTTTCAGCACTTTCGCTTGTCTGCCTGGTGTTGGTAACAGGACAGCAAACAAGGGGCGGCCACTGGGGCTGGGACTAAAACTGGAGACAGGTAAGGGACTAAAAAGTGCAGAATCAAATAATTTACTTTCCAATTCGCGCCGAGATCACGTTTTTAATTTGAAATTTTACAACTTGCGCGCACAATGTTTATTTTTCCCGCTAGCTAAAGGGGGAGGCGATAGGGCGCTGGGTTGCTGCAGCAGGGAGCGGTGGCGGCCGCGGGGCTACAGATTCCAATTCCGATTCCGATTTCAAGTGCTTTGGCTGGTTGGCTGGCTGCCCCAACAAATGGGGCGGCTGTTGGAGCCGCGCTGGGGTTGTTTCTCGTTGAATCACAATCAGCCACATTTGTTTACATCACAGTTACATGTGTGCGTATGTGTGTGTGTGTGTAAAGTTGCTCACTTTGCATATAAACAATTTGTTTTGACACTCGCATGCATTTAGCCACGTTTCTATAGAGGCAAAAAAAAAGGAGAAAAAGTAATAATGAAATACTCGCTGTGGTTAACAGCATTTGCGAAAAAGGAAAAAAGCCGAATGGCAAATATCCTTTAACACCTGAAACTAGATTATATGTGAATGCAATTTGTAAAAGACTCAGAGAGAGAGAGAGAGAGAGAGAGAGAGAGAGAGAGAGAGAGAGAGAGAGAGAGAGAGAGAGAGAGAAACACACGCAGTACATACCCTGTCTAGTGGCACTCTGTGTCTCTCTCTCTCTCCCTCTCTCTCATTTATTTCCTCACAAACTGAACTTTCTAGCTATTATGCTCGTTGACCTCTTTGGCTCTGTTATGGCGAAACAATACGAAACTAATTTGTTTCATTGCGCAAATATTTTCATTTAATTTGAAATGCGAATTGTTTGTCTTGGGCTCGGTCAGTCGCAAGTGACTTTAGCTCTGGCCCAGCTCTGGCCTCGGCTCTCGCGGCTTCACACTCGGCCTCCATTAATTAAACCAAATTTGGCTATAGCCCACCCACAATGCCACAATGCTTACGTGCGAGTTTGATATATGATCGAGGCTTATACACAATGCAAAGAGAGAGAGAGAGAGAGAGAGAGAGAGTGCGAGTGATCGTTAGCGTTGCAAACAATTTTGGTTTTGGGAACTCTTTTTTGCATTACGCGAATTTCATCGCATGATAAATGACAAATTTCCGCCGCACTTTGCCGGCGATATTCGAAAAGAGCTGAAACTCATTGTTTGTCATATATTCAAATGCCAAAATATTGTCATTATCGGGCTGCGAATGTCTGTCTGTCTGTCTGTCTCGTTGTCTCGCTGTTGCCTGGACATTGTGTTCGGTTCGCATCATTTGTCTTGCAATTGGTGTTGCCATCTTCAACTCCTGGGGGGCCAACACACAACACAGACAGCAGCCAAGGCAGAGTCAGAGGCAGTGGCAGACAGACGCCCCACTCACATACTACTTATCCCCACCAGCTAATGCATTTCTGTCGCCAACAGTCAATAACCTTCTTCACTGTGGCATCAGCTTGTTAGCCAAATGCCCTTACAAGAGTTTGCATTGTGATACGATCAGACTTTATGTATTTTTATAAAGTCTCAAAATATATTCTACTAGCACCTATGCATATCGAAGAATGAGTAAAACTTAATTTAACTCAATTTAAAATTGTTTTTAAAAATGTTTGTCTCATGGAACAAAGTTGCTTTGTTTACTTTTTGGATTCAATTTTAATTTTTAGGTCTGAGTATATATATTATATATAAAATGTTCGACCTCGAATATGAAATGCAGATCAATTATATTATTATAAATATATATATTTATATGTGAAATTTAAATGCTATGCAAAATGCATTTATATTTAATTCAAAATAAAAACATTACAACTTTGATTTATTTTATATAAATAAATATATATTTTTCACAGTTTGTGTACAAATATTTTATAAATAATATATATATATATATTTTTAATACTTCAAAGTGCAAACAATTAAACGTAAAGAGTTTGTATTTATTTATTATAATTTATTTTATTATAATTAAATATAGGATATTAAAAATAGAAATTTTAAATATTATAATAAATTTTAAGAAATCTAAAGAATTTATTTATTTTTTTACTTTTTTTTATATCTAAATATTTTATAATTAATATTTAAAAATTCAAATAATTAAACTTAAAGAGTTTATATTTATTTATTATAATTTATAAAATGTTTTGATTTAAAAAAAAAAAAATAAACTTTTTAAATTACTTAAAATCCATTATAATTTCATAAATAGTATGCATTTTTTACTAATTTATTTTATATTTAACTACTTCTATAAAAAACATTTTTATGCATATGCACAATAAGCTCCATCAATGCCGAATACACCCAAGGTTCAATGGAAATATATAAATATATATTTTGAAAAGCAAAGTTGAAAATAAAGCGAAGAGAATTCATAAGTTTTTATTTGTTATTTATTTATTTAAATATAATTTTAAAACTAATGTTTCTTTATTCCACTAAAACCAGTATAATTTCAGCTTTAACCCTATTCCCTATAACAGGGTATTTTTTAGTCAGTCACTATCTGTTTATACTCCTTACATGCTTATTAATTTCACAGCTCTGTGGGGCTGCTTGACCCACAGTTCAAATAAATAATTGTTTTTCGCTTGTTACTTTCGGGCTTCGGTTTGTCGTCCCCGTCGTCGTCGTCATCGTTGTTGTTGTTTTTGTAGTCGTTGTCTATTGACTTCCCGTCTCCCTCAATCGCCATTCGTACACTCAGTTTAAGTCCAAACACGAGTCTTTAAGATGTTGCGGCACGCCTTGAGACGGCGTCTGGGGAAACACCTCAGTGACATTTGCATAAAATTCAATTGGCTGCCATATTTATGGCCTATGATTATTAAATGTTTTGTGTGTGCATATGTGTGTGTTTTGCCATTAAACATTAATAAGCACAAAATAATGTTAATAATGTCATCATAATAGTCGTCGTCGTCCTCGTTGTTGTTGTTGTTGTTGAGGCCCACCACGAAAACTTCGACAATTGAAAATGATTTGAGACCTTTCCCAGCCGTTGTGTGGATTGCATTTATTCATTATGTATTTATGGCTCTTTGGGAAATTCAATTTCCAATTCGTTTGTTAACAATTTCGATGCCTTCAATTACGACTATATCCGCTTTTTTTTTTTAGGCGGTCTTCGCTGGTATGGTGGTCTGATGGTTTTGTGGCGCCACACCTGGACAGCTCCCAACGGACATTTCATATTTCATATGGGCTCACATGTTTTATTAGATTTGTATATTATTATTCACATTTGTTGTTATGGCCTTGTGAGGTCATAAAAAAAAAAAAAAAAACTTGTCTACTCGATGGGAATAACTGAATAAATAAAGTGTTTACTATCAAACACTCAAGTTGTTTGTGCATTAAGTGAGGCCTAGAAGGCGTTCATATTTTCATTTATTATAGTTTACTTATTAACAGCCTTACATGAGAATTGTAATAAATAATACATAATATTTAAGATTAGTTTCTGAAAAAGAATTCACTCATTCGCCTGAAATGAATAAAAATATAATTTATTCGTTGTCATAAAAAAAACCCACACGGCTTACTTAATTTAATGGCATAAGGAAATGGTATTGAATAATTCTAAAATATATAGATGTAAGATCTGTCTATATTAAATTTTATTTTTATAATAAAAATTGGTTTTGTTGAAATGTATGTAACAGGCAGAAAGAGGCGTGACTGACCCCACAAAGTATATACATATATTCTTGATCAGGTCGACGAGCTGAGTCGATTTAGCACTATTCGTCTGTCTATTTCTTCTAAGTATTCCCTCTGAGTATCCCAGTATTTCCGCTAAGTATTTCCTCTACGTATTTCCTTTACGTAATTCCTTTACGTAATTCCCTTACGTAATTCCCTTACGTAATTCCCTTACGTAATTCCCTTACGTAATTCCCTTACGTAATTCCCTAACGTAATTCCCTTACGTAATTCCCTTACGTAATTCCCTTACGTAATTCCCTTACGTAGTTCCTCTACGTGTTTAATGCTTAGCTGATCGATCACACGCTCTACTTCACTTTCTTGCGCTGACCCCCACCAGGCCTGGACGACTGAAGAAATGCTGCAGCTGCTGCCCTATATATAGGGACACTTTTACTCAAGGAGAGACAGTCTCCCAAATGTTGAGCCCGACGGCAGGTAGACCTCGTTGCATTTGAGCTTCAAGTGAGCAATGGGAACGCTCTCTGCTGCTGTGAGCACTCTAGCTTCGTTTTCCTAAATACAAATACCAAATGAGAACTGCTGCATACACATAGACAAGTTTAATGATCTTCGGCACTTCTACTCTCCTTGCTTTTTACTGAAGTACTGTATGCGTTCGTGCCTATGTGTGTGTGTGTGTATCATTTTTTATTTAATATTTTATATTATTATTATATGTTCCAACTTTCGGGATAGAATTACAATAATCATAATAAATTAATATTTATAGTTTTTTTTTTTTTCATGGCATATTTATATTTTGTTATTCGAATATAGATTTTTCTATCATTACAACTATTATTTAGATGCAACCAGTTTAAATGAGCTAAAACGCTGTATTTCCATAATTGAAAATCGATTTGAGTCGCTGGCACGTGAAATGGTCGAGGCGCCTTTGTTGACCAAGTCACTTAGCGGGGCATTGAGAGCAGTTAGCGGCTCACTAACAAGATCCGAACGCCGAACGAAGCCCGCCAGCAACTGAGAGCGCTGCAAGTGCGAATTGGCAGTCAAACAAAGGCGCAAGCAGTGGAACAATTAGCGTCCTGCCAGTCCCTCCTGCTTAGCACCCTCCCACCCTCGCGCTGGCAAGACAATCAATTACAATTACGTATTTAATACTTAGTTACAAAACTCACAAGTTAACAGCGCAAATATTGAAGCAACGCTAAGCGCCGCCAGATGGCATGGAATGGGAACGGGAATGGGGATGGGGTTGGGATTGGTGTTGGGTTTGGAGACTCGAGTCAGTTGTAGATGCAGCTCTGGCTCGATCTCGGAGCTGGAGCTGGCGAGAGTCTTGAGCAAGTCGCTCAAATGCGTTGAGTCAACACAATTGACGTTTCGAGTTGACGGCAATGATGATGTGAATATGAATGTGAATGTGAGTGCGAGTGTGAGTGTGAGTGCAAGTGCGAGTGTGTGGATATGTTGGCGTTGACTTCTGCTGAAAATGTGGCCAAGTGTGGCTGCCGCCTGGCATTTGCCTCTCGCATTTGAATGTTTGTTTAGGCCAAGTTGGCAGCGCATGAGATACGCTTTAGCCTGTAGCCCCTGTAGCGCCAGAGCGGGACAGCAGCGCTCACTTCAAGATGCTCACTATCCCACCAAAGCCACGAGAGACATCCAGACAGCCAGACATCCAGACACCGAGCCGAGCCGAGTCAAACTCAGCGCCTGTCTGTTGGCCATAATTGAGTGCACTTTCCATGGAACTGGCAGCGATTATGAAATGCCATCAGCAACTGCGCCATCAACTGCAACTGCAACTGCAACGGCAACGGCAGCTATAAACGCGCAAATGGCGTACATCAGACATAAAAGCTGTGACTCGCTGTGGGGCTGTGCGGCTAGGGGTCTATGTGGGGGTGGCATTTTATTATCGCATCGTAAATCAATTGATAAAGCGAAGCGGAAACAAGTGGCAGCTCCAATTGCCCATTGCAGCAAATAAATCTAGAAGACGCCGCCAACATTTTCGACATTTACTAGATGCACACAAACATAGAGAATATTATTGGAGCTGACACTGCGAGAAAATTAAAGACAATTGATGAGAATGTGAAGAAATTGTGAAAATTGTTAAATTATTAATACTATATTATATTATTTATTTTTATTAACTTTTAAATTATTATTATATTTATTAATTCTACCAAAAATCGATGAGAATGTGATTAAGAAAATTGTTAAATTATTAATATAACAGTATATATTATATATTTTTATTAATTGTTAAATTATTATTGTATTTATTAATTCAACAAAAAATCGATGAGAATGTGATTAAAAAAATTTTTAAATTATTAATGATATATATATTATATATTTTTATTAATTTTTAAATTTATATTATATTTATTAATTTTACAAAAAGTCGGTGAGAATATGAAGAAGTTAAGAATAGTGTTAAATCATTAATATTTTATTAAATTTTACTATATGTTTTTATTTAATCGTATATTAAAAATTAATAAATCATATATAAAAATAAATATATCAATAATTTATAATATATTTATTACTTCTACAAGCTAAGGATATTATTAAATTATTAATATTTTAATATATTAAATTCGTGCTATATTTATTATTTCTACATTTTTAGTTTCAGTTCTTTTCATTATTTTTATTTATTTCTTTATTTATTTTTAAAATTTTTCCTTCTAGTTTGTTTCAGTTTGTTGTTTAAAACCACAGTAAAACGTTATATATTATAATTTAAATATTTATGTATTTATTGCTTAATAATTATTGTATACATTGATGTAATTAATGTAACAATATTCCAAAGAAGATTTTCTATATGGAATCTGTATACAAGATTTCTCTAGAAAGAGAGAGAGAGAATATTAAAAAATAAAAACAAAGCTTGACTCGAATTCTTTAATTAACTTAAATACAATAAAATACATTCAAATTAATTTTCATTTAATTCATATGCATATCTATTCTTCAATTTTTAATTCATATACATATATATTCTTCAGTGTCACTTCCCCAGTTTCTTGCAGTGTAGTCATCACAAAGCGACTTTGTGCGGCCAGCAATTAATACGACAAACTGTAAAATGCCGCGTCGGAGTTTGTAGGCAAAACCGAAACCGAAATGCAATTAGCGAAGGGGCTGCCACGTGGCGATATCAAAGGGGAAGATGCCAGAAGATTTTGTGCCTCAAAGGCGCATAAATCACAGATGCTTGGAGCAGGAGAAGGGATGCGAGGGGGTGAGCCAAGGGGTGCTGCAGATCGTTGGGCGCCCACACAGCAAGCGGCAAGTGCAGATGACTGGGGATGGGGGGTGGCTGGTGGGGCCATGGACATGGGCATGATGAGGTTGACTTATGTGGCATACGCGCCCATATGGGATTTTGTGGCTTTTTAATAGCCGATCGCTACATTGTAGCAAAGCGCAATTGGAATTCCTCAAGCCGAAATGGCAAAGTGAAATTTAGTGTGTCACTTGGCAATTTCTGCTAATTAGAAGTGTTGAAAAAGACTTTTGACTAGTTCCAGCTAGCAGTTCCAGTGCCGGAGCGCCGGAGCCAGCTCATTTCCGGCTCATTTGAGTCGAGCTGAGCCACATGCAATTGTCTAATTGGTTCATTACGTGCGCAAATGGATTTGCGCCTCTATAAGACGCCTGATTTAAGCTGCTTGGCAGAGCAAGGGGAGGTTTGTGGTGTGGTGTGGTGTGTGTGGCATGTGGCAACATGGCAACGCACATAATCGTATTTCTTTCATTTTTGTTGTAGCGAGCATTTGGCGCAATTAGCGTTGGCATTAATTCATTTTATGTGGCCCGATCTCTGCCAGATTCGCATCAGCATCAGCATCAGCATCAGCTGCACACATCAACGCTTGCCAGTAAATGTCAGCTGCCGATCTGGTTGTGCTGCCACCCCCTTCTCTCTGCCTCCCACAACAACTTTGTCTGTCTATGAATTTTCGCATTTTGCAATTTTTGCATTTATTTTCAGCAAATTAACGCGAGTTGCAGCTCGCCCGCTAAATCTGTGCTAATAAATCATTTGATGTGGTTGTTGTTGTTGTTGTTGTTTTTCGACTGGGTGCAGTTTCATTTGATGGCAAACCGTGTTGTCTTGTCACAATATTTGTTTATATGAAGATTTTGGCTTTTAATTAAATGGCAGAGCATCAAATTGAATCGAATGCTGTTGCCGTCACTCAACCCCATCCTCATGCCGCATCATTCTCATTGTCCTCGTTGGGCTGTGATTGTGCAATTAGCGAATCATATTCCCCTCTCCTATCTCCCCTGCTTGTAGCAGCTCTGTTCTCTGACTGGTTCTCAGTCTCCCTCTCACCCTCGACTGGTGACAAGTTTACATGATTTAAAGTTGCGCCGGCGACGGCCTTTGATGTGAATGCGAACGCGAACGCGAACGCGAATGCGAATGCGAATGCGACAGTGGACATGTCATCTGAATGAAGGCGCCGTCGCCTGTCTGCCTTCTGCTGCTGCTGCTGCTGCAGTTGCAGTAGCTGCTCAGTGGATAAGGCGTTGGTAGCTAGCCTATTAACCTGAATGCAGCCACATCTCACACGACTAATCCGCTATTTTCATATCAAATATTTGCCGTCTGCTCCGACTTCGACTTTTCGCGTATCGAATTAATCATTAGCTCGTATATCACTCACCTTTAATGCAGATAGAAACATTTACTCATGCCATGTTAACATTATATTATGCATATTCATAAGCGACTTTAAGGCTTTCAATAAATTACACGATTTCATATATTAATTATAGCGGGTAGTGAATATAAATATATATGCAATAAATAGAGAGCAAAACTAGATTTTTTAAATATTTTATTTTAATACATATATTTATTTATTTTTTATTTATTTTTTATTTTTTTTATTTTATTTTATTTTACTTTATTTATTGTAGAACGAAATGGCGAAAACAAGTCGGAAAATAGACATTCTTTTGTAGAAAAAAAATTTGAAATTTTTATATTATTAAGTAAGTTAAGGCAGCTGCCTGACAAAAGCTGACTGCTACAAGACTCGATGTAAGGAACATCTATGCTAAAGACATCTTTGAAACTGCTGGAAGTATTTATCTTATTTGCTCGCTAAATAGACGTCCTAGCCTTATAATTGACTATGAATGTGTGCTCAATTCGTCCAATGAATGTTGCAAAAATAAAACTTGAAACTTGAGTTAAGGCAGCTGCCTGACAAAAGCTGACTGCTACAAGACTCGATGTAAGGAACATCTATGCCAAAGACATCTTTGAAACTGCTGGAAGTATTTATCTTATTTGCTCGCTAAATAGACGTCCTAGCCTTATAATTGACTATGAATGTGTGCTCAATTCGTCCAATGAATGTTCAAAAGACTTGAAACTTGAGTTAAGGCAGCTGCCTGACAAAAGCTGACTGCTACAAGACTCGATGTAAGGAACATCTATGCCAAAGACATCTTTGAAACTGCTGGAAGTATTTATCTTATTTGCTCGCTAAATAGACGTCCTAGCCTTATAATTGACTATGAATGTGTGCTCAATTCGTCCAATGAATGTTGCAAAAATAAGACTTGAAACTTGAGTTAAGGCAGCTGCCTGACAAAAGCTGACTGCTACAAGACTCGATGTAAGGAACATCTATGCCAAAGACATCTTTGAAACTGCTGGAAGTATTTATCTTATTTGCTCGCTAAATAGACGTCCTAGCCTTATAATTGACTATGAATGTGTGCTCAATTCGTCCAATGAATGTTGCAAAAATAAAACTTGAAACTTGAGTTAAGGCAGCTGCCTGACAAAAGCTGACTGCTACAAGACTCGATGTAAGGAACATCTATGCCAAAGACATCTTTGAAACTGCTGGAAGTATTTATCTTATTTGCTCGCTAAATAGACGTCCTAGCCTTATAATTGACTATGAATGTGTGCTCAATTCGTCCAATGAATGTTGCAAAAATAAAACTTAAAACTTGAGTTAAGGCAGCTGCCTGACAAAAGCTGACTGCTACAAGACTCGATGTAAGGAACATCTATGCCAAAGACATCTTTGAAACTGCTGGAAGTATGTATCTTATTTGCTCGCTAAATAGACGTCCTAGCCTTATAATTGACTATGAATGTGTGCTCAATTCGTCCAATGAATGTTGCAAAAATAAAACTTGAAACTTGAGTTAAGGCAGCTGCCTGACAAAAGCTGACTGCTACAAAACTCGATGTAAGGAACATCTATGCCAAAGACATCTTTGAAACTGCTGGAAGTATTTATCTTATTTGCTCGCTAAATAGACGTCCTAGCCTTATAATTGACTATGAATGTGTGCTCAATTCGTCCAATGAATGTTGCAAAAATAAGACTTGAAACTTGAGTTAAGGCAGCTGCCTGACAAAAGCTGACTGCTACAAGACTCGATGTAAGGAACATCTATGCCAAAGACATCTTTGAAACTGCTGGAAGTATTTATCTTATTTGCTCGCTAAATAGACGTCCTAGCCTTATAATTGACTATGAATGTGTGCTCAATTCGTCCAATGAATGTTGCAAAAATAAGACTTGAAACTTGAGTTAAGGCAGCTGCCTGACAAAAGCTGACTGCTACAAGACTCGATGTAAGGAACATCTATGCCAAAGACATCTTTGAAACTGCTGGAAGTATTTATCTTATTTGCTCGCTAAATAGACGTCCTAGCCTTATAATTGACTATGAATGTGTGCTCAATTCGTCCAATGAATGTTGCAAAAATAAAACTTGAAACTTGAGTTAATGTAGCTGCCTGACAAAAGCTGACTGCTACAAAACTCCATGTAAGGAACATCTATGCCAAAGACATCTTTGAAACTGCTGGAAGTATTTATCTTATTTGCTCGCTAAATAGACGTCCTAGCCTTATAATTGACTATGAATGTGTGCTCAATTCTTCCAATGAATGTTGCAAAAATAAAACTTGAAACTTGAGTTAAGGCAGCTGCCTGACAAAAGCTGACTGCTACAAGACTCGATGTAAGGAACATCTATGCTAAGGACATCTTTGAAACTGCTGGAAGTATTTATCTTATTTGCTCGCTAAATAGACGTCCTAGCCTTATAATTGACTATGAATGTGTGCTCAATTCGTCCAATGAATGTTGCAAAAATAAGACTTGAAACTTGAGTTAAGGCAGCTGCCTGACAAAAGCTGACTGCTACAAGACTCGATGTAAGGAACATCTATGCCAAAGACATCTTTGAAACTGCTGGAAGTATTTATCTTATTTGCTCGCTAAATAGACGTCCTAGCCTTATAATTGACTATGAATGTGTGCTCAATTCTTCCAATGAATGTTGCAAAAATAAAACTTGAAACTTGAGTTAAGGCAGCTGCCTGACAAAAGCTGACTGCTACAAGACTCGATGTAAGGAACATCTATGCCAAAGACATCTTTGAAAGTGCTGGAAGTATTTATCTTATTTGCTCGCTAAATAGACGTCCTAGCCTTATAATTGACTATGAATGTGTGCTCAATTCGTCCAATGAATGTTGCAAAAATAAAACTTGAAACTTGAGTTAAGGCAGCTGCCTGACAAAAGCTGACTGCTACAAGACTCGATGTAAGGAACATCTATGCCAAAGACATCTTTGAAACTGCTGGAAGTATTTATCTTATTTGCTCGCTAAATAGACGTCCTAGCCTTATAATTGACTATGAATGTGTGCTCAATTCTTCCAATGAATGTCGCAAAAATAAAACTTGAAACTTGAGTTAAGGCAGCTGCCTGACAAAAGCTGACTGCTACAAGACTCGATATAAGGAACATCTATGCCAAAGACATCTTTGAAACTGCTGGAAGTATTTATCTTATTTGCTCGCTAAATAGACGTCCTAGCCTTATAATTGACTATGAATGTGTGCTCAATTCGTCCAATGAATGTTGCAAAAATAAAACTTGAAACTTGAGTTAAGGCAGCTGCCTGACAAAAGCTGACTGCTACAAGACTCGATGTAAGGAACATCTATGCCAAAGACATCTTTGAAACTGCTGGAAGTATTTATCTTATTTGCTCGCTAAATAGACGTCCTAGCCTTATAATTGACTATGAATGTGTGCTCAATTCTTCCAATGAATGTTGCAAAAATAAAACTTGAAACTTGAGTTAAGGCAGCTGCCTGACAAAAGCTGGCTGCTACAAGACTCGATGTAAGGAACATCTATGCCAAAGACATCTTTGAAACTGCTGGAAGTATTTATCTTATTTGCTCGCTAAATAGACGTCCTAGCCTTATAATTGACTATGAATGTGTGCTCAATTCGTCCAATGAATGTTGCAAAAATAAAACTTGAAACTTGAGTTAAGGCAGCTGCCTGACAAAAGCTGACTGCTACAAGACTCGATGTAAGGAACATCTATGCCAAAGACATCTTTGAAACTGCTGGAAGTATTTATCTTATTTGCTCGCTAAATAGACGTCCTAGCCTTATAATTGACTATGAATGTGTGCTCAATTCTTCCAATGAATGTTGCCAGGCGCGAAAACGGGGGGGGGGGGGTGGGGGGCGTTGGTTTCGGGGGTAAAAAAAAAAAAAAATTCTGGCTACGCGCCTGCTCCGCTCTGTTGCGATTTAGACGAAACAGTTAATAATACCAGTAATAGCAGCAGTTGTTTAATACTCTAGCTCATATTTCATTTTGATTAAGTTTATGCTGAAATACCGATACTATTAGTAATACTATTAGTTGTAGACAACAAAGAAGTTGTCCTCATTCTTTTATTTGCATAACATAATTAAATTTATTTAACATTTCGATTTCCCTTAGTTATCGAAAATGTCAACGTGGACTGTAGAGCTCTTCTAGAATGCGTTTTCCAATGTATAAAATATACGATAATTAATCTTAATTAAAATCCACACCCAATTCGATTAGCCTCGTCCATGAGATATATTAGAGCCACAAAGTTTTAATCTAACACATAAATATTTATAGATGGTTAAAAACGCCTCAAAATTGTATTTCTTTCAAACCATTTATAAGTTTTAGAGTTCCAACCCATTTCATTGACATTATATTATTTTAAACTCTAACATCAAATTTCAGATATTTTGACAGGTTTATATAACTAACTTTACCATCTTCTTGGTTATATTTCTTTTTTCCTTCTCTCACTCAGCGATTCCCAGAAAATGTCTAAGGACAATCTTTCGTCTCACTTTTCAATAGAATAAATAAAAAATCACATTTTAATTTTTTTCAAATATATTTTTTATTTTAATTAATTTTTTTTTTTAAGTTTTCTTGTTTGTTTTTAAGTTTTTGTTTTAGCACATGGATTTCGATAAATTGCTTTTGTTTTTGTTTAGGTGCATGTGAATGGATGTTCATAAACTTTGTATTTTCTTTTGTTTGTTTTTAAAGCATTTTTTATGTTTTGTATCCATAACAATTTCGTTTTGCGTCTTAAAAACTAGAAATACTTCTTCGCCAAAGCGCTTTAATGTGTGTGTGTGTGTGTGTGTGTGTGTGTGTGTGTCTTATCTAAGCTAGAAATTAATCTAAAGAACTTTTAAATTACTTATAACATGTCAAGCATACATACATACATATACATATATGTATGTGTGTGTGTATATATCGAATTATACAAGAACGTAGGTGTTTGTTTTATAGAAATCAGATAGGGTAAGCTATTCGTGGCAAGACTGCAAAAGCTTTAACTATGAAGAAGCTGGAGCTGGAGCCCAGCTAAATGATAATACTTTTCTTTTTTGTATAGTTGAAAATAAATACTTGCTAGAGGGCCAACAGCTTTGAAGAGAACTCGATAAGCTTAAGGATACGATATTACGATATACGATATACGATATTACGATAAACGATAGTACGATATTATTAGAGTTATGTATATTACAATTATATCACATGAAACAGTTTTGTACGCCGCACAAATTCACAACGATTCCAGCAGCCAGCGAAAGGCTGGAGGATGGCGCCTTTTCTTCTATATATTGCACACTGAGGACCAGCCGGGGAGTGTGGGGGAGCAGGAGAGCAGGGGAGCGGGCGAGCAGGCCAGCTGAGGGGAAGCTATTTGCCATTTACGGTATCTGGCCGTTCATGCGCATCTCAAGCTCCTCCTCCTCTTTGGTCAGCGGCACCGTCGTATGATTGTACAGACCCTGGGCCATCAGCTGCAGGGCGAGGGGATTCTTCGAGCCCGTCGATTTCTTGATTTTGGCGCGCTTGTTCTGGAACCAGATCTTGATCTGTGCCTCGTTCAGGCCCAGCTCGGAGCTCAGCTGCTGGCGTCGTCGTTCGGTGAGGTAGCGATTCTCATTGAATTCGCGCTGCAAGAGAGAGAGCGAAAAAGAGAGAGAGCGAAAAAGAGAGAGAGAGAGAGAGAGATGAGCAAATTGTGTGCGCAATAAAAGGCAACTAGGGTCGGGTCAGGTCTGCTGGACTAGGTAGAATCTGAGGCAAATCAATTATTTGCGGTTTAGTTGAAAGACGGGTAGTGTGAGTGAAATATGAGCATGTCTAATTGGCTTAGTTGAGGACACTGGCATTGCCGTTGCCGTTGCCGTCGCCGTCGCCAGGATGCAGCGCAGCGGGCGGCTCAGAGTGTGTAAATATTTTGGTTGTAAATATGACACAACATTGGAGGGATAACTGAGATGGGAATAGAGTGGGATGGAGTGGGATGGGCTGGTATGGAGAGGATGCTTACCTTTAGGCGTGCCAATTGCTCGCTGGAGAATGCAGTGCGTGGTCGCTTCTCGTCATTGGTCTTGTCCTTTGGTTGCTTGGGGCGACGGTAGCGGGGTCCTGCAATGCCATACAAAATAATAGAAAGTTAGTCGAGCGTGCTTCAAACAAAAGAATGTCTCCCCCCAAACTCGCATATAATTAATGATATTAATGGTTTAATTAGCATATATGTATGTATGTTAGCCCCAGACGCTGCTTTCTCGCATTTACTTGTGGCATGCAACGAGCAACGAGCGGCTCAATTTGTCAGCTGTCAGAGCAGCGTCTAACGAACTAAACGGAAGCAACGTCCATTCCAGACACGACATTCGCCATTTCAGCTCGACTTTTAATTAATATGACGAGCCTCAAAGTTCACAATGAGAAAGAGGGAGAGAGAGGGAGAGTGAGTGCCAAAAGTCAAGTCAAGCGAAAATGACTTAATAATCCCAAACTGCTTAATTCATATTTAGCTAATTGACAAACGATTTCTACTCTTAGCTAATTGCCAGCTTAAACACCGAGCTGAGGCTATTTCGCAAAAGTCAATTTGAATTTTGTTTAGTTTCGCGTCTTGGAGCAATCGTCGACACATTGTAAATTATAATTTAATTGCTCGATTGCTTAGATAATTTGATTAATCTCGTGCTACGTAATCGCCGGCTATCAACGCCTTGTTGTTAGTGGATCTTGTTGGGCTATTTCCATCGACACCAAATTAAAAAACCATTTCGAGTCATAAAAAAGCACTTAACTTGTCAATTAACGCATCGCAGCAATACACACACACACACAAACACATGCTGCTTGGAAAATAGATTTTCTCTGCTCTTTAATGGGCACTTTCTCCGGGCAACGGCATCGGCAGGGATCGTCAATCGTCAGCGCGTTTTAGTGGCAATCGAATATGAAGTCGATGCGTCGTGATGCGTGATTCGTGACCTCTGACCTTCGACTGGCTGTAGCGGCGATAACCAAACGAGCCGCCTGCGCTACATGTTGTCACATAAAGTGTCAGCTTCAAAAGGCAGCAGCAGCAGCAGCCGCGCTGCGTGCGGCCCGACCCGGAAGGCTCAATAGGGCCAAAGACACCCAAAGGCCGACAATCGCCGATCGAGAATTGACAATTGAGAATCGACAATTGAGAATCGAGCCCCGAACTCCTAATTGTTGCAGTGTCCTTCGGTTTTTATGACAGTCAACAAGACACAAAACACGTTCATGAAAGGCAGCCGCTGCTCGCTGCATTGGAGGTGGTCCAAGGCAACGAAAACAACAACAACAAACACACCCATGTGCCCTGCGACTGCGATGTGTGAGCGCTACGTAGGCAATTTGAGCATGATTTATAATTTAGAAACTAATCAGAGTAATCGATGGAACAAGCCTACCAAATAGAGTTGGATTAACTGCAGAAGCAATGGAGAAGCAATGACAAAAGCTAAACGGAAGTAAGAAATTCCGATAGGAAATCAGGAAAAGTCTATAAGACAAACACGTAAAATATAGTTGGATTAACTACAGTAGTTAAAGTTATTACTCTATTTGTACAGCAGAGCTTTGAAGACTAGCAGAAAGTACGTAAATATTTTTCCTATTTACAGGAATCCTAAAGCATTCCAAATGCTAAAATCCAGAATCGTAAAGTACTGCAGCCGAAAATATAGACTCTAATTAGCTACAACTGATATTACTTTCTATATAAGACAATCCCTTACTCCCTCCCTCACTTCTTGCACTTAGACTCAATTCTTGCTCCCTATAAATACCCATTCTCCACAATCCAACAATCCCTGCAGTTACCTTTTGATCCGTAGTAATACCCATTTAAAAACAATTCCCCCATCTACCCATATACACATATAAGCAATACACACCTGAGCTGGGACGATCGCTGTAGCGCGTGCAGTAGACCCACGCGGGCCACATCTCATTTTTGCCGCCGTCGGTGGTGGTGGAGCCCGTCTCGGAGCGCGTGTCGTCCGAGGACTCCATGCCGGAGTCACGGCTGACGGCCGATGGAGGGGGTATGGGCTGCGGGCTGCTGGCATTGTTGGCGTTGTTGGCGCCGTTCAGGCGGCTGCTGGGCGAGGAGTTGAGCGAGCTGGCGGTGGAGGAGCAGGCGCTGCTGCTGCTGCTGCCGCTGCCGCTGCTGGCCGCTGTGGAGGAGCTGCTGCTGCTGATGGTGGATGCATTGGAGGCGGGTGGCGGACTGGCCAGCTGGCTGGCGCTGCTGCTGCTGCTGCTGCTCGGCGTTGTTGCCTGGGGCGCTTGGCCGATCTGGGAGACGGTCTTGCACAGCGATCCCAGAGCGGACTTCTCCATGCCGGACTCCGTCAGCTTGGCCGTCGGCGGCAGCACAGCATTCGGATTGCCAGCGGCACTGCGGCGCAGCCGGCTCTGCACGAGCTCCTCGTGGATGCGTGGATAGGCAGCCGGATTGAAGCAGTTCAACAGATTGGCGCGTTCCAGCATCATTGCAGCGGTGGCTGCGGCGGCCGCCGCCTGCTGCTGCCGGCTGAACTCCAGCAGATCCACACGCGTGAAGGCGGAGGGCGTGGCAGCGGCGGCTCGACTCGCCTCGAACGGGCGAAAGATGCTGGCCGCAGCCGCAGCCGCCGAGACGGCGCTCGATGATTCGCCCTGCTTGGTCTGCTTGGCCGCATCCCCGAAGCGATCGCTGAGTATGTTTGAGATGGAGAAGGCCAGCGATGGCTTCGATTGCTTGGACTGCTGGTGCGCTGGTGGCGGCAGGCGAGCTGAGCCGGACACCGAGGCCGTGTCGTCCACATCAATGTCATCGTCCTCCTCCTCATCCTCCTCGGTGGCCATGGTGGTGGCCGTCTGGTTGTGGAAGCTGTCGCCGAGTATCGAGTCGTTCTCCTCCTCCTTGATGGTCAGCGTGGAGGCGGGCGTGGAGCAGGCGCCCGTCGAGTGGGCACCCGGCGAGCCACTGGCACTCAGCCGCTGCTGCAGTGCAGCCGCATGCAGAGCAGCTGCATCAAAGGCCACCGATGTGGCCGGGTGATGAAAGACGCCAGCCGAGGCGGCCAGCTGCTGTTGATGGAGCTGCTGCAGCTGCTGGAGCTGGTGCAAGTGCTGAAGCTGCTGCTGCTGATAGAGCGTTGCCGCCGTTGCGGCTGAGCCCGGACCCTGCAGACTCATGTCCAGGGCGGAGATTGATATGGGTATTGCGTGAAGGCGAATGTTCGCCGGATGCTGCAGTAGATGCGGTTGCTGCTGCTGTGGAGGCGAGTGTGGCAAACAACCTGGTGGACTGGGCGCTGATTGTGGACTGCAGCGATCCTCAAGGGCCATTTGTTCACTTCACTTGCTCAATTCAATTTCTGTTTCTTCTTCTTCTTCTTCTACTACTTCTTGTTCTTCACTTTACACTTCACTAGAGTGAATTCACTTTGGCAACTGTTTGCTTTTCGTTTTTTGTATTACGCCAAATTTGTATCTTTATTTATTTGTATCTTCGTTTCGTTCTCGTTTTGCTGTTGCTGTTGCTTTTGCTGTTTGCTGTTCCGACAACTGCGACGCGCACGTCTGTTCCATGCGAGCTCAACGACTAAATTAACTAATCACAGTTGCCTGCCGCTGCGACGAAGCCAGCAGAAGCAGCCAGCGACCGATTGAACTGTCAGCGCGAGAGCGAGATAGTCGCCAGTGTTCGTGTTCGCATGGGGTGCACAAGCGTATGCATGCGCCTGTATGTGTGCGTCCGTGTGTGCGAGCAAGAGCGAGAGCGAGAGAGTGTGTCGCGTCGCGTCGTCGTCGTCGTCGTCTGGGCTCTGACAGTGACGAAGACGATGCTCAGACTTCGACTGTTCAACTGTTCGACTGATCGATTGGCAGAGCTGCCGTCGCTGCTCTCAGCTCTCAGCACTGACACACACACACACTCTCTCTCACTCGCTCACTCGCTCTCTCTCTGTGGCTGTGACACTCTGCGCTGTTGTCACCTGTAATCTGACAGCGAGACAATGTTTCCAGTCAGCGCAATACAAGAGCGAATCAACGTCCAACCGGTTTTTGGAATACGTACTGAGTTTTTGCTCGCTCACTCGCTCGCTTGCCTGCTCACTCACTCCGCCTTCACTTTGCGTTGGGGCCCGCGCTTGTTAGGGCTCGATATGACTTTATTATTGGGAGCTGTCATGCGGTTGACAACTGTGTCGCTGTCTGCGTCTGCGTCGTCGACGTCGCCGTCGTCGTTGTCGTTGCCGTTGCCGTTGTTGCTGCCGCTCTCTCGCAGTGGGGCGTTGCCATGCGGCAGTATAGCTGGCCTGCTTGCACGCATATGCGCATGCGGCGGAAAATGGCTGCGTTTGTTGGTTTTGTTAGTTGATTTATCAAACAAAGTTGACGCTGTCTCAGTCTCTGTCTCTGTCTCTGTTGAAACGGTTGACTGATGCGACCCACTGCCACCCCTCTCCAACACACGCTCATACTCTCTATGCTCCTCTCTCTTTTACACTGATGAACAGTCCGCATTTAGTTGTGTTGATTTTGTTTTTGGCCGCGACGTTTCAATCTAAAAACAACAACTTTATCGACACTCAGACGAACAGAATGATCGACAATCGACACACGCACATATATCTACCCAAATACATCTATATACATAACTACATATATATGTATTTATATATGTATGTGTATATCTTGGATGCCTTGAATCAATTAATTGATTCAGTGAAGCGTTTTGATTGATATTTAATTGTTTTTTAATTTATTTATTTAAATAGCGCGCATTGCATATTGAATACATATTAAATATCAATTTATTTAGCGAAGCGTTAAAACACAAATAAAAATTCATATAAAGCTAACGAAATTTGGCATTGATCACCAAAACACCAAAAACTCTTATCTAAATTCAAATCACGAAAAATGTGAAACATGTGTACCAAATATATACATATGTATGTATGTATGTAGGTAGATATAACTGCTAAAATATATCAGATAAATCAAGAAGAAGAAGAAGAAGAGGAATGACCAAATCTGCGCTCGCTAATGAAATTCATTAAAATGTGATATTTATTGTTAATATTTCTTAGCTTGTGAATGAGAGCTTTTGTACTATTGATTTATTCCGAATAAAAATTATTGTTAGATAAAAAATAAAACAATACGAATGCCATTTCTGGTTTCCTATTTTCATTTATTATTCAGAAACGACATAATCAATAAACCATAAGAACGCCCCAACAATAGCTCCAAAATTTCAAATTTCAGTTGAATTTCGATGTTTCTCTTTTTTATTTTTTAACTCAACCCGTTTTATGGAATAGCAACAAACGTAGAATTAATTTAATTTTTATGCGCATTTTTTATTTAAATTGCAGCAAATAAATAAATATATTTATTTAAACTAATTTTGGACAGTTAAATTAATTAAATAGCGATAAGCGAAAATGCATTAACAGCGCGCTTAACCGTTTCGGAGTTAACCGTTTCGAAACACGCACACACTTCCAGTCCACTTGACGGCAGTCAGCCATTACGTGCCCACTGGAAAGTCGAAAATTCGAACTCCAAAGCAGGCTGCCACAGCTAGCTGACCCGCTCGCACTCATTGCTGCGCTGAGCCGCACACAAAGAGAGAGCACCAAAACAATGGCTGCTGTTGCTGTTGTTGCTGTTGCTGTTGCTCTTGTTTCTGGTATGCTGACGCTCCGCTGCTCTGCGCTGCGCTGCCGACGGCACTGAGCGACAATAAAAGCAGCTGTTGATTTTTCCGCTTAGCGCTTGCCGCCAACCCCTTTGCGTTACGCTTTTATTGCCATGATTTTCAATTATTACTGTTGTCATGTTTGCTTTGGATTTGCGTGCTCGACAAGCGATGGCCACAAAGGGTTAAACAGCCGCCGACAGTTGCGTAAAAACGCGTTAATTAAACTTTTTTAACTTGTTTTTGATTACTCGTACATACATTTTTTATGTGTCTCTGCGCTTGTATCTAACGAGCTCTGGGAGTTGCCTGCCAGCTGCTAATGAGCCAAGTTTTTTTCCCCCCTTCCCACATTCCCCAAGCACACACTGACTACTGTTTGCGGCTAATGATTTGCTATCTGTTATACAGTTATACTGTTTTTTTTTTCACTGCAGGCAATACACTGAAGTGCAAAATGCATTTTAATCTTAATTGCTGCGACAACTTAATTTGACCCGCGACACTTTTTCTGTTCGCTCGCTTATCTCATATGCAATTTCGGCTCTCCCCCCAGCTCCATTTTTAATATTTAACCAAAAAAAACACAAAAAAATGAAACGAAACAGAAACACATGTCTGACAAGGCAGCCACGAGCGCGCCCTCTGGCGGTCAACGACGCTAAACGGTTTTAACCAACTCTCAGTTTGGAGTCTTCCTACAAGTCTGTTCGTATCTGAGTGTGTGAGTGTGTGTGTTAGTGTGTGGGGGTAATTTAAAATTCATATTTTACACACTGAAGAAACGCGTTTTCCATGCGTCGGTCCTCAGCTTGTGCTGAGTGCCAGCGTGAGAGGCGGCGAGAGTTATTAATGATGCCAGCTAAAGCCAGGGCATACTATATACATTAACACACACACACACACACACATTAGTATATGGTATTTGTGCGTTAATATCAGTATTACGCCTCGGCCTGTAGCCAATTTCCTGACTTGAGAGCCAGCCCTACCCTCGGCTAAGCCTGTGCCTCCGACTTTCATTTGTATATTTTATTGCAGGATAATTGTTCATCTTCTAATTGCACTGCACAATAAAGTTAAAGTAATATATTTAGTAACAATTAGTATTAAATATACATAGTAGTAAATATTAGTAACCTTAAGTAGTAAAATAAAGTATTATATATTATAGTAATATGGATATTTATCAACGCTTGGAATTATGTATAGAAAAATTCTTTTTTTTTTATATTTTTATTTATTAAATGAACTAGAAAAATTCCTGTAGAAAATGAATTTTAATAGAGCGTAATAAATAAAATTAAATGCAGTTCTGTAGTTTGTAACAAATAAATAAATAATTGAATAAATGAACATCAAATAAAATTGTATAAAGTAATATTATTTGTTCGTCACCAATTAAAAAAAAAAATAAATAAAAATAATAAAAAAATAATAATAATAAGAAAAAAATTAAGTTGAATATTTATTTTTTTGTACTCTATTATTCTACACTGTAAAAAAGTATATATTTCACTTTTTATACAAACTACAGAATTTATAAAAATATACAAATCAATAAAAAGTATTTTAATAAAAATATAACAAAATTTAAAAATAAATTTAATCTTTAAAAAAAAATAAATCTTTTAATGGAAAGCACTTGCTAATAAAAATAAATTTAATCTTCTAATTGAAAATTGTTGGCAAGCATTTGCTAATAAAAATGAATTTAATCTTTTAATTGAAAATACTTGGCTAACAGTTGCTAATATTTAAAAAAAAAAATAGTTTTCCATTATACTTCACCGAGTAGAGTATTGAAAATTCGTTGCCCTAACAGAGATTAGTCTGTGCTTTAATTAAAATTGAAGTTGATTCGTTAATCGTTGGCCAACAACTTCAGCATTTGCCACACTAAATCTTTTCAAATATTGCCCGAGGCGCTTAAAAATAATTTCATTTTTTTTATTTTTCTTTTTTTAATATTGATTTCGCTTCGTTTTCTTGGTTATTTCTTTAAGGCAGATGTCGCCTTTGGTGGTTGAATGCGTTTAGGGTTAAATGTTAATGAACTTGTTGATTATGCGATTTGACTACTTTATTTGCCATCATAGAGAAGCGGAGCCAACTAAACGGGTTATGCGATTCGCCAGCGATAGTTAACAAACATTATATGGCCAATCGTGGACTTTGTTGTTATTATTTTGTATTTTTTGTTTTTTATTTTATTTTATTTTTTCAAATTTTACGACTCAACGAGTCTAATAATATAAAAAGTTATAAAAACTGGAGAATAAATAAAGGCAACCATATAAGCCGATGTTTGAGAGTCATAAATTTTTTATGACTTCATCACTTTAAGGCAACACGAATTTGCATTCGCTGGCCAGTTTGTCAAATTGGCCAAAAATGGCAAAAAATACAAATAAAAAAGAAAACAACACGACAGCAACGCAACGTGTTTTCAATCAATTAACAGATCTTTAATCGTTGTTGCAGCTGTTGTTGTTGTTGTTGCATTTGGTAAACAAACTCGAGCGGATTTTAATTTGCGGTTGTAATTCAACAAAATTGTTTTTCTCTCAGCTAATTTGTCAATTTGCCTACGCTTGCCTTTGTTTCCAGCGTTGGCTCGTTAAAGTCGCTAATTGCTGGCAAATGCCAAAAA
This sequence comes from Drosophila aldrichi, assembly GCA_035045965.1. Taxonomy (NCBI): domain Eukaryota; kingdom Metazoa; phylum Arthropoda; class Insecta; order Diptera; family Drosophilidae; genus Drosophila; species Drosophila aldrichi. The sequence continues at coordinate 513,504 of JAWNOM010000368.1, read as the reverse complement.
AAAAACGGCTAATATCTTACTTTATTGTTTAAGCAATTTGCTTAATTGTTGGCGCTTTCCACTGTTGCTCTGTTGCTGTTGCCTCTGCTGTCGTTAACTGAAATCGAAAGTTGTGTTCGAAATTCGAATTGTGAAAGCATTTGCTAACAACTTTTGTAGCCCAATTCGTTCGTTTAGAAGATCTGCTATGAGTCAAGTCTTTGGCTTTAGAGCTGCAATGGAAATACCTACCAAATTTACCTCTTCAATCGTATTATTAGAAATCGAAATTAGACTTGACAAAGTTTGCATCTTAAGTCTTTCATCAGTCATTTTTTAGTCTTATTAAATTGATCGTCTTCAAACTTTTCTTTATTTGACAAGATTCCTTATTCTCCCAGTTTGTGTCTTAAGTCTTTCTTATGATGAACTTACTCTCTGTCTGCATCTTGAAGCTCTTATTCAAGTCTTTCTTTCTTTCTTAAAGAAATTTCATGCCTTAAGTTTTTTGCCTCCAAGTTTGTGTCCTAAGTCTTTAGTTGCCCACCAAATCCAACTCAAGTTAGTCTTTCAATTAACTAGGATTTCTCACTCATGCCTCATGTCACTCATTTTTAATTGTTCAACACTTGCCAAGTTTGTGTCCTAAGTCATTCGTTTAGGTCCTGTAATTTTCTAGGAAATTTGCGAAGAGATTTTGCGGATTGCATAAGCCAAATGCCCAACATGGTCTTAACACACTTTTGTGTGGCCTAATCCAATAAAAACCGAAGGCAATTGTCTGAGCCGTGTGTGTTTGCAAACAGCTTGGCTAGATTTAAGGGATATACTGGGATATGCTGGGATATGCTAGGATATACTCGGGCAAATCTGTAAATTCGATTAAACCGCAAAGCATGAAAGCAGGCCGAGGCCGATTAGACAGGCATCAACAACAAATGAACCCAAGGCTTCGTCCAGCGTCCAGCGTCTCAGCAAGTGCGGCCCGACTTGACGGCAATTGGCAATTGGCAACAGCGCCACGGGTTGTCCTCAACAAAAGGACCTTCTGTCCCCTTGTGCATAATTGTGTGGTTTCTCAACTGAACGCAGCTGAAACACAGAAGCTGCTGCCAGCCGTGCAACAGCAGCAACTGTAAATGAGTTTCGTGCCCGTTGCGCCGTTGCGCCGTTGGCCCTGACCTTGACTTGATTTGATTCACGGCCAATTGGCGTGCATGTCCTTGTTCATCCTAATGATGCCATTGATCATTAAAGTATATATTACGTTTATGGCCCGCTCAAATCCTGGCCAAGGCCGTCAGCCAGTCACACGACCAACGGCAGCCGCTTGGGTGGCAATTGGCTATTGGCAATTGGCAGTTGGCCTTGACCAGGCTAGGACCTTCAGTCTAAACACTTGCTACAAACTTCAAACGTGGCGACGCCATTTTTCCAGCTGCTGAGAATATTTGTAGCCGAAAATTGTCTAAACTGGAAAATGGAAAACTATGAAAACTAATTTATGAAGCAAGAGGCTAACAAATAACAACAACAACGAAAAGGCAGCCAAATGGAACACACAGAAAATTCAAATCATTTATCATGACACCCAGGTTCACATATAAAGTTAACATGGAGTACCTGGTGCGACTCCGACTCCAACTCCTCCGACTGGCCTAATGATGGCAGAGTTTTTTTGGTCGCGGCGAGCCCAGCTGGAAAGCGAGAGAAATCCAATAACATTTTAATAACAAAGCTGCATAACACAGCGCCATAAATAAGCGTATTTCCAGGTAAAGCAGCCCAATCCACACGCTCACAAATTGTATCTATATCTATTCACGCATAGACCGCAGAGCCCAATAAATAATTAGCTACAGCTACGCGCCTGATTGCGGACCGACTCTGTGTGGATGGGGGCGCATCAGATGAGATGAGTATTAAGTATTAAGCCAAACACGCCCCTTCAACTCAAACGTTGCCCCAGCCCAAAGCATAGAATTGAAATAGATACAGATACAGATACATAGCAGAGATACAAAGATACATAGACACCTATGTGTGTACCTAAAGAAAACCTTCAAGATGTCTCAGCTGCTGACTCTATAAGCTGGTATCTAAGCTATACATGGTTTCTCACTTATGTACACACACACACACAGATGTGCGCATATGTGATTCGGGCCCAGATTGTGTGTAGTCTGATTAGGGTAATCAATTTTTCATTTCGACCAATGCCCTGGCATGGCCATAAATTAAGAGACGCTCTCCGATTGGTGGCTCTGGCCAGAAGGGTCACGCAGCGACAATTAGCCTGGACCCCGATCCAATGATTTGTTGGAGAGCCAACTGGGGAGTAGAGATTATTATTTATGAATTGTTAATATCAAATGAAATTGTCGCTTAAGTAAGATTAATGAGTGTCTAGCATATGCTATGTATTATTTATCTACTTATTTAGTATTCCACATATTCCACTTCCATATATCTGAAAATTATATATCAAAGGTATATAATATCATGTATGGACATGATTGAGGGGTGCAATTGCATGCCAATTAGTCATTGTAATATTCATATATGATATTCATATACAATCGAGGCTGAACTCAATTTTTACATTTTGCAAGCAATTTTAACAAATTAGTCATTGGGTAATTGAAAAATGACTTGCATTATTCACTGAAGAACTCGACTAAGTAAAGCCCACAAAGCCCCGTGACGAGCAGCTTTTGAGAAACATTTTACATATGCAAGGGTATTATGAGAATAGGGGCGAATGGTAAAAGTTATTCTGGGTTGTGTTCTTATATTGATATATAGATATATTGATATATTGATATATTGATATATTGATATATTGATATATTGATGTATTGATATATTGATATATTGATATATTGATATATTGATATATTGATATATTGATATATTGATATATTGATATATTGATATATTGATATATTGATATATTGATATATTGATATATTGATGTATTGATATATTGATATATTGATATATTGATATATTGATATATTGATATATTGATATATTGATATATTGATATATTGATATATTGATATATTGATATATCGATATATTGATATATTGATATATTGATATATTGATATATTGATATATTGATATATTGATATATTGATATATTGATATATTGATATATTGTTATATTGATTTATTGATATATTGATATATTGTTATATTGATATATTAATATATTGATAGATTGATAAATTGATATATCAATATAGATATCAATAATGATAGATATATTGATATTGATACATTGAAATATCGAAATATTGATAAATTGAATAATATTATAAGTTGATATATAGCATTGGAGTCTCATAACAAAATATGCAAACTTTCAGTTAGTTATGTAATATGCAAGCGCTCCTAAGACTTGTGATATATTTCATATACCAAATATATTGACTATCTATTCCTTTATCTAATTGGCAGTTGAATTATATTCAGATCACTCAAAGCTTTTACGAGTAGCTGCTGCTGGAAATGAAACCCAAAATCCGATCTCCAATCGCCAATCTCTGTCAGTAAATTTGCAAAGAGTCAAAGCCAATCGTCAGCTAGCGATTGGAGTTGATATCGATTGAGAAACCTGTTAACAGAACTATCAGAGTCAGCGCGAGCTACATTTATATTTAATCTGATCGTAGAATGGAATGTCTAATGCCGACTGGCGAGTGGTTTAATGCTTTATGCACATAGAAACCGTTAGCAATCGACTGAGCAATCTGAACAGTGTGTAAATTATAGACGCGCAAAATTGTGCGGTTAAGAAAAAGTCTTAAGTCCATAAATTAGCACCTCATTCCACATAATTGGCCCCAACTGTTGATTGAGGCTTTCAAATGGTCGACAAGGCGTGAGCAGACGAGAGCGGGCGAGAGGGGAGCGATTGGGTGGGGGCAAGTGCTAAGTGCAGTGCAAATGTTAACAGCAGCCACGCAGCTTTTCCGCCTAACTAAAGTTTGTTTTTTATTCACTTATCCAATCAAGCGCAACCAGCCGAGACAGCCACTTACACTTGCCAGTTGCCAGACCCGCGACTCGAGTCTCCCGTCTCGAGTCTTGGTCAATTCAATCAGTCAAACAGCACGCTGATTAGCAGCTAGCCGAGAGTCTGGCCGCCGGGCCTGTTCATAGCTAAGCACGTACTAAATGGCTAAATGGCTAAATGGTTAAATGGTTAAAGCCAAGTTGGCGCACTTGCTCAATCAGATGGCAGCCATTAAGTGTCCCCTTGTTCCATCTCCAGCATCTCGACCACTCAAACAGTCCGTTCGTCAATTGGCAGAAAATTAACGCATTTCTCACTTTCATCAAATACTCTATAAACTATTATGGTTCGTTGGGTCTGCACAATGTTGTTTATATTAACAAATTGTCCATGTAGAAAACTTAATATAAATATAAAACACTTTGGCAAATAATGTATGATTCATATAAATTCATTTACATATACGTATGTATGTAATGTACGTAAATAGACTGAAGAGAGAAAACATCCAGCTATTTATCTACTCTTTTCTAACTATCCTATCAGCTGGGGAGCTGTAACAGCAGTTCATAATATAATATACTAGTATTTTATAAATATTATCTACATATTTCACACTGCATATCTATATAAATAATTTTTTCAAACCATCAAAATATATGTAGAACCTATATATATATATATATATATATATATATATTACATTTTAATTCCCAATTAAAACAGAGATAAAAGCTTTACGAAGCAAAATTAGGCTAATGTAAAAATATAAATATTAAAAATAAATAAAATAATATTTAAATAAACTAAATATGATAAAATATATTAGCAGACAAATACAAAAATATAAACTAATTTAAATTATTTAATACAATAAATTAAAAGTAATATTATTTATAAGCAGACAAACATAAAAATATAAATATTAAAAATTATATAAAATATAACTTAAATTAAATTAATTAATTTAATACAATGAATTATATATAATAGCATTTATTAACAAACAAATAAATAAATATAAATATTAAGAATTATATAAAACATAACTTAAATAAATTAAATTAATTAATTTAATACAATAAATTAAATATAATATTATTTATTAGCAGACAAAGAAATAAATATAAAAATATAAATATTAAGAATTATATAAAATATAACTTAAATAAATTAATTTAATACAATAAATTAAATATAATATTATTTATTAGCAGACAAACATAAAAATATACAAATATAAATATTATGAATTATATTAAATACAACTTCAATAAAAAAATTTAATAACAACTTCAATTTAATAAAATTTATAAGCAGACAAATTTAATAATACATATATTAAAATTTTTGTAAATATAATTTAAAAATATCAAATATTAAGCCAACTGTTTGCACTTTAAAAACAGGATATATCACCGTCTAGCAACTCTTGCTTGCCGCACATTTTGATTGTTTTAAGCTCAATAAATGGCAGCTCACTAAGTAGCTGCCAAACCAATTCAATCTAGTTTCCACTTAATCATTCGATCGAGCGAAAGCCAAACAAAATATTGTTATTAGCGTTAATGATCATTGGCATGTTGATGATGAAGCTAGAGCTGAAGCCAAACGCCACAGCCTCCAGGCATTTGATAATGGCGGCTCACCAACAACAGCAGTTGAAGAAGAAGATGAAAAACCCCAAATAATAATAGAAAGAAGAATAGAAGAGAAGAGAAAAAACATACGAACGCACTTTGTAAAGCGCTGATAGGCAAAGCCGCTGCCGCTGCTGCTGCTGCTGCTGCTGCTGCTGCTGCTGTCGTCTCTAATCGTAAATTATGAGAGAATCATAGAAGCGGACAGCCCAAGAGGGGCAACAAAGAGTTTCCATGCGGCGACCGATCCGATAAGCGGCGACGAGCGACAAGCGACAAACGACAAGCGACAATGCAACAGGACATTAGTGTCACATTGAACATGACCGCAGCCTAAGCTGCTGCGGCTGCTGCTGCTGCGGTTGCATTTTGGGGGCACTCTCGACCGCTTATCATCGAGGCACTCGAGTGGCTAACAACCTGCATCATTATTCATAGGGGCAGCTCCCGCTGCAGCTCCGCTGCTGCTGTCGATTGTCATTTAAATGCGCTCTAATCAGGTGCGTGTGTATGTGTGTGTGTGGTCCGTCCTGTGACTTGTTGTACTTGGCAATTAAAAGCAACGAAATCGGCTTAAAGAGATGCTGCATCTGCATTCAGCATTTGCGTGCGTGTGCATTTAATCGCCGCTAAGGTGCCAAAAGTATGTCTGGCATGCGTAGAATGCCAAGCAACAACAGCAACAGCAGCAGCAGCAACGATAGCAACAACAACAACAACAGCGATCTGCAACAGTTGCCGATTTCGTTGAAATTCAGAATCGTGAGAGAGTTGCTGTCGTCGTTGCGACTCATTTAAATCTCGTTTGTGGCAGGCCTCGCCTGGCCCTGGCTCTGGCTCTGGCCCTGAGCCTGCCAACGACTCTTGGGCCCCAAAGCAGCAGCAGCATCGTGTGTGGTCCGCGATTCTACAACAACAATCAGCCAAGGCAGTTGCTGCGACAGCAGCAATAAAGCCCCCAATCAACATGAGCATCTACATAAATACTCGTACGCAAGCTGCCATTGTCTCCTTTTTGGCACAGCTGCATTTCTCAGTTTGCATTGCGCGCAGTTTTACGCCCTTATCAGCGCTGATAAGATTTCGCTCCCCTTCCAGCGCCTGCCAATTAGACCAAATAGCTACACGCGCTTGAGTTTCGTGTGCGTGTGTGCGTGTGTATGTGCGTGTGTGTGTGTGTGTGTGGCTAATGGCAAGTGCCAAGTGCCAAGTGGCTGCTAATTGGCATCTAGCGCATATCTGGCTATCGCCCAGCCGCTGACAGAGTATGTCTGACTGGGTGACAGCCGACTCCGACTCCAACTGCAACTCCGAGTCAGAGTCGAAGGCAAAGGCAATGTCGGTGCTTGAGCCCTGGCAATCTGAAACCGAAACCGAAACCATTTTGAACGTCAACACGCGCGATAAGCAACTAAATTATTAACACGATTCCCAAACACACACACTGCGAATTTCGAGTGCCGCCATCAGCGACTCCCTCTCGACCAAGTCGAGTTGGCTCCCGTTGTTATTTCTCTTGAATTCTCTGCACCCATGTCGTTTGCAGTCGTATCGCATTGACTCATAAACTATATCGCTGACGCTGATATGGCTGACCCGAGCACCTGAGCTTCATTTAACATGAAATCGTTCAAAAATTCAATTTCAAAAGTTCATTTCATTTCAGCGGCTACTGCAGCTGCCTGCAGCTCTTATTGTTGTTGTTGTTGTTGTTCGACGTGAGGAAATTTCAAATTTATAACACTGACATTGCCAATCAACAATGCCTACTAGCCCGGCCCAGAACCGCCCTGCGACCCTCTTGTTGGCCGATCGCCGACCTTGTTATTGCCTATGAAAACTTAATTTGCCATTGGCCAAAAGCGTGACTACCAATTGAGTTGTGTCTGCTTGGGAAGGGGGGGAGGCGGACCGTATAGAGCAGCCAGAAATGTTGGCAATGTTTTCTGCACGTGTCAGCAATGTGAATAGATTTATGAAAGATGTAGATTAGAAATCAATAAATAGGTAAGGAATATTAATAAATGGGAATTGTAATTATTTATAAGTCTTAATTTATAATATATATAATATGTATAATACATATATGTATATAAGATTTAACTTAAATAATATAATATATTTTAGAAGATCCCTTGCCTTCCATTTCTGTGAGCTGGTTTCTGTTTAAATTAAAATAAATTTGATTTGATGTTCAGCGAAATAAATAAGCCCCAGTTGCCAGTGCTCTATTCTTAATTTAGTCTTAATTTTAAATTAATCCTATTCTCTAATATATAAATATTCTATATTTGATATTTAAGTAAAGTCAAATTAAGTAAAATTGAGTACTATACTTTATCAAAATACTTTACATTATAAACTCTTCACTCCATTTTAGAGGCTTCAAAGTAAACTTTACCTCATAAAAAAACTCCCACTTTGAAATTCCTAAAAATCTAAATTCGTATAGCAACTAAGCAACATTTAAATTGCCATTAATTAATCGGAATCCATACTTTTCTAGAATTTTCAAAGGTCTCTCACACTGCCCAACAATAGATTTATCTATTTTCTACATATTTAAGCATTAATTATTGAAATTATAACCCATTCATAGCAACTTAATTGTCTGGCCATAAAAAAAAACACGAAAGGTTGCCTGTCAAAATTGAGCTGTCCCAAGAAGTTTAGCTCAATTAATTGCCAACATGTACTTCAGCCGAAATAATCTGTCTCTGACTGGCGGAGCATTGATTGTATCTGCATACCACGGCTGGCTGAATAAAAACACAATTAAACTATCAAGAGACCGCCACGATCCTCGCTCCAGCTGCTGGTCAGTCGTTGATGTATTGCTGCGCTGCGCTGCTCCGCAAAAGCATCGTATCAAAAATTTGCTACTGAGCGACACCCACGCAGCAGCGCCGGGGGCTGAATGTTGGGCATAATAAAATTATAAGCGGGATTAGTGTCGTGCTGCACAAAGCCGCAGCCAATGAATTGAGACAAACAATGACAGACAAGCGAGCAGAACAGAAGCCCCAGTGGCTTCCAGGAAGCACAGCAGCAGAGGCAGACACATTGGTGAGGGCTTAGCTTCTACTGTGACTGATTGATTTGTATGTCATGTAATATATATATACATATCTGCCTCTCCCTCTCCCTGTCTCTCTCTCTCTATGTGTGTGCTTGTCGTTTCAAGGTGAGCTTGGGAGCGATTGTCTCTAGCAGCTCCCCTGGGAGACGGCGGCAGACGCAACTGTTGCTCGTAAATTAATAAATTGCTAACGGGGCCTTCGACAAACGGGAAAAGCAAAAAAACATATGAACAATTGCCAACGTCAGCCTTAACAGTCGTCCTAAAAGTCAAGGTCCTTTTGCCATTATTAGCACGTCCTTGTCCTTGGCGAGCTGCGCGTGCCGAGTCGTGTGACCTGCCATTGTCCTGGCTGAGTCAAGCGCGTGGCAAGTGCTACTACAATGTGCACTCAGTTGGGTTAATTACGAGCAACCTTCGATTTGGATTTGACTTTGGCTTTGGCCTTGGCTTTTCCGCTTTCCACAAACTGCATGAAATGGCCCTGAGTTTGCAATTTACAAGAATACGATTATTGCCTGTCCACACTTAAGAGCAGGCCGAGCACATTCCACAGTCCGTTAGCCATATATGGCTAGAGTTCGGCTGGGTGGCTCCACTTCATTAACGGTGATTTGTTATGGGAGTTTCGAGCCACACTCGCAACCTGCCCGCTCAACACACTCAACACTCACTCGGCATCGATAAAAATCGTATTAAGCTAAATAAATGCGTTTGCCATACACGGAGCTGGAGCTGGAGTTGCAGTTGGAGTTGCAGCAGGAGGCTGGGCATTATTAATTTGCAATTGCCGCATGGCTGATGCGAGGCCATAGATCTTGCATTATATTGGCTGTCTGCGTGTCATACGCGTTCATAAGAAGCGCTTACAAATTGCCTTGTGCAATTATCGCCAATGCTGATAACGGACCTGGCCAAAGATCAACGCAGCAGGCGAATCAAAAGTAGCTCCAGCTTCAGCTTCAGTCTCCGCCTTGTCAGAGTTATGGCCAGCCGATGAGCTGGCTAATTGCTTTTAACGGTTCCACGGTGTGAGAGAACAGCAATGCAATTACCCAGATGCATTTGGCTTGATTGCCACCGCTGCAGTGAAAGCGCTTTAATTATTGATGAAAACTTGAGAGCAATAGCTGGAGATGTGTTTTATAATAAAGTAGATAAAAACCTATCAAAGTTGTTATTTGATTTCAATTTATAATCAATTAATCAATCAATTCAATTCACCACTAATGGACAATTGTTATTTGCCATATTTTCTGGATAACTTCCATCATTTATAGGAAACTCTTCTGGACTTCTGACTAATAAATTCGTAACAAATCAATGACCTTACAAAGTCCAGACAGACTGACAATGGTCCGGGCACCGGCAATAAAACTACACGCATTTCTACTTTAGCAGCAGAGTGCGAGCGAGACAGAGAGAGAGAGAGAGGGGGAGAGAGTAGGTGCAACTGTTGCAGCTGCAGCAGAAGCCGCAGCTGAGACTAGAGTCGAGAGCTCGTTCCATGTACTTGCTGTCCGGCATTGGCGCATTCTTCACGCATCTCAAAATATGTGTATGGGGAGGGGGAGAGTGGGGGGCAGAGAGTCCACTCAAAGTTGAAAATATGCACAAAAAGCGTAAGCCATAAGACGTTCGTTTCTCGTTCCCACAAGTTCAACTCTAATTGTGACTTTATTTGCGCATTTATTGCGACCGCGAACGCAGCCAAAGATACAAATACACACACACACACATATATATACAGAGAGAGCAGCGGCTGAGGCAGCGGCAGAGGCAGCGACAGCGCCCTTAGAGCATGCGCATCCTGAGAGACGTCCACTTGGGTGGTCTCGAACAACTTTGCGGCGCATCTTCAAAGCCGACTCCAACTTGAACATGCAGCATGCGGCATGAGGCATGGCCAGAGCGAACCAGCGCGAACAAGCAGCAACCTGGAGGCAGCTTCGTTCTTGTCTTCGGCTTCGGATTCGGACTCAGATTTAGCTTGCATGCAACACACACACACACACACACACACACATATACAGAGACAAAAGCTGTGGAACAACGAGACACCCAAACTGAATTCTAAATGATCGTTGAAATTCTGTGGAACAGTGTTTCGTTGGAATTTGCAAATGAGTTGTGTTTGTATCTGTGTGCATGTGTAGCTGTATTGGTATTGGTATTCTGTATCTGTGTGCGCGCTGCCGAGGCAGTTGCCGAGCACAAAATTCTGATGTACATGCTGCGCTTGAAAGCCATTGCCAAGGCATGAAGGAGGCTTCGCCTTTGGTTCTGCAATTGCAGTCGAAGCTGGAGCTGGAGTTGTCTTTGATTCGAGTGCAAATAATAAATTTTCAGCTTTTGTCGGAGACATCCAGGAGACGTTGTAATCCGAATGCCGACTGCCGACTAGCGACTGCCGACTGTCGGCACTGACCCATTTAGCGCTGGGAGCTTGACTCACTGGCAGTTGGAGCTCGGCCTGGAGACTCGCCGTCTCTCATACATCGTCGCAGCTGTGCCCAACAAATGCAAAGCTTGTACAATTTTATTGGTATTAATCATCGTGGCTGGTCGACGCAGCCGGGAAAATCTTGTAATAGTTTTCATGTTGATTGATGAAGTCGATTTTCCGCAGCTCCTTTTTTTTCCGCCTGCCATAAATCAAATTGCCAAACTGGCGAACAGCGCGAAACTTTCGCTGACAACTTGAGCGAATTGACCCAGCCGAGACGCCAACGTGGCCCCATTGCTGCTGGCACCTTCAACACGATAGCCTGCCCAGCCATCAGCCACCATTTTCATTCCCCTTCCTCGTCTTCTCTGAAATAAATCAGCATTTAGAGTTAATTAAGGTCCTGCCTGCACAGCAAAATCTTTGGCCATTGCTTCTCATTTGGACACGTTCGCTGCTCGAGGCTCTCCACAGCTCAGGCCTTGCCCCCTTGCTTTCCCCTTTTCACTGGCTTTTCCTTTTCCATTTCCATTCCCATTCCCAATTGATTTTGCATGTAGATTGCTCACAAATTAATGGTCGCTCTCGTTGACTTTTCTGGAGCTCTTTGACTGTATTTGAGATTTATTTCACTCAAATCTTGACCCGAAGCGCCTGTCCAATTGTGAGCTCATGGATAGCAAACGCCATTTACAGTCTGTGGCCCTGTTAATCCACTCCAAGTTTCCATAATTTATGAGCTCTGCGATGAAAGTGTTACTTGAAACTGGGCAATCAAAAATATTTTATATTGAAATTATTGCAAGGAAATATTTACAAAGCTTAAACTAATCTCGATATAATTCTTACCTATTCCGCAAGTCATGTCCATTAGCGAGGTTTAATATCACATCATCATATTATCATAACATATTGAATACATAAATTCACATCAAAATATTATTCTCGCATGCAAGTGCTAAACGTGCAGAGCCAATAATTGGCTAATATTATTCAAGTATTAAAGTGAGCTTAGCCAATTACCAATTCAATAAATCCACAAGGCGAAGCCAATAAAACACTTTGAACATCATCTGTTTAGCATGTTGATATTATTCATTCTCAGCTCTTTAAGTGACCGCAACTATATTAAATTAGACGGTTTCTTATATCGATGATCAAGCTAAAAGAAAATTATATACAAAACTTAACTTCTCATATTTAACAGTAAAAAAAAAAATCAACTTATCTTTAGTGACCTTCAGTGTGTGGCATTTTCTAATTAGTTTTTGAATTGCCTTTGACTGTCGTTGCATATTTCACGGCACTTGTTAGCCAAGTTAACAACAAAGCGTTACTAACTCCCAGCTACTGCATGACGGCACGTACATCTCCCAAATGCAAATGCAAATGTAAATGCAAATGCCATGCAGCAAATGGCAGCTTAAATTCGAGATAAGAATTAAACTTAATGGAGCTTCTATTATTATTTAAAGTTTTATGTGACTTGAGTTGAAATTTATCTGTGATTAAATGTAGTTGGTATAAATAAATATATTTGTATTGTTTAATGAGTAAAATATATATTCATTTAAGTTTAATTAGATGCAAGCAGTATACAATAATGTAAACAAATTCTGCTCTAAATTCATGATGATTTATATATGATTTATAGATGCATATGCTCTGAAGGCATGTTCTCTTAGATGAGGCTGTATAGATTATTATTATTGTTTGCTCCAAAGAGTATATGTACATAATTTACTCTCTAGATGGCGCTCTTTATGTAGATGATGTAATCTATAGATCTAGATATAAGTTTCAGGAAATCTAAAATATAATATGATATATAAATGAAAAATAATGAAATACGAAATTAAATTCGTAAGTATTTAAATATTTAAATAGCTAAAACTATTTAAATAAATAAATAAGATTTATATAATTATAAATAACGAAAAATAAAGTTTAATAAAAAAAAATAAACGATTTATATAATTGTAAATAAAGAGAAATAAAGCCTAATAAAAACAAAATTAAAAAATAAATAAACTTTCTTTGTAAACATTATTTAATAAAATACTATTTAATAAAATATTATTTTATTAAATATTATTTAAATAAAATATTACAGACGGAATTATAATTATATATTATATTATACATATATTATATAATTATAATAAAAGTTAAGCAAAAGAACATTTGAATTATTATTTTAATATTATTTATTTCAATATTTTTACTTATATTGAAACAAACAACATCATTAATAAAGTCAAATTGTCATTAAATCACTCATATGAAGAGTAAAGCGTAGTTAAACAAAAATCGACTCTTTAGGTAGAATATATCTAATTATCTGTATAAATTTAGTTTTGTTTTAATTCTTAATAAACTAAAATTTTTATACATTAATTGAGTTGAGCCATTGAACATATTATATTACAACTTGTGGCGCCACCTGCAGTGATCATTAGTCGTAACAACAATAAACAAAATGAAGGGCCATAACATTTATAATACATGTACATACATATATGTATGTATGTATGTATTTAACCCTGGGGGGAGAGAGGTGGAGCATTGCAAACAAAACTGACATTTTACACCTTTTCATTATCTCAGCTGGGGCAAACAAATCAACAGACAGAAGACGAGCAAACAAGCTGCAACAACAACAACAGCAACAACAGCAACAGCAATGAGAACAATGCAAACATAACGAATAACGAACACTGCACAAATAAGTAGGTGCAATGTATTATTTGTTTTATCGCTTAAATTGCGGCAACGCCGCCAAACAAGCGACTAAAAAGCGCTAAGCGTTGTCCATCTCCCTCTCTCTACCTGTCTCTCTCTCTCTGTCTCTGTCTGCCTGTCTCGCTCTTAGTCACCCACAACTGTGCTGCTGCTGTTGGAGTTATCTGAGTCCCTCTCTCACTGCCTCTGGCAATTTGTGTGCAGCAGTGCGCAAAGCTTCGCCTTCGCTGCCTCCGGCCGCCTCTTGCACGGGCCACGGGCCAAGAGCAGAAGAACCAAAAGCTGGTAGAACGAAGACTGGCTAAGCGAGTTGTCTTGGCTTGGCTTGGCTTGGGGCTGGTTAGTGCATAATTAGCTTGGCATTGCATCTTCTTTTAATCGTGATCCATTTCCTCGACACTCGAGCAAAATGAAAACGTTGCACATAATTTATGGGCCGCCAGAAAAGCCGAGGGGTGCTTTCAGAGGGGGGAGGGGGGGAAATTAAAAACTTAACTCGATTGCGGCTACTGTGGAATTAGCAGGCCATTTGGGGCTGGCCTGGCCTGGCCTGGGCTCAGTTAGCAGCGGCGAAGCGTGACAAAGCTAATATTAAAGCAAAGGTGGCATAAATTAAACAACACACACATACATATACATATGTACTTGGGCCACGTATCATTTAACAGGAAATTGCGACGTTTCGAGACGAATGCACAGCATTAAGTCATAATTGTAGCTGCTGCCTCGTCTCGACTGTAGAACGTGTATCTGTCAGATACTTTTCGAAGTTGGGGAAAAATTGTGCTGAAGATAAAAAAAAAAAACATCGACTCGTTCGAAGTTCGAAACCAGTTTGAGTATGGAGAAAAAAAACTCTCCACACTTCACACACACACAAACATTGCTCCTGCGCACACACACAGATACAGCTTAAGCTGTAGAGGGAGATAGCATCAAGTGGAGTCTGCTTCTTTTGGTGGTTGTTCCTGGCTGGCGGCTAAACGTAGAGGCGGAGCCAAGCACACATGCACACACATACACACACTCAAAGCTAAGATGTTCATCTCATTCTGTGCAATTCCTCAAGGATGGATGCCTGATGGAATTATCAACGTTTTATTTATGACGCACCTTTGGACACGGTTCACACACTTGCACGTTCCCAATTTAATTAGTCTTGCGCCAAAAAAAAAGCCCCCACGTAACGAATATCGAACCCCAAACATATGTACAACAACAACAACTTTAAGCGGAATAGGTACTTTGCGGTGCACTGCGGCCAATTAAGCGATCTTACACACGAGTTGCTTGGCCAGCCAAACAACGCCAAGCGAACAACTGCCCCAACAGCCAGCGGGACAGCCAGAGCCAGAGCCAGAGCCAGAGTCAGAGTCAGAGCTGAAGCCTGGGCCAGAGCCTCGCACTTCTCCAATTTCCGTTGTGCCTTGTAGCGTTTTAAAGCAGCAAAACAGACGGCCAACAAATTGCGCACAACTTCATCATAATCAACGCTCAGCGGCCGGACTGAGTGCGAACAGAGTGTGACATGCCAGACGCACAGATACGCTGTAAAATAAGAAATTTGAGTAACTCACTCTATTAAAACTATTATATGCAAAGAGAAACTTTGACTATCATATAAGAAAGGCAGAGTAAATGAAAAGTTAAAGTAATATATAAATACATCTACAACTCCATCTAAATATAATACCCTTTAGCAATTGCTGCCAGACTGGGTATGCCCAACTGCAGACTGACTGAGGCTAAGGAAAAATCAAACTTTCAATTATTTCAGTGAAAAGTCTAGCGTACCTATAATAATACCCATTAGCTGGCTCAGCAAACAAGGCATACCCAACTGGATGGGGGCTAGCGCAACAGCTAAGGTTAAACGTTGGCTAAATTATTTTACGTGCCGTGGTAGAGGCCCCCCCAGTTGGTCCATAACTCAGTTATCGGCGAGGGAGCGACGCGGAAAATGATGTGAAAATTGTGCCATAACTTTGGCCATTTGCTGCTGTTGCAGATGCAGATGCAGATGCTGTGGCGGCTGTTGGGGCATGTTGCAAGTTGCATGTTGCATGCTGTTGCTCTTGCTGTTGCTGTTGCTGTTGCTGTTGCTTAACGCTTTGCTTTTGCGCTCTTTTATTTGTTTTAGAAATCGCAGCTACAAATCATAAATTGCATTTTACGATATTGATTGGCCAAATGATCATCCCGTTGTTGTTGTTGTTGCTTTTATTTTTGTGGGCGTGTTCGTTGTTAGCTTTTCGCTTTTGCCAACGTTCGTTGCAATTTTTAGAAGGTGCACAGCGATTTTTATTTTTATTTATTTATTTTTATGCTTTAGGCTAGAAATAAAACGCATTTATTTGCTCAACCGAAAATTATTATTATTTTTTTGCAGAGATTAAAATTCATTGAGTTATGGCTGCATCGTCTCAATACAATAGAAATATTTCGACAAGATCCACAGCAATTGCATATAGCTCTATCCGGTTCTTAATTATGGAAAAGGAGAGAGAGGTAGAGGTAGAGGTAGAGGTAGAGGTAGAGGTAGAGGTAGAGGTAGAGGTAGAGGTAGAGGTAGAGGTAGAGGTAGAGAGCGACTGTAAAAAGTGAATTCCTTTTTTCGTGCATAGCCCTCACATTAGGTTTTTCACCCAGTATTATGCGAGAATAGCAATGAATAGCAACTGTGTCACGTTCTGGATTTTGAGGGCCACAAAAACGGGGTTTTTCATTGTCTAAAGCGGAGCAGCTGATGTGGCCTGCAGCGGGGACAACTTTATGAAGACATAAATTGGCAAATTGTAAAGCCTGTCCCTGATGATGATGAGCCTGATCAGTGGAGAGGCAGCTAAATATTAAAACTCATTCCGACACACGCTATGCAATTTAGCCCAGAGTGCCCAGTGTGCCCATCGCCATGCTGGATAGTTGCAAACTGCAATTAAACCATTAAATTAATGAGCAAGTGTGAGCAGGACAGGATGCACTCGAGCAGGTCCCGGGCCATGTGCCTTGTGCCTGTCTCTCGGCCACTTAGGCAGGCAAATGGGAAACGCGTATCTGCTGACACGCCCACTTTTGGCTGCCACCCAGCTAATTGCAGACGAGGCAAGTATGTAAAGATGAACAAGACTCTGCCGGCAACAAAATTGCATATTGCAAAAAGTGGCGAAGAGCAAGGTGCGAGAAAAAACACTACAAATGTGGCAAGTGCTAAACGTGGCAATACCACGCAATTAATTAAAGTGCTGAGACTGAGCCGAACTAAGCGAGGTATTTAGAAAAAAAATAATAATATGCATAGAACGTAATTTGTTATAAAATTACAAATATTTAATGTAGGATTAAACTGCAGAGAAATATAAATATAAGTATAGATATGTATATAAATATAAATAAATAATAAATATAAAATATAAAATATAAAATATAAAATATAAAATATAAAATATAAAATATAAAATATAAAATATAAAATATAAAATATAAAATATAAAATATAAAATATAAAATATAAAATATAAAATATAAAATATAAAATATAAAATATAAAATATAAAATATAAAATATAAAATATAAAATATAAAATATAAAATATAAAATATAAAATATAAAATATAAAATATAAAATATAAAATATAAAATATAAAATATAAAATATAAAATATAAAATATAAAATATAAAATATAAAATATAAAATATAAAATATAAAATATAAAATATAAAATATAAAATATAAAATATAAAATATAAAATATAAAATATAAAATATAAAATATAAAATATAAAATATAAAATATAAAATATAAAATATAAAATATAAATTGATGTATGCAAAATTGATGTAAATATAGTGATGCATTCTGGATTCAAATATTATATTCAATTTAATATTAATATTTATAATATAAAAAAATATTTATTTTAGTATTGTAAAAAAATATATATTTAAAAAATAGTATATTCAATTAATATTGTATTATATTGTACAAAAAAAAAATATTTAAGAAATAGTATATTCAATTAAATATTAATATTTATAATATTACAAAAAATATTATATTTAATATTGTAAACAAAAATATTTAAAAATAGTATATTCCATTTAATATTAATATTTATAATATTACAAAATATATTATATATAATATTGTAAAAAAAAAAAAATTTATATATATATTTATATATTAAAGTGAAGCTCACGTAAGAATAAAATAGATTCAAGGCAACACTCCTAGAGTGTTTCCCTAACTAGAAATTATTTGTTAATATACATCTCAAAATAAATACAAATAATTTGTAGTTAGGTAGTAATTTTCGTAAATAATATGATACAGAACAAAGAAAAGCTGCTGCAAAATCAAGTTTAATTAGTGGAGAAAAATATATAAAAAAAATATAAATATAATAAAATAAATATAGAAAATTTTTATTATAATTTTTCTGTACATTCTTCTCGCTATCTATGTATATAAATGCATCAGAATATTTATCTGAAACAGAATCTATATATTTATTTTAGCCCGAATTTGTCTTTGAATGTGCATCTGCATCTGTATCTGTATCTGTATTGAATATGCATCTATCTACATGTTAGTTTGTTTATCTATATTTAGAAATAATTCATCTGGTAAGCTGCTTGATATTCCTGCTGTGATCAACTTTCTAGGGTATCAAAATTGACTGAACATTGCAATTATGCACTTGATGGCAACTGTGTTGAACGAGTTGTTCTTTAGTTGTTGTTGCAGTTGTTGTTGTTGTTGTTGTCGCTGTTTTAGTTGTTGTGGCTACATTTTTATTAAATTGAATTGGGTGCTTAAATAAATTATTTAATAAGCACGTGATCTACGCATTTAACTAGTCTTTGCTTTTTACTCTCTGCTCATTTTTGTAGGCCAAGGGCCAGCGTGCCACGCCCACAGAGTGTTTTCTTTTCTTATTTTGGGGAATGAGTGAGTGAGTGAGTCTTCATTTTGCAATTTCGTTAGTATTAAATCATTGCAATTTAGCAATGGGGTTCAGCGAAGGGGTTTCTTCTTTTATAATAACAATGCGGATGCCGCCATAGCTGTTACATGGCCAAGGGGCCCAGTGCTCATATACATATATATATATATGTAGATAATACTTCAGTTTATGATTTTGCTCTGCCGAGAGCATTGCAGCAGCTTCTGCCTGCCTCCTGCCTCCTGCCTCCCGTCTCCTGCTGCTCCTTCTTCCTGCTGCCTGGACTCACAATCTTTCATTTGATCGAACGATCATTTTGCGCGTACTTGCAGCGCAATTTAGTGGCCATCATTGTGCAGCTTGCATTGCTCTGCCTGCCTCCACTCAATCACACACCCTACACCCCCTCCCCACACGCCACACCTGCCTGGGATGGATACCACCGCGCTAGCTGCCCCGGGCGCACTGCATTGTAATAACCATAATGGCGCGCACGATTTATGTTTTAATTTTGCATTTAAGCGGTTGGCCAGCTCAAGCAGCCAGCGAGGGGGCATGGCTGGCATGGACCACTCGCAGATCGAATGCGGCTGTGGTCTTAACTCCAGCTTGATTGGCGCTGATAACCATGCAATTGATGCAGTTGCTCGCTTTCCAGCCATGGCTCAGCCTCTTGCTCTGCCTCTTGCTGTTGTTGAATTGGAAATTGTGTTTGCGGGCGCTTCAAATCGATTAAGTGATCCTCATCAGCTGCAACAGCGCTGTAAGCTGGAATTGCCTGGGCAGGTGAGACCACGATGGCCATCTCCATCTCCATCTACTCAGATGTGTGTCTCATTCACACTGATAGCAGAGATTCAACAGAGATAAGAGAGGACAGAGAAGAGAGCTAAGCTTAGCTGTAAAAATTGTCAAGTTGCTCAGATATAAATAATAATATAAATATAGAAATTTATTGTGTGCTAAAATTTAATCCTATGACAGTCAAAGATCTTTCTTGAAATTAAAGAAATATATTTTTATTTATTTACTTAAAATTAAAATTTAAAATAATAAACTATTATATTTATTTTTTTATTTTATTTATTTTATTTTATTTATATATATAAATATAAAATTTTACCCTGTGTCAATACAAATTAATCTAATATAATAATCTATTAATTATATATATTAATATATTTTGATTAATATAAATAAGTAATAAATGTCAATAAATATAAAATAATAAATATAATATATTTATTTATATATATAAATAAATATAGAATTTGACCCTGTGACAAAACCCCCCCCCCCCCTGTATACGCGCCAGGCAACATTCATTGGAAGAATTGAGCACACATTCATAGTCAATTATAAGGCTAGGACGTCTATTTAGCGAGCAAATAAGATAAATACTTCCAGCAGTTTCAAAGATGTCTTTGGCATAGATGTTCCTTACATCGAGTCTTGTAGCAGTCAGCTTTTGTCAGGCAGCTGCCTTAACTCAAGTTTCAAGTTTTATTTTTGCAACATTCATTGGACGAATTGAGCACACATTCATAGTCAATTATAAGGCTAGGACGTCTATTTAGCGAGCAAATAAGATAAATACTTCCAGCAGTTTCAAAGATGTCTTTGGCATAGATGTTCCTTACATCGAGTCTTGTAGCAGTCAGCTTTTGTCAGGCAGCTGCCTTAACTCAAGTTTCAAGTTTTATTTTTGCAACATTCATTGGACGAATTGAGCACACATTCATAGTCAATTATAAGGCTAGGACGTCTATTTAGCGAGCAAATAAGATAAATACTTCCAGCAGTTTCAAAGATGTCTTTGGCATAGATGTTTCTTACATCGAGTCTTGTAGCAGTCAGCTTTTGTCAGGCAGCTGCCTTAACTCAAGTTTCAAGTTTTATTTTTGCGACATTCATTGGAAGAATTGAGCACACATTCATAGTCAATTATAAGGCTAGGACGTCTATTTAGCGAGCAAATAAGATAAATACTTCCAGCAGTTTCAAAGATGTCTTTGGCATAGATGTTCCTTACATCGAGTCTTGTAGCAGTCAGCTTTTGTCAGGCAGCTGCCTTAACTCAAGTTTCAAGTTTTATTTTTGCGACATTCATTGGAAGAATTGAGCACACATTCATAGTCAATTATAAGGCTAGGACGTCTATTTAGCGAGCAAATAAGATAAATACTTCCAGCAGTTTCAAAGATGTCTTTGGCATAGATGTTCCTTACATCGAGTCTTGTAGCAGTCAGCTTTTGTCAGGCAGCTGCCTTAACTCAAGTTTCAAGTTTTATTTTTGCGACATTCATTGGAAGAATTGAGCACACATTCATAGTCAATTATAAGGCTAGGACGTCTATTTAGCGAGCAAATAAGATAAATACTTCCAGCAGTTTCAAAGATGTCTTTGGCATAGATGTTCCTTACATCGAGTCTTGTAGCAGTCAGCTTTTGTCAGGCAGCTGCCTTAACTCAAGTTTCAAATTTTATTTTTGCGACATTCATTGGAAGAATTGAGCACACATTCATAGTCAATTATAAGGCTAGGACGTCTATTTAGCGAGCAAATAAGATAAATACTTCCAGCAGTTTCAAAGATGTCTTTGGCATAGATGTTCCTTACATCGAGTCTTGTAGCAGTCAGCTTTTGTCAGGCAGCTGCCTTAACTCAAGTATCAAGTTTTATTTTTGCAACATTCATTGGAAGAATTGAGCACACATTCATAGTCAATTATAAGGCTAGGACGTCTATTTAGCGAGCAAATAAGATAAATACTTCCAGCAGTTTCAAAGATGTCTTTGGCATAGATGTTCCTTACATCGAGTCTTGTAGCAGTCAGCTTTTGTCAGGCAGCTGCCTTAACTCAAGTATCAAGTTTTATTTTTGCAACATTCATTGGAAGAATTGAGCACACATTCATAGTCAATTATAAGGCTAGGACGTCTATTTAGCGAGCAAATAAGATAAATACTTCCAGCAGTTTCAAAGATGTCTTTGGCATAGATGTTCCTTACATCGAGTCTTGTAGCAGTCAGCTTTTGTCAGGCAGCTGCCTTAACTCAAGTTTCAAGTTTTATTTTTGCAACATTCATTGGACGAATTGAGCACACATTCATAGTCAATTATAAGGCTAGGACGTCTATTTAGCGAGCAAATAAGATAAATACTTCCAGCAGTTTCAAAGATGTCTTTGGCATAGATGTTCCTTACATCGAGTCTTGTAGCAGTCAGCTTTTGTCAGGCAGCTGCCTTAACTCAAGTTTCAAGTTTTATTTTTGCAACATTCATTGGAAGAATTGAGCACACATTCATAGTCAATTATAAGGCTAGGACGTCTATTTAGCGAGCAAATAAGATAAATAATTCCAGCAGTTTCAAAGATGTCTTTGGCATAGATGTTCCTTACATCGAGTCTTGTAGCAGTCAGCTTTTGTCAGGCAGCTGCCTTAACTCAAGTTTCAAGTTTTATTTTTGCAACATTCATTGGACGAATTGAGCACACATTCATAGTCAATTATAAGGCTAGGACGTCTATTTAGCGAGCAAATAAGATAAATACTTCCAGCAGTTTCAAAGATGTCTTTGGCATAGATGTTCCTTACATCGAGTCTTGTAGCAGTCAGCTTTTGTCAGGCAGCTGCCTTAACTCAAGTTTCAAGTTTTATTTTTGCGACATTCATTGGAAGAATTGAGCACACATTCATAGTCAATTATAAGGCTAGGACGTCTATTTAGCGAGCAAATAAGATAAATACTTCCAGCAGTTTCAAAGATGTCTTTGGCATAGATGTTCCTTACATCGAGTCTTGTAGCAGTCAGCTTTTGTCAGGCAGCTGCCTTAACTCAAGTTTCAAGTTTTATTTTTGCGACATTCATTGTAAGAATTGAGCACACATTCATAGTCAATTATAAGGCTAGGACGTCTATTTAGCGAGCAAATAAGATAAATACTTCCAGCAGTTTCAAAGATGTCTTTGGCATAGATGTTCCTTACATCGAGTCTTGTAGCAGTCAGCTTTTGTCAGGCAGCTGCCTTAACTCAAGTTTCAAGTTTTATTTTTGCAACATTCATTGGACGAATTGAGCACACATTCATAGTCAATTATAAGGCTAGGACGTCTATTTAGCGAGCAAATAAGATAAATACTTCCAGCAGTTTCAAAGATGTCTTTGGCATAGATGTTCCTTACATCGAGTCTTGTAGCAGTCAGCTTTTGTCAGGCAGCTGCCTTAACTCAAGTTTCAAATTTTATTTTTGCGACATTCATTGGAAGAATTGAGCACACATTCATAGTCAATTATAAGGCTAGGACGTCTATTTAGCGAGCAAATAAGATAAATACTTCCAGCAGTTTCAAAGATGTCTTTGGCATAGATGTTCCTTACATCGAGTCTTGTAGCAGTCAGCTTTTGTCAGGCAGCTGCCTTAACTCAAGTTTCAAGTTTTATTTTTGCAACATTCATTGGACGAATTGAGCACACATTCATAGTCAATTATAAGGCTAGGACGTCTATTTAGCGAGCAAATAAGATAAATACTTCCAGCAGTTTCAAAGATGTCTTTGGGGGGTTTGAACCCCCGAAACCCCCCCCTGTATACGCGCCTGCATCGGGTAGATGATACTATTGTAATAAAATTCTGCATTTATTACAATTTTAATTTAATTTTTAATTTAGCCAAGATTAATTCTAGTTGTTCTTGTATTTCTTTTCTTTAATAAATCAATAAAAAATATTTCTTATGCCATCGCTTCACAGATTTCATAAGAAAACTCTAACTACTCTAGCTCTTGCCAGGTGAGGGCATAATTTAGAGCTTGGCTACAGGCTGCATTCCGCATAACAATTGAAAGTTCATGTGGAGCAACGGCAGCTGGGGGAAGTGCTACAAGTAACCTTTGGCAACAATTTAGCATCTAGTTAAGACGAGAATAGGCGCGACATTCTCTGCACCAAATGCAGCTGACTATTGGCAACTGGCAATTGGCAGTTGGCAATTGGCAATTGTCAGCAATTGCATTGCAGATCGCAATTGTAATTCCAATTGGCCCGGCCTGGCCAAAAGTCGTTGGCCAAATTGTCAGCGTGCAACAATCTACACCATTAAACAAACGATGCCAACGCTCGCTCGACTCTGCCGCCATAAAAGGAGCGCAGCTAAAAGCTGGCAATCTAATTAGTGTTCGCTTTGGCCCGGCCACTGCGGCTGGCTTTTAATTACGACTAGGCCAAAAAAAAAAACAAAAAACAAAATTAAAAGCCAAATAGCGAAAAGCGACGCAATTAGAGTAACTGAAATATGCTCGCGTTGCGGCCAAAGGGGAACGTGAGAATCGCCCCGGCTCCTGCCACAGACTGCAGCAGCAACTCAACTGGAGGCCAAGTCCCGACTAAACATTTGGTAAACCGCAGCAGACGCCGCATGTCGCTAACCGCAGAGAATTTAATTTGCTTTGCTGTCGCTGCTCTGAGTGCAAAAAGTGTGCAGGACACCTTGCGTAAGCTGCTGCGAGGCAGGACTCTGGCCAGGCAGCACGAATCGCAACTGGCCAACACATGTCTGCTGCACAGCAGGACGCCGCATCGTTGCAGCCGAAGGACAATGCATTGACTTCTTGTTGGCGCAACAATGATTAGTTTCGGTCAAACTCAAAGGCAGAGTCAGTAAGAGGGGCAGGGGTAGAGGCGAAGGCAAAGACTCGTATCTAAGGATACGTTGCACTCGACGACAAGGCCCAATGCGTGCCGCCTGTCCACTATTTTGATCTGCAGCTTGTGTGTGGGCCCTGCGCACAGGAGTCGGTCGCCCTACGAATCCGTATCCGAATGGTTAACTCAGGTAGAGCTCTGCCTGCGGTCGATTTTGCTGTCAAAACAACACGATTTATGCTTTGTATTGAGAGCAGTCGGGATAACAAGATGTTTGCCGACGCCTACAAAGGTGCATTGCGATCTCATGTGGACCTCACTCTAAATGTGGATAGGTGTATCTGGATATGGATGTGGATGTGGCTGTGGCTGTGGCGCAGGCTGAGCATTCACTGTCCACATTGCTGCTGATGTTGATGTATGGCATTTGATCGTGCATTAGATGCCATCGCTGTGCATTTAATGACCGAGGCAATTAATCTACTTGCATTTATTCGTAGGAGTTGCCGTTGCTTCACCATTTTGTATTGCAGTTTACATTCCACGAGGGTAGTTCGAAATAATTGTAGAAAATACATGCGCTAGGTAAGTGGTGCATATAGTATAGATTATAATTCAATTTTTAATACAAATATTTAAACTATTTAAGAATTTATATAAAAATATATATTTTAATTTAACAATATTCCTAACCAAGTAAATAAAATCTCTTATGAATTTTTTATATTCCTAAAAAATAAATTAATGAATACTTCAAAAGTTCTAGTTTTATGCTCGATATATATATTAAATTACTTTAGAATATTATTAACATAAAATATATATTATATAAAAATTATTCAAATAAAATATATATTGTATATAAATTTAAAAATAAATAATAATGTAAATAAATAAATAATATATTAAATTATTTTGGAATATTATTAAAATAAACAATTTTATATAAATTATAAAAATAAAATATATATTCTAAATGAATTTAATAATAAATAATAATTTAAATAAATAATATATTAAATTATTTTAGAATATTCTTAACATAAAATATATATTGTATATAAATTTAAAAATATGTATAACAAATAATCTAAATTCGCATTCAGAAATCAAAAAAGTATATTGATAATTTAATAATTATGTAATTTAAATTTAAAATTCATTTATTTCCGTCTGTTATATAGATTTTTTAAGAATTCTAAATGTTATAAATATATAAAAATATAAATAAATTTATGCATATGTACCAGGCGCGTAGCCAGAAAATTTTTTCGGGGGGGGTTTTCAGCATATATTAAATACACATATTCGTATTTAATAATATAATGGATGACCTTTATTTCAATTTTTTTTTCTACAAAAGAATGTCTTTTTTCCGACTTGTTTTCGCCATTTCGTTCAAAATATCCTCTGGAGTGACTTCAATTTTAGAGTGGATGTTGAGCTTCCGACTATTTCGGGGGGGGTTTGAACCCCCAAAACCCCCCCCTGTATACGCGCCTGATATGTACAAAAGTATATATTTAAATGTATATTTAACAAAAAAGAGAAGTCATCGCTCGACCCTCGCACGTGTTTTATGGACAGCAAAATTAATGCAACAAAGCGTCGTTATCAGACTGTTTCGGGGCTATGGACTGGGGACTTGTATGTAAGTGGCATACACTGTAAATCTCTTTAAATGAGCATTTAAGCGCTGACACAGACACCGATCTCGATACAAAACTCTTGTAGCCGGCGAGTAGCAGGACTCGGAGCTGCAGTTTGAATTGAATGTGGATGTGAATGTGGACATGGGTTGCAGCCTGAGCCAGAGTCTTCGGTGTCGGGTTTGGGGCACAGTTTATGTGTGACTGTAATTCAATGCTCAATGCGTTGATAGCATCGAGCTGCTAACCCTTTCGGCCCTCGGCCGCAGTCGCAGTCGCAGTCGCAGTCGCAGCAAGAGGAGACACAAAGAGCCACTGTCATGGGCAGCCGGCAGGAGCCGATCGCTGATCACTGATCACCCTTGCCTTGCCTCACCTTGCTTTACCTGTTGTCCTCAATTCTTGTCGTTGGCAGTGGCTGATATTTATTGTATTGTTGCCTGCATTTGTCGCTGACTTCTGCTGCTGCTGCTGTTCAAGTTGTTTGTTTGCTGTTGCTGTTGTTGTTGTTGATTGTTTGTTGCTGCTGATTGTTGTCGTCGATCGATCGATCGAACGTACGATCGATTGATCGTCAGCGAATCGAGCTGCAAGTCGTTTTGTCGCCTTGACACTTGGCCAGCTTTAGTTACAAGCTGTTTGCCAGCTTGTTGGCCGCCCTTGTTCAACAAGCCAAATAGCTGACTTCGACTTTGACTCCGACTCTGGCAAATGAGCAACAATTGCGATCACCCACTGACTCGGCAATTACACAAGTCATATATCATGGCATCGTCGCACATGTGTTGCTGTCCAAAGATCTGAGTCAAGATGCCGCGCCACTTGTTGCTGGACCACCCAAGCCAGCCGGTCCCTGCCCTGTCCTGCCCTCTCCTATTGCTGCCTATTGTGGTAATCACCCACAAAACTGGGCATTATGTCGGTCAGTTAACAACATAAAAACCCAATAAAAAAATCCCTTTGACATTTTCGGACGGGCGCGTTTGAGCAAATGCCGACATAATTGTTGTGACAGCCAAAAGGCAAAACACAGCACACACGACTCTCAGGACATGGAGCGCAAGGAGCTGCCTCTAAAAAGGACACACAAAGTCTAAGCAGATTATATATATAGACTGACAATAGTTAAATTAATGGCTTCGGGCTTCCCTCTGCTTTGCCTCGTCGTCGTCGTCGTCGTTATAAATGGTCACTTACAGAGGCTCAGCCAATGGACGGCCAGAGAGCTGAGACTACCTGGGGGAAAGTGTTTTTCCTGCTGTCGGCGCGCCTGAATTGCATCAAAGAGCCACAGCCACAGATGCTTTGAGAGCCCAAATATCCCACGGCTAAAACGTTAAGTCATCTTGCCGATCAGCCAATTGTCCAATTGTCTGGCCGATCTGTCCGTCTATCGGCCGTTCGATCGCTTACAGGAAGTCTTGCTGTGCGCATAAATATTTTGACACTAAGAGCTAGCAGGCATTTATCTCCCTCTCTCTCTCTCTCTCTCTCACTCTCTGTTATTTCTGTAATTTATTTCGCTCAGCTCATCTCGACGTCGGGATTTTCTTTCATTTGCTGCGTCTAAGCCTTTTATTGCATTCGCCACACTTGCCGCATTTCCTTTTCACATTTTATTTCTCCGATCGCGCCCACTAAGCTGCATTTAATGACCACCATGGCCGAAGCGGAACTGCCCTCATGATGTCAGCCCCCAAGCGAAGCTATTTATAAACGTTAGATCCTTCCCAGAGCTGAGCTCATTGCAATTGCAAAACTCTGCGAAACTAACTGTGAGCGAAAGTAATCGATTGAGTTGAAAGGAATGAACTTATGGCAGCTCGCCTAGTAAAAGAGAAAATGCGATTATTTATAGGAAAGAGCGAAGAATTAACTTATTATTATAAGTAAAAATATAATATATATAATTTAAGTATTATACAATGTAAAATATAATTGAGAAGGAAAAGAGATCTCAAAGAGCACAAAAAAAAGCTCTCCTTGGCATGAATTTTTATATAAAAGTATTCGAATGATCAAATGAAAGTTGATAAGATTTTTTAATTAATAATACAATATAATAGTTAATAAATATTTATTTATCAAATCTATGTTCTGTGATCTCAATTATTCTATATGTACATATATTTCAAGCCAATTCATACAAAAATGTTTTCCTCATCCAAATTTCTTTCGAGGATCAACAAACTTGGTGGGCTTTAAATTGATCTGTAGTCAGTCTCGCTCGCAATTCGTTCGTTCAAATTCAATGTTAAGAACTGAATGGTTTCTTTTTTTGGGATGGCAGTAAAATTGCAGATATAAACGAGAACAAGAAAAGGGGAAACAGCCAGCGTTGTCTGGCCGGGCAGCAGGCCGAAAGACATTTTTCAGAATATATTTTTGTGGAACTCGAATTGAAGTTCGCTTCCTCCGCCCAGCCTTCCCAGAGCCGTCGTCTGGGCACATTTGAGGAGACAGCGACGAGATAATTTTGCAATGCTTATGGCCGCCAATTTGCGGAAGATCGCCGTACAAGGAGCGCACGCAAGCAATCCAACAGCAGCAGCAGGAGTACAAGTTTCGTCTGGGTCGCTGTATCTTGGATCCACAAACACACACACACACACACGCTGGGATGGGGGCTCGCAACACGTGTGTGTTGATTGGTTCATAAGAAAAGGCAGCACAAACAAAAACTACAGAAAGAAATCATTTAAAACAGCAAACGGCGATCGTGCTTAAATATGCCAAAAAAATAAAAAGCAAAGAGCGATACAAAGAGAAAAACAACTCGAGAAGGCGAAGGCGAAGGCAACAGCAGGCAGCTAAAATGAGAAGCAGCTACGACGAAGTGCAGCCATGCCAGCAATAGCTACAACTATATAAAGGCCCAAAAGGAGCTCAGCCACCCCGGACATCAGACATCCGACAACGGACAGCGGACAGCGGACAGCGGACGGCGGAGCACCCAGTGAAGCCGCGAGGCAGACAGGATCAATATAGCAACAACGTCGTTTCGGGCTTGTACATAATTTTGCATTTTTTATAGGGTACGTGGAAGGGAAAACAAAATGTCGGTTACGCCAGAAAACCATTAAAGGCAAACGGCAAACGGCAAACAGCAACAACAACAATAACAACAACAACAGCAGCAGCAGCAGGCTGTCAGAGGATGCTGCTCGAGAATCGAGAATTGAGAATTGAGAAAATTAAGAAGCGACGCGGATCTTGACTTTTATTTTGTTGTTTTTCTTCTTGGTTTTTTTGTACACATTTTTTTTGGGTTTGTTTCTTCGAGATCTTGTTATTTGCGACGGTCTACGGCTGCTTTGGTAATTATATATATATATATATATATATATATGTATATGTGGGCATATATAGAGTTGTGTTCAGTCCACCATGATGAAGATCATTTCAGGTTCTACACTCACACACACACACACTCGCATGCATTTGTATTTGTTGCAAGTTACTCGACTCGCATGTCATGTCCGCGCGCTGGGGCTGTCAACAGCCCCGGGATAAAATGATCAACATTGATCGCATAATGATCAAGCAGCCACAGCAGCCACAACTTTTTTTTAAAATGCTTTCAGCTACATTGCCTATATAGATACACATATATATACACACATATATACACATATATACAGATACAGTTGCTCTGTGGCACAGATTCAATCATCGATCGCTGGAAGAGATCACTAGGCCGAGGCCAAGAGACTTGGGTTTGGACTTGGGCTTTTGTTTGTTGTTCGTTGTTCGTTGTCTGCGTAGATTGATGATTGAGTGCGTGGCTCTATGGAACTGGAACTGGAACTGAAACTGGTAAGGGAGAGGGGGAGCGAGTGGAGCGGAGTTGCAGAGGTGCCAGCTGCGTCTTGGCCGAAGCTAAGTAAGCTATTATGCGTGCTTCGAGCTTGGCTTGGCCGGTTCGCGTTTGCTATGATTTTGATCGCCACTTTTGTAGGCCCCGCATAATTTACTTAATTATATTTAATTGAATTTTAAAGCTACCGGTTAAAGCAATCGACGGCGGTTTTCATTTCTCTCTTCTAAGCTTTGTACTCTTCGTAGTCTTACACCTCACACCAGCCAGCCGGCCAGCTGGCTTCCCAGGCTAGGGCGAACGTGCTTCGCTGCGGAGCTGACAAATTTACGCCCTTTGCTTTGTGTTTCATCAGGATAACAGAATGACACTCGAACCATGTCCAATCTGAATCTGCGCAGTCAGTTTATTATGGCAATAAACGATACGGAAAAGTCAAACAAAACCCTTTTTGGGTCGAGATGGGCTGGCGCTGAACGGGGCGGCAGTTTCCCAGGACGCGTGACATAAATCAAAGGCCACACAGCCACGTAATACCACAAAGGGGATTTGTTCAGCAAATCCTTTGAGAATTGATTCGTGCACGCTAATAAGGCCAAACAGAAAACTAAATTATGCCCCGCACATCCATCCACATGTAGACAATGGACTGTCAGAGCGGCGGGAGGAGGAGGACGAGTTGTTCTCCCATTCGATCGTTTCCTGTATCCGGATTGTGGTTCTCTAAAGCAAATGACATAATCATAATGAGATTGCCACCAAGGCGGCTGCTATGAATTTCAATTTCCATTTCCATTCCCTTTCCCATTCACATTTCAACCACCCCGCGATTTCGCTTAAGGGTGGCAATTAAAATGTTTGCTTTGCGCATAGCGGAAAAGAAAACATGAAACAAAATGGCCGCCGCTGCCGCGCTATAAACAATGGCTATACGCATTCCGTACACCCCTATTCGAGTCGAATTCGCCAGTGTTGCAAGCTGTGCGGGCGATAAGTGAGCATGACGGAAGGTCTCGAGTGGTTCAGGGAGGGCTGTGCAGACTGGATAAACTTGTTTTTATTTAACCAATATGGGGGATTATAATGAACCACTTTTAGATAGATAGTTTATACAAATATTATTTCTATTATATATGTACATACATAGTATGTATTACCCCCCCAATAAAAAAAATCTATTATATTATAGTTTATACAAATATTATTTCTATTATATACAAACATACATATATAGATTTACTTACATTTAGTTGAAATACAAACAAAGTATTCCTTTTTATTTGCTGCTAAGTACCTTTTGTTGTTTTGCTGTTAATCTTGATTCATTATCTGCCTGCATTGGTCATAAATAAATTTTTTAGTTTTTTTTTGGTTTTTGTCTAATCAAAACAAAAATGGCGATAACGAATCTTCAAAGACTTACGCCCAACTTCATTCTATTAGCCATTTGAAGGTGCCGCGCCCATTTGGAATGCCAACAGGCTGTTTACCCCCCGCCTTGTTGTTGTTGTTGCTGCGTTTTGGCTTTCTTACCAACTGGCGGCGTACATTAATGTCCAATAAATTGTTGTCAAATGTCGCGCACCCCGTTGATTTTAATGTGGCTTAAATAGGATAATAAAACTAACCGCAGAGGAGATCGAGAAACAGAGAGCGAGAGAGAGTGAGTGAGTGATAGAGAGAGAGAGAGAGAGTGAAGACGACAATAACAGACTGGCCTGCAGCAGAGGCTGTGGCCAAGCCAAGAATTTATTGTTCGCTTGTATATAAAATAGTGCGTTTTATATATCCACACACACACACACACATACATACGCACAGGTTGCTGTGGTCTGGTAGAGAGAAAAACCTATAAGTTTTCCACTGAATAACAGTTTGGTGTTGCAGTCCGGCCAGGGGCAGCCAAGCGGATCGGAGCAGAGCAGCTAACAGGTGCTTATCGGAGTCTATCGTGACATTTTATTGGCTGCCCCAGCGGCTATATATGATGTTTATCAATGACCCAATGGCCAACGGCAGAGGGCGAGAGCGAGGGCAAGGACAGACAGACAGACAGATAGACAGACAGCAGCTGACGCTGAACTGTGCCTAATGGAAATGGAAATGGGAATGGAATAGGGAAATGGAGAAGCCGCTGGAGCCCCAGCCATTGAGCATATGGAAATGAAGGTGCACATAAACAATGTTTTATGACTGACATGGCTGACAGTTCGTAAAACCGAAGACAGTCGCAACTGGAGCTCGAGATCGAGCCCAAGCTGGAGTTCGCTGGAAATTTACATCTTGGCGCGTAAATTGTTATTTTAATTAATTTTCTTGAATTTCATGAGCAAGGCGCACGCGTCGCTGCCAGTCAAAACAGATCACAACAAAACACTCAACCAAAGAAAGGAAAAGAGAGAGAGGGAGAGCGTGAGGGGAGAATAAGCTTGAAATTAATTTGGCCAATTTGTTGCCATACCCAAATCAGCAGCCCGCTGGGAGTTGATCAATTAACCATGTCCGCGTCGGACTCCGAGTCTGAGTCTGAGTCGGCGTCGGAATTGGTGTCGTTGTTGGTGTCGCTGTTGATGTCAGCTCGATTGCGAATGCGAATACGAATCCGACCAGTTCCGAGTAGGGGGGCCCACTTACTGCTTCAGAGGCGCCGCCTTCGCACATCTCTTCCAGAGTTCGAGTTCGTCTCGGTCTCAGTCTCAGTCTCAGTTCCAGCCTGAGTTTCATTCTCATTCACAATTCTCAGTCTCAATCTGGACGCGATTCCAGTGTCGCGGTGCTCAATCACAGACCACCCAAAAGGTTGGGGCTCCATTTGAGGGATGACTTTGAAGAGCTGCGCGTGGGTTGCCCGAAAAAAAATTAATTAAAGTTTTTTTAATGATGCCGACCGTAGCCGCAGTCGAAACGAGCTGCCTTAATGATTGCTTTTCGCACCTTTCTGATGTGGCCAAGTGGCGGCGTTTTATTCCTCGCATTTATTAAGCAAATATTTTGACTCATGCAAATTGCCCAGCGAGGCGTGGGACATGCCTAAATAGACACCTGAAATGCGTTGAGCTGGGCAAACAGTTCCGATTCTCAGT
Organism: Drosophila aldrichi; assembly: GCA_035045965.1. Lineage (NCBI taxonomy): Eukaryota > Metazoa > Arthropoda > Insecta > Diptera > Drosophilidae > Drosophila > Drosophila aldrichi. Next base: position 480,452 of record JAWNOM010000368.1, on the reverse strand, counting down.
CTTTCTAAAAATATCACACACACACACATTTATGTATATACATTTGTATTAGTGCATAAGTATGTTCAAATATTATATAAACTGACTGCTAATTGGAGCTGGTTTCATTGCATTGTTGCTATTGTTAAGCATGCAAATTAGTAGCTAAATATAAACAATCATCTAGTTGCTTAGCTGAGCTTTTGATATAATATTACTTATATTTTTTGCTGTAAATTAAATATAATATATGAAAAGTTCTTATACTGACTATTTATTTAAGGATTTTTAAGATTCTGTACAGTTAACTAGGGGGACTACCCCTGGATAGCTGCCTGACAAAAGCTGAATGCTGCATCACTCAATGGGTACATCCCCTCCCAGGGATTTCCCCGCCCAGGGGATTTCCCCGCCCGGGCCTTCCCCCTCCCCGCCCAGGGGATTTCCCCGCCCAGGGGATTTCCCAGGCAGCTGCCTGACAAAAGCTGAATGCTATATCACTCAATAATATAAATTATATAATTTCGTTTGTAGACGTACAATCTTAATGAAACTTTCAGAATGTAATAATAATGTGTAAATGTGTGTACACTCCAAAGCACAAGTCTCTAGTAATTGATACTCAGGGGATTTCCCTGCCCAGGGGATTTCCCTAGGCAGCTGCCTGACAAAAGCTGAATGCTATATCACTCAATAATATAAATTATATAATTTCGTTTGTAGACGTACAATCTTAATGAAACTTTCAGAATGTAATAATAATGTGTAAATGTGTGTACACTCCAAAGCACAAGTCTCTAGTAATTGATACTCAGGGGATTTCCCCGCCCAGGGGATTTCCCCTAGGCAGCTGCCTGACAAAAGCTGAATGCTATATCACTCAATAATATAAATTATATAATTTCGTTTGTAGACGTACAATCTTAATGAAACTTTCAGAATGTAATAATAATGTGTAAATGTGTGTACACTCCAAAGCACAAGTCTCTAGTAATTGATACTCAGGGGATTTCCCCGCCCAGGGGATTTCCCCTAGGCAGCTGCCTGACAAAAGCTGAATGCTATATCACTCAATAATATAAATTATATAATTTCGTTTGTAGACTTAATATCTTAATGAAACTTTCAGAATGTAATAATAATGTGTAAATGTGTGTACACTCCAAAGCACAAGTCTCTAGTAATAGATACTCAGGGGATTTCCCCGCCCAGGGGATTTCCCCTAGGCAGCTGCCTGACAAAAGCTGAATGCTATATCACTCAATAATATATATTATATAATTTCGTTTGTAGACGTACAATCTTAATTTTGTTTATTTATATGGAACACTCTATTATGCTATACACAGAAGTGTTTTGTTTTTACATTTTTTAGATATTATTATTTTACCTTATTCTTTTCTACTTAAACATAATATTTTTATTATCAAATGGAAATTGATTTGTTAGAGTTTGACATAAGTTTAGCTCATCTTGACTTTACTCTTCAGTTCTTTAAATATATTGAATATTTATATATTCTTTAAATGAATTAATTTATATTTTCTCATTTGCATTTCATATCGTCCAGCAATAAATTACAATACATAACTTTCATCTGCCATTTTGTTCAATATGTTTTACTTGAGCTCTTTGATATATTTATGAATGCGAGATGCACCCCAATGAAGCCCAATGGCAACAGCTGCACAAACTGAAGTAATAAACAGTAACAGAAGAAGAAAGAAGAAGCAGATAAAGAAGATGATGAGGAATGAGGGAAGTGTTTTCGGCTCCCATTCAGCAGTAGGCAGGTGACCAATCCCAAAGGGCCAACAGCCAATGGGAAGACAAACAGCACGCGCACAAAGTTTTCTTTTCATATGTGAAAGAAAATTAATATTTGTACGCAAAAGAAAAGCAATAGAAAACTACAATATGAGCCGAAGAGAGGAATGGAATCTGTGGCTGCTGGCCAAAAGTCAACGGCAATAAAAATGCAGGCACAGCAGCCACAACACGAGCAGGAGGAGGAAAGGAGTTGGAGTTGCGCGTCATGTTGACAACAAACTAAGGCAATAAAACCGAAATCAGGATAATGGCACAGCCGTTGCCATTGGCAGCCAACTCGATGTTAGCAAATTAAATAAATCCCCCGAGCGGCAGATGTGCAGAGACAACGGACACAGGCCATGAGACAGCAGCAGGAGCCGGAGCAGGAGCCGGAGCAGGCCTCTGCCTGCTCGTCATTAGGCCTCGCATTGTGGCCAGCGAAGCGAGCAAACAAGCAAAAGCAGCAAATGACATTTCCAGCTATAAAATCAATTACATAATGAGCACGACCAACGACTGAGCGGGCAGAGTACAGTAGAGCCTCTACTCGCGTGCGTAGGGGATAGATTGGATTAGAGATTTGAGTCGATACAAAGCAGCATTGCGGTACATTTTTGGCCCATTTTGACTTCTGTGCGGTTAGGCGAATCAAAACAAAAACAAACGCAAAAGAAAAGAAAAGAACAAAAAAGGCAAACGCATCCTGTTTGCAAAAAGTAAGTAAAGTGAGCACAATGCCAATGGCCACAGACAGAAGCTGGCCTTGCAGGATGCAGCGCAGCAGGACACGTGTTTGTTGGCCAAATAAAAAAGGCAGGAACAAATGGCTTTAACAAAAACTAGTTACAAAGCGACTTCTGCCACAAAAGCAAACAAATTTCATTAAGCAAAAACTGCCATCAGTTACACTTGCCAGTCGCCAGGACTTCCGAGAAGCCAACTCCTTGGCCCGACTCCCGCCTCAAGTTGGCCAACCTGCCAATGGCCTAAGGCTGGCTGCTTTCGTAAATTGAGTTTTTCTGCGGCTAAGGCAGTTCAGGGCCTGGTTTTTTGGCCAAATTGTTGCGTGACTCAAATGTTTTCATCATTTTTGGTGGAAATAATAATTTGCCGTATAATATGCCTTAGCTATTAAATTATACCTCAGCAGCAACAAGGACAACGAATAACGAACTCGGCTATGAGTAATGCCACGCGCGCCAAGTATTTCGTCTGCCTCCCCCTCCATCCCGCACTGTCCCCCAAAACTCCAGACATGTGTCACATTTTCCCGGTAGTGGGGGTGGGGATTGGCAGCGCAGCATGAAAAACTAAAATGTCAAGCAATGTGACAGCCAAATGATTGCAACGGACCCAATATGCTTTGCGTAATGGCCTGAAATAAGCTATCCAATTTGGCAGCAGGACGAAACTAGTTTGCCTATGCGAGCTGCATTCAGCGTCACTCACAAATCGAACTTAAGTGAGCCATTATCAAATTAAGCTCGCTATTTGCATAGATTATGGATCGAATAGGTCGCTCCATCAACTGTTATGTTTCATTGTAAACAATTTACTTTATATTAACTGAAAAAAAAACAACAAAAAAAAAAAAAAAAGAATACTAAACTTAATCCTTTTGTTTTGTATATGTTCAATATCATATAGAATAAATACATATTTAAATACGGAAAAATGTGTGCATTAAAAAAAATTATATATTTATTTGAAAACATTGCATTAAATTTTATAATATTAAAAAAACATATTTCGATAGTTATAAAAATATTTACAAAATTCTACATGAGCTACAAGCATATAATATATGTATAATACAAAATATAAATATAGACTGATATAATAAAACTAAAACTATACATGATAATATTAAAATAAAACCAATACAGATATACATTTTATATACATTATAATATATTGTATATCAAATAATCACTTAGTCATTCAGCCTACAAATAAATAATATCCAATAACCGCAGAGCATAAAACAACCACCCCCAACCCAAAAACCCACCCACCCCCCACCAAAAAAAAAAAAAATTTAACAAAGGGGGGGGGGGGGGGGGGGGGAGTCCAAAACCAGAAAAGGGCATGATGTGAGTAGCAAAAAATATAAACAACAAAACAAACCAAAACATTTTGTCTAAAAATGTTTAAAATGGGGTGAGAAAAAAAATATATTTTTAATAATCCCCCCCGACAAAAAAATAGAGAGAGTGATCGAGAAATAATATAATAATCTCGTACGGCGTGTGGTATCCACGTGCCCAAACACAATTTCACCGCTCTCGCGCTCTTACTCCCTGAGAGCGCGCCCCCATCCCGCCGGGGCGGCCGGCCGGCCGGCCGGCCGGCCGGACGGGCGGGCGGGCGGCGGGCGGGCGGGCGGGCGGGCCGGCGGGGGGGGGGGCCGCGCCCCCCTCCTCGTCCTGAAGAAGAATATTTCTTTTTGGGGTCTGGTGGGTCCTTCCCCTTGTACATCTTTTCACAAAACCATTATACCCTGATTTCCCATTTTCAATGGGTTCAGGGTATAATCAAAGAAAGAAGTAGATGAGCAGCTGCCTTCGGCGCTTTTATGATATTTTCAGCGCAAACCAATCAATTTTATAGCCCCTGTTTGTATATATAAAAAAAATAATAATATTAAGAGAAAGATGTGAAACGCAAATATTGAAGTGACTGCAAGAAACGAACTCGTAAGCGGAAGATATACGAGCGCCAATCAACCATTAACATGTTCACTAATTTTACGATCCATATTATAAACGTTTTCAGATTTTTCTTCTTTTTGTTACGTTTTTTTTTACGTTTCGCCTTTGTTTCTGCGAGACTCGAAAATGTGGAATCACAAACCGATCATAAAATATTATCGGGCGGATTATAAAATTTTATGCGCAATTGGAAACAGTTAACAGCAAATTCTCAGATATGAGAGTAAAATCCAACTCAAAGCTCATTTCAATACAAAAGCCGCCTGCAGCTTGGGCCAAGAAAAGAAACTTGTCAACAATATTTTACGAGCGCGTCGAGAGTTGTTTGTTGTTGTTGCTGTTGTTGTTGTTGATTTTTGTATACAGAAAAGAAAAGACTGTAAAAGCCAAATTCAAAAATCGAAAATCGTTAAACACGCTGACGACGCCAACAGCTGCGACTCTCTCGCAAAGCAAAGGGGAGAAAGATATGGAGATGTGGAGGAGCCACCAAATCGACGACAGCCATATTGAAAAACTTGGCGCGGGAACAGAGGCAAAATGGAGTTGCCTCATGGGCCCCCGAGCCGCATGGAAAACCCATAAACATAAATAATATTACTACTATATATATATATACATATAATACACAAGAGCAAGCTAACCCGGCAGATCGGATCGGATCGATCGACACAGATACATAACATATGTATAAATTACTATACACATACATATACCTGCGATACATGCATTAAATGGGACTTGTATATTTAATTTATGATGCTTCGCCGCATTTTTGATTGTGCCCAATACAACAATTTGATCGCTGCGCTATCAAGTCGAACGTTTTGTAAATGATCGATGATTGATTTGTTGCCCAGTCCCAGTCCCCGACCCCAAACCCAACGACGACCCTAGCGGCTCTTGGCGTAGCAACAAATTATGTGGCCATACTTTGCATTAATGTGTACAGCCCGAAAACGGTAAACAGCAGCTGCAATTAAGTCCGACTCGTCCAGCAGTTGGCATCGCCGAACCAGCAATACTTTTAATATGGCGTCTGGCCATATGCGCAGCAGTTCCTAATTGTGCTCGAGCTAGTATAGAGACGTCCCGGACCAGCGGACCAGCGACCAACTGCCGCCGAGAACACCAAAAGCGAAACAGGAACCCGCCATAAACAGTTTGCCCACCACAAAGTTTATGAATATGCAAGCGAGTCGTCGGGGCGTGGAGTCTCTAAATAGGCGCTGACCGCTGAACAGACTCCGGCAACGACTGCATGGACTCCAACTTTTACTGACTCCAAAAAAGGCAGCAGGCAATAATCCTCGCACAGTGGATTCTAATACAAAAGAAAAACAGTTTAGTCGGGGAAATATTAGAAATCTATATAAAGTATTGTATGATCTATGAGCTGTTGAGGATTCAAGACCGAAACCGAAATACGAAATATATACAAATACATAAAAAAATATATAAATATGAAATATTTTATAATTTTGTACTATTATATTATAGTATTACGTATAGTATTTTAATTCCTAAATATTATAAATAAACTTCAAGATAATAAACCAATGGGAATATATGAAGTCCAGCAATCTTAAACTCCGAACTACTTGAATAGAAATGCACTAAAACTCTATACTCTCTCGCACACTGCTGCATATCCTATTATTGCTAGAGACTTTGCTAATATTGCAAATCGAAATTTATTGATAGGTCTTACAACATTCAATCCTGATTTCATCTAAAATCTTAGCACACTACAAATGCCAAGCTCTGTTTGTTTCTATTTGAATTATCTGTACCACTGTGCATGGCCTTTTCTTCTACATCTCGAGCTCCATCTCGAGTTTCCTTTGCGGCACTCCATTAGCCAAATGCAGAAGTCCCACTTTAGTAAGCGTCTGATAAGTAAAGTGGAAGTGGAGCTCCAATAACAACAACAACAACAAAAAACAGAAACAGGCATAATTTGCAAACTGTCTGTGCTCCCTCTCCCACTCTCCCTCTCTACCTCTCTATCTCTATCTCGCTCTCTCAGTGCCTGTCTGAGTGTTGATAAATGCTATCGCTGGCTTTTTTGGCAAATGTGCGGCGCCCCCTCCATATCGGCAGCCATATCAAGCGATATTTTATTTTCGGTTTATAAATGATGTGCTGCATCCTGGCAGGCAAACAAATTACAACATGTTGGACCGTCATGCTGTGTAGCACACACACACACATGCACACAGAGACAGACAATTGGAAAACACATTAGGGCAATCAAACAACCAAAAATTGAATTTGATAATGTGGCTGCCCTGAGAGAGAGGGTAGAGATGGAAAACTAAAACCCATGTTCTCTAATGCCACTGGCCATAAATTTTCCAATGTTGCTGTCGTTGTTGCTATTGTTGTTGCTGCTGATCTGTTGATGTTGACGATGATGATGATGATGATGATGATGATGATGATGGCAAGCAAGCGCACATAAAACCCTAAAAACCAATCGCCGTGTATATTTACGTAGTTGCGTATCATCAGCCATTCAGAGAGAGATTACATGCAACGCGCCATCGACCCAGCCACAACATGATGAAGCAGCAAAATTTCTAAAATGGACGTACAACACGCAATCCATATATGTGTGTATGTATGTATGTGTATGTGTGTGTTTTAGAGGGCGTTGCAATATGCTGCTGTCTGTTTCTGTGTGAGCTGCTGTGCGGCAGCTGCGCCCAAGTGCTAATAATCTCATAGTTCTGCTCAAACAATCAATAGATACAAACTCCCAAAACTCACATGCCTCGACTTATATAGAATACGGGCAGCAAATGGAGCTGCTGGCTGCAAAATTGAAAGACCTATTTACCATAAAGCCGCATTAATCTAAGCTGTTGCCACAGCGCCCCAGCCACATTCAATTTTTCAGTTTTTGTTTGCCCTCCTCCTCCCGCTCCTCCCTCTCCTTCCACTTCAGTTTTGTGCGCTGTCTGTTGATTTTTTGGCATTATCTTTTAATATGCACAAAATGGCGTGTCAAATGCTTACAATTTTTCAATCAATTTTCCCCATCGCCAAGAAACAAACTTCGATAGAAAAAAAAACCAACGAAAACTAAGCAAACTGGAAGCTCGCTCCGCAACTCTTGGCCTCTGGCTGCTGTCAAATATTTAGGTTTCCCACAATGCTTCATAAACCCCAAAACGAATCAGATGCAAATTTAGCGCGTGCTGCGAGCATTAAATGAAAAGCTTTTTTCAAAGAGATGGCTTCGAAATAACATTTATTTATAATCTGAAAGAAATGAATCAGATGCAAATTAAAGACGTGATTCGAGCATAAAAACGCATTAATTTTCAATGAAAAGTTTTCTACAGAGATGTCTTCAAAAGAAATGTTTTGCTATGCATGACATGAATGAATCTTTTTAAAAATAATTTTGTAATAATAATAAAATATATAATAAATAATATAAAATAATATAATACAATTTCATATATAAAACTAAATAATTCATTATTTGATTTTTATTACAAAATTATTTTATTATTAAAATCATTTATTTATTAAAACCATAATAAAAATGTAAAAGTATAAATAAACTAAATAATTAATTATTTTGATTATTATTACAAAATTATTTTATTATTAATATCATTTATTTATTAAAATCATAATAAAAATGTAAAATAATAAATAAAATGTGAAAACAAAATTTTAAAAAATAAATTTTATATACACAAACCACAAACAAAATGTTTATTATAATTATTACATATGTACATATATGTATGTATATAAAACTGTCTTTATAAATAATATTTATTTATTAAAATCATAAGTATGTGTGTTTGTGTATATAAAATGTATTTTATTTATTATTTATTTATTAAAATCATAATAAAAAAATATTATAAATATAATTTATTTCCATATTATTAAATTTATAAATATATTTATTTCTGCAAATAATATAAATATAATAATAAGTATAAATATAATTTAAAAAATACAATTATATATAAAAATAACAACAAAAATGAATACAGAAATAATTAAAAACATTTATAGGTAAGAGAATATATTAAACTTAGTTTAAGAACTAGTTTAATTGATTAAAATGTATTCAATAAAATCACAAATCTTGTCGATTACAATATCCAGTCTAACTAGACTTCTCCCGCTTTTCTTTCATATTGATCTTAGTGATTCTCTGCAGCTGCTGCTTCCCAACGGTGCTCATCAGTCCACATTGTGAGTATTCATAAGCAATTAGTTGCCCCACTTACTCAGTCAAGCAGCTGTCGCACTTTCACCGACACTTCACAAGCATTTCCGCACTTCCAAGAAGCCCAGCCCGACTGTGGCCAGAGCTCTAACTAGCTCATTAATAGCAATAAATGCCTAACAACAACAATTGCCATTCCATTCACACACACACACACACACACACACACAGCAAGCAGAAACCAATGACAAATCCCAACCACAAGCCGATTTCGTGTCGACGTCAGTTGTTACATGGACTTAGACCTGGATCTGGATCTGGAACTGAATGTGGATGTGGATGTGGATGTGGTGAGCAATGCTATTTGACGACGGCTGTCATGGCAAGCAGCAACCCCTCGGCTAAGCCGTCTCAGCAGCATCAGCATCAGCTAAAACCTTGGACTCATCCCCTCGTTAGCACAGCGTGTAAATCAGCCAAGTAGTTCTCGCATTTTCACACACGCACGCAATTTTCCGACCACACAACCCGCACAGAGCAAATGTTACGCCTACCTCTCTGCCTCCCTCTCTCTCGGACAACTCTGCTGGCACTTGCCAGTGCACAGATGCTGGGCGCCATTTTGTGTTGCTGAGTGGATTTACGAGGATGTGAACATAAAGCCGGGCCGCGACAGCCAAGCGGGTGGCGGGAGGCGGGAGGTGGGAGACGGGCTTGACGTTGTGGCAACATTTGTGGTTAAGTATCAGTTACACGTCCATTGACAGCGTGCACATCCGCATGATAAATGCCTTTTAATAATAAAAAATAAATGTTTTTATGAAACATTTACGACTGATTCGACCGAACTCTCACTCCCCCTTCCCCCCTAACGCCACTAGCTGGCATCTCACATGCTCACATGTGCACATATACATGTGTATACGTATGTGTATCTGTATGTGTTCGACTATGAATTTATTCTAGCTTTCGAAATTGATCAATGACTATTGCTCTGTCATGGTCTGCTTTTACTAAACTAAATGCAATTCGGAATTATTTATAAGTTAAATTTTTGGATTTTTTGTATTTAATATAGATTAGGATTAATGTAAAATTCATACTAAATTCAAAATCCAGCACTGGCAACTGGAGTCTGCAGATTGAGAGGAATTTACTTTATATTACGAGCTGATGTAAAGTTAACCATGCTAAAGATTTAATTTCCATTTTAAAATAAAAATTAATTTAAATAAAAATTAATTTTAAAATGAATAATACTGCAACTTACATGATTATTTGTTTTTATATATGTACTTAAAAATTTAAATTAAAAAATATACATATAATATAATATGCGCAATTTGATTATTTGTTTTTATTAATACTTAAAAAAATTAAATTTAAAAAAATATATATAATGCATTATATGCACAATTCGATTCAAGTTTCCCTGATAATTCAATTCCATTTAGCGGAAAGGTTTATTTAATTTAAGGATTTTATTTTAATTTAAAAACAAAGAGTGAATTAACTTAGGTAAAAACTAAAATTATTGCATAAGTGTATAGCCTTTAAAAATAAATATTTTAAATAAATAAAATATAAATAATAAATAATAATAATATAAATAAAATTTATTGTTTTCCTTTATTATAATTATATATATTTTATATATTTGTTTAACTTCTTATAAAATAAATAAAATAATTAGAAATCTCTGAGGTAGTTAGCTGTTCATCATCAACAAAACATTCACTTATTATATCAAATATTATATCAAGAAGTAAACATCTTAGACATTAGCATTAGAATTCCTTATATATGCTTTTAGCTATTATAATTTTCTATTTATTTGAACCACAAAGCATTAGAACAAATGTGAAATTTAGCAATTATCAGTATTTCTGATAGTAAGCAAACAGTGCAGAAACCACTAGATCATACGGATCAAAGAAATTACTAGCTTTTTGTACACAAATATATTATCGAAATTCAATCAAATATATTCAACAGCTTTATATTTGATAAAAGACTTAGCTGATATTAAGAGTTTCACTACTTTACTTATAGGCAAAAGTATCCTAGATCCAAAAACAAACTTCATAAACCAACAGCTGCTGCACTCTCTGATGCTGTTGCTCCCGACAAACGCCTTCCATGAACTCCGCTCAGCTCAGACTTAAATATAGGTTTGTTTATTTTAGGATTGTGCGGGTTGCATAAAATTCTTGATTGGTTTTTAGATTCAGTTCATTCGACCAGCAAATTGCTCCATTTCAGTTTATTTTTTTGCTGTTCATCTCTCTCGCTCTCTGTTATTTTTTGTGAGCTCTGTCGGAAATATTTGCGCAAATATCTTTATTGGCAAGCATTTCAAGCCATTTCGAGCAAGAGTCGAAAAAAAGCATTCAATAAACGGCCAAGTTCTTTAGTTTGGTTGCGGCCATGCTGGATTCCAGGCATCATTAAGCAAAGCAACACTCGAATACATAAGGGCCTGCCCCGGCCCACGGCCCCACCTCACCTCGACTGGGTCTTGGCTACCAACGTTTCGTGTCCGCGCACCATAACGCAATTGAGACCCAACTGGTCGCTGAGGCGAACTGGTCAAATCGGGACCAGGCATCGGGATGGGCATAGGGCATAGGAGGAGGGGCGGGCGGCTGGTAGATGGGAGCTGGGAGCTGGAACTGGAAGCCAACGTAGACGGCGTCGTGGCTGTAGCTTTCTACCTGCCACGCATTTATTAAACACGATCGGGCAGCGGGCTGCTCCACACAGCCACAACACGTTTTGCTACAACTTCACTTGATTGGAGCTGGGACTGGGGCTGGGGACTGCCGACTGCAGACGGCAGAGTGGAGACTGGGGACTGCACTTAGGAGTTTACCTGCTGGGACCCAAGGCTTGGGACTAAGGCTAAGAATTGGCATTGGGGGCAGCGCGTGCAGCAAGCAAACGCGAAAACGTTAATTAAGATTATGAAGTCATAAGACTTGCATGTGTGTGCATGTGTGTGCATGTGTGTGCATGTGTGTGTGTGAATCCTTGGCCAGGCCAACCGAACCGGTTGTGAGCCGCTGGCCAACCAAGCTGCACGATCTTCACGCGAGTTGATTTTTAAGTCAACAACTTGATTTTCCAGCAATAACAAGATTAAATTATTTAATTTTTTGCCTCATTTGGGGTCCCATGGAGCTGATTGCCGGGACGAGCCGACTCTTTGATTTGCTAAAAACGATGCAGGCGACACAGCTCCACAGCTTCACTTGAGACTTCCTAATGGCGTATTATAATTACGTGGCAAGGGTCTGGGGGCGGGGGGCAGGGATGACAGAGACTGCGGCTGTCGCAGCTTAAGTGGCTTTTAATGCTAATGCCCTGAGAGCCTAAGAGCCTTTGGCAATTCGAGCTGATGATATGCTGAGGAGCAGTTATGATAAAGTTGTAAAATCGAACAATCGATAGGCAATCTCTAAGGGGTTGAGGGTCAAGCAACCCAGCCAAATTACCTTAACTAGGCTCTGTCTAATGAATTCATAATGCAATAGGCACGCAACGCAGTTATTAATTGGTCTAATCTCTGGCACAGCGAGGTCAACTTTTTGGTAACAACCGTCCGAGTCCAAGTCCGAGTCCGATTCCTGCTGCAAATGGCGTTCGCTAAATGCTGCCATGCGCTTCCGTTCCGTGTTTTCGGCCATGTTAGGGATCGCTTGGCAGGGATAGTTTTAATTGCCGGGCAATGCGACAGCAGGTAGCGATAATTAGGCGACGGACGACGAACGACGGACGACATTAACTAGAGCCGATTTCCACTTGTCCACTGCGCTAATGAAATTATAAGCCCCCACACTCCTGGGCCAATGAATTATGCAGCGCCAAGCGAATATTAATTGCAGCCATCTCTTTCTCGCATTGCGTGCGCAGCCAAGTGGCCGGCCGGGCCAAGTTTGTTGTTGTATCAGTCAATTTGTTGCCTTCGACTTGGCGCTCGCCCACATAACTAAGCGAACGGCCTGCCATTTGTGGGCGTGCCTGGGGCGTTGGGGGCGTGCGCGTTGTTTCAAAGTTTAAATTTTCAACTTAACCTCTGAGCTTTTCCGGTGGGCCCGCCAGGTGGGCAGACCAGGGCGCGGAAACATGTTGTCCATGCCGTCACCCGTGGGACTGGCCGACTCGACGTTCATTTTGCAATTTCTATTTGATTTTCATTTTCTAATTGAATGGAAAATTCAACAGCTGTTGAAATAATGCCACAGCGCTTTTAAATCGATTTTATGCGCGATTGGAAATTGCCTAGAAATAAATATAAGTAGTTAAATGGCGATTAAGTATAAGTATATATATAAGTTTATATTTTTTATTTTATTTATATTTTTTAAATGGAAATTTCTTCTGTTTAAGTTTTTTTTTTTTTGGGAACTAGAATAAGCAAGTTCTAAGTTTTGCAGTAAGTATAATTAAACTGTGACAAATAATATAATATAATAATAATACATATATTAAAATTAATAAAAATATATAATAAAATTAATAATATTTTTTTTTAATTTTAAGAATTTATAAGAAATTAAAAATTTATATATATGACATTATTATACAAATATGTATTAAATAAAAATTCATTGTAGGGCATAAGGCAGACAACCTAAAGTAATATACAATAATTATTATTTACATATTATCATTATGCATATTATTATATATTATATAATTATACAAAAATTAAATACAAATTCATTGTAAGGCATAAGGTAGATAACTTAAAGTAATATATAATAATAATTATATACTTATTATTATAAATTTAATAAAAATGTATTGAAGTAATATTAACTAAATTAAGGATATAGCTGGAGTGATATTCAGCATTCGGTAGAATATCTGCATAAAATTTACATCTTTTAAGCAAATAGAGCAGAGTCAAAAGAAAAATAGAATAATTATTGCTTACCTAAACAAATGATGAGAAAAATATAGAATTAAAAATCTGTATTTAAATATAAATAATATGAACTAAATAATAATTAGCTATAATTAAGCTAATATAAAAGCTGCGACAAATTTAAATATGGAGCACTTAAGAGCTGCAGCCAGCAATAATTACTCCACAACTCCTCCACAAAAAAGGGGTGGGAGGCCTCCATTCATTAAAAAATAATATATACGTAGGCAATTGGGCCAGTAAACAATTTCATGCGTTCATAGGTAGACAAACTAAACTTTAGCTAATTATACAAACACCCACGCACACACACATACATACACACACACATATATATATTTATAGAGCCTAAGTAGCGCTAGCTGGCCGAAAAACCATCATAATTATAATAACATATATTTAAGCTAATAACTGAATTAATTAAAATCTCATTTTTACAGCGCCAGCAAAAGGAAATGAAAATGAATATGAGAATAGAAATTGGAATGGGAATGTAGAAATGGGAATTAGAGAATGAAGTGTAGAGAGAGAGAGGGAGCGAGAGAGAGAGATCGCACGGGGGTGGACTACACGAATTCTCGGGTGTGCTGGCTAATTAATTTTAGCCTTCGCATACAGAGAGAAAATTCAACGCAGGCCCAAACACACGGCCATTGCCAGTAAACCCATAATTAAAAGTCCAAAAGCAGCGCAAACACAACTTTTACGACACTTGATTAGGGTCAAAAAAAAAAACAAAAACAAATTCTGTTTTTTTTTTTTCTTTTTTGGGTAGGAGCCAAAAATGACCAAAACAATATGCAGCCAACGACAGCAGCTGTCTCGCTCGCACAGCCAACACAACGTTGCCCGTTGCCCGTTGCCCGTTGGCCAGGCCTAATTAATTCAATCTGTGCACTTACACGCTTATCAAAATGCCGCTGCCAGCGAAAGGCCGAAGCGAAGCCACCCAAGGCCCAGCCAATTGGGCCGAAGAGGGGGAGGCGTGGGCGTTGAGGGCGTTGTTTTGTCATGATTTTTAATTAACTTGAAATCAACTCAGCTCCGGCCGTTTGGATGGTGGACAGCGGGACGCCTGCTCCTCCTGCTCCTGCTGTGCCCATCGGATGGTTTTCTCCTGGTTTCTGTGCATAATTTGATTACGGCTTATCGCCAGCGCCGGATCTTGTTTAGCTCGTTACGTGCAAGCCGTGACATTTTCACGCAATTGTTGTGTTTGTGTTTGTGCCCAAGCAGAAGGCAGAGACAGAGGCATGGAAGCTAGTCCTGGGTCGTGCTCTCGGTCTCGGCCACTGACTGGACTGGGTCTGCCCATTTTCGCCAAGTTTATTTACTCTCGCTGGCGTCAGATAATAAATTGCCTCGGCCTCGGCCTCGGGCACACCCACGCACTTAGCACGCCGGCAAATGAACAACAAACAGCAACAAGGATAATAAAACGATTTCCGCAACGTGCCATAAAATCCCTCGAGCAATTCAATTCAATCTACGCCGTGGAGCCAGACCACCCCAACTCCAGTTGCTGCTCCAGCATTTGCTGTTATACAAAGAGAAATCTCCCCCTCGCGCTCTCTGTCTCTCTCTCTCCTCTCTCTTTCAAAATAGGTATTTGATCTTTGCAGCGTCAATTTGTAGTAAAAACACGCGCGTTTTTATTATTCCATCAGGGCAGAGTAGAAACCGAGCAGAAACGACGCAACGTCAGGGGTTGAAAACCCAAAAACCCCGCATCAGACACCGCATCAGACACTCCCCTGTGTGCCATCAGCAAATTAGAAACGTTTAGAGAGCCCTAAGGGTTGCTAGCGCCAGCAAGGGCAAGGGAAAGGGCATGCCGCATGACGACAACGATGGCGCAGGATAATATGGCCCCGTTCTCCTTCCACCAACTCGTTGACTGTGCATGTGATGAGCGCCAGTTTCTCCATATTGTTAGGGAAGAAGAACGAAACGTAAACCGAAAAGCGCTTTATTGAATTAAAATTTAATTGAAAGACAAGCGCGTGAATACATTCGAGTCCAATGACCGTGAATGGGTGGGGTGAAGAGCAGGCAGGACTTGTACAGCCCGGAGCAGGCTTATTAAATTAAATTATTAAGAGTAAATATTACTGCATTATTATTATATATGAATATTCCATCCCTTCTCTCTAAAATTAAAAAAATTTCCCACAACAACAACAACAAAAACCCCCCACAAAAAAAAAAACTCTCTTTATTTTTTTTCCCCTCCCACCAATTTTACTACCACCTTCCCCCATAAAAACATATTTTATAAAAATATAAAAAAAAAAAATAAAAAAAAAAAAAACAAAAAAAAACAAAATAAAATTATTTTTCCCAAAAAACTTTCCTTACTTCTTCCTCCAACAAAAAACAAAAAAGGCAAAAAAAAACCATTGAAATTTTTAAAATTTTTTTTTTTTTTACATATATATAAATATTTAATTCAAAAAAATAAATCAAATTTATTTATTAAATATTTATCCTTGAGAGTCTGGGGAATTTAATTTCGATTTTTAAGGCTAAAGTGTGAGGTCATTTTAAAATTAATATGTATATATTTATTATTATAATATAATTTACAAAATATAATATATAATGTATAATAAATAATAAAAAAAAAAAAAAAAAAAAAAAAAAAAAAAAAAAAAAAAAAAAAAAAAAAAAAAAAAAAAAAAAAAAAAAAAAAAATTTAATATTTAATAAAAAAAAAAAAAAAAAAAAAAAATAAAAAAAAATAATAAATAATTTATTTTTTTTTTTAATTTTTTTTTTTAATTTTTTTTAAATTTTTTTTTAATTAAAAAAAAAAAATTTAAAAAAAAAAAATATATATAAAATAATTTTTTTTTTTAGCCCTTTCGCACCCCAAACAAAAAAAACAAAATAAAAAATTATTAAAAAAAAAAAACAAAAAAAAAAAAAAAAAATAAAAAAAATAAAAAAAAAAAAAAAATTAAAATATAAAAAAAAATAAATGACATTTTACTTATGTGATTGTCCTTTTATTTTTTCCATTTAATAATAATAACAATAAAAATAATATTAATAACAATAATAAGAAAACAATAATAAAATAAATTTATAGTAATATAATAATAATAATAATTAAGCAACTTTCAAAACTACAATCAAAGCAAATATTTGCCGAGTTCAGTTCGCAGCGAGAGGCAACTGGAAGCTGGAAACACATGGAAGCAAAGTGCAGTTAGAGACAACATTTCATACGAGCATTTTTATTTGCTGTCTATGTTATAATTGTTGTTGCTGCTGCTGGAGTAACAACTGTATAGAGTCCATATAGGGCGGCCAGTTATGAGCAACAGCAATAGGAACAGCGCGCCGAGAGCTCGAATGTAATTATGAATGATTATGCGCATGTGCACGATAGTCGGATCGTGCTCGATAGTCGGATCGGCAGACGGGGGGGCAAGCAGAGCGGTCGGTCGGCCTCGTTGATTAGCTGTCACTATTGACAGCCGCTGACGACAATTATTTTATTGTCAGCGGCAAAATATGGACGCCAATTGCAGCGGACGTCGCGTCGTCGGGATGCCAACAACTTGTTGGGGGCCGCATTTTTGCCAGTTGGCCATGTTGGGCTAGCGTTTTACAAGTGGCAACATAACTTGGCCAACAATTGCCGCAACTGCGGCCCCGGGGCCACCCAAGCGCCAATTGTCACAACAATTGTCGCCGCTCGGCAACAGACAGAAGAAAGGAAAATAAAGGAAAAGAAAAGTCAAAGATCTGTGGCACAATCCGCTTAGGCGCAATTGGCCCAGGATATGTTGTGTCTAAATATTTACGGGATAACAAATGCATTCACAGTTGGCCAACTTTGCAGCGGCCACTTCAAACGCGCACGCACCGAGAGATTTCAGGGCTCGTATTTTGTCAACTCACAAATTGCCTGGCATTGGCTCATCCCATTGTTATCCTGCTATACTGCGTTATCCTGCCAGCCTTATTTATGGGCTCAGATCTGAGCAGCCGCCACCGCTTACGGCTCGGCCACCCGCACGCAGCAGCGTGAGAATATCTGCTTCCCGGAATTTCACGAGCTCAGCTCCGGCCGGCCGGCGCTTGAACAGCGAACCTGCGAACGTGAGCTGCAGCCGCTGCAACGGATTGGGCGAGATTGAGATTGAGCGCATTTATGGACAAACTTTGGCAAGCCGCTGCGCACTTAAATGGTACTGCTGCCTCATTTATGATTCGAGCGGACCCATAAGCGGCCATAAACGACCAACTGCGTGATCTGTGCGTGGCATTTTATAACGTGCAACCCCATCGCATCGCATCGCAGCGCCTCAACTCGAGTTGCGTCCAGTTAATGGGCCATCGTCTCCGGCCTTATGGAAGTCGGCCGGCGGGCGGGCGGGGGGTCCGCCGTGGGCAGGCGTCAATTTCACTTAGGCAATTTCCTTGGCCCAGCAGCGCTGGGCATCTGTTAAGCATCTCGTGCCACAAGGCAATCAAAATTATTACACCCAGCCTGTACAAAAAACCCTCCAAACATCGCTCAACGGCCATAACTGAAACGCCCACTAAAGCCAAGTTAGTTGACTGCTGTTGTTGTTGCTGTTGCTGCCAAAAACAGCAAATACAGAAAAACAACAAAGTGTGCATGACTATATGGTGAATGCACAACTATTTAATACCCTGTTATTGCAGCGTCGAACACATGAGGAATGTTGAATAAACTTCTTTAAAGAATGACATAAGGAATGACATTAGGAAGAGTTTCACTATATTCTTAATACTATTGAGTGCTCAACCAAAATATATGAATATATATATCATATCATATACATATATCATTTCATATATGATTTATGTAGCAAATACAAAGCTAATACACTTGAAGACATTTATTGAATTCAACAACTAAATAAAATAATAATTGATATACCAAGAGAATATATATACCAAAACAAATCTCTACAACACAAAAAGTCTTCAAATATGTATTAAAAATTTAATTTTATATTAATATTTAACAAGTTTATTATTATCTAATTGTTTAAATCATACTTCGTTTACATATTATATATATTTACAAATTATACTTCACTTTTATATTTATTATTAAATAATAGAGCGTTTGCTTGACAATAATTTATTTAACTTTAGTACTTGACTCAGCTATCTACGACCTACAGAATAATAATACAGTTCATATTCACAATACAAATTCGACAAGAGTATAATTACATACATATACATATGTATGTATGTATATGCATATAGATAAAGTTAAAATTGCAAATTACTCTACTGCAGCAAAACTGTTATTTTTTGGAGAAATATCTGAGCTTTCTTAAATTTTATTCTTATTTTGTATTCCGTTTAAAAATTCAATTTGAATTAAAAACGTTCGTAGGAATTATTTATAATATTTAATATTTAATAATATTTAATATATAATAATAGTTAATATTTAATAATATTTTATATTTACATTCCTTTATTTATTTGAATATTGTACTTAAATTAAATATTGTATACAAAATTTAATCAAACTATATTTCTGAATCTTCGGCAACATTTTTATATAATAAATAATTTAAGAAAGGGTTGCGAATAAAATTAAAACATATATAATTTACATTATTCACCTATTTTTGTTATTTATCCAATTGAATAACTTGAAAAAAAAAATATAAATAAAATAATTAATAATTAAAAAATAAAAGTAAAATATAAAAATAATTTTTAAAAAATATAAGCAAAAATTTTATAAAATAAAAATAAAAAATATAAATAATTATAAAATAAAAGTAAAATATATAAATAATTATTTAAAAAGAAAATACCTTTATAATTACATAGACTCTCATAATTGTCTTACAATTTATACACCTAGTGGAGGGTATTCGAAAATTAAAATTGTTGCCCCAAGAGCCAAGCAACACCCAAAAGAGTCACGCGCTGACTTTGATACGATGAAAACGTGAAATTGGGGCTGAGGTTGGAGTTGAGGCTGACACCAGAGCTGAGACTGCAGATTGCATGACAGGAGGCTGGCAGAAGGCGCAGGACATGCCCCCCAATAATAATAATAATAGTAATAATAATTATAATAACACAGCACTTGTGCATTATGGCCAAAGAGTAAAGGCTGCTGATGCGGTGATTATGATTTTAATGGAACCGGCCAGTCGCTGCCACAAAAACCTAATAAAGCAACAAATTTTCATTTCTTAATAACAGCTCAACGCCTTCATTGTTGCTGTTGCTGCTGGCATTGTTGTTGTCTGGAATTTAAACTTATTAACCTTATGGCAAAATGAAAAATCAACAAGTGCTGAGCTCTAACTTAAATTAGCTTGATTGGTTTATGTTGCACAAATTGTATGAAATTGGCCAAAAAAAAAAAGAAGACTGACGAAACGTGATCGTAAGTGAACTGCAGCACCTAAGCAATAAATTGAAGGGAGAGCAAAGGGCTTAAACAGCTTGCCAGATTATGCAATAAAGTTGATAAACATTTAAATATTAAACTTGCTTAGTTGATTGTTATATAGTTGCTATTATAAGAGTTACAAGAGTCATATATAATAATACACAAAAATCAATAAGAATAAAACGTTGTCAACTTAAGAGATCTTAATCTAATTGAACATTTCAATATTTACCTCGATTTTGCTGTCTTTTATGGTTTAAATAATTTTTAAATGTGTACTGTCTGCTTAGCAATTTTATTATTAATTTATAGCTATTAACATGCAGACCTTCTGCAATAATCGTATAACTCATGTGCTTCTGTTCCCTTCAAAGACTCTCGCTCAAAGCGAACTATTTAATTTAAATTAAATTTTTACAGAGATACGAAGAGTCGAAAACTGGCTATGATGTTTTTGCGATGAAACGCTTTTTCCATCTCTAGTCCTATCTTTCAGTCTTTGTCTATTTATAATGTTTTTCCCTTTCAAACTCACTCTTCATACTCCTCTCTCTCTCACTACCTGGTTCCTACTATCTCTATGCTTCTGACTCTCATTCACTCACACACTTACTCTCTCTCTCTCTCTCTCACTCTCCCTCTCGCACTCCCTCTCTCTCAATCAGTCTCAATTTTTTCTCTCTATCTTTATCTCTATGCCTCCGACACTCTGGTTTTCTGTCTTCCCGAATCTCTCGCTCTTCTCTTCCTCTTTATATCTCTCTCGCTCTTTACCAGTCACCTTTTTTCTCTAAATTTCTACATACTACTCAGCTTCTCATATCTAAATGCAGAACTCCATTAGATTTATAAATAAATTACTATTTAGACTTTGACTTTTATTTTTATTTTTAATATTTTGATTTTCAACAAAATGAAATCTCTTGCGCCAAGAAACTCCATCTAAATTGACGTATTGAAAGTTTCCACCTCTCACAAAATATCCAATTATGTTTTGCCCTAATTCCACGAAGTGCGGGCCCAGCAGCTGGCATCCATAAAGCAACGCGAGTAATCTCTGACAAAAGTAAGTTATTTCCTGGCGCTGCGATTGCCCTGCCCTGCCCAGAGTCTACAGCCTGCCCCTAGTTCCACTCCATTCCACTTCACTCCCAACTAAGTTTGCCATTGCAAAACGCTGGCGGTCAGAAGGCGAAGATGGTGCTTGGAACGTGAATGGGCGGGACGAGAAACTCGAACGTGAACGTGAATGTGAACGCGAACGCGAACGATTGCAGGTCTAAATATGAATACTGAACAACATGGCCATTTTAGAAATTCATGGAGCAGACAGTCCACAGACAATGGCAGGTCCCACTCCAGGCCAGACCAAGACCAAGACCAAGTCCAAGTTCGAGCCTGGTCGTTGCCATAAATGGCCAACTCTTTGCTCCTAAGTAAGTTATAAATAATAACTGGCATGTTGTAAATCAAAATTATCAGTTTGAGTTTGCGTTTGCGTTTGCGTTTGCCCTGCGTACCAATTGTTCAACTTGTTCGAATTGTTCTCTATATATCTCTCCCTTTCTCTCGCTCTGTCTGTGTGTGTGTGTGTGTCTGGAGTGCAATTCAAATTATGGACATACGTACGGACTACGATTGCGGCTGGGCTGATTGCACCTCTGCGATGCGAACGTGATTATGAGCCACCATTTGTAGCCCAAGGGGTCAGCACTCAAGAGAGAGAGGGAGAGGGAGAGTAGAGCCCGGTCAAGCGTTTAGCTGAGCCACAGACTGATGCGTTTCTTATTGCATTTTAAGCGAGCCACAGGCCAGAGGCTACTCCATTTGAGTCGAGTCTATCCACAGTTGATTTTGGCAACAGCTCTTCTCACACGGGCCACGTCTTGGCCAGGCTATGAGCTCATGTGCTCATGTGCTCATGACTCAAATGTCGTTATGTGGCCGCTGTTGTTGCCATGTTTCGCATGCAATTGAGCCATGTTCGATTAATCTCTTTGATTTATGCTCACGTGCGCCCGCCAGCCCAAGCCCCCAAACACTAACAAATGTCGCCTGTCTGCGCCTTGGCGCTGCCTACATGGCCCACTACCCACCTCCCCAGCTCCCCAGCTGCCTGCCATGCGTTATGCGACTTTAATTGGCGTTTATTGTGAGAGACGAGACGAGGCCCAGACTCCTACTGAGCCTGGGATTGGGTTGGTTGCTTGGCTAGGCCGAGCCCCTTTAGCTGACTCAAGAATCGCTGTGAGAGCACCACAAATGATGTCAACCTATGTTGGGACTTATTAATATACCCTGTAGACAATATAATGTCAATCGGTTCGAGATGACAAATTTGTAAAGTCTTTGCTTGATTTCAAATTATGGATTGAATGCCGATTGAACAAAATTTAGAACCGTCTTGTTTTGTGTGTATTGATTAAAGAATTGAAATGAATAAAAAGCATCTACCCAGGTAACTCTAGGTTAATATTCAGAAATATGAGCAGCTCTACAGTTCTACATTCTGTCCACTTTACTACTATCTACTTTATATAAATTATTTATATATTTAAATAGTTTTGCTGTCAATAATATTAAACTGAAAAGAGCATATAGAGAATACAGAAATGGAGCAAATCATATCTCAAAGCGAATCTCGACTCTCAAATCCATAAGATTAAGATTAAGCGTATATCAAGTATTTAAATTAACAAAACAAAAACTTGTTAAATAAAAAATAAATAAAAAAAGGTCTTTTAATATGAAAATCTGATATGCCAATTTGACATACTTTTAATACTGCTGCAATATCAAATATCATATTAAAATACGAATTTCGCTTATAAAAATTCAATAAAAATCTTGAAATGCCTTTGAATTGACTGAATAATTGAGTGTTAGATGGCACTAAGTATACACTTATATATATTAAAATGTATACAGGGTATAACTAGTTAACAAAAACTAATAACAACATCGAGCCTTGCAGACTCAAGCTGTAGCTAGAGTTGGAGTTGGAGTTGGAGCTGGAGCTGGCGGCATCTTTTGCTTCGGAGAGCATATGAAATTTCAACACCGCAAGCAACTCCTTGGCTCAGTCCTGAGTTGCGGACATGGACTTGTACAAATGTTGTGCCATTCGAACTTGCTTCTTCGAGCTGCGAGCTGCGAGCTGCTAGCTGAGTTTTTGTTGCTGTTGTTGTTGTTGTTATATGGAATTATGAAGCCATAAATATGAAATTCAGCACATTTATTAGCGTTGTCAAATGTCGTGGCCTGAGTTGTTGTTAGTATTCGAATAGTTGTTGTTGTTGTTGTTACCATTAGTGTTGCTTATTTTTGTTTCAGCTAATGGCCCCAGCGAGCTAAACGAGCCTGGGGTTAGCAGCTAGTAGAGCTTCGCGTCTATTTTTCGACTTGCCAATTCATTTTATTCTATTTCTTTTTCGTTATTTTTTTTGTGGGTAACTTGCTTTATGGAGTTCACAGTCGAGAGCTTGTTTGCTGCTTGTATCTACAGCTATTCATTGTTTTGTTCTTTTTTATATATATATATCGTATACCCCTCATATTGTGTTTGTTTTGTTGCTTGCTTCTGACGTTGACATCAAATTTATTGAGTGTAATTTGTGAGCTGTGAAAATATATTGAAGACAGTTGGCAATCGAGGCATTTAACGAGGGCTAAGCTTAGAGCAGCATAATTATGTTTGAGTCTTGAGATATATTAAATATATATTATATATATTATATATGTGTGTATATTAAATATATATAAGCATAATTTATATATAAAAGAAACGAAAATATATATTATTTATAAGAAATTAGAAGAAGAAAGTACACAAACTATTTTAATATGATAAAAAGTTGAAGACTCACAGTAAAAATAATTATTATATATATTTACATATATTATTATAATGTATTTCTATATTTTAAATTTGTATTATAATTATTATATATGTTTACATATATTCTATATTATATATTATTATAATATAATTCTATATTTTAAATTTGTACTATATTTCAAGTCTACCCACAAACGAAACAAATTTGTGAAATTTTCATTTTAATGACGAACTATTTTCTTACTTAAGCCAAGCATTTAAAAATATCTATCATTATTATATCATTATTTTAACAGCCTCTTGAGTTTATTTATTTGCTTTAAAGCATTTGCCAGCTTTATTCTAATGCTGATTTTCTTAAATATTCACATAACTCTTTCTTATTTACGCGAATATTATACATATATCCATCTATAAACTCATTTTAACTCACGTTAGCTGTGAATTTTAACTCCATTCTACATCTCTACTATCAACAACTTTAATTACATGTTATTATTATATAATGATAATTTTTGAAAAATGAAAATAAATTTAAATTACTTTTTAAAACAGTTAGATAATTCAATGACAATTTATCAACTGAAATGAAAATTTCCCACAATAAATAGCTTACGCCCACTTGTTCCACTTTACTTATTTTCATACACAATTAAATTAACATATTTGTGAAATGAAAATGAAAATGAAAATGAAAGAAAATACATGAATTTATATGAGAAAATTATATAGAAATAAAATTGTTGTTGCCTAGCTACGATCAGATCATTCACAGTCAAACGTTTTTCAGCCATTTTGAATGGACTTTCACTTTATAATGATGAACGATGAACGATTCATGGCAACTACGCCTACGCAGTCGCAGCAATGCCAATCAGCGCTCATAATGGGATGCCTAATAAATTAGAGCAGTGGTAATGCAATAATCAAGTACGCGTCGACTTATTATAACGTCAACTGCCCGCATTCCATGCCCAATTCCGCAAAGGCAGCGAGAGAGGCAAGCTCAAAAGCCAGCGGAGCGTTCAGTTCTTTATGGCCAATTAAAGCGAACATAAATTGAAAATGATAAAAACAATATTGAAACTAATATTTGTTAATGAACCACAAATGCCAGACAGACCCGCACAATGGGTAGCTGAGAATTCACAGAGACAGAGACAAAGAGTGAGAGCGAGAGAGGGAGAGCTAAGATGGAGGCTAAAGTCTGACTGCGTATATTCATGGCAAGAGTCGGGCAGCAATTGATTGAAATCAAAGTGTAAATTGCGTTGCAATTGCTGAGACTCAATGCCAATGTCCGTTGCCAATCAGCTTTAACAACAACAACAACAACAAACAGCAGCAACAGCAACAACAAGAGCAACAATGGCTGCAGTTAATTGCCTCAATGCGTATCTAAGAGCCTCAACAACTGCAATCGAAACTGTGGCTAATGGCGATTCATGTTGCATGTGGCATGTTCATAACTTGACAGTTGCACGTTGCACGTTGGCAGCGGCTACTGCGCTTCATTAAGTTAATTAAAGACGCCGCCGTTGGAGTTGGAGTTGGAGTTGCAGTTGGAGTCGCGATCATCATTAAAACTAAATTGAGCCAAACACGCTGACCAATGAAGTTGTAGACCATTAGCGATCTATCGCAGCGGCAGCCATCGAACAACCACTGACCAAAAGACACTAACACCTCCAGCAGCACCACCAGCAGCAGCAGCACCACTAGCCAACCACTAGCTAGCTAATTAACGCAATTGTGCGAAATGTGCGCACGTAACTGGAAAACGCTTCAAAATCAGATCAAAATCATTTTACAAGAGCTGCCCCCCACCCCTCACAACTCCCTCGCCCGCTCCACAAATGTGTTAAAGCGTTTTTTTTTCTGCCTCAAGCTGCCTCATTAAATGCAATTAGAGGCAAACGAATTACAATTGAGCTCAATTGCAATCAACTGTGTGACTACTGTGTGAATGTGTGTGTTAGAGTATTTGTATTTGATTGCCAGGCAGTTGGAAATGGCGCTAATTAATTGCATTTAGCCAAAGACACAGACACAGACAGACATAGATAAAGCCAGAGCCACAGCTAAAGCTAAAGCCAAAGGCCGCAACGGAATTGCGTGCTCAACACTTTTGACGCACAATCCGAATGCGAATGCGAATATCTATTTGCTATTATTCAAGCACTCGCATCTACTTATTGTTCAGTTACCACTCGAGCAGTAGCTATTAGCCTGCCCCCAAACAATGGCATTTCTCACCAACTGCAAGGCGATGAGGCGAGGCAACTGCAGTCGAGGCTCTCAGCCAGTTAACATTGCTTTCAGCATTTGCGGAAATTGTCAGTTAGCGAAATGCCAGCATTTGAAAGTTTGTATTATTTATCTACTACTACTACTACTACTATTATTATTGCCACGCTTTGTTTTCTTAAACAATTCAAGCTAAGAAATGTTTAACTGGCTCATACTAATTGGATTTATAATACAAATACGCAGAAATGGAAAATTCATATTCATGTTATGCTCATTAAGGAACTTGGAGGAAATCGCATATAAACAGAAGTAGGAAATTTAATATATATAATTTAATATATATAATATATTTTATATATGTTCATATGTATGTATATGTTATATATAAATGTCAGGGGTATAAGGTTTGGGGTCAAACCCCCGAAATAGTGAAAAGAAAGAACTTTGTAATAAAATAAACTATATGTAGAACGAAATGGCGAAAACAATCGGAAAATAGACATCTTTGTAGAAAAAAATAAATATATATAAACAAATTATAATATTCTAACCCCCCCCTCCCCCGCCAAAAAATCTGGCTACGCGCCTAATCAAAAAAAAACTTAAACTTAAAGCACTGCCACAAACACTCTACAAACTCATAAGAACATCTACCAAAACATCAAACTCTATATTATCTATATATCTATTCTCCTAAATAACGTCCTACCTTATAATACTATAATTTCTCAATCTCCAAAATTCAAAAATAAAACAAACATAGCACTCCTACAAAACTCTCTACAACTCATAAAACATCTACCAAACATCTAAACCAAATATCTATTCTCCTAAATAACGTCCTACCTTATAATACTATAATTCTCAACTCTCCAAAAATAAAATAAACTAAACTATAACACTCCACAAAACTACTCTACAACTCATAAACATCTATCCAAAACTCTTTTAAACTCTAATATTATCTATTCTCCTAAATAACGTCCTCCTTAAAATACTATAATTTCTCAATCTCCAATAATTCAAAATAAACTAAACTTAACACTGCTGACAAAACTACTCTACAAACTCATTAAAACATCTATCCAAAGACATCTAAACTCTAATATTATCTTATTCTCCTAAATAACCTCCTACCTTATAATACTATAATTTCTCAATCTTCCAATAATTTCCACGCGTATACAGGGGGGGGGGGGGGGTTTCGTCAAAAATCTGCTACGCGCCTGATAAATGTATATGTAATATTAATTCAATTAGTAACTTGCTCAATCTATCATAGTTTTATAGTTATAATACCAAAATTTGTCAAGTTAATAATAATTGATAAACTATTTACGCCTTTTGGGGACTATGAGTCAGTCAAATTTATAATATTCACAGACCCAGCAATGCTAGGCCAGCATTTCTAGGTTTTACATGTAAATCCTTTTGGACCTACATCAATAAATTGGTCTAAAAATTATTGTACCCAGTTAAGCAAATTTTTTATCGATTTCATCAGAATGATTTAGTTTCAGGACTGCATTCGAGTATTATGAAGTCAAATACGATCAAAAAAAAGTTTTCTAACTTGAATTTGCTTTTTATTTAAGTCAATAATAGTTTATATATAATTTCAAAAGTGTTTGAAGTGTTTGAAAAATATCATATTCTGATAGGCAATTATAGGTGATTAGTTCTTCGCATTCGCATTTAGCTTTCCGGATTTTCATTTCCTTAAAAACAGTTCTTATTAAATAAATAAAATTTAAAAAAAAAAAATAAATAAATAAATAAAAATAAATAAAAAGTAAATTTAATAAATAGGCTCTAGGATTTTAATTTCCTTAAAAATTAGTTCTTTGTTATAATATAATAAATAATATAAAGTATAATAAAAATAATAATAAAAATAAATAAAAAGAAATGAAAATAAATAAAATATTAATAAAATTAAATATTATTAAAATTATTAAATAATTAATAATACAAATAAATAAAAATAAATACAAAATTGTTATTAGATAATTAATAATACAAATAAATAAAAATAAATAAATATAGATAAAAAAAATAAAATATTAATAAAATATAATAAACTTAAAAAAATAAATTAAAAAAATAAATGTTAATAAAATTTAAATTTTTAAATTCTTTATGGACGCTATAAGCGGAGTCGTTATAGCCGGATTCTACTGGAGTTATACATATGCCTGTCACATTAATGTCTCAAATTCTCTAATGAATTTTGGCTTTATTTGTAAATTATATTTAACTTAAAAACTAACTCGTGATTTTAAATATAAATAAGAAGAGGCGCTAATAATTGTTCTAAAAATAACATACATTCCACATCACATTTACAAAAAATAGAAATAATTTCTAATTAGATCTAATTGCTTATTATAAATATAGATATTAATTACTTTTTCAATTATACTTTGGAATCACATCAATTATGAACTGATTATTAACACAGGCTGAAGGTTGAGCTCTGAAACCTCAAGTCAGAGCTGTGAAGGTGCGTCGCATGTTTAGGAACAGCTCCGAAAAATCATTAGCTCGAACAGTCCTAATTGCCAAAAGCCGCACACAAACCATTGCCAATTACCAGATTTCCTGCCAACAACGGCAATTGAGGCCAATAATCGTAATTACAATTCAGACACGAGTTACACGAATAACTCGACTCGCCGTAGTGCGCAATCAAAAGGAATAATTCAAAATTCTTTGGAAACCTTTCCTAATAACTTTCATTAGCTGCCGTCCACCTGTGTCAGTTGCTGCTACTACTATACATATGAGTGTGTATGTGTGTGTGTGTGTGTGTGTGTTTATAATGTGCCATATATCATCATTATCAGACTAAAAAATAATAATAATAAAGAAAAAAAAAAAACACATTCCAATGCTCGCAGTTGGTCGGCTGATGACTTTGCACATGTGATGCAGCTCAGAGCAGTTAACACGAGAGGGCCATGGCTACATGCTATGTGCCAAGTTAGCAGGCAAAGGCAAAGGCCCAAAGCCATGCCCATGCCCATGCCCAGTTCCCCGACGAGCTCGCCATGGATTAGTTACAAACGAATCAACCTCAATATGTCGACAACTTTGTACAAACGGGGGCTGCGGCTGCCATTTTACACGCAGCCAGCGCTAATGACCAGGCCAAAACGAACAACAACAACAGCAACAGCAACAAACTGGCCAAGAGCCAAACACCAACAAAAATCCCACGAAAAGGGCCAAGCCAAGTCAAGTTGATGTTGCTGTTGCTGTTGCTGGCCACGCAAAAGGTGGCAATTAAAATCGAATGAGCGCCGAAGCTTCCATGTTGAGCACTAATGGGTGCCCCGCTCCGATTCCAAACTCCGACGACGACGACGACGACGACTACGACTACGATTCCAGCTACAGCTTCAGCTTCGGAGTTGAATTTAGTTTCAAAATGCGAGCAGCGTCAACGTCCGCCCGTGGAAAATGTGTAGAACTGTTTTAATGGCCGACAATATGGCCGACAAACCGAGCAGACGGCCAGAAGACTAATGCACTGCGATTAGCCAGAGTCAGAGTCAGAGCGAGAGCGAGAGCGAGAGTTGGAGCCCAAGTCAGTTCGTCAGAAATTGAGCATTAAATTTTTTTAATTAAAAATTTGTTCAGTCGCCATTTCCCCCACTTTTTCAAAGTAAACTATTCAGATACATATATACATATACACATAGATATGTAGTTGGCGCATAAATCAAGTGCCCGCTGCAATTTCTAAAGAATACCAAAATAAATACAAAAGACAATTACACTTAAATCTTGAAACTTGAAACTTGAGTATGAAGATTCGTCGAATCTGAAATCTAGAAACTTGAAACAAGTTATGCCGCCTACAGATCTCTCAGATTATTTCAATCTGTCGGCTCATTTGGAGCTGAGCAAATAGTGCGAGCGGAAGTCATGATTAGCTGGGCCATTAAAGCACGCAAAGCCCAAAAACTCTTGCCACTTATGTATAATGATTGAAACACCCTTCCGACCCGGACCCGGACCCGGACCCGACCAATCGCCCGTTTTCAGGCTTCGCTGGAGTTTCCCCAGTTGCTGGATCTCTTTTTATTTCCCGATAAGTAAGCCAACATCAACAGCCACAGCAGACCAACAAGAGCTTACCAAAATGGATCTACGTTAACTTGGCTCTCTGCCACTTGTAGCAAGCGGCAACAAAAACACATCAATATGATATAGTGGGGAATAGCGGACTAAAGAATACCCTAAAGCACGTGCTAAGCTGCTGCTTTAAATCTGATTCTAGTTTTTATTTGAATGAGTCGATTTTGGAAGAGAATAAACCGAAAAGAGTTGAAAACTCGATGTTTATTTATACTTTAAGGGAATCCTTATAGTCATTTGGTAGCTCTACATATGAGAAGTTTAAATAGAAAGTCTAGACTGACTGACGAATGGACGGTGTGACGATTGGACTGACGGAAAGATAGACGCAGGGATAGATGGATAGCCGAAGAAATAGATGAACGAATGATACCAAACCGGACAGATACGAGGAGCAGACAGATAGAAAACCAAATAAATAGTTTAATTGAGGGCTAAATGAACAGACGGACGAATTGAGAGACAGACAGATAAACTATTGATCAACAGTTCAACAATTTCCCATAATCTATATGGACTTCTTCTCCTGCTTGAGACATACGCCTTAACAATAACAATATACCCCATCGTCTAACCATTTAAAATGTGCTCAGGGTATTGCAAGAGGCAGACAAAAATGCAAATGTTGCACGTTGCACGCTTGCAGTTGCAACAACACGACCAACTTTATGGAGTGCTACTCCTTTTTGCTAGCCTTGTGTCCATGTGTCACCAGTCAACAGTCAACAATATGATGTTGTTGTTACCCACGACGATCAAGACGCGACGATAATAGAGAGAGCAACAACTACAGCAGCAACAAGAGTTAAACGAAGAAGAAGAAGAGCTTTGTGCCTCTACAAGCTAAACCCATGTTGTAGCTGGGTTCAGTCTGAGGTGCAGACACTGCTCCTCCTGCTGCTGCTCCTCCTGCTGGTTGGTGTTTGTTGCACGCAGGCCAACAGATGGCATCATCATCCTCATCAGCGACTGCCTTTGGTCTCTGCTGCTGCTGCTGCTGCTGCTGATGATGATCCTCACAGTTGGCAGCTGGAATTGCAAATGTTGCAAATGTACTGGGACACTCGCAACAATGTTCAAAATAAGCATAACAACTCGACTTTAGTTGTACTTTAACTGTATGCCATTTACTAACAAGTTTATTAAATATTTTTATAAAGCCAACATTAGCTAGTTGAGGTGACGTAATTTATCAGGCAAAGGGAAAGGTAAATGAAGAAGTGAAGAAAATTAATATTATTTAAAATGCTGCATAAATTCCTTTATAACTCTCTCTTTAGTTCAAAGTTTAATTCAAATTGTTACTAAAATAAAGAGTTATCATTTTATACAATAATTATACATTAAACTAATTGAATTTGTTTTGGAATAGTTACACAATTTTCTCATTTGGAAACTTTTGCATGTAGCCTTTAAGTATTAACAGAAAGAAAATAAAATCATCTATAAAATTAATAAAAAAAAAAAAATTAAAGTAAATAAATAAAATTGAATGAAAAATTTTAAAAATCTACAATGTAAATTCTGTATTTATGCAAATAAAAAAATAAATTAATATAGAAATATATATAAATATATATCTTTATAATTTGACTCTGACTGATAAATTTTACAACTATCTTTAGTATTTTGGATTTTAAATATTTTAAAAAAATAAATGAAAAGAATTAAAAATTAAATAAAAGATATATATTAAAAATATAATTTTGTTGAAATATATATTTATTTATTTATATAAATATTAACATTATTATTAATTATACAACGTTTTATTTAGTTTTCTCTTGCAAATATTCATATTATTTTTAATTCTGGAATATTGCATTTTGTTATCATTAAACAAAAAGAAATCTCTAACGAGTATAAAATTGATTTCACATTTCTTGTGAGTATTCAATATCAAAAGATAGCATTGAAAGCTCGCATGCTTATTGCCCCAATAACTTCCTCTGATATAATAATACAAGAATGCCTTTTTATTATAATGTGAGATCGTCTTTTAATAATTTAGGAAATTTATTTCATACTCTGAGTATTCGGAGTATCAGACGATCGCATTGAAAGCTCACATGATTATTGTCCCCATTGAGCTGTCATTAGCTGATGCATATTCATGAGTGTCTGAATATTTATGACTTATAGAGGCATTTATGCAGCCATTGTATTTTTAATAGCATTTTGTGTCTTAATTAATGTCCCAATCAGAAACGAGACAAAGAGGAGTCCCAAACGGCCAAATGGCCATTTACCAAACTCCATTTTGGGACGTTCGCTCGCATATGTATTTATGCATATGTATGTATGTATAGAGGAGCCCCGCCCGTGCTCACCCTGCCTGTTCATTCTTCCATCCATACCTTGTGCCGTTCCATGAAACTCGTTTCGTTGCACAGCACTAAATTAGTTTTGCTGCAGTGCCCAACTCCCACTTCGTCTCTGTCTCTGCCTCTGTCTTTGTCTCTCTCTCTCTCCCCCATCTCCCACGACTGCAGTTCCACATAAAGCCTCTCAATACATTTTTTACGTTCTTAATTTCGATGGAGGCAATTTTATTGCCCTCGTCGCAGGTAGCGTGCGAGTCCATATCGAAGCAGTTGGAGACGTCGCCATCGTGGGTCGCAAACTCTGCCTCAATTGTTGTTGCTGCAGTTGTTGTTGTTGTTGTTTGGGCGCAGTTAATTTGGTCATCTTCCATGATGTTTTGATAATGCTGCTGTTGCTGCCGCTGCAGCTGCCGCCTCACCTGGACCGTGGCTCTTACATCTGTTGTCGTCGCATTTATCCCTAAGCTATTCAATTTAAAGGGTTATCATAAGAGCTGCCCAGAAAAAGGGCAAGGCAAGCATGCTGTTTAAATTTTTAAATATAAATATGTTATATGTTATATATATAAATATGTTATTTACATATTCAATAATTCCAAGATTTAACAAATTAGGTTTTAAAATATAAAAAAGTAAATAAATAAAAACAAATAAATTTAAAATCTAATAAAAAATATTAAAAGTTAAATAAAAATGCTGCCCGGAAAAAGTGTAAGACAAGCGTGCTGTTTAAATTTTTAACTATAAATATGTTATATATATAAATATGTTACATAGATATATTATTTACATATTCAATAATTCAAATGTTTTAAAAATTCGGTTTGAAAATGTAAAATAAATAAATACAAATAAATTTAAAGTCTACTAAAAAATACTAAAAATTAAATAAAAGTATTAATAAAAAATAAATTTATTTAAATAAACACATAATTTTTAAAAAATTTAAGGTCTAAAAATAATATTAAAAATTAAATGTGAATATTAAAAAAAAATAAAATAAATGAATATAAATAAATTCAAAGTCTAATAAAGAATAATAAAATAATTTGTAAAAAAAAATTGTATATATAACAAATATTAAATTATTATTTAAAAAGAAAATAAACAAATAAATAAAAAAATAAATAAATTAAAGTAGTATTATAATGAATAAAAAATATGAATAATTAAAAAATAAAATACTAAAATGCACAACAAATTTAAATTTTAAAATATTAAAATTAATCAAAATGAAAGTTTAAAAAATGGTTGGTAAATTTATATATACATACATATATTTATTTAATTTTTGGCAAAACATATATATATATAAAATATATTAAAATATTTAATAAAGTTTCTCTTTTTCTAATTCGTTGTTAGCATTCAATACCTAAAAGGTATTTATTAGTTGATCAGTAGTTTCTGTTAAATTCCTTGTGATTTCGACTCTGCTCTCCCAGACGACAACAGCAACAATAATGCAGACGTGCACGAAATTCTTGTCCCGCTCCGAATAATTACATAAATCAGTGATTTTTAAAGCGTTTCGAGTTTCCAGTTTTCAAACTGTCAATGGCATTGGCATTGGCCAGAGCACAGGCCCCAGTTCCATATATAAACTTCTATATACAGATGTATGTATATAACGATGTATATGTAGAGGTAGTCTCTTACTTACAAACTTATATACGAAAATGTCTCCGCTTTTAATGAGTCGTTTGCGTGCGCAGGTTGTCGGCTTTTTAAAGCTGATTGTTCCGGATTATGTGTGTGTATGTATGTACATATGTATATGTGTCTGTGCATTTGTGGATCGTTAAAAGGGCAGCATATATTAACACCTAAAGGGGCCGCTGTTCCCACACACGGCTGAGTCCCACACTAACATTTTATGTGCGGCCAAATTTCACAGTAAAAATCGCACCTACATAAAAGTTTCGCAAAAGGCTCCTCTGACTGCCAATCTGTCAGCATATGCGAATATATACAAAAATAGAGATTTATGACGCTGCTAAACTAAATTGAAGCCGAAATTGATTGATTTTTTGGCAAATTGCCAAAGGAAAAGGAAAAAATATAAACAGAAAGAAAAATAATAATAAAAAAAACATTTTGATTTACAGTTGCAGCTGGCAGAGCTCGACTGAGTTTCTGTTGCAGCTGACTGATTGGCCAGCCCTCGCACTGGTCAATTGACCAGTTGCAAGAGCTGCACTGATCAGGGCCCCACTCGACTACTGACAGTTGTGGTAAGCTTTTGATGCGCTTGCAAAACCAACAACTCGCAAATTTGTAATTGTCATGCATTTCATTTGATTATGGCCATTGAGCAGATCTTGAGCGATCAACATGAGCGAGCATCCATGCAACACAGCAACGGTAAATGACGTGCTGCACCAGCCAATCAGCTGCAATGGAGCTTCAGTCTTACCACTTGCTGGAGCTTGCGGTCAAAACATCCCCTGTCTGACGTTCAGGTTTGGCTGACTGCCAGAGGCAAAAGAAACAGAATTGTGAAGGATGCAATTGTATTGCCATTTCTTGTTAAGTTAATGAGCCACAAATTGAATTTGAAGAACTTGAGAATTAAACTCAAACAAAATAAATCGAATAACGCAGAAGTAGCAGATATTATAGGAAATATAAATATATTATTCTATACCCAAATCATACAAACATTTACAGTCGACTCTCGTTATTTCAAACCTGCGATATTTCGAACCTCTCATTAATTCAAAGTACTCACGAGTCCCCTACAAAATCTCTTTATATTTCGATCCATTTAATATTTCAAACATTCGATAATTCGTAGTATTTTAAGAGTCCCTTGAATTTCGAAATAACGAGAGTCGACTGTATAATGTTTTACTTATCTGTTTAAATCACGATTCTGAAAGCCAAGCTCCCCTAGTTAAATAAAAGACTCATCATGCTACATTTTTGATATTATTTAGTTGTATTTGTTTTCCATGAGTGCACAAATGTCAAAATTACTTCTTTTTTTTTAATAATCCATCATCGATTTATCGTAAGTTTTTTTTTTGCGGTTTTTTATATGTATTTTTTTTTTTTGCTCACAATCATATGTTTAATATTCCATCATTAAATAGTTTTTTTTTTGTTTTGTTTTTTTTTTTTCTTGGTTTTTGTATATGTTAAGATATTTTTTTTTTTTGTTAATAATTATTTGTAGTTAAATACGCTTTAAAAATAAATGTATTTCTGTTATGTATCACCAAAAACAACAACACACATGCGATTCAGTTATTGTTTATCGACAAATCAGGCTCTATATATACTATGTGTATATGCTATATAGATAGATGTATGTACTTGGATAAATGATGGGCTGTGTCTATCAGTTGTGTGTGTGTGCGCGTGTGATATGAGTGGGTGCCAAAAAAGTATATACATTAGGATTAATGGGGGTGTGGCTGAGGAGCGTGAGGGGATCATCATCATCATCATCAACTGGGAAGCTAACTATTTACATGGTAATTGGATATCCAATATATTGCTTTGACCAATTTCTGTTTTCTGTAGGTAGTTTCGATTGCTGAGGTTCTCTGTCTGTGGCTCTGGCTATTGTGAATGAATCGAAACAGATTTGATTTGTATTCGATTCAACTTGCTTAGGATTCGAGTTGTTCTATGTTTGTCTTTTCTTTTTTTTTTTTTTGTTTATTTGTTCTTTTCTGTTCTCATTCAATTATTGTGCGGCACTGCAAATGAATAATAATTTTATTGAAAATTTCACATTATGTAAATATTCTCATGTATATATATATATATATATATATATATATATATATATATATATGTATGTATATATATTTTATATTGTGTATATTTAAGTTGACTTTGTGTGTGTTTCGAGAGATTATGTATAATTTGTTTAATATTTCATTTATTTATTCATTTTTGTTAAATTTCTGGTATTTACAGCTAAAAATTGTGCTTTATGCAATTGTTGCAGCTGCAACTGCTGTTGCAACCTTTCCTAATATGCCACATTCATATTCGTTTATTTAGATCGTCTCTAAGCTAAGCTGTAAAATTGCCTTAAATTTTTGTATTAATTTATTTTCTTTGTATATAATTTTTTATTCATAAATATTTGCGTGTGTGTGTGTATGTGTGTGCTTCCTTTAATACTGTATACTATACGATTATGCGTTCTGCCAAAAACATTTGAATGTAAAAGCATAAATGTTGTTGTTGAAATAAACAATTGTTGTATTGATTTAATTAAATTTTGAATTCATTTACAAATTGCGGCCATCTACCTTTTGAGTATGTTATAGGTAAGTTTAGATTTAGATTAGAGGTTTTGGGTCTCATTTATATATATATAAATACAATTGAATGTTTCACTAAAATATATATATTTATATAAGTACAAATACAAATTAAAACTTAAATGAGCGCTCATGTGATTTCTAACAAATCAAATACAATTGGGTAAACCATAAAGCATAGGGTTTAGATTTATAGTAGGTAGGTATAGTTAGAATTACAATTAAGAGTTACATATTACAATTACAGTTACAATTACAATTACAATTACAGTTACAGTTTAACTACTATCCGAACAACTAAATTAATCCAAATCAAAATAATATAATAACAAAGCAAAAGCAGCTTTGTGCGCAAATACTGTTCAAATGTTGCATAGACACACACGCATGACTCTCCCAGTTGAGTTACGTCAGCTCTTCTACCAATTTCGTAGTTGTAGTCTAAAGTTAGTTAGCTGCTGTTGCTGCTTGCCAAATAACTAATTAGTTATGCTCTCAATCTTCTTGAGTTCTTGTCAGTTTGCTGCTTTAGATATATTCACAGATCAAAGATCTTTGCATGTAACCTAGGACGTTGAATACTTTCCTGCTCTCTCTTTCTCTCTCATCATCTCTGTCTCTATATAGTATGTATGTATATATATATATTTAATTTAATATAATACGTAATAATACAAACGATCGCTACATACTTATGCTTAGCCCTCTACTACTTGCTGTTCATCTTCCGTTATATACAAATTCTATAGCTAAGCTGCCTTCTCCTAACCCTGCCCCGATCTCTACCAGAATTGCGCTGTTGCTGTTGGCTGCATTGTCGTCGCCATCGTTGTTGCTGCTGCTGCTGCTGCTGTTGTTATTGTTGCTGTTGTACTTCCAGTTGCTGCTGCTGCGGCTGGACTTGACTGCGTCTGGGTAGGGTATCAGGAGTGCTTGTCTGTGAGCTCCGTCCAGCGCGACTCGAAGAACTTGCGCATGCCGTGACCCGCCTTGCCCACAGGCGAATCATCCTCATTGAACATTTCACAGTTGTCAAAGATTTGCCGCACATCCACGCAAAAGTCTTCGCGGCACTTGTAGCTGAAAGCAAGATGATATTTGTTAAGCAAAGTTCATATACAGTTAAATTCCATTTAGTCACCTCAAATCCTGCAGTTTCTTCTTGATTGTGGACAGATCCATGGGAGTTTTGATGATCTTGCGATATGTGGGAAACTGTTTGGTGTTCACTGGCAACAGGAACGGCCACGAGTCCTCATGCAGCTGCCAAAGAATACAACAATTAATCAAAATTCAAATTGGCAACCCAATTAGATTGTTTGTCCTACCTCCATTTCGCCCAGCAGCGTCTTGCAGACGGCCAGCTCCTTAATCAGCTTCTTGGTGGCATGCTTCTCCTTCTTCTCCTGCTTCAGCTTCTCCTTGGCCTCTTGTATGGCGTGTATGTTAATCGGTGGCGGCGACATTTGCGTCCCAGCACTCGGTGGCGTCGGTGTGCACGTCCTCGGCGACGGCATTGCCAGCAACTGTTGCTGCTGCTGCTGCTGCTGTGGCGGCGATTGACAGGCTACGTTGAGCAGCGACGTGGGCGAGGACTGCATCAGCACAGGTGCCGCCACATTTGCCGTCGGTGGCTGCAGCGGCGCTGACAACGTTGGCGGTGGCGGCGTTGGCGCTGGCACAGGCGTCGAGGTGGGCGTTGGCGTCAGCGTTGGCGTCGGTGTCCGTGTGGGCGTCACAGCGCGCGGCGACATGGCCACAAACTGCATTCCCTGTGCCTGCTGCGGCGGCACCACACCGAAGCTATTCGGCGCTGCATAGCCAGCAGCAAACGAAGCATTCTCCTCCAGCTGCGCGCCGCCGTTGTTGTTGCCGACGTGCGCCTGGAAGCGGCTGGCATCGATGGAGTTGTTGTGATGATGCTCATCGTACGTGCCGGAGGCAATCGAATGCGCCGGACTGCAAGAGCAAGAACAAACCCAAAAAATTCTCATTAGAATTGAAATATGAATTGATGCATGTACATGATCATTAATTTCTAGTGCAGAGTCTACAACAAATTGAGTGGAAACTTTATCTAGCTGAATTAGAGAGCTTGACTGTAAAGATTCCTTAGACTAATCGTAGCTCTAAACGATCCTCGAATATTAGGTTAAAGTAATTTATATTCTATTTTAGTGGACTCTTCATTATTCACATTTTCAGTATAAATTAAAGTGGATTTGGAATGAACTAAAATATCCTTAAGAAGTATCTTATGAATATATTCACAAATGTTACAGTTGTAAAAATTTAAATATCGTTTGATATATAATAAAAATATAAATATAAAAAAATATATAAAAAAATATATAACACTCAAAAAATAAACACCCCTAAAAATACGTACAAAACTCTCCCATAAACATAAAAATAAATGTACGTTCTGTATAGTATATTAAATAAAAAAATAAACATCAAACACAAAAACCAAATCCTATACTTGACTAAAATGTACCCTCTTCTTTCTCTCTCTTTTTCCTCTCTTCTCTCTCCTCCCTCCTCTCCTCTCCCCTCCTCTCCTCCCCTCTCCCTTCTTTCCATCTCTTTTCTCCTCCCTCTTCATCCACTCTACACCTTCCCTATAACCTCAAACCCTTAACTTTTCGTCTATCTTTTAACCCCCATGCATTTCCTCACACATTAACATTATATCGAAATATCCCTTTCACCTTTTATCCAATATAAAAATCACATAATATCTCCTCAAAAATCACCTCATCCAAATCTCCCTCCATCTTCACTATATTCTAACTACGTCTTACATTCTAATTCATTCAAAAAAAAATTCTCCTAAATAATTACCCCCCACTATCCTCCCATTATATCTTCATTTTCCTCATCCTTACCATCAACATCCCAATACCTTCCATTTCTCCTCCCATCCTAAAATTATCCATCATCAATACTCTTATAATTCATTCTTAATCTTCCATTTTTTTCATCCCCACTTTCCTTTTTCACTTCACATTACCATAATAAATCTTCATCTCCAAATACCAAAATTTCCACTCCTTCTACTTTTACGATCTGCTCTACTCCAACAAAACATTCGACCCATTACATAATATTATAATTTTTCTACTTTTATCATCTTTAGAATATTACTTTTATAACAATAAAAGAAACCTCGTACTCTAAAATTTTCAGCTGAAAATCCGAGTACCTATTATTTTCACAACTCTTTTCAATGAATTTACTATCATAAATTAATATACAATTTTTTTTTCATCATCACATCCAGTCGCGTCTTAAATTACCATCCATTTTTCAAATATCCAAAAATTAAATATATACAAATCTAAATTTTTTTGTGTACCTATTATTTTCATCATATGTATATATATAAATATATATATAAAAATATATAATATACATTTTCTTTTTTTCAAATATATATCATTTTAATAATCCTTCTATATACATATATACCTTCAAAATAAAATATAATATAAAATGTATATGTATTTAAAATGGTGTGATTATATTTTTTATTGTTAATTTTTTATCATTAAGTTTACTCTATTTTTGTCAATAGCCTTAAAACCAGATAAAAACAAAAAATAAATGAAAATTAATAGAATAATATAAAATGAATAATAAAATATATAAATTATAAATGCTATAATTATAAATTATGAATGCTATAATTATAAATTTATCAAAATTATATATTTATCTTATATAAAAAATGCTCGTGTCGCGGTGTTTGTTGCCAAACGGTTCGAGGTCTGATAATCGGCCAACATCTATTTTTCATGGCCCTAAGGTTAAGGGGTGGGCCACCATTACTCTTTTTTTATTATTTGACGCAACGACCTTACGATATTATTTATATGACCCAATGTACAACGAAGCATTGATTGCTATAGAGGATCTTTGAATTCTCATTGCGAATTTACTCAGTAGGCTTGATAACAGTGACAATTGCTCTCATGTTAAAAGATTAAAAAAAAAAAAAAAAAAAAAAAAAAAAAAATTATAATAAAACAAAAATTTAAATAAAAAAATTTTTGTTAATAAAAAAGTTAGATAAATAAATAAAAAAAAAATTTAACGAAAACAAAAAAAAATTAAATAAATAATAATTACAAAATCAACACTTCACTGCACAGAGCAATGCACGTACGACTAACTCCACCGGGTCTGCACGACTGAATAAATGCCGCTGCTGCTGCCCTTTATATACGGCGACTTCCACTCAAAGCGAGTGAGTGGCACTCAGGGCGTCAGGTAGAGATTAATGAGAACGTTCTCTGCAGCTCTAAGCATTTTCTAAGTGATCTCCTGAAGTTCTACTGCATGCCTTGCTCTTCTTAGACAGACGGACGGAGAGACAGACAGGCTGGCATGAAATTTGCTTCACTCACTTAGACACTCTCTAGTAAAAATATAAATCTATTCAAATACAAACTTATATAAATATAAATTTATTCATATATGATGTATGTACATACATATAAAAATTTATATATTATATATATACATACATATATATTTTTGCATACCAATAATTTGAATACAAAAGTGCTTGAGATGAATTATTGTGCATGTATTTGAGTTATGTCTTATATGATACATAAAATCTACATATATATATTCATGTATGTATGTATGTTTGTACAGGATTAAAGTAATGCGCATTTAAAATACATTTTACATTGAGTTGATGTTTGAGTTAAAATGAGTTATGACAATTATTTGACAATTAGAAAGAGTCGCTCACCTAAGCGGCGCTGGCAAGGATGTCATGGACTCATCGTGCGACGAGTTGAGCGACTGCTGAGAGCTGTGCAGCTGCAACTGTTGCTGCTGCTGCTGTTGTTGTTGTTGTTGTTGCTGCTGCTGCTGATGCTGATCGATGGAGCAAAGCTGCTCCATGCTGCCAGCCGAAGCTAACAGTTGTTGCTTATCGCTGCCTCGTCGCTTGGCTGCGGTGCTGGCATCGCGATCCCGTCGCGATTTACTGCTGCTGCCGCCGCTGCTGGCGGCGCTGCGCTTCTTCGGCGGCGGCGCGCGAGTGATGCAGCCATGGCAATACCACTTGCCACGCGGCACCTTCAGCAGCGGCGGAATGTAGCAGTCGGCGTGATAGGCGCGCGGGCACAGATCACAGTAGATCATCTTGCCCACGGGCGATGGCCGATGGCCGCCGCAGACGATGCACTTGCGCTCGTTGGTCGCCTTGTTGACGCACTCGTAGCAATACCTGTAAAGCAGGGGAATCTCATTAGTTGTTAGCAGGTGAATTAGAGCGGAGGGGAGGGGCGGAACGCGGCACAGCAGGCGAGCGGGTGGGCGATTGATTGATTGATTGATTTGGTTTGGTGATACAAAACAAAAGTAAACAAAAATTCAAAACAATGCGACAAATGTGTGCGTGAGAGAGAGAGAGAGAGATGCACAGATGTATGACCGAATGATAAATGTTTCCATTTGGTTTGATTAGATTCAACTAAGGCTTGGGTTGGTTTGGGTTGGCTTTCTACTCACCAGTCGCCATCGGGTATGTTGTCCATTTTGGGCTTGAAGCAGTAGGTGTGGTAGCCCTTGTCGCAGCCATCGCAGAGCAGCAGCTTGTCCTCGTTCTCGCCTGAGGTGCAGAACTGGCAATTCTGTAAGGAGTTTGAATATTTGCAAGAGTTTGTAGTAGTGCCTGAACGTCGTCCTTGTCGTCGTCGTTTCCGTTTGCCGTTCGAATGCGAGTTCGAATAGTCACTGTCCGAGTTCGAGTCTGAGTTCGAGTTGGAGTTGGAGTTCGGTGTAGAGTTGTTCTGGTCACGATCGCATCCATTCTGTGCCAGAGCCTTCAAATTGATTTTGATGGTCATCGATGGAGTCTTGGCTGCTGTTGGCGTCGTCTCCTTAACTGTTTCCGCTTGCTTCGATTTGGCTGCGGCTTTCGATTGTTTCTTTTCCTTCTCCTTTTCTTTCTTTGATTGCTTGGCTTTCGAGGGGGTTTGCTCCTGCTGTTGTTGTTGCTGCTGCTGCTGTTGTTGTTTCTTCTTTGGTGTTGCCTGCTTTTTGGCGTTACTTTTCTTCTTGTTGGACTTGTTGTTCTTTGCGGGCATTGCATACTTTTGTACGCAGTCGTTGGTTTGTTGGTTGTTGGTTCACGTCAAGTTCGAGTTCGAGTTCGAGTTCGAGTTGCAGTTCGAGTCACAGTTTGAGTCACAGTTTGAGGGAAATGTTGCGTTCGTTGCAGCGGGCAAACGGGTTAACGGATAACGGTAGCGGGTATGATGGCAACAAAAGCATTCGATTGTGAAACAAATGGCGTATGTATGTATGTTTGGATGTATGCATGTATGTATAATGTTGTGAATTGGAATGTATTTGTGTGTTTGTATGTATGTATGTATGAGTGGGCATGTGGGTGTATGTGTGTGTGTGTGTGAGTATGAAAGCGTTAAATTCGTTTTTTTGATTTTTGAACAAGAGAACACCATTGAACACCACAAACAACAAACAAGTCAAACATTCAGCGAAAGTGTTAAGAAAGAAACAGAACAAACAATAAAAACATCGAATTAATTTCAAGGCAGTCAATAATTTTGTTCAATTAAGGACGAAAGGGCTTGCAAAGGAAATAGAACACTACCAAACTCTATAAAGAAGAAGCATGCAAAAATCAGAGAAAACTTCTAAGTTTATGACCCAAAAATAATAAGAGAAAATTGCCTAAGAATTGCTTAATGATGTAGGACAATAATAATTTATAATGATAAAAAAATATATATTTTCTTGATTGCTTTTTCTTAAATATAAACACAACTGAGCTGCTTTAACATGTCAGCAGCTATAGTCTATAAACTCTATCATTTCTAAGAACTGAGAGCTTGCCATTGAAAAAACTCATTTATTTGTAATAATTAAATCCATTTTGATTCTCTTATTATGTCGAAGTTTTCTTTCCAAACGCAAATAATATTATATACCTATATATCTATTTTTATACCTATATTTTATACCTAATTCTATTTTACCCATATCGTTTTATACCTATTTGAATTTATACTTATTTATATTTATACCTATTTATATCTATACCCATTTATATTTATATCTATTTAGATTTACACCTCGTTATATTTACTCACATTTATATTTATATTAATTTATATTTAAACCTATTAATAGTTATTTTCCCATTTATATTTATGTCTAATCTTTGCTTCAGATGATTTTCAACATAATACTAAATAATGCCAATATATAGAAAATAAAATATTTATCTAATTTCATAGTCAATTTAGAATAAATTTAAAAACAAAATTTCTAATTCAACTCTTGGGTCACATAGATCCTACAGAAATGGTTAACGATTAAAAGAAAGCTGGTGAAAAATGGTTAGTGCACATGTCATGTGTATGTGTGCGTGTGTGTGAGTGTGTATTGTGAGTGGATGCATGTATATGTATGCAGGTTATTGGATAGTTAGTGTCAAGTACTTGGATGTGCGTATATGTACATTTAGTATATATGTGAATGCCAAAAACTAGTTGGGGTATGGGAAGGGGGAATGTGGGTAAACAAGTGGGGAGATTGTGGGCTCTGTGGGTTAACTGGATTGTAGTGGGGTGCCAAGCTAAGAGGTAAGCAAATGCCAAAAACAAAATAAAGAGAGGAAACCAACGAGATGAAAGAACACTTACCGCCTTCATGATGCTCTTGTCCCAGGCCACACAGGACTCCAGCA
The DNA here is from genome assembly GCA_035045965.1 of Drosophila aldrichi. NCBI lineage: Eukaryota > Metazoa > Arthropoda > Insecta > Diptera > Drosophilidae > Drosophila > Drosophila aldrichi. The sequence continues at coordinate 435,831 of JAWNOM010000368.1, read as the reverse complement.
CATAGAGCGCCATGGCCAGCTGGGCGGTGGTATGGGATCGGGCGACAGCATCGCGCCACTGCACCAAGCCCTTGGGTATATTCTCCACCTTCTCGTCCTTGTCGCTGTCGCAGTTGCTCGCTGGCGATGCGGCACCAGAACAAGGCTCCATGCTGCCAGCTGATGCTGCTGACGCCGTTGCTCCTGCTGCAGCTGCAGCTGTTGTTGCCGCCGCCGCCGCTGTCTCGCAGGAGGCGGACGCAAGGCTGCTGCTGCTTGGAGCAGCTGCCGCGGCAGCCGCTGCCAACGCCATGGTGCGCTCATTGAAGGCGGAGGCATTGAGGCTATTGCCGGGCTGTTGGCTCTGCTGCTGCTGCTGCTGCTGGGCCATCAGCTGCTGCTGTTGCTGCTGCTGCATCTGCAGCAGATATGCGGCCGCCGAGGCAGAGTTCTGGGTCTGGGTGGAGGTGTGCTGATTCTGTGCAATCACCGCCAGGTGGGCATCCCCGGTCTGCGAGCCAAGCGGAGGCTTCAGATAACGTCGCTCAATGTTCGCCTCCAGATCGATGATGCGCTCCCTGATCATGGGTATGATGCTCACAAAGTCCGCCTCGGTCAGGTCCTCCTGCTCGGCGAGGCTGACGTCGTTGTCGCTGCGCGTCGGCAGCTGCCAGTTCTTCAACTGCATCGAGGCGCTCGCTATCTTATCCTCGAGCGACTCCAGCTGCTCCAGCAGTGCCAGCTCCACGCGTCTGGCCACCTTGGGATTCCAGTCGCCCGGCCGATCCGGCAGCATGTACTCCACCAGCTCAGCCTGAGCATCGTTCAGCTTCAGCTGATAGTTGATGCCCAATGGCTGCTCAAGACTCAGGAATCGCGTTAGATTCTCCTGCAACTCGCGCTCACGCAATCCCGACGGATTCAGTGTCTTCAGCAGCTGGCGCAGCTTCTGCTCATCGTCCAGCTGCCACCAGCCATAGCGCTGCCGGCGTGGCACATAGACGCCGTGCACCTTCTCCGGGAATCCGGCCAGCTTCACCTGCTCCAGCAGCCGGTGCTCGTCCGGCGTCATCGAGAGCGGCAGAGGAATGTCGATCGGTATGTAGGTCTGCACGCTGCTCAGCGACATGTTCGCTATGTTGTGATAATATGCCTGGGACAGTGCCTCATCCAGACGCAGCTCAATCTTCGGCTTCAGCTCGGATGCTTCGCCGTTCCCGCCTCCTGTGTCCGGTGCGGCATCAGCGCGCAAACGAAAAAACGAATCCGACTCAGACTCGGATTTGGACAGCTTCATTAGCTGCTGTTGCGGTGATTGTTGCTCTTGCTGCTGTTGCTGCTGCTGCTGCTCCTCATCGGTTGTCTGGCAACGATGAGGAGACGCCAGACCGTTTTTTGACACCGTTAACTTGGCCTGTTCGTACTCATCCAGCTTGGCCTGCATCTGCTTCTCGTCCAGCCCCGACAGCGTGAAGATGCACTCCTGACTGAACTTGCTCGGATCCACCTTGCACTCCTCCATGGGTATGCTATAGTATTGCATGTTGTTGATCAGATCCCACGGATGTCCCTGCATCTGCAGCTGTGCACTGCAATTCTGGGAGTTGGCATAGCTCAGCTGCAGCTCTGGGGCCACCACGCCGCCCTCCTCCGCGGGCAGCTCGCTGATCAGCGGCACCTCGCGCTTCACTATCGAGAACCAGCGGGGCGTGGTGTCCTCGCCCACCTGTGTGGTGGACACAATGATGCAGTCGTCCTCCTTCTTCAGATCATCTTGAGTGAGTGCCTCCATTTTTTCACAGCTTCCATTGCCATTGCCATTGCCATTTCCATTGCTGTTGTTGCTGAGCGTTGGTATCAGACCCGGAATGGTGGGTATTTTAATTTCGGCCTCAAAGTCCGTCTTTGTGGAGATGACCGTCGGCGGCGGTCCCATTAGTTCCATCTCCGACTTGACCTTAATCTCGGGCCTCGTCACAATTGGCTCGGCGGGCTTCACAATGGCGGGTGGCATATCGTCATCGTCGTCGCCCAGATCCACAATCTCCGGCTCCACTTTGTTAATCTCCGTCACATCATCATCGTCATCGTCGTCCTCGACCACGTGCTCCGCCTGATGATTCGTTTGCTGCGCCTTGCCGCTGTCCACTTCCGTTACTTCGTCCACCTCCATGGACTCAGCTGCAGTTGCATCAACTGATGCTCCTGCTCCTTCTGCTGCTGCTGCTGCTGCTGGTGGCGCATCTGCTTCAGCCTCGGGTGTTTCTTCAGGCACAGCGCCATCATCAACGGCCATCTGTTCCGTTACTTCGGCTGCCGGTTCCGCTGGCTTCTGCTTCTGCTGCTGCTCGTCCATGGCCTCCAGTGCCTCGTGATAGTCACAAATCTCGTTCTGTGCCGACTCCAGAGCCTCGATGAATATGCCGCCGGCCTTTGGCAACTTCCAGTAGCGACGCCAGAACCGATCCTGGCCAAAGCAGGCGGCGCGCAGCTGATTGGTGCTCTTCTCCAGCGCCTCCTTGCAGTTGAGCGAGGCGCGCACAATTTTGTCCAGCTTCTTCTGCAGCTCATCGGCACTCAAGCGATTGTCCTCGTCCTCCTCCACATTGGTGATCTCCGAGTCCAAATCGGAGAGGTCGTCCTCAATGATGCTCACATCGTGGCTCTGCGTGTGCCCATCCTCATTGATGGAGTTGCGTGCGCCACTCTTCTTTGCCTGCAGCATGGCCGACATTCCACCATCCGTTATCGCACCACCGACTCCGCCAGTGCCGCCATTTTGTTGGTACTCCTCCAACTTGGCCAGCTGCTTCGACGGACTAACCTCGACCAGGGCGGAGGCAGCGGCCTGAGATGCCACAGCATCGTTGTTAGTTGCCATTGGAACTGCTGCATCGCTATCCAATTCCATGGCCTGTGATTGTTGCTCCGCCTCTGGCGACTGCTGTTGTTGCTGTTGCTGCTCCTGTTTGTCCTGCTCCTCCTGCGCTTTATCCTCGCCGTTGCCATCGGCGTCCGCAGCACTGCCTTCCATTGCACTGGGAGTGGCAGCGGCTGCTCCATCCGCCGACGACTCGGCCGTTGCCTGCTTGTTGGCCTCCGCCTCGGCCTCGGCCTCCGCCTGCTTGGCGAGCCGTTCGCGCTCCCGCTCCGCATCGAGCTTCTGTTGGGCCAGCAGCGCCTGCATGGCCGCCTCGCGCTCCGCCTGCGCCTTCTCGTAGGCCTCGATGCGCGCCTTGCGCTGGTGCAGCGCCTTGTACTTGCGCACCTTCATGTCAGTCATGTACTTCTCCTTGCGCATTTGGGCGCAGGTCTCGAGGCTGCCGTCAATCTGCCGCAGCACGGCCTTGTTCATCAGCAGGTCGTTGCACAGGTGCGCCAGCATCTGCGCCTTGCGCGTCGGATTGAGCGCCACGAACGGACGATCCTTGAGCGCATGCGACAGCTTCCAGGTGTCATTCTCGTGCAGCAGCTTGTAGTACTCGTGATTCTTGGCCGAGTGCGTGGCGGTGTCCGCATCCACCTGATGGTGATCGGGTACACGACGCTCGCGCTCCCTGTCCACAGTGATGCCGTGCATCTGCCGTATCTCGCCGGTGGCCGTGGCGTACAGATAGATGCGCAGAATCTCGGATACATTCGAATTGGTTATGTCCGCGTTGCGCAGCGACTGGCCCAGCAGCGTGGTATGGCGGCCCGGATTGGGCACGCCCGGATCTTCGATGGCACAGACCAGCAAATGCGTCATCACCGACAACAGCTCCTCCTCGGCGTCGGCGTTGCTGTCGCTGATCAGCGCATCGTGCAGATTCTGCAGCGATGGCAGCGACTCCATGTCAAAGCCCAGCGTCTCGCCAAAGTTGTGCAAAAACTCAAACACCATCAGCAGATCGGCCATCGCCTGACCCGGCAACCGATTGCCAGCGGTGCGCTCCAGTTCCGGCACTGACAGCTCCTGCGGCAACTCCGAGTCCTCGCTCGGTTTGCGTATTAGCTGCAATATCTCGGCATCTCGCTTGCGCTCAGCCATGCGACGCTCGCGCAGTATCAGGCGATCCAGCACCAGCTGGTGCTTCTTCTTCTCACGCTCCTCGAACTTGCGCCGCACCTCCAGCATGCGAATCAGATTCATGTGCTGACGTCGACGTTCGCGCTCCTAAAATGAATTAAGAGAGACTTTAGATAATTGACTATTCAAGTAAATAGCGCATTTATTTACCATTTCGGCAGCTAACAGCAGCTCCTTTTGCTTCTGAAGTTCCTGTTAGGGGAAAGAGAAAGAATAATTGAGTAATGCAAAAGAAAATTAAAGGGTATTTGAGTTCGAATCGAAGCGCTACAGTCAGAAAGTAAAAACTATTAACTAAAGATAAGAAAATAAGTGGCAAATAGCTAAATTTTGGCTATAGTCAAAATAAATTAATTTATAAACAATTTAAGAGAATTGTAGGAATAGAAAGTAGGTGGTAAAAACCAATACGAAATATGTATAGCAACAACAAAATTTAAATATAAAATTTTATATAATTCTAGTAGAATATAAAAGTGAATTGAAATAAAGTCGAGAAGACTAAATAATCTTTAGTAAAATATAAAAAGCTGATAGATAACAAAAGATATTCAGATGTTCATGAGGAGTCGATTAACAAAGAATTAATTTTTATATAATAATATAATATATATAATGTAATGCACTAATTGATTTTTCAAGAGTTATATGTGTGTATATAACTAAAGGATATATCCGATTTATACATAATTATATACTGTCAATAAAAGATATTTCATTCAATTATATGCCCTGTACTTAAATGCTCTTTAAAATGAAATATAAGAAACTTAAATTTGAATTCAGGGAGATAATTCCAAATCAGATAAGCACAGAGTATGTGAAATTAAAAGGAGTACAGGATACACGCAGATAGTAAACAAATATGTTGTTGTTGTTGTACCTGTTCCTTAGCTAGAATTGCTTCCTGACGTCGCTTCTCTTTCTCCTAAATATTACAAAGAAAATGCAATTTGTAAAGAAAACTATGCATATCAGCGAATGCATTGAATGAAATATAACTAACCTGCTGCTTCTTGAGCAACTCCTCCTGCTTGAGACGATCCAGCTCCTCTTGACGTTTCTTGCGCTCCTGCGAATTTCAATTGAAATTAATAATTGAGTATTTATGTATATATAATCAATCGACTTACCTCAATGGCTTGCTGGTTCTTGAGCTCCTTCTCTTTGCGCTGCTGCTCCAGCTTGGCATTCTTCTCCTGTCGCGCCTTCTCCTTGTTGCGTGCCAGCTCCTCCTTCTGTTGTTTCTTGGCGTCGCGCATTGCCTGCTGCTGCTTGGCGATCTCGATGCGCTGCTCCACGTTAAGCGTTTGGCGCGTAAACACTTTCAGATCCTCCAACCGCTTGGCCACATCCTCGTCCGTCATGCGTATGTAGTCGCCATCATTGGCATAAGGCGCCGGCGCTGGCTGCAGGAACGAGCCGACAATCGCACGAGCCGAGAAGCTAAAGTTTTCGCGCGTCAAATTCGATGGCTGCTGATCCAAGAGCTGCAGAGGAGAAAATATATGTTAATCGAATCATGGATGATCTTCTAATGAGGAAATGTTATCTCTCTCTCCCTCTCTTTCTTTCTTTTGTAAATGTGTACGAGTGTGTGTCACGTATTACAAATTACAATAAAATGCGCCCTACAAACTCACAGCAAACACTTGGCCAATCGTCTTCAGGGGCAGGGTGCTGCCCGGTGCATAGTAGGTGACCTCGCCGCGGATCTGGCCCTGCTTGGTCAGGCCACGTATGACTGTTTCACGCTTCCAGCCCAGCTCCAATGGCACGCGCAGCTCCGCCACATTCAATATGTTCGCATCCTCACTCTCCGACTCCGACATGCCGCTCTCGGCGGCAACACTCTCCGAGTCTGTCGACGTTTCCATGTGTGCGTTCGCCTCGCTCAGCGCCAAGCGGATCTTCTCCTGCAATGAAAGAGAAAGTTAATTGAAACTCTTGAGCAGAGGCAAGTTAACTTACAATGTCCGCGCCCTGCTGCAGCAGCTGCTGTGTGGCCAGCATGGGCTTCAGGCCGACGGCGCGCGATTGGGCCAGCAGCGAGGCGACCGTGTTCTTCTTGGGCTTCGATACGCCGCGACCCAGATTGCGCGGTCGTCCCTCCTTATAGGTCGATGAGCCCGATCCGGAACCGGACGAGCCCGACGTGCCCGAAGCGGCGGGCAAGCTGCTCTGTGCCGGCGAAGGCGATGCACCGCCCGCTCCACTGCCGCTGCCCGAGATGGAACCGCCGGGCATGCCACCGGTTCCACCCAAGGCGGCTGTGATGGAGCTCAGGCTCTGCAAGCTGTTCGAGCCGTTGCCGCTGCTGCTCTGCCCTGATTGATAATCGCTTGCCAGATTGCCCAACGCCGCCGAGGCCGTTGAAGAGGAGGCAGCAGATGCTGCGCCTCCTGTCGAATTCACATTGTTGCCGCTGCTCTTGTCCGAGGGCTTCATGGACAGATTAAGCGGAGCATCGAAGTCGTCTATGGTAATGGGATTGGAGGCGGAGCCAATGGCACCGCTGGCGGGCGCGCCGCTCGACTTGAGGCTGAGATTGACGCCAGAGGCGAGAGCCGGATCCCCGGTCAAGTCGTGCAGCTCCTTGCCGCATCCCTTGCTGGACAGATTGTATGCGCCGTTGGAGGTGATGGTCGGTGGCAACTTGATCACTTCCACGCGATCGCTGGACGCATTTTGGTTGTGACTGTGGCTCTGGCTGTGGCCCGACGTCGAGCCGCCAGCGGTGCTGGTCACCGTCGAAGAGGACGCTGCGGCCGACACCACTGCCTTCGAGACGCTGCTCAGCTGCTCCATGGGCGTCATGCCCAGACCCATGGGCATGCCGGCGGCGCCCAGCATGCCGTGCAGATGCTGTTGTTGTTGTGCTGCCGCCGCCATGGCTGCGTACTCCATTTCGAGTCGGGCACGCTTGGCTGGACTGAGCCCTGGAAATGCAAGCAGAGAGGAAATTGCATTTGTTGTGCTTTCTAAATCCTTCTGCTGCTGTTGTTGTTGTTGTTGTGTAAGGTGTTGCTGTTGTTGTTGTTGTTGTTCTGCTTGGTGTTGTTGTTTCTGTGTGGCTTGTTGTTGCTGTTGTTGTTGTTGTTGTTCTGTTTCAGATATGGTCTTCTTGCGACCGCGTGAAGTACTACCAGGAATCTTGGGGCCCACGATGGAGGACGTGTACTTAATAATCTCCGTATCCGGCGGCAGTCTCACGCCCAACAGCGACGGATGCTCGCTGCTGCTGCAAAACAAAAGACATTAATACCAAAATGGATGTTAAATATGCTCGACTTTACCTGCTCATCATGGCCGCATTGCTCATATAATCCTTGACCTTGCCCGCACTGCTGCCGGCCATCGTTGTGCTGGGCACTTGCTGCTGCTGCTGCTGCTGGGACGAGTGGGCAGACGAGGTGACCGTGGCGCTGGCCCCAGTGCTAGCGGCAAAGGCATTCATCGCCGCCTGCATGCTCTGCTGCGGCGTCATGCCCAGTGCTCCGAATTGTGACAGCGAGTTGAGCGCATTCAGCGACGGATTGTTCTTATCACGATCCCGATCCCGATCCTTGCCAGAGCTGCCCATGCCGGTGCCCGACATGTTGCCGTGCGGCGACATTGCCAGACCCGGATGCATGCTGCCCAATGAGCCCCCACCACTTGAGCTGGAGCTGACATTGGTCGAGGCTTTGCTGCTGGACATGATGCCGCCACCGCTGCCACCGCCTCCACCGCTGCTGCTGCCGGCGCCGAGGCTCATCGCCAGATTCGATAGGCCGTGAGCATGCAGAGACGAACTGCTGCCGCCACCACCGCCACCAACAGAGCCGCCGCTAGACTTCTTGCCGGAGGAACTGTTGGAGCTGCCGCCGCTGCCCAAGCCCGACATGCCGCCCACTCCAGAGCCCGAAGCAGCCGCTGCAACGGCCTGCATGGCCAACAGCTCTTTGTGCAGGGTGACCGGATCGTAAGCAGAACCGGGATTGCTTGCAATACTGCTTCCGCTGCCGCTGCTGGTCATTGTCGACGGCTTTCCATACGCGCTGGCAGTACTCTATAAAATTCCAAATGATTTCATTAAAGTTTAAAGATTTGACAAGGGCTAAACAACAGCTTATGGCCTAACTATATAGGGGTTTAACTGGAATACAAATATAGCTAACTTTTCAATTATCTTTAACGTTATTAAATTTATATTGATTTATATTATAATATGTTATATAGGTTTATATTATATTTATATTATTTACTAGATCTTCTACGATACGATAAAACCTATTGAAGTATTTATAATATTCATCCTTTTATATTCTTAGATATCGTGTTATATCTTATTAAATCAGCTCCATTTCACTCTCGCCCTTTGGCTCCCTACGCTCCACCATTCAGTTTTCCATCTCCATTTCATCGTTTCCATGTTTCACTTCCAACTACATATACTATATTCCAAATTAAAGAGAACTAACTATTCAATGCGCCATAAATTATCTCCACTTCACTCCCTTCACTTGTCCCTCTTCTTTTTCCACGCTTCGTTCTCTAGTCCCCTCACAGTCCACCCAACCCACCTTGTAGCCACCGTGTCCGGCGCTGCTTGTTGATATTGAGGAGCTGCTGCCCGAGGACGGCATGCTGGTGCCAGGCAGTCCAAAGCCATGCATGCTGGCCAGCGCTGCGGCTGGATTGTTCGCAGCTGCTGCGGCCGCGGCTGCCGCTGCAGCATTCAGACTGTTGGCCAGATTTTGTTGCTGCTGCTGCTGTTGTTGTTGCTGCTGCTGCTGCTGCTGAGCGGCGCGCTTCTCTTTGCGCGACTTGTTCGACTTGCTGCTGGAGCTGCTGCCGCCGCCAGAGCCGCCACCTGCACCGCCGCCAACGCCCACCATGCCCGCACCGCCGCCTGCACCACCGCTAGAGCCAGTGCCACCGCCGCCCATTGCCATGGCAGCGGGCCCAAAGGCAGCGGCCAGATCGGGGTGAGGAAACGGCGAGAGGCCCGATGCCTGCAGACGACTGAAATAATCCTGCGCTGCCAACTGAGCCATGGACCACCAGCCTGCAAGGGAGAACAAAGACATATAATATATATAAATACAATATACTAATGCTTAGCATATTCATAATATTAAATTAAATAAAACATAATCATTGCCCATTTTAATTGGGCTTAGGGCATCAAATAAACATATTACAAATACAAATATTCATACATTTAGCTATCTAAAATTCTCAATTATATTTTAATCTAATAATATTAATAAATATGCAGCTAAGATATAAAATAATTGTAAGCAACACTCCTATAAATTATATAATAATTTTGAGCGAAACGTAAACAAAGCACTTAAAATAAATAATAAATAATTAATAAAATATTAACATTAATATTAATAATATTTTTCCTTTTTCTTAATTTTGTAAATATTATTTTAAAATTCGTATAAGCTTTTATATATAATTTCTCTATTTTAAAATTAATATTAATAGCACTTAAATCAGATTTAAAATACATATTTGTATAAATAAAATCTTTTGTTAAAAAATAAAATAATATTAAATTTGTTCAGTTTTGATAATTGTTAATCTTAGAATTTCTACAACAAATTTAAATTGAATTTTTTAAATAGAATTCATATAAATAAATTAAATATAATTTTTTTAAAATAATTTATTGTTTGACCGTTCATCACTTGAGGACCTACAACTATTGAAAGTCACAGTCAACAAGCGTAAAGCAATAAATAGACAGTTTTTCTCTAGGAGCGTTTTCTTCAAGTGAATCGCGCACAAAGGACGAAACACTTGCTGTTCCACTCCCATATAAATACAAAAGCAGTCTATCTCTCTCCCTCTCTTTTAAATTGATATTATTTTCGCTTGACTCCGACAAGATTTGAACCGGCGCTTTTCTCTGCGTGCCTCCCTCTCTCTTTACGTATCACTTCAATCCGTTTCAACATTTTAGCGGGCAGCGCCAACACAGCTGCTACGTTGCGTGAAGCAAAGCGACAGCTTTTACTCCTCTCTTTTCGCTTCGTCTCATTTTTCGTATGCTAATTAATGTGGACGAGTGTCGATGCCGACATTTTACTCACTTGCTGGATGCAGACCCGCTAGACTGGCTGCCTGCGAGGCCGCGACGGCCATTGTGTTCTGATGATGGTGGGCGCCGGCAGCTGCCGCTGCTGCAGCGGCCATCGATGAATAACGGTCGTTGGCAGCGGCTGCTGCTGCGCCCGCAGCATTTGGTAGCAGGCCCAAGCCGGCGGCAGCGGCTGCATTAAACTGCGAGTTGAAGAGCGGATTTGAAGCAGCCGCAGCTGCAGCGCCAGTTGGATCACGGCCCCAATAGGCTGCAGGCAAGAAAAACAATAAATAAATGGAAATTATTAAATCCTATATCTAAATATATTTTAATTATTTCGAGATTACATACCGAACAGCGATGCCGCATCTAACAGTCCGGTGGGATCATGGGGATTGCCAGCCCCTGCGCCGCCACCCGCCCCGGAGCCGCTTTTTCCGCCGTGATTATTTGAGTTTTTGCCATCGTTGCCGCTGCCATCGCCGGCATTTTTGTTCATGTTAAAGTGCAAAGTTTTTGCTGTTTGTTTTCTTTTTTGTTATTATTATTATTATTGTTATTGTTGTGCTTGTCACTGCCTGCAAATGGAGAGATAGAGAGAATGCAAAACAAATAGTTAGCATATTATTGAAATTACAGTTATAGCACATGAACTCTCGTAAACTCTCGCTTAATTCGCCGCTCTCTCAATTTTGCTTTCGCTCTCAACGCTGGCAACGCTATGGTAGCGGCGGCTATGCGAATGTCGAACGCAAAGAGAAAATACGAGAAACGTGAAAAGCAAAACAAAACTACAAAAAAAACTACACACACAACTTCCACACACAAAACGAACGGAAACGGGCAGCGGTCGTGCTGTTGTTGTAATTGTGTGCGTGAGAGCACTGTGAGAGAGTAAGAACAGAACGGCGTCTCTGTGCGGCTTACTCACTCACTCGACACTCACTCACCACTACACCTGCATACAGGAGCAAACAGAAACAGAGCGAATTAACAGCGTCGCGCAGCGCGCAACTCACACACGGCGTAGCAGAAAAAATGCGGCGAACACAAATAAACGAATAAATTGCATTTTAAATCGACTGAAAAATGAGCTTATTTCATGTTCGGAATTTATTCAATTGTGCAAACCACAATACACAAATATTTTGACTAATCTCTTATACAAAACCCACCCACACACATACACGCACACACACATTGCCTCCGGTCCTACAGGCGCATACATAAGCCGCAGCGGCGAACGATGCATACACAAGGCGAAAAAGAAAATGCCGTTCGATTTACTTTAAGCAGATTTTAACTGAGTACATTTGGTAGCTGTATTTTCCTTTTTGTTTTTATTTCACATATGTTTGGTTTCTCTTTATAAATTTCATTCATAAACTTTTGCCTGCATTTGCATTTCACACATTCTGCATATGAACGCCGCCTCTGCCGACGACGTCACCGCGCTGCCGACGCCGCTGACTAAGCGTTGACTGAGACACATAGTCTGTCGGCCTTTTTGATAAAAAAATAAAATAAAAAGATGCATCCACTTTGCACTGATGCTTACTTGAAAATTGACACATTGAATGCATTTGGCATACTTTCTTATACATTTCACATATTTTTTAATTATTTTTTCACTGTATTTTGTATATTTAATCCACAACTGAAATAATTTACGGAAGAGCTGTGGCGAAAAGCAAACCAAATATCTGTGGGATAACGTCGCGACTGAGAGCGACAATAGTGAGAAAACAAAAACGCGCTCGGTCCGTTACAAGTGGAATTGAAACATGAGAGCCGTGTCGTGCCATGGCACGAGTATGAGAGGCAATGAATGGACCGATGCCGATGCCGACGCCAGCGTTGACGTCGACTGCGACCACAACGGCAAAGGCGACGCGTTTTCACAGTGGTTGATAATTACACATTTTTTGTTGTTTTTTGTGTTGCGAAAAAGAAAATGCATAAATTTATGAATTAATCATTTTAATGAGCATACGTTTAGCAACCCACAGTGCCACAATAAAGGTGGAGCGCATCCTCTTGCCTCTTAATAACAGTTATTGCGCTTTCTGCTGTCACGCATCACAAACGACAGATGTGTCCTCTGCTTATCACTCACAAAGAGCAAGTGGCGGAGGATGAAAAGAGTGCATGTATGTGTTTAAGGGAGTTGGGGGCTATTTAAACTAACAAATTGTAAGACGCAAGCCAGAGTAACTATTGTACGCATACAGCAAACAATATTGCAAAGTAAATACATACATACATACTTCGTTCTTCGCCTGTTTCTTTTGTTTCTGCTGTTTTGTGTCTTTTCTTATGCTTCGGTTAAAGTTTTATGACGGCAACCGTTGGCACAGTTGGACCTTTGCTCGGGTCAAAGCGTCGTCAACGGCAACGGCAGCAAAAAAGGTTGTATTTGTATTGGGATGTGCGTGTGTGTGTGTGTGTACCAGTTTGTATTTGTGTGTGTGAGGGTGTGAGCAGAGCAAGCGCGCGCCAACAACAACAACAATAGAAATAACAACAACAACAATAGAAATAACAACAGCAAAGCGTTGGCAATATGATTCGAGCATTTATCGTTGACGCTGTCACCGTCGACAACGTCAACCGCGACGCCGGCGTCGACGCGCTGCCAATGAAAAGGTGCGCGGAGCGTGCGTATGGGATTGGGGGAGGGAACATCCAAAGCGACGGCTGCTTGTTTTTTTTTTTTTCATTTCATTTCATTCTTTTTATTTTTTGCGCAAACTTGACGTGTATGTATTTTTTTTTTTTTGACCATAGCAAATGACTGTCGATGCCTGCTGACTCTCTCGACTCCACTGAGTGAGTGACTGACTGCCCGTCCGACCGTCTGACCGACCGACCCACGACCATTTCTGCTGCCCTGCTGTCGTTTCAATATTTGTGACTGACAGTACAAATGCGAAATTCTTTTTATTGTGCTCCGACGACGACGGCGCTGCTGGCGTCACTGCCCGTCGATACTCACTCTGTTGCCTCTCGCACTTCCCTCCCTTTCCCACTTTACACGTTCACTTTGCTAACTCACACGAGTTTTTCTTATATGTTGTTGCTGTTGTTGTTTCTTTTTGTGCTCTTGATTATCTCTAGCTCAATTGGCAGCCGTCAGTCGCTTTTTATGCTTGTGTGTGTGTGTCGTGCAAGTGAGTTTGTATGTGTGCTTTTTTTGTGTATCTTTGCCAAATGCCGCCGCTGCTTTTGTGTTTTATGTACGTACATACATACATACAACACAACAGCAGCAACAAAAACAATATCGTCACCGCAGCTGCCGTCTATAATAATTTTGTTGATTTCCTATTAAATATGCTGATACAATATTCGCTTCCATGCAAATATCTTGCCCCCATTAATCCTCAAACAAATTAAACGATTTTTCCACACATAGAAACTTTAACAAAAATTCGAAGCTTGTTCTGTTTGCATAAATGAAGTTATTTAATTAAATTGTTTGTTTTTATTTGCGTATGCATGCAAATTGTGGGTTAACGTCATAGAAGACTCAATGTTCCTGCTGAAATGAAACACTTTGAGTGCAACATGCATACGTACATACATAACATGCACGTATATGTCTATATACATATAAATCTATGTATGTGTATATGTAAGGCAGGAGAGCTTTGAGTGGGTATGAGTGCATGAATGGTGACTACACATACATATGTATGTCTGTGTGTGGGTCGCTTTGATTATTGGCTACTCTCGTCCCTTTTGGCGCGTTTCAATTCCAACCGTGGCGCTTTCGGCACACATGCACACATGCCTAAATACACACATTTTTATTTATTTATGTTCACTTGTCCGCGCATTCGCTGATCATCTTTGACTCGACATACAGTCAAACACGCTCACACGAATATATATGTACATTCATACAAGTATGTATGTATGTATACTCATGCTTGTATGTATGTATGCATTTGTAATTTTGCTGGCATTCTTGGGGCGGGGATTTAGATTTAGGAACACGTCGTTGTTGTTCTTGCTGCCGCCGCCACTGCTGCTGCTGCTGTTGCCTACCATGCGTCGCGTCGCGCCTTCATTTGATTGTTGGCGGCTTTATAACGCTCCGACAATTTTCAGTTCACTTTGACTTCGCCTTTTCTCATTACTCACGTCGACTCTTGCTGAGAGCGACTGGAGTAGAGAGGGCTTATACCTCTTGTTCGCATGCTTGTTGGTTGCTGAGGCTGTTGCTGCTTCTTCTTCTTGTTCTTCTTCTCCTTCGGTGCGAGGTTATTGACTCAGCAAGCAACGAGCAACAGACAGAGACGCACAGAGTATAAGAGAACTTGCGGATGCCGTTGCCGTCGCCGTCGCCGTCATCGCGATCTTCATTTGTTCACTCGTTTGGTCTTCTGTCTTATGCCCCATTTCTGCACCGTTTGTATCCAGACTGCAACTGTGACGGCCACGGCGACTGCAGCAACAAGTACACCACAGCAATAGCATCAAACAGTTTTGCCCTCTTTCAATTTCTATGTGCCATTTCCCTCGTCCCATGCTCTCACGCTCACACTCTCTGACTAGACATTTCAAATTTGTTCCACATTTGATTAGAGCAATAAACAAATTGAGATATGATAAATTCAATTTTCACCTTTCACAATTTCTTATGCACATTAAAATATGTACATTTAATTTGTTATTTGTGAACTACATGCAATTCAAAGAATTTGGCATTAAGTTTGCTACATTTATGACAACAGTGAAATGTGGCCGAGCTAACCCCAACAGCACATTCGACATTTTATTTTAATATGTGTATGTACGTATATTATTGTTTATATATATTTTTATGTATCACATTCCAAATCGAACTTAAAACAGTAAAGTATGCCTAAAGTGAGCTGACAGTTATCAACAGCATATTTATCTTTTTGTTTATATTTATACAAACATATATTAACATATTTTTATTTATTCTATTTTATTTATTAAATGAAATTTCAAGGTACATAAACCTAAAAATCTTTAATTAATATTGTGTTGTGCTTCATTCTTCTCTAGTTATATTTACTGTACTCTAACGGGCGCTAATTCTGCTGTGGCTTTCGTGCTGCACACAAACAAAGTGTATGGAGCGAGCGACGGGCGGGAATGAAACGCAGAAGAGCAGCAAACAGAACCGGAATAAAATAAAATGGATTTCAGTATAGCTGGAATGCCCAGCGAGTGAGTGGAACATGAAAGGGGTCGGAGGTGGAAATGGAAGTAGAGTTGAAGGTGGGGGCGTAGGCGAAGGCAGAGGTGTGGGCGGGGCTTCAAAAGATGTTTGCTCGTCCACTTGTTTTTTGGTGTTGTACACATTATTATCAAGGATATCGCTAACCAGCCGATGGTTGAGGGCGTTGGGGGTGTTGGGATTGTCGGCTGTGCGCGCTCAAGGAAATTGTGTAAAAAAAGGCCACACACAAACATACAGACATACATAAGTATATATATATTGACACTCACATATACAGGCACTTGCACAAACATACATAAAATGTAAACTCTGAACCGAAACGGGATGGCTGAGCCGAGCTAAGGCTAGGTGGAACGACATGAGAGGGAGAGGGAGAGACAGAGCGAAAGGGAGAGGGCATGCGGCATACGGGGCAGCTCAGCCGGGACAATGGGTCGGGTCAGAGACAGAGTCAGAGTCAGACCAAGTCCCAGCCAGAGCCATGGGCTGTCGCACAGTTTGGTGTGGCTTGGCTTGGCCTGGCTAAAAGCGAGCGAGCGCACACAGGAAACGAGCGCGCAAGGACACACGTTGCGTGGGTGGCAGAACAACGAATGGGGGGCGAACGGAGTGGGTGGCGTGAGTGAGCGGCCAAAGCAGCAAAGGAGTGGAAGTTGGCAGTAACGAACCCAAACCGAACGAAGGCGCACGGGCAAAACTAAAATTGAAAATGGCAACGACGCCAGCGCCGAAAGGGGAAAAGGCAACGGTAAAGGCAAAAGCAAAAGCAAAAGCAACGGTGACAGTGACAGCAGCGACGCTGGCAGCGCTAGTAATAACAATAACAACAAAAACAACAGCAAACAAATGAATTTATGCAGCCAACAGCAGCTTGCAGTTGTTGTTGTAGTTGGGTATTTATGTAACGGTGAAATAGTTGTTGTATTTGTGGTAGTTTTTGTTGTTGCTGCTGCTGTTGCTGCTGCTGCTACGATTGCTACTGCAGCCAGGAGGTGGAATGCATGGGAAAGACAGGCGAAGTGGAACGGGCGCCCGCGCACACGACCCGATAAATTAGAGTGAGTGAGAGAGCGAACAAGTGAGCGTACACACAGATGAGCAGACGGCAGACGGCAGGCAGCAGAGGCAAACACAAATGGAAGAGAGAATGAGCAATGCAGCAGGCAACATCGGAAAGAGAGCGGAATGGCGGAATGGAGGAATGGCGGGAAGGCATTGACGTATTTGCCATTTGAAACAGACCAAAGCCGCTGTTGCCTTCGCTGTCGCCTGCCGATGCCGTTGCCGATGCCACTGCCATTGCTGCTGCTGCTGCTGCCCACTCAAAACTCAAAGCGAGCTTCGGGCTAGAGCAGAGACGTCGCACGCAGTGCAAGTAGCACAGCAGCACAGCCAGGCAGGCAGCATCTGTCCCAGCTCTGACAGCAGTTGGAGCAAGTGCACAAATACAAACATAAACATACACATACATATACATATATATTTATGCACGTACATACATACAAATGCATGGCATGGTATGACATGGCATAGAGGATGCCTGCGAAATAGACGCAGCTAGGGGTTAGGATGTGTTTGCATGTGTGTGTGTGAGTGTGTTTGTTAGTGTGTGTGTGTGCTGGGTGGCTTTGCGGCTACATAGAATTCACCCAAATGTGTTCAGTGCCTGGCTGCCCTCTGTCATTGTTGTTATCCAACAACAACATTGATAAGAGAGAATGAGAGCAGGCGACGGAACTGCGGAACTGGGAACTGGGAACTCTGCAATGGGAACTCGGAATTGACGCTTTCGCATCGAACATGTTGCATTTTAGATTATCTCACAGCTTGGCTAATCGCAATTAAC
The DNA here is from genome assembly GCA_035045965.1 of Drosophila aldrichi. Classification (NCBI taxonomy): domain Eukaryota; kingdom Metazoa; phylum Arthropoda; class Insecta; order Diptera; family Drosophilidae; genus Drosophila; species Drosophila aldrichi. Next base: position 418,640 of record JAWNOM010000368.1, on the reverse strand, counting down.
CAATTTTGGAAGCGCCTGAGGCCAGACATCAATCAGACATCAGAATGCAGCATGGCCACAGATACTCGAGAAGGGTTCAATTGTGCTAAGATCCTACAGATTGGGTCAGCTCAGTCCTGCGAAATGCTTAATGTCAGACGCTTTATGCCATGATTAATGATAACAACTGTACCAGAATAACCAGACAGATGAACAGACGGAGAGAAAAGGGCAGTACAAATCTGTGTTTCCCTCCTCACTCCCTCGCGCTATCCCTTTCATCTTCCTCATACTGTTTGGTTGCTTGTCTGTGAGAGTGGAAAAGCTTTTAAATGATGCGGTGATTTCATTAGGCAACAAATACAATTAAAATGCTTGTTGCACGTAATCTAATATGTAATATGTATTGCGCACAGAGACGGACAAACAGAAAGGGAGAGAGGGGAAGAGTGGGAGTGGGCAGAGTCAGAGATAGAGCAACTCTGCTATTTAATTAATGCTTAAATCGGATTATTCAACAAAAGGATAAAACACAATACGCCACAGGCAACAGAGGCAAAAAGAAGCAATAGCAACACCGCAATATATTTATAGCACAAGAATTATTTTCACATTTATGTGCATAAACTTCTATAAAAATCTCAATTAACTCTTTCTAAACACATTAAAGTAAACATTCATTCCTATTGAGCGATATTTTCATACAATTTATAGAAAAATGGATATACGAATTTTAGAATATGAATTTGCAATTGCTCTATGCTCTCTCTCTCTATCTATCTATCTATCTTGCTTCTCCTGTTTTCATAGCCTCTATCTCTTTATATCCCTTTCTCTTCTCCCACTCTTCCTTTGTCTAAACATATATCTCCCTGTTTATCTATCTGGTTGCTTTATCTCCTCATTTTTCTCCCAATCTCCTTCCTTCTATCTATCTATCGTTCTCTTACTCTCCATCTGCACCTCTCTATGTCTATCTCTGCATCTCCTTCTCAATAGCTATCTCTTGCTGCGTCCATCCTTTTCTCTATGTATCACCTTCTCTGTCTGTTGCTCTCTTTCTCTCTCACATTCTTCTTTAATTGTACTCACCACAACAATCTTTGATCCGTCTTTATTTTGTCCTCCAATTGGGATGTTTCATAGCTCTTCCACTTGTTGTTGTTGTTGTCGTTGACGTTATTGTTTTTTGGTAATCCAAATTTTCATATTTATATAATTAATGCTGTTGTCGTTCTTCTGCTTCTGCTCGTTGTTGTTTTCGTTATTTCAGTTTTATTATTTTTGCTCACTCATTCATTCGCTCGCTCGCTCGCTCGCTCACTCACTTGCCGGGAACACTTTGAAATGATTTCATTTTGAATATTTGTCGGCTCTTTGGCCCTGTTAACACACATATACACAAAAACACCAACACTGATACAACAGAGATACCGCACACACACGATCGATAGTTGTTCACAGTAATTGTAATAAATGATTAGTGGAATTTAAGAGGCTAAAAAGAGAAGAAGAAGAGAGAAAATGGGAATACCCATGAGGTAAGATGAATTAGATTGAGCTTTAAAGCTGTAGTTAAAAATAAATTTCAAATCTTTTCTTTTCTTTTTTTTATCATCATAATTATTCATTCCGCTGATGAAACTATATGTCATATGTCTATGATTATGATTTGATTGATTATCATCTACAGTTGCGGTCATGAAAATAGTAGCAGAGCAATACACTTTTAAACCGAATAAAACCAAAAAGTTCACGAATTTATTAGGATTTTAATAAATAATATCTGTTAAAGCGTATTTTGAGGTCTATCAGTTACAACTCTTTTAGTTGGGCAGATTAAGGTGATATTTGTATAGTTGACGCTTGACACTTCAAATCAAAGAACCGTACAGATACAGATAGGTGTAAATACATACATATATGTATATGTTCACGCACATACATCCATATGCACATATACCTTTGTAAATACAAATAAACGTACGTGTATTTGTATTTATTTTGTAGTTGACTCATTGAACTCAAAGTAAATGCGAAAATTTCCATTAACTAAAGAGCGCTTGTGCAAGAAAGAGGAGAGAGAGAGAGAGAGGGCAAGAGAAAACAAAAGCCAATATACTCTTTTCACAACATAAACGAGCAGCACAACCGCCTGCCAGCTCGTCCATTCCCAATTAAATGAAATGCAATTCAACTTATGGAATGAATGAGAAGCGAAACGCACGATGAGCAGAACGGAAGAAGAAGACGCGAGAGACGGCAATCAGACAGTGAGTGGACAATTAACGGTTAGTGTTCTACTTCTCTGCATAAAGCATCAAAATCGCAATCAAGCCATTGCAAAAGTAAATACAGCAAACGGAAAACACCTTTGCTGTGGCACCAACTGATAACAAACTAACCTAACCTAACTATTTACATTCATAAACATCGTAAATGTGTGTGGGTAACTAGCGATAAGCCCCACCACAATGCTCGTTATGAAAACATTTATTTATAATCCATTAAAAAGTTATTGTTGATGTGAGGTTTTTATTTGGCGCACTGTATATAAATGAACATACATGTATGAATGTATGTAATGTATGTATGTATGTATATATATATTTGTTTTTCTGTTTTCTATTTATATTTAAGTGTTTCGGATTTTAATGTAATTATCAAGCGATGCCAAAAACGCGCTCTTCTATTTATAATTTAGCCCTAAACTTATCCATTCCATTTGAAGCTGGAAATACTTCATTGAAAGGCGATCAAATGTCTGCTGAGTTGCCGTTGGTTATTGCTCGTTGTTGTTGTTGCTAGTGGAAAGAGGCGCAGCAAATGTGCAAAATTTACTCCGAGCTGCGTGAACGATTCGAGTTCAATGCAGATGCAACACAAGTGTGCCTGTGTGTGTTTGTGTGTCGAAACGAAATGGATATTGGTCGTTGTGTGTGTGTGTGAGTTGCGAGGGTGACTGGCGTAAAGCGCGGCATGGAAACGTGGAGAAAAAAAGGGCCCAAAGCAAATAAATGACTAAAATTAAACAAGAAAACAAAATCATGATGAATGCCTCAAAAATGTGAGTTCAATTTGAAGGGATGATGATGATGATGGTGATAATGCGAAGCTGTGTGTGCAATGAACAGAGAGAGAAGTGTGAGCGAGATAGAGTGCGCAAAAGGTAAAGCGAACAAAACTATAGGCCGCCCGCCACTGGAACTGCAACAACAGCACGAAATGACGAATTCACAAAAACAAACACACACAACATATACAAACGCGCGCGCACACACACACATGGAACGACGGTAACGACCACAATAAAACCAACGAAATAAATTAAACAATATGAAAAAGAAACACTGCACAGCGGCGTACACCAAAAACGAGCTGGAATTGAGCTGGACAAGGGGAACGAAAGGCAAAAGGCAAGGGGGGAGGCAAGCAATCAGCGAGGAACGAGACAAAACCGCCACCAACGGCAGCAGCAGCAGCCGCGCAGAGGCAACGACGACGACAACGGCGGCAGTGACGGCAACACAAAACTTGAACGACAAAATGACAAACAGACAGACAGACACAACACAGACGGCAACTTTTTATGTACAAACAGTGCGAAAGACAGAAAGACCGACAGCCAACAAACCAGACAGACGGAAAAAACAAACGGACAACAGAAAATCCAACTAAATATCGAAATCACAAATCCGCAACTGAGCTGCGTTATAGCAAAAACAACAGCAGCAAAAACACGAAAAAGAAGAAGTGAACGAATGAGTGAACTGAGAGGCGCTGAGCCAAATTGAGTTGGGTTGAATGGAATGAGTGAGTTATGGAACAAAGTAAACTTAGCTCGCCGCCGATAAGTCGTCAAAAAAGACATATAAATCGGTCAGTTAGCTAAACCAACAAAATGCAGTTGAATGCCAAAGCGAATGCAAATGGAGACTTATAATAAAGTCCACGCACTTTTCTATTATTTATGTACATATAAATATGTATGTGCACACGTGTGTACATGCATGTATGTATGTATTTATATTTGTGTACAGCATAAATACTGCTCGATTTGCACAGTGAAGCAAAGCGATCGTCGTAAGGCGAAGGGTGACAAGCAGCCAAGGGGCGTTCCGTAGCACAAAACAAAAAGCGCAAAGCATATCCAAGCTAACAGCAGCAACGACAACGGTGAACATCTATAGCCACAGCGACTGCGACTACGACAGCGACGTTGGCAGCGCTGCGGGTCGTGTCATGCACACATTTGGTATACACACACACACACTTATATACATACAAACACATACAGGCCGGGCTGGGCAAGCAAGCAGCGCCAACAACAATAACAAAAGCAGCTAGCCAAGCAGCAAGAAGAAGAATAAGAACAACAATAATAACAACCACGACAGCGAGACATAAAATAAATGAGCGACGCTGCCGCGCAAACATGTCTCCAATAATGTAGTTGTTGTTGTTGTTACTGTTGTTGTTGTTACTGTTGTTGTCGGCTGGTCTGCTGCTCGTTCGGCCATTCGTTCATTGCGCCGCTGCTTCAATTTCGTTTTTCTTAACGTTTCTTCGCCGTAATTATTGATACATGAAAAAATAAAATTAAAAAAATACTGAAAACGCCGACGCCGAAGTTGACGCAATAAATCCAATTGGAGTTGCAATAGCTAGACACACGTATGCATATATGTGTGTGCACATACACATGTACATATGTATGCAATTAGCTAATTATTGCATTGGTCAGTAACTTGTTTAAGCACAGTGGAGCAACAAGAACAAGCCCAGCCGTAAGGCACCGGACTTTGCTCTCTGCATTTGTTTTGCACATTCTGAATGGTCGATAAAATTTATGATTAGCTTTTGTGTGAATTGTCATTTGAACAAGTATTTGATGTGCTCTCTATTGGAATTTCACAGTTAAAGGTAACAGTTAGGCAGCAAAGCGCAAACGAACGCTAACCGCGGACCTAGGCGCTGACTGTGACAGCGACTGAGACAGAGACTGCGGCGACACATTGCTCGCGTTTTTATTGATTTGACAATTTTGTTTTGTGTGTATAACGTGCAGCAGCAGCAGCAGCAGCAGCGGCGGCGGCGGCGGCTTTAGATAACTGCAAATTGAACGTACACACATGTATTTATGTACGTATATATTTACATATATACAGCTGTATGCACATGTGTGTGTATGTATAAGAATAGCAAATAGCGAACAGCATCTCGCAACAGTGAATAATTTTAAATCCTTTTTGGTTGCTTCTTTGAAGGAGCAGAGGTAGAGTAAAAGAGAGGGCATAGAGTTCACACACAACTGACAAAAGAATATACGGTGGCCAGGGTGCACACACACATACATATATATACACATGCACAGAAGAGAGGCACAGACGCGTACACACACACACATGCAGCCTCGTCGAGGCAGACAGAACTTGCTGCTCTGCCTCTGCCTCGGTCTCGGCCTCTGTCACTGCTTTTGCCATGGGCTCTGCTCTGCTCTGCTCTACTCGCTTGGTTGAGTTCTCGCGCTGGCTTCTCCTCTGGCTGCTTTGGCTTTGGCCCAAACGTTTTGCTTAGGTTTGGTTTGGCATTTGTGTATCTGTATCTGTGTCTGTGTTTGTATCTGTATCTGTATCTGTATCTGTCGCACTTCCTGCGACCGCCAGCGTCAACGTCTTTTGGCCAATACATTGTTGTTGCGTTTCGTATCTTTTCGGTTTTTATTTCATTTGATTTTTTGCTTTCAGCTTTTTTGCACTAATAAATAAATATTGATATACACATGTGAGTGGAGAGCGCACATTTATACATTTGTTGCTGCTGCTGCTAAAACTTTTGTTCATCTATTTGATTCTCCCACTCACACACATACACACGCACATACGTTTAATTTATTTTTGTGGCGCACAGGAAATTTTTTCGTAATTTTTCTTAGCTTTGCCGCCCGCTTTTGGTTTTGGTTTCGGTTTAGCTTCAGCTTTAGCGCCGTCTGCTGTTGCCGTTGTGTTGCTTGTGCGACCGACGAGTTACCGAACTAAACTAACGAAACGACACCATCCAATCCAAGCCGAAGCCAAGTGCGAAGCGAAGCGATGGCGATGGCAACGGGCACTGGCAGCGACATCGACGCCGGCAGCAGAGCGCTGATGGAAGCAACAACAACGACAACAACAACAACACTTGCCAATGGCTTTCGGTTGGGGTGGTGTGGGGTGCGAAGTGCGGGATAGAGAGGGGGAGCAAAATAACGACGACGACGACGTCGACGACTGCTACGACGATTATATGAGAAAATTTATTCAGCATTTAACGAACGTGTTTGTTGTTGTTGATGTTGTAGTTGTTGCTGCTGCTATTTGAAATTGTGGGCGCAGCGCAGCGCAGCGACAGACAGACAGACAGACGAAGAAGGTGTCAGAGCCTGGCGGTTGTTAGGGGCCAAAGTGGAAAGCCCGGCAAGTAGACAAGCAGTCACTCCGAAGAGCCATTTGTATTGTTTCAATTTCTTTTTACATTTAAATATATATTTTGGAATTGGAATTGCTGCTGCCCCTACCGCTGCTGCTAGCGTTGCGGTTGCGACGCAGTGGTAGCGGCAGAGACAACGACGGCAGCGACGCCGTCGCTCATTCAAGTGCTGGTAATTAAAATTGCTACAATAACTAAATCAAATGAGCGTCGGAGAGCAGCTGCGTGAGTGAGTGAGTGAGTGCGTGCGTACGTTTGTGTGTGTGCGTGTGTGCATGTGGAAAAGGAACAAGTGAGAAATTAAGCAAAATGCATGGAGAAGCAGCAAAGCAACAAAAACTACACCACGCCAGGCGCGTGGAAGTGAGCAAGCAAATTTTGCAATGTTGCGGCTTGTACTTGCTTGTAGTCGTCATGAGTGAGTGTGAGTGAGAGCGAGCGTATAAGTGTGAGTCTGTGTGAGAGAGAGTGTAGAGTAATATAAATGAAGCTGGCTAAAGGTGTTCGGTTGTCAGTTTGACTGTCTTTCTGTTGATGCTGCTGCTGCTCTTCGCCGCTATCGCCATGTTGCTTTTATTATTGTTGTTGTTGTTGATGTTGTTACTGTTTCTCCTGCCGCTGCCAAAAGTTTTGCTGCGGAAATGCGTATTGCTGGCGCTGCTGCTGCTTTGGCTGCTGGCGCTGTTGGTGCGGAAACAGCGATGCAAATTGTTGAATAATGTCAAGTAAAATTGCGCGCATGATAAATGGAAATGGAAAATGGACGAATTGTGAAAGCTGGCAGCAAGATGCACCTACATATACAACTATATGAACGCACAGACATGCACATACATACATATGCATATGTACATATATTTACATGCACAAGCACAAACATAAGACTTTTCAATGCAATGCAATGTATTGCAGTTGACATAACAGTGCCATTCGGGGGCGTGGCATGCCATGGCTGACAGTGTGTACATTGAGGGAGGCATTCAAATACGATGTGTTTGTATGTATGTGTGCATGAGCAATAAAATACCCTTGCTCATACTACTCAAGCAGTGAGGTATATGCGTGCTCATATGTTTGCTTTTATATTTATTTATATTATAAAGCGTTTATATTTTTACACTTGTACATATATTATTTATGGGCATGTAAGTATGTTTGTGCCATGCATTCTGCGACAAAGTTGTAATGTTCCCCCAAAAAAGGGCATAACCAACAACAACAACATTCACTACAATAACAAATAAAAGCAATCGCGCGCTGCAGATGAATGCGCAGTCAGCGTCAGCGGCTGTAGCTAATGGAGCACTTTTGTTGCAATCATCGTCGTCGCCATCGTCGTCGTTGCTTTTGTAGTTGTAGCTGTAGCTGTGGCCAGTGGGCAGTGGGCAGTCCGGGCAGAAACAAAAGTCAGCTAAAATCTAAATAAAATGTGTACACAGGCGCGCACACATCCATATTCAAGTATAGCACACACACAGGCACAGTTATGCGCAAATATAACTAAAAGAATAAACAAAATCAAGCAAGTCGACGATTTAATACTCTGAATAATCATCGCGTCTGAGATGCATTTGAAGTGATCAAATAAAAACAAGAATAAATATTTATAAATATTTACTTATAGATATAAAATTTAAGGATTTACCTATATTATCTTTAATAATTCTTATATTTCTTACTAATTAAATATGTAATTTCAATAACAATTCGCAGGAACTGCAGCTAGTAAGTGTATGAAGCGCAGAGTGTTTTGGTGGACCTGAGTAAGAGAAATGAAATGTAAAGGGCAACAAGAAGAAGGACGACAACACGATGGAAACGCATAGTGCAATAGCAGTTAAGGGCATAGGCGGGAGGGGCAGGCACAAAAGGCAGTGCCTGATGTCGAACATAGTTGGTTGGTTGGTTGGGTTGACTGGCTCGTTGGCTGCCTCGTTGACGGGGGAGTGAAGTGCGAAGAGCTGCAGCAGAGGAAGACGGGGCAAAGTTGTTGCTGCAACAACTACAATGGCAGCGAGCTAAAGGCGAGCGTGCCAACTACAACAACAAGGATTACAATTCAAACTTGCTCGTCAGCCAGAGTTGCCGGCCTGCATGCCTGCCTGCCTGCCTGGCTGGCTGCCATTGCCGCGAGGCAATGAGACAGAAGGTATGGAGAATGAGAGGGAGAGACTGTGCAAAGAGTGCAGAGAGTTAGAGAGCGAGAGGAGCCGTGCCATGCCGTGTCGAGTCGTGCCGTGCAGAAGGTGGCATTGGCAACAGCAACAGCAACATCAACAGCAGCAACTACAACAACATGGGCTAAGTTTTGCTCTTCCTCTCTCCACTGTCCGATGCAGCAGCAGCAACAGCAGCACTAAAGAAGAAGAAGATGAATACACATGCATAAAAACTGTGCGGAAGAAAAAATTTATAAGTACGTGCGTGTCTTACTGCATGAGTATGTGTATATGTGTGTGTGTGCGTGTGTATAAGAGTATAAGAGTGTGCGTATGTCTATGTGTGTGTGTGTGTAAGCGCACATACCCTGCTGCCCGTGCTGTCGACGTTTTTGTGGCCGCTTTGAAATGAAAAGGAACTGCGGCTACTCCCGCTGCCGCCGTCGCAATAAAAAAAAAAAAAACAACAAAAAAAAAAAAAAAATAAACCCCCCCTAAAAAAATAAAAAAAAAAAAAAAAATTTTTTTAAACCACCCAAAAAAAAACCACCAAAAAATACCCCACCCCAAATTCACCTTTTCAAAATTTACCCCTATTCCACAACCAAAAAATCTAAAACTTTCTTTTTTCCCCTCTCCCAGACCTACTTCTCTGCCATTGCCACTGCTGCCGTCGTCGTCGGCGTCGCACAAAATAAATGAGAGCGAAGCGCGGCCAAAAAGCAGCGCCCAAAGCAAAGCCAAGCGAAACACAGCGCAAAGCCAACAAAACGAGCGACGTTTTTTTCCTCTCCCTCCTCCTCCACCACCTACTTCTTCTTCTTCTTCTTGTTCTTTGCTTTTGTTAATTTTCATCAGTTGAGCAAATGAGTGCAACAGCGCCCAAAAAGGGAAGAGCAAGAGAGCGAAGAACGAGGAGCGAGGAGCAGAGAAATATAACCAACCAAAGGCAAACGGGCAACCGCAGGCGAATTCAACTCAACTCAACTCAAACTTCAACTAATTGGCTGAGAAATGATTACTCAACACCAGAAACAATTCGTGGGAGGGGACATTACTTAAATCAAATTACCTTTAATGATAATTTGATAAATTGATGAAGAGCTCTTTATCAATGTTAGTCTAATTTAGCAAAGCTGTTGAGTTTACAATGCAAATATTCTAATTTAATTCGATGAATGAATAAATAAAGAGTAGTTCATTTTTGAATAGTGAACCCTAAACAAGAATGTAATAATGAATCGTAATAATGAATCGTATTCCACTGTTCATTCGTTTATATTTTGCCAGCTAAATACCTCAATACAACCAATATTTTATTAACCGTTTGACACACAACTTTTGTGTTTAGTTAAGTGAGTGATTTATTAACTGAATTTGTGATTTATATGCACATTACTGTTATATTTGATTGTTCGGTTTGATATGCTAATTATGGATGAATACTTGAATGTCAGTTTCATTATGATTATTAAAAAGATTAATTCATTTGTTTTAACTTGATTGTTTTCAGGAAAGCTTATACATTTACATTGTTAATTGAGAGCTTGAGATTATAAATGATTATATATAATATATAATAAAATAAATAAATAATAGTTTTACTAAACATAAATTTACAAAAATTGTATAAAATATTTATTTTTGTATCCCTATAATATTTGCATTTCACTTCAATTCAATTAAAAATATTTCTATATAATTTATTATTTAAAGCTAGTAACACAAAAATTGTAAATTGCCGCTGACAGGACTCACGATGCAACAATGCAACTGCAACGGAGTCCCGTAAATGAAGCGTGAGCCGTACCGTACTAATTGTTATGCGAGTCCTGCTGCCAACTGACATCTGTGCCGCATACTCGCTACGGCTGCAACTGCACGACAGTTGATGCAGCGTGCACTAATTAATTATTGATAATGCGATGGCTGCTGGCTGCTTGCTGTTGTTTCATCTGCCACGCCTCCCAGCACCTACACCCCCGCACAAGCGGATCCCGGGCAAGTTTTGCAAATTACAAGAATTTCCGCACTCACGGGGCACAGAAATAGATACAAAATGTGAATGTGTGTGCGTGTGTGTTTATTTGCTCTACTGCATCGTGTGTGTATCTAATGCAACTACAAATGTGGCAAGGGGATGGAGGCACAGTTGAGTGCTTCACATGGTGACAAACATCGTTGTCGTCCTCGCAGTCGTCTTTGTATAATTTCCACAATAGCCAAGAAAATGCTCCTCGCTGCGCAGATACAAGATGTAAGATGCACACACACACATATAAACATATAGAGCAAAGTTTACAGATCCGAGCAGTGCTGGAGCTGCAAGTGGAGAAGCTGCTGCCTGCTGGGTAGACCAACCTACGTTGCATGCAAACACAAGCTACATCTACAGTATTCCCCACTTATGTGGATACACATAGTCATAGCCACATGTGCGAGTCGTTTAATTCGTTGGATAACGGCCGTCAAGGCGAAGTCGTCCTCGCAGTCGCAGACGCAGTCACATTTGCTATAAGCAGCATTCAATCCACCCACCCACCTGCCTGCCTGCTCACTTCTTGTTACAACCAACACACTTACACACACACGCATACACACATCGGGTCACACTTGAACATTTGTCATGCCCATAATAAAGTACAGCGTAAAAGCTTTTGGGGTTGCGCTGCTCTTGCCTCTGCTTCTGCATCTCTCACTCCAGCGCTCTAGCTCGCGCTCTCTCTCTTTTCTTCACTCTCTTCTTCCACGTTCACTCTCACAATTCCAGTCAGGCAATCGCGTGTCCAGGCAGCAGCAACAACAACGGCAAATTCCACCCAAAGCCGCAGTCGCGTCAGCAGCCCAACAACAACAAAAGCAACAACAAGCAAAGAGAATAACGAGAACCGTTTTAGTTTCTTTTTTGTTTTCTGCTGTTTTTTCCTTACTTTTTTTCGATGATTTTTTTTTCTTCTTTTTTTTTTGGTGGCAACTCTCCACACAACAAAAGCGATTGGACAACAACCAGGGCAACCAGCTCGAAGTGTTGCCAAATGCTCTCTGATAAGGCCCATTGCAGTCGCAAGTGAACCCATTTTGTCGCAGCGCTTCCGGTTGCAGTATTGTAAAGAGCTTTGTGTTAGTTTGCAAATAATATGTACACACTCATACACACACACACACACACATAAATACACTCATACACATGTATGTATGTGTGTGTGCACGAGGAATAACTGTCCTTCCCTTACGCTAACAGCTTGCAGCTACAGAAGAAACAGTTATCTTTTTTCATTATTTTGTTCTTGTTTAGTTTACCCAATGCGAGATACCTGTTAGCTGTAAATATGTACTATAAATATAAAAAAAAAGTGTATAAGCAATTTTAAAAATAAAACTGTTTCATCAATTACATTTATTCATTTCATTGAAATATTACAAAATTATGAAACGGTGTTTTTTCCATAGAAAATATATATTTTTTATTTGAAATAAAATTAATAGAGAAAGGCACCACATAATATTAATCTAGAGAATTTCTTATTAACTTCTATTCTACATTATTTTTATTAAATTTTACATACATACATATATTTATACATATTTACGTGCATGTAAGGAACACATACATTTAATTACAATTCTGTACGCATTAGACAGCTACACAATTAAATTCAATCAAAAGAGCTAATTAAAATTGTTTTGTAACTCTGGTCCGATGAAAACGAGAACAAAGAACAGAGAAACAGAAAGAAAACAACAACAACAACATATTTTCCCCTCACATTCAAAACGAAAATGTACAAAATGCAATGGAATATTGTTTACCGTTAGCAGCGACGGCGACGCTGACAGCGCGTTACAAATAAGCACCCAACGAAACAACTTGTACTGCAGAGCGAGCGAGACAGCGACAGGAGATGGAGTGGGAGGCGATGAGGTCCAGTTTGGGGACTTTGCAATTCACACTCATCTTTAGCATTTGTAATTTTTCGTTGCTGCAGCTGCACAACATAAATTCAATTGTTGCCAATATTTTCAAAACGTTGCCAGAAGCAGCAGCAACAGCAACAGCAACAGCATCAGCAACAAAAACAAAAACAACAGCGGCATCATCATCAATACCGACAACAGCAAATTCAATTTTCATTTAACCATCGGCTCATCTATCCATCTATTCGAATGCCTATTGCTATCTCGCTCTGTCCCCCATTTGTGGCGTGTGATTTTTTGCACTTTCAACTGTGCAGTTGAAATGTGCTTTGCGTGTGTGAGTGCGCCGAAAACAAATAAAATGTGTGGCTGTGCATTACAATACAGTGGTAGGCGGGGGAGGGTGACACTTTTGCCCACCACCTTTCCAAACCCAATATCCAATTAGTGGGCAGCTCCTCCCCCCAAACTGACATCAGTCAGAGCCAGTTTTGATTCCCACTCTCATTGTTCCAACGGGCCTCACAACGTTTGCTTTTTATGGCCTCTCGATGCCGATGCTACTGTTGTCGTTGTCGCTGTTGTTGTTTTTGTTGCTGTCTGCATTCGGCATTTGCCATTTTGTGTGTCTTGCTGTTGTTGTTGTTCTGTCCCGAACTCTTCGCTTACGCTGCCGCTTATCTGCCATTAAACGACGCTGCTGCTGCTGCTGCGCTGCCCTCAACTGCACACTACGCTTCAGTTTGCTGTGCTCTGCTTTTGCTTTTGCTTTAGCTTAAACGTTCGTCGTTTCGATTTCGGTTGCCCGATGCCATCGCCGTCATTCCCGTTCCCATTTTGTACCCGCGCGCATCTCTCGAGTGGGAGCCCAAGGTGCAACATTGGCAACGGGCCTGGGCCTGGGCCAGCCAGACGCGCCGTGAAACAAATGGCAGGCACTGTAGTAAGCATGCACAAGCTCTCTCACTCGCATACACACACTCTCGCACACGCACACACACATGAATGAACACACATGTATGTATGTCTGTAAGTATGTGACGTTTCTGCCGCAGCCATCGCCACCTGCCATTTGGGGGCGCAGCATTTGTCGCCATTTATTTACACGATTAGAAATCGATTTTATGCGTTTGGATAATATTTCGAATGTAGAGAAACACATACATACATACATATGTATATACAACAATAGACATTGTGTTTGTATATATACATATGTGTACATACAAACATACATTCATACATAGAATGTATTGGTCGTCATTAAAATGATTTATGTCAAACATATCGAAATGAGGGTTGCGAAATCGATTTGTGCGTGTGTGACAACAAGGCGTATCACACCCACAATTACCTTCAACATTCTAGCAACTGTGCAATCTAAAAAAAAAAAAAAAGTAAAAATATCTAACAAAAGCAAAACAACTTAACTAAATATTACTATCAATTAAGTTAAGCCGTACGACTAATTAGCGCAGGCGCAAGCAGCGAACCGTTAATATGCAGTAATGCTCAAGTACAATCAGAAAGCTTAAGAATAATTGAACACAAACAAAGCTTGCGCTGGCCCTGCATTGGCTATTCGACATGCTTACTCACTCACAGAAACGAGTTAAAGCTAATTGATTAATAACTTTCGAACGAAAAAAAGCTTAGGCATTCGTTTAAACAACTACAACATTCACCAGTTCCAGTCTAAGCACACTGAGTGGAGGGGAACTGTGAGATTGGGCCGTAAAAGAAACGAAAAAATAAAATAAAAAGATGGCAAAATCCAAATTCAATCCACTTCGTGGCGCTGTGCCCGACATAGGCCAAATACTAGATGCCATATAACAACAACTACAATACACCCACATTGCCAATTTTAACACACATGCACACACACACACGCAGCAAAGTTCGTGAGCAAATCTCAAATTAAAGCAAGCAGAGTCAACGACGACGCAGCGTCGCTGCCGTAGTCGACGCTCCACTGCGTTGATGGATTGTAGCCCGCAAACATACACACACACATTTGTATGTATATAAATACACTCACGCATAGCCACGATGGGCCGAGAAAAATACAATCCAGTGGAATCGTTTGGCCGGTGACTCTTTCGGCTTGTCTTATGTTCCTTGGTCACCTCCCTCTCTCAATCCACAAACTCACTCACTCACGTGAGTGTGTGTGTGTCGTGTGCCAATGCTCATGGCGTTCACTGTCCCCGAGACAAAAAAAAATAACAAAACAAAAAATTACATACTCTCCGGAACGAAACGAAATGAAATAGAAGGCAAAACTCTGCTGCTGCTGCCAATGCTGCTGGTACTCTTCTTTTTCTTTGGTATATTATTTCTACCATATTTTTTTATTGTTTGGGGCGGTCGACTGTGCGTGTATTGGCTCTCACATTTTTTTCTTCCATACTTTACGAGAATCCGTTTCAATCCCTTTGTTTTTGAGGTGTTTAATTTATGTGACCCCCACCTCCTTTTATTATTTTTATTTTTTAAGGAAAAGGGACATTTCTAGTTCCGTTTCTCTTGTCACACTTTGTTCCATTGTTGTTGTTTCGCCACAGAGCACAGCAATATTCAGTTCCTCCCTACGAAAGGAATGAAAAATTGCGAGCCGGCAACAAAAAAAAAATGCGAATTCGAATAGAAATTGTGCGTAACACCCCACATTTTGGGGTAAAATTTGGTGAGCAATGCGGCCAAGCTGTTGTCTTGTTGAAAAAATTTACCTGTGTCAAGTAAAACGCTGCTCGACGGCTGCTGCTGTTGCTTATCGGCGTTCTCGTTTTGTTGCACACTTTCGTATTTTGCTTGTCTTCTTCTCTGCTTCTGCTTTTCTAACACACTCGCACAGAAATGAAATTTGGCGATTGCGTAGCTTTAGGCCAGCCCGCAATTCCCATTTGATTTTCATCGGCTTTCCCTTTTTTGGCAAACAATTTCATATGCTCAATTCACCTATTCCCCTTATTTTTGCCCGCACTCACATATACACAGTTTCGCGGGCACACGCTTATGCATACGCACACATGCACACGTCGATACGGGGCAATAATTTTCGCCGTGGGCGTTTTTCTTCACATTTGCTTTTAAAAATTTGTGTATTTTCTCATTTATGTCGCCACAACTGTTACAAGTGCAGCCGCCCACAATGCTTAACGTGCATCGTTTCACGACAGTTTTCACTGTTCACTGCACATAGTATTTGTATGTATGTATGTATATAATTTGTTACTTGAAAATAATGCTTGAAATTTGCAACACACTCTTTTCGCACTTTCGCACTGCCGTCAATAAATACGCGCGTGAACCGCACGACAACCGAAACGAAAATGAACCGATGCAATAATATGGCAACTGAAATGAAGTGGAATCGAGTGCGTCCGACGTCGGCAGCGCTGCCTAAAAGAGAGCGCGAACGAGCTGAACTTTGAGTGTAACTAAAACCAGAAAAATGTTTTATATACATACATATGTATATATTTTTTAAATTAAGTGTTGAGTGTATTTTGCATAATGAGACAAATAATTAATAAGCGTTTAACAACATTGGCAAATGAGATACAATATATTTTATTAATTTTATTGTTGAATTGATTAACATATGTGAGTGAAAAGTTTAAGTGCGAGTTGGAGTCGAATTTGAGACAAATGCGTGACTAAACTCAGCTCAGCATTCTTCTCTTTCATTTATTTAACTTCTTATTACATATGTATGTGTGGAGTACAAAATTTGGAAAAAATAAAACCAAGTAAATTTCAAAGGCACTCAATACCGCTGGAGATTTTATTTAACATGGGTCTGTTAAGTTATTTAACATTAATGAGCGAAGCAATAAATTGCCCTGCTTAACTCAAGCAAAGTCTGAGTCGTTTTTAACAGTGAACTCAAGCATTATTCAAATTTATTTTATTTTGGTATTCAAATTTATTTTGGTATTGCTCCACTGATATATACATACATATATATTGCGTGTAAATCTGGCAATTGAGTCCATCCCACCCGATTTTGTAATCTTCATATATGCTGTATCTCAAGCAATCTTAGATTTGGTATATTCATTTACAGTTGAAAGATCAGTTAACAATGGGCGTCGGTAAAATGTAATGCTTAAAAGTTAAAGGTCAGTGGATGCACCGCAAAGTAGCCTTTGCTCTTGGCCACCTGCTTGGACAGTCGCAGCAGATTGTTATCGTTGTTCATATAATTGCCATTGTAGATCTCCATGGCAAGGCGCATCACATCGTCGCGTCCCTGCGAGCAAATGGCCGTAGCAGTTAGCAGTTCGTGATCGGCCAGCGGCAGGCCGATGCAATAGGAGCGCGAGGCACGCGCTATACTCGCCCACATGGCATAGATAATGGTCGCTATGTTAGCCAGGCGCTGTAGCTCGTGCTGCCGCTCCACAATGGCGTTGCCATATCGTGTAAACATTAGCTCTACGGCCATGTTCAGACGTGCCACCGAGTGCTCAATGCACTGGGCAGGTGCCTCGAGTGTGGGATGCACATGCTCCGCCAGCCGCATGTTCGTCTTGGGACTCTCCAGGCTGGCCGAGCTCAAGAATTTGCTAAAAATCGTGCCGGGATTGAAGAGCGGATTGCGTAGCTTTCTCACGCCTTCATTCATGCGAATCTATGAGTGGCAAGAGAAGTGAATGAGATTACTTTGCTCCAATTGATTTCACTGCATACTCACGCCCGCATGCTGCAGCCCAGACAGCGCTATGAACATGCTCAATGTGGTCAAAGATTCGCCTTGCGTCCATAGCTGAGCACTGTCCCTCAGCGCCAGCTCCGCTGGCTGTCCGCTGTGCAGACTCGCCGGCCCGAGCAGGCTCAGGTTCTGCGTAGAGATTGCGTACAGCTGCTGCAGCGTGTAGTATTTCGTGATGGCAGTCTCCAGTGTTACATCCTGGTTGTTAAACTCGTCCATCAGGCCCGCTGTCAGATAGAGCATGCTCTCCATGGCGTATATGGAGCACATTGCCTGCGACAGGTCCACCTTGGTCAAATCCAAATCTCTGCAAGAATGAGAATATTAATTAGCAACAATTTGACTAAAGGATCTCCCTCACTTAAGACAGGCTGAGCATGAGGATACTCTAGCGGACAGGAGCTGTCCTGGCGTCTACCTTTCCACTTACTTGATCTGTACGCCGCATTGAGTTGTCTCCACGCTGAACTTTGTCAGGTGATTCAGCAGCCGCTTGGATAAGCCAATGCCCAGCAGAGTGCTGCGCAGTCGACTGAAACGCACCAGCTGCTCCGAGTGGCGATTGCCTTCGTAGGCCTGGCCCAATATCTGCTGACTGCTCAATTGCACCTGATCGAAGTGAATGCGTCGCATGACCGCCTCCCGGCAGCCGAAGGTGGCATGCGTCTCGCCCAGGCGCACGCCTGGCTGCTGGCCATCGACCAGAAATAGGGTCAGCTCACGTCCTAGTTCGCCGGTCACATTTATATTCTGCGTCTGTGCGAGCACAAGGAACAGTTGACGTGCACCGGGTGGAGCCACAACAACGAATGCCTTTTCGCCGTTAAGTGTCCAGGTTTGCTTTTCCAGATCGTAGATCGCCTGGGTGCCAAAGAGGTCCATTTCGGGCGGTGTATACTCGAAGATGGCATCGCTGGCTATCAGTTTGCCGCTGCCCAGTTCCGGCAGGTATTTCTGCTGCTGTTCCGGTGTGCCTAGCTCCCGCAGCATGTCCACCACGACGCGATGCGTCTGCAGGCCGAGCGCCAAGCTGGTGTGGCTCGACTCTGGCTCACTGGCTATGAGACTGGCGCTCCAGGCGTACCCCTTGCCGTCATAATCTGTGGGCACGTTCAGCCCGTAGAGGCCGAGCTGCTGCAGATTCTCCAGCGAGTGGGGCTGAAGAGGAGCCTCTGCAAAGTAATCCTTTACCGGCAGCAGCGCGTTTTGCAGACTGGCCATATCCTCACGTGCAATGACCTCTGGATAACCAAGCAGCTCGTTGTCCGCCAAACCCACAAAGAAGTTCTTGACCAGCGGTTCACGTGCCGGCAAACCTCGTTGCTCTGCAGCGCTCGCCTCCTCCGGCGCTCGGCTCTCCTCAGCCCATTGCTGGGCGTTGACGCTGCTGTTGCTTGTGGCAGTCGCTTTGCTGCCTGCGCTGCGCGCTAATAGAAATGTTCCGCATCTATTGTGATTTTTATTGAATATTCTAACAGCACGCGAAAACAATTGGTAGCGCATCTTGCATTAGGTAATGTGAATAGACAATAGAGATGCACATTCTGTATTTATATTAATTTGCCGTTTTCGATAGTAACTCGTTATCGATTTCTCGTGCTGCGGTATTTTTTAAAATTCAGTAGTATTACATATATTGAAGTCCAATTTGAATGAAGGCATAATAATATTTATATTTAAAATATTCATCAATTAATTAACTGGCTGGCTTATGCTCGTACATATGTATATAGATAGTAATCTAAGTCATCAGCATGTGAAGCTTTGCACTTGGTCTTCGACAGCTGGGGACTCACTGCTAAAGAAACTGTAAATCAGCTGTGAGAGAGCGCTCAATTGGATCTATTTCTGATTGGAATTGATGGAATGAAATGAAATGGAATTGCAACTGTGAGAGTGCGCGCAGTTTGAAACTTGAAATATTGCAGGATGATACGAGGAGTATACAGTAGAAATTCTTGATATATTATTATATGTTTCATGATATATAATTAACATTTGCCAGTTCCTTTAGTTAAAATTAAAATAAAAGCGCTTTGTTTATTTGCATTAAAAACACAAAACCCTTTATTTGATTCATTTTGTATATTGGTGTTATATAATTGCTATTGACTGGGCACATTAAGCTCTCTACTTAAAACAGTTAAACGAATAAAGAAACATTTGTTTTTGTTTTAGTGTGTTGTGTATTCAATTTGTTTTCTCTTTTTTCATTTTAATTTTTTATAATTAATTTTTTTTGCTGTTAGTTTCACTTGTTTGTGTGGAACTGTTGTCCTTTTTGTATATATTCTCTTTTGTTTTTGTTTTATTGTTTACTTTGTATACCACCTAGATTGAAAATTTGTTAATAGCGGTAGTTAGTTATACATAGTTATAGTCAGGTATCAATGGAAATAAGAGTTTAGTATTAGAATTTAACACAGTTGTAAGTATGTACACACGCAGACGTATATGGTGCATATGCCTATATCGTATACCAAGTGGTACACACACACAATCTAACTATAGCATTATTATTGAAGTACAGTTGTGCTTGAAAGCTGCTCGATTCAATTACGAGAACATATATACAGTATATATGTATATGTTTACTTGGCAAATGCTTCAAGCACTTATTGCATATGCAAGAGATTGAAAAAAAATAAAACAATCGAACAAAAACAAACTAAATTACCATTTAAATTGCATTTGTTGTAATGAACAAAAAACAAACAAACTAAATTTGTTTAATTGTGTTTAACTAAAGATCTATATATGTTATATAGAAATACCTCATCATCAAACAGCTCATATCGTATCACAGGCACGCTTTCAAAAAAACTCACTCATTACAAAATAAAAAATGAAGAAGAGAATTAGAAAGTTATTAAAATAATTGAGAAATTCGCAAAGAACTCAATTTCAATTTGATCAGAACTATAGACGAAGAATCTACGCTTGTAGATCGCACGCTACGCTAACAACAACGATCGATATGAGCTGGCTAACACACACACACACACACACACGCACACAACTTTCCAAATTTCTTATATCGGTAAACACTTCTAGGGACACATATTAAGAAATGTGAAACAGATTGAAAATTGTGTGAAAACATATTCATATTTGTAGAGATGATAAATTTGATAGGGCTTTTAGGATATCGAAACTGAAGCAGAGATAGACATAAAATCTCTAACAATTTATAGATTATTATTCTAGATTTAGCTCTGCTTAAAATATGTTTCTTGTCTATTAGCCAGATCTAATTTATGGTCAAACAAAATTGAATCAGTGTTAGAAGTTGTCTACGTCAATTGAATTCGGTTCTCTTTTAGATACTGATAGATATCCCATTCTTGTCACACACACACACTTATTCACTCATTCACACTCATTACTATATTCGTATTGCATATGATTTGTTGTAACTACTTCTTAGTATTGCTAGGCAGAGCTGCTGCAGCTGCGGCTGCTACTGCCGAGAGTTAGCTGCCCATATTATTGTGGACCTCCAAGGATTCAGTGTAAATTGAGATATTTCTTTTCTTTTTTTTTTTTTTTTTCTTTTTCTTTTTGCTTTTGTTTTGTTGTTGGCCCCTTCACAAACAGAGATAGAGTTAGGAGATAGAGATAGATAGAGAGTTGGTTGTGTTTAGCTGTACATCGAAATGTTCTCTTTCAAATTTTAAACTAGAGGCCTTAAAGTGACTTAAACAGAGGGCTAGGCTGGGCTGGGCAGGTCAGAGTAGAGTACAGTATAGTTAGAGTAACTAATGAAGCGGTGTGTAAATTGTCGGAAATTTGTCTCGATTTCCGCTGTTAGAGTTGCCTGCCTACAGTTGATATCTGGGACAGTGTTGCCAGAGTTGCCAGCGCACCTGCAGCTGCTTCCAGAGGCGTCGCATCATGTCGCCGCCGTTGCCACAGCTTTGGCCGTTGACACATGCCACGCCCAGAACGTTCAGCAACTACTAAATCTTGCCGGGACTCTCCTGTCGCGCACTGTAGCGCGGCTCCTGCGGCATCAGCGTGTCCGTCACCAGCTCATTGGCCGTCTCCACCAGGCCCTTGGCGTGCGCCGCCGCCGTATCGCAATCCGTTCGCCGTGAGATCAACAGCCGAATGTCCGTGTGCAGCGACAGGCGACCCGATCGAGACGTCTGGAATCTGTAAGCCGCAGAGATACCAAAATTGTAACATATTAATTGCATTTAATTGAGCTTAACCTAGTCGAGGTTTATCCCCCAGCCCCAAATTCAAATTTGTTCCATTCTTCTTGCTGCTTGCTTTCTTTTCATTTCTGCTTTCTGCTTTCTTCTTTCTTCTTTCTTCCCACTTCACTGACCTCAGGTGGATGGAGTAGCGCAATCGCTTCATCTGCTCGGCGGTAATAAAGTGTCCCAATTTGCTGGTGGTGCTCGTCGCTGCTGTCGGGCTGCTCGGCTCACGTGCACAAGGCTTTGGCTGTTGGTTCTGCAGCGCGATGCCATTGACACAGGCAGTCGCACCCGGCAGCTCCTCGGCCAGGATGCGCTGGCGTATGAACGTGCGATGCAGCGGCGGCATATCCCGCATGTCGTACGGAATGACAAACATCCGCACCACCGTGCCCATGGGATTCAGCAGCGTTGCCTGCACAGTGCCCGATCGCGGCACAAAGTAACCTTTGCGTGGCAATCGAATCTCGCACTGTAATGAGAGCCAAATCATTGAGAGAATCATTTAGTGTTTGGCCAATCAGAGATATCAAGACGAGGGTACGCACCAGGTAGGGCGTGCTGAGCGTCTCGCCGTGCAGCTCATAGAAGTACGAGGAAGCCGGAATGGTTAGCTGTGTGGGACAGAAGCCGCCTGAAGCGCCGAGCTGCAGACGAAAGCCCGCCACCTCGATCTTGGGCAGCAGACGTTTCTGCAGCAGCGACTCCTCCAAATTGCCAAGCAGCGGTCGGCCCCCGAACTGTGTGGCCAGGCGCGCACGCGACTTCAGCGGCGAGCCAGCCGGACTGCACATGCCCGACTCGAGATCCTCGTCCGACAGCTGCTCATCGGAGCCCAGCGAGCTGCGATCCGAACGATCGCTCAGATGTCTCGAGCGTCGCTTATAGAAGGCCGCCTGCTTGGCGAAGCGCGGCGACACGGACAGCGCATTGGGCAACGTGGGCGCCGAATAGGATTTCTGCACGGGCAAATTGCCAGCCACTAGCTCCGGTGGCGTCAGCAGCGACTGAGACTGAGACTGCGACTGGGATTGGGATTGGGCATAGGTGAGTGCTGGTGTCTCGAAGCAAAAGGCCAGACTGCTGTCAATCGTAATGGGCGCTGAGCTGCTGCTTCCGCCGCTGCTGCAGAAGATCGTGGTCAAGTTAACCTTGGGCAAGGCCTTGCGCAGCAGCGGCGACAGCAACGGTGGCGGTGTCTCCCTGTCGAGCATGGAACCATTGCAGTTCAGCCGCAGCTGATTCGACGCCTTGGCAGGAAGATTCGCCAACTGTTGCTGCTGCTGCTGCTGCTGCTGGGGCTGAAACTCCTGCAGCTTGAGCGGCACATGGCTGATGGGCGTCTTGAACTGCACCACAATGCGCTCATCCGCTTCTGTGGGCGTCTGACAACGCTCCTGGCCAGCATTCAATGAGCAGCGATCGATGTTGGGCGTCAACTTTGTCGAGGCGCTCTGCAAGGAGAATGAAAGAGGAATGCATTATGATTGGGCATATGAGTAAAAAGAGTCGTCGATTGATTTACCAATGCCAACTCCTGCTCCATGCTGTTGTCCTCGTCTTGGTCCACGCTGCTGCCGTCCTTGCTGTGCCCATTCGTACCATTTGACTCCTGTTGTTGTGGATCTCCTCCAGCCTTGCCATTGGCAAAGTTGTGCTGCGTCTTCTGGCGTTTGCACACCTGACAGCCGCTGCTTGGTGCCGGCTTCGCTTGATTGTTGTTCTGATTGCTGCGACTCTGGCCTTGCACTAAACCCACATTGAGATCGTTACACGTTGCTCCCGCAGCTGCTGCCTCCTCCTCCTCCTCCTCCTGCTGCTGCTGCTCCTGCTGCTGCTTTTGGCATCGGCTTGCGGTTCTTTGGCGTGCGCTGTATGGCCTGCAGCAGCAGCTCGGCCTTGCTGCGCGGCGTGCCGACAATGAGATCGGAGCTGCTCAAGCTGCAGCTGGATGTGTCCTCCATTTCGGAGGCACTCGTATCGCCAGCATCATCAGCGGCATGCCCGTTACCATGCTCGCAGTTCAGGCAGAGCAGCGTCTTCTCGCTGCCGCACTGCTGGCAGCTGCTCAGCGAGGTTTGTGTACCCGTCGAGATCATGGCAATGCGACGCGGCGCCGCCAGCACTGTGAGCGCCATTGCCTGTGTTTGCGTCTCCTCGTTGCCCTCGTCCATGGGCTCCATGGACTCTAGCTGCTCCGAGGGTTTGCGTTCACGTTTCTTGTCGCGTCGCTGCATTCGCTTGCGATACTTTTGCAGCTGCTTCTCCCGATGCCCGTCCAAATCATCCGCCTCCACCGCCGCCTCCTGTTGCCTGTTGCCCCCATATTTATTATCACAGCTGCTAGCGGGCGGCGTTGTGCTTATCACAATTCGTGCACCCAGCCCAGTGGGCGTGGCCGCGCACATGCCACCGCCGCCAGTGGGCGTACTGGCCGCCGGCACAGGTCGCACCACCCGCGGCTTCGCCACCGACGGCGACACGTGCGGCAGGCCGCCATTGAACCGGGGCAAACTCTTCACACAGACCGCCACACTGAAGTTCTCGGCGATGTTGACGTGCGGAAAGTTGTGCACATTCGCCTTGGCGCTGAAGCCGCCATCGTTGTGATTGCCAGTGCCATTGGCATTGCTGCAGCTCATATCGTGTGGCCTGATCCTGTAGAAGATATTAAGACGCGGCCGTCGCGTTCGAGCTGCTGCGGCTGCTGCTGCTGCTGCACCACTTTGCCCAGCCAGATCACCCGCATTGTTGCTGCTGCCGCTCGCAAAGATCACGCGTCCACTGTCATAGACCGAGGGATCGCATTTGCGCAACAGATCACACCAGGCCACGATCTGCGAAAAGTAAAGCTGGCTGCGAATTGCGCTGCACAGCGACGGCAGCGTCATTGTCGGCGGCGGCACTCTGCAAGAGTAGATAAGTTTTAGAAGTAGAACAAACAATGAACTGGGCATAGAGATTAGGGTCTAGGGCATTGCCTAAACACATACTTCTCCTTGCCGCTGATGATCCATTGCTCCAGCAGAATCTTATGGCCGGCTGGCCCCAAATAAACCTCGATGCAGACGGGCTCGCGGCGTGCCAGGATGGCCTCCATTTTCATACAGTGGGCACGCCAGCGGGAACACTGCAAAAATGCAAATGTTAGTCAAGACAGAGAGATAGAGAGTGAGACAGAGCCAACTCACGGTTATATTAACGTAAGACATATCACAGAAATGTTCCTCGGTATCAGCGATGGAGTCGCCCTTGGCGAGGCCCATCTTTCTGAGGAACTGATCACAGTGTGGCCCGTGTTTGGGCCGTGTGGTGCAATTGGAGCTGGAACTTGAAGTAGTTCCATTTCCAGCTGCACTGTTGCTGGCAGTGGCTGTTGATGTGGCTGCTGCACCTCCGACTACTCCAACTCCTCCTCCAGCTCCCACTCCTACTCCTCCACCTCCTCCTCCTCCTCCTGCAGTTGCACCACCCAACGTTGTCCGGCTGCAATTGTAATCCAGCAGGCTGGCCGCGCTGACTGTTGCTGTTGTTGTTGGCGAACCAAAGCTCAGGCCTAGACCCAAACTTAGAGGTCGCGTCTCGGTGGTCACAGCGGGTCCTCCCCGCAAACAGGTGGTGGCCAGCGATTGCAGCGAGTGCAATATATTATCCGAGCCAGGCGAGCTGCCAGCACTAGAGCTATTGTTGGTCAAATGCTCTCCAGCTCCAGTTCCCCCCAGTCCTCCCCCACCAGCCGTTGCGCCAGCTCGATTCAACATGACGCGACGCACAATCTCAAAGTCACCACGATCCGCATTCAGATCATTTATGGACAGCGCCACCAGCTCTGGTTCTGCGCTCATGCTCTGAGCCGCCGGCGACACCTGACGCAGCTGGCATAGCTTTTGCGTCCAGCGTTGATGTGTGGCGCTGCTGGCACTGGAGCCATTGCTGCCACTGCCACTGCCACTGCTGCTGCTGGTCTGTCCATAGTCACAGTTGTATCCATATCCATATCCCTGAGCCTGGCTATAAGCGGAACGGGGCGTTCCACTGGCCATTGCATACGGATTCGTTGTTATATTTATGGCAGCCCGTGATGTGGAGGGGCGTGGCGAATGGCGGCCGCTGCTCGACGCTGACTGATTTTGATGTTGCGGCTGCTGCTGCGGCAGGTGTGGTTGTTGGTACTCATCGTCAGATATGGGCCTGCCCTCCAGTATGAGCGAGGCCAGGCCCAGCACAATTGAATTGTAGTTGCTTTGCTGTGCTGCCGCCGACGATGCTGCTGCCGCTGCAACCGCTGCTGTGGCAGCAGCAGCAGCAACAGCTCCGCCGACAGCAGCAGTTGCTGTGCCTCCGGCTCCATTCTGTGCCAGGCCAGCGGCTGGCGGTGAGTTGGTAACGCTTGTGGGTATCATATGGTGGTGGTGGTAGTGGTGGTGTTGTTGGTGTTGTTGCTGCTTCTGCTCCTGCTCCTGCTCCTCCTCCACTCTCAACAGGATTCTCCTCTCGCTTGTATACTTCTGCTGCGCCTACTGATTCTCTTCCCCTTTTAGATGTGGTTGTCGTCCTCTCGCACCTGCACCAGAAGTACACTGCAAATACGGAAAGAGAACAAATTGTGTCTGATTAGTTGTGAACGACTTGCAAATGAACTAGTGAATTGAACTAGTAAATAGTAATCAGTTTCTCAGTGACTCAATTGTATATAAATTATATAAACAAATTAATAAGAGTCAGTTACAACGTTATCTATGCTGAGTTAGTCAATTGTTTATTAATTATTCCTACATGAACTAGGTCAGAAGAACTGCATAACTGAGCCAATTCAGGCTATAATTATATATGAGCATATTCATAAGCTATTTATGTTTAAAAATTTATTAATCTTATTATAAAATAAAAATTGCTAGCCCCACTTCATCATTTATTTCTCAACATTTCATAGATTGCAAGAGCCCAAGCTTAAATTTTTTCATTTTACAATCATGAAGAGTTTTAATATTGATTGCAATGGTTCAACACATACACACATAGCTAACGTCTATGTACATATATGAGAAGACAAAAAAAAGTAAATACAAATATACGAAATGGCATTGGGAAAATGCAGCTTGAATGTCACCAGCTTTTGGATGGAAACTAGGTCAACAGAGGCACCCTGTAAGTCAAATTGAATTATGCTATGAAGGTCCCCCTGTATACGCACACATAAACATGTATAAATACGTATATACATATATACTATGTATATATCTTCGTATATATTATATAAACCGATAGAAATTTACTTTGGCCTAGATCCTGAGGTTCTGTTGCATATGCATTATATGCGTTTCGCTGTAGACGGCGACATACTAACACGGCCTCAAAAATGTGGCACCAAAAAAAAAAACCAGGCAACCAGGTCGTTACTTAATCAGGCAGCTGTTGCTATGTCAGAGAACAGCACAGCGAAACCAGAAACAGAGAGGGTGGGAGGCAATATGCATTTGGCTCTGCAGCTTTTCAATCTGCGAGTAGCAACAGCACATGTTGCTAACGGTGTGACGTCATTTAATATAGCAGAAGCTAGGCTTAGTTAGCAACATGCAATTTTTTGTCCATATAAACAATTTGCTATGTTTCGAAGGTCAGACAACAGAGGAATTGCAACAAAAAATTACTTAAGTCGCGCTTGGCAACAAATGCTCAATACAAATTGCTAAAAACAGCTGTTCAGTATTTGTGTTAAATTTTTTAAAGCATGTGTTGCCCAACACGTTGGCAACATGTTCTCAAAACCAACACAAATGTCAGAGAGCACGCTTTCATCGCTCTCTGCCTCTCTCTGCCCAACACTGTGTGTGTGAGTCGCTCTCTGCCTCTCAGTCAACTGGTAAACATGTTTGTCTTTACTTTTGCTTTTGTTTTTGCGTTTCTTCTTGACCTGCATACACAATATATAACTAGCGCGCGAGACGACGCTTATGTGCCTGTGTGTGTGTGTCTGTGTTTCACAGAGTATAAACCTTACAGAAAGAGAGGCAAGTGCTTGAGTGAATACAAATGTGAGTGTGCGTTTGTATGAGAGCGCTGTTAGAAAACATATGATTTTTGTATTGGTTGCTCGCAATCAGTTGGTAATGTTTGCTCACACGTATTTTGAGCGTAGATGTGAGCGTAAGCAGTTTTGTTTATGGTCGCTCGCGTCTACACACATATATACATATACACTTGGCCCACAATAGACAAGCATTTACATATATGTATGTATGTATGCACACACTCACAGACATAACAGCTCGTACGAAAATGAGGGCAAGCGAATGGAACGTAACAGTCCAAACAACAAAAACCGCAAAAGTAGCACCAGCGGAGTTTAATAATATTTGATTACATTATCGCATTTTCGCTTTTACTCATTTTTTGTTCCTATTTTTTTACTTTTTATTTTTGCATTAATTATGATTTCTTTTATTTATATTTTTATTTACTAGGTCTATGCATGTATATTCGTATGTATGTTGTATATACATACATCTGAGCACATGTGTGTTTTTTTTTTTTTTTTTTTGACCAGGAAAGAGCCCGATATAAATCATTTAAAATATGACGCAGTTGAAATCGCTTACAGCTCATGGCGGAACGTAACAAAATGAAACGTGGCAGTTCGCTAGAGAAACTAATGGAAGTGGGAGGGAAAGAAGAATTGCGACGACTGCTTGTGTGTAAATGTGTGGGTTGCTAGCTGAGATGAAGTGAACGGCATTTTGGCAACATACTTAATCAATTGCACTTTTTGTTTTCATTGTGAATTAATTAAATTTCGCTTTGGTCGCCGTCCTTGGCATGCTTTTGATTTTGCAATAATCGTTTGTGTGTCAATGCATGTGTTGTATCTCTTTCTTGCTCTCGCTCTCTACGTACATGTACATAATATATGCATACATGTACATATGTATGCATGTGCAATTCATTTTAGCTGAGTGCGTTCTGCCTATTTAATGCACTTTTTTTTAAGCGCAGTGCAAAATTTGCATTTTGGTATTTGCATTTATGTATTTGATTGAAATATGTATTTATGTATGGGTGTGTCGTTATGCAAAATTACGGAAAGGAAGAAAAGCTAAATATATTTTGTTAAAACAACAGTGAAAGGTAAACTATGTGCGCACAGCTATACAAAATGGCACACACATACAAAAATATATACAAATATACCATAATAATGGCTTGCACCGTCGCTAGATGGCGCTGCACTCAACAAAAACCAGTTCACTATTGTATATTTGAAAAGCAAAAAGTGTTGCAAAACTTTGGAAAACAAGTTCCGACTCTGTCGACGCCGTCGCCATTGCCATCACCGTCACCGCCACCGCCACTGTCGCTGCCGCAGTCGCAGTCGCCTTTCGCTTGGCTGCTGCTTCCTTTACATTTGGCTGCCATTTGATTATGAAATGCGCCAAAGGCAGCGGACGCCCATGTCCGATGTCCGATGTCGGCGAGTGCAGCGACCAAGCGTCAATGATATGGAAAAGTTTCCAAGTCACATCCATTTTGTCTACTTAGTCACCGTTTGCTAAAATGCGTCACAAGAATTTATATTCAAACATACATATGTACATATGTATATATGTACATGCATATACATATGTATAGGTTTTCATATTATTGCATTTAATTCTCAGTTCATTTTTCAAAACAAAAAGTCATACGAAAGACGGAAGTGTCGCATCGTAATTAAGACAAGTCGACAATATACATATATCGCATGTTACATCACACAATGTCTATGTACATATATATATATATATTTATACATTGGTATGTGTGTATGTGTCTTTCGCTATCTTTCTGTTATTTTCACTCATATTGAATGCCATTTTACACGCGCTGGCCAATTATTCAAGCATGCGAGTGTGTGTGAAGCCCGCAGATGACTTTGATTAGACAATAGAGCTTTTCAAATCGCTGTTGACCTCGTTGTCGACCTTACAAAGTGCCCATGTTACAAGCTACCCATCCATCTATCTATGTATCTACATATCTATCTATGTATATGCACCCATACATACATAAATCTTTCCGTGTAGTACATACATTAATAAACATATGTGTATGTGGCTACACGTGTGGCGACAACCCTCTTTGCCGCCCTCTTTTTGGTTTTCACAGCTGAGCGACCGTTGCGTTTGAGTGGGCGCCTCCAGAGGGCGCACCTTCCGATACGGGGTTCGCTTTGAAGTGTAATACAGAAACAATAAGTGTATATACACAAATATACATACTTATATACATATGTATGTAAATACATATGTATTTATATAAGTATGTATATAATATCATAGACAAGGGAGGCCATAAGTAAAGGCGTTACACGACTTTTTGCTGGCTAAAAAACGTTTGATACCGAAATCTCAAGGCTTTTAAATTCGACAAAGAATACGAACAAAATTAATTTGTCGCAACGGAACTTTAATACCCTTGCATACATATAAATGTAATTACTATAGTAATTTAAACTTTTTTCTCTAGCAATGCACTTTTCTGCATTCGATATAATAATTGAACACTTACCTTTCGCTACTTTGTTAAAATTCCATTATTTTTGCTTTGTTGCTGCAATTAGAATGAGAGAATGAATGTTATTTAATTGCAGTTAAACAAGGTTACAATAAATATATTGTATATAAATTGAGAATTGTGCACATTTATACACGTGTACATAATGAGGTATTGTTTAGATATCGGCATTATCTGTGTTCATTGAATGGGGAATAAATTAATTTCAGTAGAAAAGCTTAAATATTCAATTGATGCAAGCTGAGGAGGCACCCTGTTTCTTACACAATGCTCAACAAAGAGTTACATGGCTTCGCTCTCTCCCTCTCTTACACATTTACTCTCCATAGCACAGACATATACACATACACAATCTGAGCGTCGCGTCGCGTCGCTCACATGTGCGCAGTAAATGGAAAAAGCAAAAACACAACCACACGATTAAATTGTAAACAAACGCAAGGCATCAGCAGCAGCAGCGACGCCAGCAACAACAGTCGCGTTTACTTTTGCTCTTGCTTTTGCTCTTCCTCTTTGTCTGTAACGTGAGCACGTGAGTTCGTCTCGCTTCCACAAATTGTGGAAGGGGAACGTCTCCAGAAGAGAGGTGAACGGCGACAGGACAACAAGACGCAATTACTTACAACTGTGTGTCTGTGTTTGTGTGTGCGTGCTTGCGTTTTATTTTTAGCCAAAAAATTCAAAATGCTGCCGCTTTGCAAATCGAGAGCAAACGCACATTCACGTTCTGAACTGTGAGCTGAAGCAACGTGTCGAAGAGGAGCAAAAGCAAATGACCGCTCGCTCGGTCGAGCCAAGTGTGTGGAGAAGTTAAGGAAAGAGCCAATGCCTCCTGCGCATTGAACGATTTTATTTTTACTCGTTTTTCTTTCAGTTTTTTATTTTATTTGATTATGGAATACCAACAATATTTTACAGTCGCTTTTGCTATTCTGCATCGCACACACACACACACACACTTTCTCAGCTCTCTGCTCATTTACATTACCAACTGCGCACGTATAAAATTACACGCGATGCGACGCATTTTTGAATTCTTGAGTGTGTATGTATGTGTGAGTTGTTTTTATCGCTCTTTCATTTTATTTTACAGTTTTACAGTGCCCAATACGGCAACAAAAGCTACAAATTGGCTCCATAACAGCAACAAGATGAAAGCAAATAAATTTAGTTTATGCATATGTATGTTTGTATGTTAGTATATGCATATACATACATATGTAATGTATGTATGTATACAAATGTACATAAGATAACAACAGCTGTTTGCTGCCTGTTTTGTTTTTTGTTTTCATTTCGAGTCTCGCATTTGATTGCCCATTTTTGGGTATTCTCTTATCTATCGTCTGTACACGCATACATATATACGTAGATTTGTGTGTGTATGCATAATAAGTGAAAGCTGTAATAAATCTAATTGGCATTTCGATTTTAAAACAACTGTAAAACGTTTTGGTTCGAAATTAATGCGACCCAGTTCAAATGCTTACTGTATTCAAGCGCAATCGGAACAATTTTGTTACTAGTTCGTCTGAGCCCAGCTTGAACCGGTTCGTTTGACGATTGTGTTTGGATTAACCTTGACGATCAGCTAAAATCAGATAAAATCTTTGTATGCGTGACGCTGATGTTGCGCAACTGGACGCTCTATTTCTAAAGTTCTTATCGTCGCTGCGTGTTACACAAGGCCAACGGCTGCTGGAGTTGATGTAAATCAGCTAACCAAAAGCTAGCACCAATAGCAACTGTTAACCAAAGATCTAACTAACAACTGCACGAAGTGGCTTATTCGTATGTTCGCACCTGCGACGTGCCAGCTGATTATGGCTCAAGTTGGCAGCGCCGCGCCTCAAATCTTGACAACTTGATAAACGATCCACGTTTCATACGTGTGTATGTATGTACATATACATACAATGTATAAGAGTGAGCGAGAAAACACTAACAAACAGCAACTCTACTCCACAATTAGAAAATGTGTGTCAATTATATTAAAAAAAAAAAAAAAAAAAAAACTCAAAAGCAAGTATTTTTCCTGACTTCACACACACCCATAGTCTCTCCGACACACACACACATACATATATGCAAGTAACTTGAGGGAGGGAGTGGAGCGAGCGAGCGAGCCAGAGAGTGAGTGAGTGAGTGAGGCAAGCAGGCGAGTGAGCAAAAGGCAAGAGCGATATTTGAATTGCTTTTCTGTTATTTATTTGTTATACAAGCGGAACGCCAACGCTGAAGGGGGCGTCGCATAGTCTCCCAGAGAGTTTCTCTGTTTGTGTGCATTTGTATATGTGTGTATATGTATGTGTATGTGTGATCTGCAATTATTCAACTTTGACGCTAACTGCAGAGC
This sequence comes from Drosophila aldrichi, assembly GCA_035045965.1. Taxonomy (NCBI): domain Eukaryota; kingdom Metazoa; phylum Arthropoda; class Insecta; order Diptera; family Drosophilidae; genus Drosophila; species Drosophila aldrichi. The sequence continues at coordinate 386,288 of JAWNOM010000368.1, read as the reverse complement.
TTAACCGCGTGTGTCACTTTATATTATATATATATACATATGTATATATATTTATATACGTGTGCGCATGTGTGGGTGGGCAAGCTTATAAGCTTTGGCTATTACGCTGTTATTGCTGTTCTATGCCATTGTATTACGTCACCAACACATGCGCAACGCACAGCTGAGTGCCTGCCTGCAACAACGTCACACAGTTCGCATACATGCGCATGTAAATAATTTAAAACATACATACATACATATATGGAAAATAAATACAAACCTTTTATCTCAAATTGTTATTTTTTGAACACTTTTGCTAACTGCGCTTTGCTTTCAAAACTTTTGATTTTTATTTAATTTTGAATTGTGCCTTGCATTTTCAACTGTTCCTTTTTGTTTGCATTATTTTAACTCTTCACCGTGTTAGTTTTTTGTCGCCGTTGTTGTTGTTGCTGTCGCTGTTGGTGTTGCTGTTGCTGTATTTGCTTTGTTTTAGTTCTTGGCGGCTGACAACGGCAGCAGCATTCCAAATGTGAACGTAGCATTTGAATTTTCAACGGTTTTGCGTTGCGTTTTTAACGTGAACTGAAATCGACTCGAACTGAACTCAACTGAATTGAAATGAATTAAAAGAGGACGTTTGCTTCACGCATACACACGCACACACTAATAAACAGTCGTATCAGTCTCTTTCTCTCTCTTTGCTGCTCAATGTCTATATGTATGTATGTACTCTACACGAGAACGCGAAACAAAACATAAAAGAAAAAAGAAAACAAACGTCAGCAGGCAACTGCGAGAGAGTGGTCAACTTTGCACTGGGCACCTGGGCGACTAAACGCAACAAAAAAAAATTTATTGAAAAACTTGTTCACTGCTTCGAATTTAATATTTGGCTGTTGAGTTCTTGCTGTATTGCTCAATATATATATATATATACATATATATATCTATGTATACGTATATATTTTAGTCTCTTGCACTTTTGCTGTGGTATACCAGCAGCCAGCCAAGTTTTAGCTTGCTTCGATGGAGCTTTTGCTTCACTTTGCTTTGCTTTGGCTGTCTCTCGTTTTTGGACCTCAGACGTTTTGATGTTGTCGCTTACGCTGTCGCTGCTTGAATGAACGCCAGCGCTGCCAGCAACTTTCTAAAACAGCTGAGCGAGCCTCAGCCCAGCCAGCCAGCCAGCCACACGACGGCAGCAGCGAAACACACGCCAGATAAATACATATGAAGGTATATACGCTGCTTGCTTTGTTGCTTGTATATATGTGAGTTGCTTATGTACCAAGCGAACGTGCCTTATGTACATTCATATATGTGTAGCCTGTGTGTGTGTATGAGTGTGTTATGTATTGAAACTACGCCGTTCATTTATTTATATACACGTTTATGTAGCTAGTTTTGGCACGACAATACGTATCGCAGACACTTTACGTTGCTAGCAACATATGCTGCCAAGATCAACAATGTTGCATCAACAATGTTGCTGCGCATGTATACAAAAATCATATGGGATTTCCACTCGATTGAGAGACAGAGAGCCCAAAATATAAGAAGCAGCACGTCAAAACATATGCGCGACAAGTAAAAAGGAAATGAGTATATGTATATTGTGAATTCACGTATGTACATATAAAGGCAAATTGTTGGTGGTGTTCGTGATAGCGTTTCAATAACAAAACCATGCAGACAACGCGATATACATACATACACACAAATACATATATGCATACATACATACAGCGAACCCGTTTCCATATGTTAGATAGCTGCTGCTGCTGCTACAGCGCTGCTGCTGTCGAGTCGTTAAGTGCTGATGTTGCTTTTGCTTTATATACTTATTCTTGTGTGCATGTACATATGTATGTATGTATGTATTTGGCAGATTCTATTTTCTGAGTGTGGCTGCGTGTGTATGCGTAGTTGAGTACTTGTTGGCTCCTTACTTGCTTTGCCAAGCAAATAAACATCGCAAAAACGCATGCGCCGCCGTTAGTGACCCAGACAACAACGGCAGCAGCAAGGTTCAATTCGATTGATGTTTATTTGATTCTGTTTCTTTCTGCCATTCTTCGGCCATTGTTTTGGACTGCATCAACGACCTTATCAGCAAACACCCACACACCTACATACATATGTACCTACGTGCGTACATAATTTATTATTGTTTTTCTCATCGGCCAAGCTGATATGATATGATTTGACTGCGATTTGTGCACTGCTACGTTCCGTTCCATACTGTGCACTGCACATACATATATACATACATACGTAAATAAAATCACTTAACGGCAAGACCAAGCGCTAACTTTAATGACCCAAGCAACCAAAGTCGGAGGACATGCGACAAGAGCGTCGCGACAACAAAGACTCAAAAAAAAAAAAAGCAAAAGCAAAGAGCACAAACAAAGAAAATGCTCAGCGTGTTCTTCTTGTCTGGGTTCTCTTGTCTGACCCGCCGCGCTCTCCTTACAATCCATAACACACTCACACACACATCCATGTATGTACGTATGTATTTATTCTGTCTGTCTTCTGCTGTGCCAAAACAGGAAAGCAAAGAAATTGTTGAACCCTTGAATTTGGGATTTGTCTGCCTTGTCGTCTGCACACACACACACACACGCACGAGAGGGAAGTTTTATCAGTATAACTATCTGCATATATTCATATAAATGTATGTATATATGTAGTTTTGTGTACAAAAAGTATATGTATATGATTTATTATGCTTATTTATTGTATTTAGATTTTATGTTTTGTTTGGCTTTACGTTCTTATAATACAAAAAGGACATACGTTTGAGATGTGGATATTTTTAAATTAATTTCATATTTATTTTAGAAAAATAATCTCTTTAAAGAGATCACTAACAAGTTAATTTATATAATCTTCAAAATATATTGTGTAAATTTATCTTTGTGTACAAAAAGTACTGCTAATAATTTTATAATATTGATAGGACCAATTCACCAAGAGTTAGTTTTAACTTCTGGATGTCGTTTATATTGATTTCATATTAATTTTAGAAAAATTATCACATTTACCAAGTATATACACATAAACAAACGCATATATATTCTGTTTATTTTCGTTTCTCGAATCTTTATACTGTCTACTTTGGAGAGTGAAAATTTGAAAAATGTATAGTTTTTCTTGAATTTGTCTCGACCCTAAGGTCGCTCTCTTAGCTTATCGAGCTCTATCGCGAGATGACAAATATTGACTGGAGTGTTCCTCATGTTACGTACTTAGTAGTACAAATAAAACGTGTTCCCACAAAAAAAGAAAGAAGACAACAAAATAGTGAGAATACTGCAGACCGAAACGTTTTTCAAAATTTTCCATGATTAGAGAGAAACAATAAAAAGCCAACGGTATAAAGGTGCGTCGCATAGATCGCAACTGGTTGACGAAAGCGAAACAGCGAAGAAAGACAACAAGAAGGAGATGAACGGAAGCAGTTTAAAGATTAAGTCACTCAATCGTTCAACTTAAAATATCCAATTAAACTATAAACAAAAAACAATTAAACAGAATTGATTGAGAAAATACTCCTATGAATTGTTGATAACAATGCAATTTTCTTCTATTTGTGACTTTGAGAAATAGGAATATTAAGAAAATCAAACAGTTTGCCTATTTATACCTATAAGTAAATATTCAAATATTATATTTTTTGTTCGCTTAAATAAGTTAATTGCTTATTTTCCACTAACATAAATGAGCACACACTGTTTTAGTTTTGTCTCTCTCTCACTGTGTGTGTGTGTGTGTGTGTGTGCATGTGGGGGGCCATGCCAAAAATGTTGCTAGCTCGCGCACTCATTTCTGTGCTCTCTTGCTCGCGCTCTATCTCTCTCTCTCTGTTTCTGTCTCTCTTTTTACTGGCAGCACTTAAGCTTCACAGCTGCTGAAACTGTCGTTGTTTCTGATGAGCGTTGGGGGTTGAGAGTATAATAGGTGTTGATAAAAGACCGCGCTTCTTTCTATGTGTGTGTTTGAGTGAGTGCAAGTGTTTGTTGGCTGCTTCGCATGTGTATGCGTGTGTGTGTGCATATGTTTGTATGTGCGCAGTTGTTTTTAATTATGGCGATCAGCTGTTTTGACAATCAAACGGTTAAAAGCCTTACGAAAGCGAAGATAGAACAACAATAAAATGAACAGCAGGCGGCATAATTGCGTTATATGTATATGTATAATATTGTCAACTATGGTGCTATAGGTAAACGTGAACAACTTTGTAATTATGTGTATATGTGCGTGTGTGCCTGTGTGTATGTAATCATTTGTGTGGGTGCCTTATTTACCATAACTTATAAATTATAGAGCTTCTACTTTTGTTATGGTCCGCACGTTGCTATAAATGTGAAATTGTATAGAACGCAATTGTTCAAATTGTTGTCGATTCTATGTATATATATATGTGTGTGTGTTTGTATTGCGACCATTGGACTGCCGCTTGAGATTGATTGCGAGCAAATATAGACACTCGGCAGACGACTGTTATACAAGGGACGAGTACTGTGTAAATAAGTTTCTATGTATGTAACTAAAAGGAATATATAACTACATACATACATACATACATATCTGTTCACGCGGATATGCACGTTGTATACTTATGGGAGTCACCCCCGACAAATGTTTTTTCTCGATTTTTCTTTAGACAAACAAAGACTTTACCCCACCTGAGAAACCTTTTTATTGTGTTCCAAAGATTTAATTCCCTTACAAATATATCACATTATAAACTATTATGATATTAAAGTGGGGGACGGCGATACTACACTTTTAAGTGTCTTCTACAAAACCAGTCAAATTAGGTGTGACTGATTTTAATTATTTCGCACAAAAATTACCTAAGACTTTTATGAGTCATTTATGTTGGCAATAAATATTCTAATATATAATTCAAATAGAATTTTACGACTATACAAGAAATATATAAACACACAACATGCATATGTATATCCATAATAAGATATACATACCTACGTATGTATTACTCTTGTAAGTATGTAATATTGTTAATTTGGCAACAGTAATAAATCACTTGTGACGCACTTAACATTAACTTGGCTAACAAAGAGCCCAACCATATTTAACATTAAGCGGAGAAAAGAGTTTTCAAATTGAATTCAATTTTGAATGCTGGCATCAGTTTTAATGAAATAAAATGAGACGAGACGAGTTGAGTCAAAGAAACGGGCGTCATCTCTTGTCGTGCGATGACTCCATTCCGTTTATTTTTGTAAGCACAACAAAAATATATGGATGTACATGTGTGTGTGTGTGTGTGCTTGTGTCTCTAAGCAAATTGTTTTGTGCTAACGTGTTTAGAGAAATTCTGTGCGCATGTGTGTGTATGTGCGTGTGTTTGGGTATAGAAATGAAACGCAAATTCCACCAAAACAATGCACACGAATATCAATCAAAGCAAAATCGTTGAAGTCTGCCAGCTAACCCCCTACCATTCCGTTATACAAGTTAGATGAGAACATAGCTTAATAGGAATAACAAAAACGAGAAAAGAAAGCATTGTTGTAACTGTTATTGAAGGGAGCCACGAGACATCTACATACCAGTCCTTCACACTGCCCATCTCTAACTCACAGTCATTTCACTCTTTCCCTTTCCCACCGTCTCTCTAACACAAAGTGCCGTCCATCAGCTGTCTACATTTTGGTGGGTTCAATGGCTCTCTGGCAACGCTCAAATGTTACGCTCTTTATTTTCTTATTTTCTTTTTATTTTTTGCGCACACGTTGTCCAAAGTCATTCAACCCAAAAACCAAATAACGTAAAATAAAACGCAAAAGGAGGAGAGCGACGGCGACGGCTGCGGCTGCGACAGCAACGGAACGGGAAGCAACAGCAGCTACAGAGCGTCGGTGCTGGCGGGGTCACTGAGCGAGTTCACTCTCCCTCTCTCTCTCTCTCTATCACTCTTTTTCACCCACTACTCTCCTTCGCTTCCCCTTATTAGCTTAGCGTCCGTTAAACAACAACAACAAGTAGCAATGGGGTAAAATTTGAAAATATTGCGTAGCATGGGTCTCCAAAATAATAAAGCAAGTTCTGCTATTGCTTCTACTGCTACTGCGATTGTGGGGAGTGTGACCAGCCTCCCTTAAAACAGAAAATGCAATGCAAATAACTCAAGAGGCTTGATGCCAAGCAAACTCAGGATGTGTTCATTGAAACTCATTTAGAGATCAACTCGCAAAGAGAGGGCAAACTATATGTGTGCGTGTGTGCGTGTGTGTGTGTCTGTGTGTAACAGCTCACCTAAATGTCTGTTAATTTCTAGAGCAGTGCAGCACACACACATACATGCACAAATGTTTTCATGCGTCGTTGCTGATGTACATTTTTGTCAACAATTTTCCATTTTTTTTTTTTTTATCAACTAAAACTAATATATGACCTCCTCCACCTCCGCGTCAACTGTCAGATTATCAGTAGAAATAAAACTGGCTGGCAGTATATGATAAGCTTAGACCACTGTGCGTTTTATATTCTGTTATCTGGCCCGCAGGCCCATATAAAACGCAACCGCAACCGCAACCGCAACCACTTGGACATTGACTCAAAATGAAAGATGTGTTGAAAATGTAATTGAAATTAGCATTAACATAAGCAAACATGTAATCTGGCAACACCATACGAAGAATGTAATTAACATTATTCTGTTTATATTTTACTCTTTATTAAACCTTTAACCGAACCACAACGTTTTTACTCTCGCTGGCATTGCAAAGCAAACATCAAGCCAAATATTTCTAACATTGGTTATGGGCCCAGAGTAATCGCTATTCGGTTTAATATATATGTAAAAGTGTCTAAGAGCAAAGAGTCGTTTGTATTTTTGCTTAGTGATCAATAGTTAATATCGTGCGCGAATTAACGCGGAATTGCAAGCAAAATGAACATGTCGTACCAAATCGAAAAGCTTGATGAAAATAATTACGGCGTGTGGCATATGGCCATGGAAAGTGTATTGGAAATGGCCGACCTATGGGAAGTTGTTTGTGGAAAATATGAGGGTCAAAATGATGCAGCAGCCGCGAAATGGTGCAAGGATGATAAGAAGGCAAGAGCATATATAACTCTAAACGTAAAGCCATCTCAGTTGATGCATATTAAAAAGTGTACAACAGCCGAAGAAATCTGGAGAAAACTCAAAGAGTTGCACATGCCAGTTGGACCTATTCAAAAGGTGCAAGCATATCAGAAGCTGATTCGATTAAGCATGCAGCAGGAAGATGACATCGCCACTTATATCAATTCATTTGTTGAAATAATTGATAAATTGGCAGAGCTAGATATAACTCTAAACGACGAGTTGAAGGTAATTATGCTACTGAGCAGTTTACCAGATTCGTGGGAAAGCTTCATAGTAGCTATAGTTACGCGCGATGAATTGCCAAAATTCGATGCTGTAAAAATCAAATTAATAGAAGAAGGCACACGAAAATCAGAGAAGGCAGAAAGAGAAGTTAAAGCAGAAACGCAAGCTGTGTATACCCACGCGCAAAACAATGCGAAAGAACGGAATAAACAGTTCAACGGAAAGTGTTTCAACTGCGACAAATTTGGGCACCGAGCAAGCGAATGCAAATCAAAGAAGAAAAACGAAAAGAGGTACGATAGAAAGAGAGTGAGCAGCGAACAAGCAAGCGGTTTAATGCACTGTGTTGCTGGAGAGCAGAAAAAGAGCGTATGGTGCGTAGACAGCGGCGCAACATCTCATATGTGTTGCGATCGCAACATGTTTACAAACTACGCTGAAAAAGAAACGCCGATAATGCTAGCTGCAAATAAGTATGTTGCTGCAAAGGGAATTGGAAACGTCAAAATTAAAGGAGAACACTGCATAATAAATTTAAAAAATGTTTTGCATGTGCCGGAACTCCATATGAATTTTTTCTCAGTGAGCGCAGCGTCCAAATTTGAAAACTCTACATCATTTAAAGGCAAAGTGTCGATTATTAAAAACAATAAAGGCGAAGTGTTGTTAAAAGCAAACGAAGAAAATAATCTGTATGTGTTTACTCAAAGCCCACAAAGCAGCTCAGTACATTCAATGAGCACAAATTCGCCCGCAATGCAATGGCATAATAGATTTGGACACCTTAATTTTAAAGATTTAAAACAGCTGAACGATAAACAGCTAGTGCATGGTATGAATGTTGAGAATATGCAAGTGCAGATAAATTGTGATACTTGTAACCAGTCCAAATTGAGTGCTTTGCCGTTTAATCAAAAAATGAATCGAAGTACAGAAGATGTGCTTGAATTAGTGCACACAGATGTATGTGGACCAATGAATATCAAATCAATCGGTGGCAATCGTTATTTTGTGACATTCATTGACGATTACACGCGCATGATATTTGTCTATATAATGAAAGCAAAAAACGAAGTTTTTGAAAAATTCAAGACATTTAAAAGCTTTGCAGAATTCCAAACAGGCAAGAAAATAAAGGCTTTACGCAGCGATAATGGCACGGAGTATGTAAATAAACAGTTTACTGATTTTTTAACTGAATGCGGTATACAAAGGCAGTTGACAATACCGTATACACCTCAGCAAAACGGCGTTGCAGAGCGTGCCAACCGGACCATAGTAGAAATGGCAAAAAGTCTACTAATCCATGCAAAGCTTGGTGAGTTTTTGTGGGCAGAGGCTGTCACAACGGCTGTATATCTGCGCAATAGATGTCCCACAAAGGCTTTAAATGGAGGCACACCATTCGAAATGTGGAGAGATCGGAAGCCTTCTGTGAAGCATTTGCGAGTGTTTGGATCTCGCGTGTTTGCTCTGGACAAAGCTAAGACAAGCAAATTCCAGGCAAAAGGAAAGGAGTACATTTTTGTTGGATACTCTCACACCGCAAAGGCATACCGTCTGTACGATCCAAAGAAGCGGAGTGTTATCGAAAGGCGTGACGTTAAATTCATAGAGGGTGAGTTTGACACAAAAACAATTGAAAATGTTGAAGACACGAATAATGATTTCATGACGATCATAATAAGCCTTGATACACCAGAGCTTACAGGTCATGAGCAGATGACACCGGATGAGAGCAGCACATCAGAAGAAGTGCAAGAGAACGAAGAGAATCCAGAAGCTGAAAGCAACAACAATGATGCACCAGTGACGCGACAGCAGCGTGGGCCGGGCAGGCCTACGATAATTCGAAATGGTCAACCAGGACGACCAAAGAAGCAGTACCAGACGAGGCTCAACAGTATGTTTGATCAAGTAGACACAGAGACACCTCAATCAGTCGAAGAGGCGTTGCAGAGTCAATACGCGCAAGAGTGGAGAGAGTCCATGGAAACGGAGTACAGAGCACTCCAAGAAAACTGCACATGGACATTATGCGACCTCCCTCCAGCGCAAAAGGCAATTGGTTCAAAATGGGTTTTTCGAATCAAACGCGATAAAAATGGAAATGTCGAGAAGTTCAAATCTCGCTTAGTTGCACAAGGATGTGGGCAACAATTTGGCGTAAACTATTTGGAAACATTTTCGCCAGTAATTAGATACGAGACAATCAGGATGCTTCTCGCGATAGCTGCAGAAAAACGTTTATATATGCACCAAATAGATATATCAAATGCATATCTCAACAGCGAGCTTCACGAAACTGTGTATGTGAAGCAGCCTGCAAACTTTGTGGACAACAGTCAACCTAAAGCAGTTCTAAAACTGAACAAAGCGCTTTACGGACTTAAGCAATCAGGGCGTGCTTGGAATATAACACTTGATGAGGTCTTGCATTCCATTGGGTTCAGCAAATGCAAAAACGAGGTCTGTTTGTACACCAAAGTGGAAGAAGAAGCATTCAGCTATATTGCCGTCTACGTCGACGATTTAATCATCGCGTGTCCAAACAAAGAAGACATAGCAATGATTAAGAAGAAGCTTGCATCGAAGTTCAAGACGCATGATGGAGGCCCCATAAGCTATTTCCTAGGCATGGAAATTGAGAGGGACGGTGAACGAGGTTCAATTTCGCTATGCCAAAAATCACACATTAGAAGATTGCTGGAAACATACGGCATGAGCAAATGCCGGCAAGTCAATACACCACTTGATCCAGGTTTTCAAGTTGAATGTAGCAACGACGACTGCAAAAAGGTAAATAAAACCCAATATCAGTCACTAATTGGCTCCCTTATGTATTTAGCAGTGCTGAGCCGACCCGATATTTTGCACGCAGTATGCAAACTATCTCAGAGGAATAACGATCCGCATGCAGAGCATGAAGCTGCAGCAAAACATATTCTCAGGTACCTGGCAGGTACGATGGATTTGGCTATCACATACAGCAAATGTGATCAATCAGCAACTGGATACGCCGATGCAGATTGGGCAAATGACAGACGAGACAGACGCTCATATAGTGGCTACGCGTTCTTCCTCGCTGGCAGTGTATTTTCTTGGACTTCAGCAAAGCAGAGTGTCGTTGCTTTAAGCAGTACAGAAGCGGAGTATATTGCGTTAACGTTGGCTGCAAAGGAAGCGGTCTATTTGCGAAGACTTTTAAATGAGATTGGCTGGTCAACAGATGAGAAGCCAATGAAGATCCATGGTGACAATATCAGCTCGCAACACATTGCACAGAATCCAGTGCATCACAAACGGACAAAGCACATAGATATTAAGTACCATTTTGTTCGTGAAAAATTACAATCTAAAGAGATAGAGCTTTCATATGTGAATTCAAACTGTAATGTAGCTGATATTCTTACCAAATGTTTACATAAGTCTAAGCATAACAATTTCGTTAAGTTACTTGGTTTATCCTAGCAAAAGATTTATTAACTAAAAAAAAAAAAAAAAGGAAAAGATTATATGTAGCTTAAGAAGAAGTGTTGAAAATGTAATTGAAATTAGCATTAACATAAGCAAACATGTAATCTGGCAACACCATACGAAGAATGTAATTAACATTATTCTGTTTATATTTTACTCTTTATTAAACCTTTAACCGAACCACAACGTTTTTACTCTCGCTGGCATTGCAAAGCAAACATCAAGCCAAATATTTCTAACAAGATGAAAAAAATAAAACATTTTCTGACATTTCACAATTATTAACGACCCGTCAATACCCTTTCCGTTCAGTAAGCTCTTTAAAATCTCAAGGAAAATAAATAATGTTCTCCTAGAGATAACTAAAGTAGGTTAACTTCAAAGCATTTAGAACAGTATTTACATACAAAATAGAACACGCTGAATTTATTCACTTTTCAATATGCGCAACAAGCTTTTTCTTCGCTTCTCTTTTCACGGCAATTCTGCTCTTCTATGTATGTATGTATACTTTTAAATGTCTGTATGTAAGTATGTGTACATTTCTACTTATGGTAATCTTGCTTATTTTATATATGTATGTACATACATATGAATACTTAACTGCCTTTTAAGAATTTTAAGCATATAAATAAAATAAAATAGGCATGATCGTGTCTAAGACAATCTATTATAGTTCATTCGAATAGCAATTAAAAGATTTCACAATTTAATCAATTAGTTAAGAAGAAATATTTATATAATACTTATACATGAAGATAAAGTTACATGCCATGTCTTGTGGAATTCTTAATATTTATGAATTTACTCATTTTTAAATTATTCATGTCTAAATATTTATATATACGTTTATATGCTTAGCCATGGGCTGGAGTCACGACGCCACACAGGTATGTACAATAAATAGAGCAATGAGGGAAAAATGAACACAAAATCAACGATAAGCCCGAAATGATAAGTCGACGAATGCGGAAATCAAGCAACAGAACAGGCAGACCCAAGAAGTTAAATATAAGATAATATGTATTATTAAAATTGCTTAGCAGATTTTATGAATTTGAAAGATCAACAGCAAGCTCTCTCTCTCTTTCCTTAAGCTTATAAGCGACTGTGAAAGCTAGTTATATACATACATATATACATATGTATGTTTGTATGTAACTTTGTATATGTCTTTACTTCTTTATAGAGTTATAGCAAAACACAGCTAGCTAAATTTACTGTGCTTAGTCAAAGCTTAATTAAACATCCGTAATTTTTACAAACAATTAGCTGCGTTGCATTTGGAATTTTGCAAATATAGTCTAGTATTAAATATGTACATGTATGCAAGTGTATATATGTATGTTATTTCTAAGCTCTCCTGAACTGTTAAGTTAACACTTTATGATTATCTCCCATTAACTCTCGCTTAATGAACTTTAAGATGTATGTGTTTGTATGTATTGCAATATGAAATGGATGCACTTATTCATATACAAGTACCCACACTAAGTTAATCTGTCAAGCATATTCTTTGTTGTCTACACGCTGCTGGCGTCGTCAAAAGGAAATAAAATAACGCTTCAGAACGCAAGCGAGTAAAAATCAAGGATACCCAGCGAGACAGAAAGAGAGAGAAAAAGAGAAATAGCGCTAACAGTTTCTTTGTCTGCAGCAAAGACCAGAAGAGAATAAACTCAAGCAAAGCTGACGACGACGTCGACGTTAATGTCGGCAAAACTCACACAGCTGATTAAGACAACAACAGAAGCAACCGTGTACGCTTGCAGCGGGGGTGTTCGAAATATGGATGGGAAGGAGGGAGGTTGCTGCTGCTGCTATTTCTGCTAGTGCTACTGCTGTTTGTCTGTCAACAGAAAATTGAAATGAGACGCAGTGAGACGTGAATTGAAATCATTTACTCATGCCCATATGAGTAGTAGCACATGCATATGTATGTACATATGTATATAGTACTATATATAATATATAATCTGTATACATATAGTAGAATATGAGATGTACATATCTTTTTATACATTTACAAATACATACATACATACAAGCACACGCACGTAGAACAGAAACAAGTTTTAAGCTCAACAACGCAGTCCTCAAACTTCTCTTGTGAAATTCGAATTCTAACTGTCATTAACATTGTTAATACTCAAATGTTAGAAACACTTACACACATGTACATAGAACGAACAATTAAATGATTTTTCTTAGCTGTTTTTATATGCATACATATTTACATAAGAAGTTATAGACTTTCCTACGTAATGCAAATTCGGTACATAATTCGCTAAAGACGCAAAACCAAAGCGGAATGTAATCAAAATGGCCGACTTACCGTTTAACAAACGAATAAATAGAAGGGCAAAGAACTTGCAAGGTTGCCCTACAGCTTTCCGATTATATTCCTGATGCCAATTAGTTTAGCTGCTTCACTTGGACATTTTTGCAGTTCAGTTGGTCTTTCGCATAATAAATATTGATTCGATTCGTTTCACAGATCCGCTGCTGCTGCTCCTGCTTCCGATTGGGACTGTTGTTATTTGCCTTCTCCACTCCTTCCTTATTCAATTGCACACAAACGTAGATGCACACGCACACATGAAGAAACGCCGACGCCGACGCTCAGCTGTGCTTTGTTGCTGCAAATGCTGCTGTTGCTGCTGCCCCCGCGCCAGCTTACAGCCGACAACGGTAAATTTTCGCACATCGATTATTTGGCTCCGTTTTGAACATTATTATTGCATGAGGCTCCAATTGAATTAATATTTATTGCACGCACACTTAAAATCAGGTGCACCCGAGTCAACAAAGAGCCACTTTTTACATAATATGAAATGGACAGAGGCGAGGCGAGGCCCAAGCAGCAGGCGTCAATTTCTTTCTTTCTTTTACTGCATTGCACATTCTGTTTCTCGCATTTTGCTTTCTGCTTTCCTTGAACTTATTATAGCATACAGCATATACATATCTCTGTTTTATGTATGTATGTGTGTAACTGTAAACGCAAGCAGCACTGCAAGTTTATTGGCGTACAAAGCGGAAAACCGAAAAATAATCAAACGAAAAAAGCCAATTGTTTGATTTTTTTGTTATTCACTTGTCTACCGTACTTTTCTTTCGCTCTCCTCTCCTATGTTTCACTTTGTTGTCTTTATTAGGGAAAATTGATCGTTGCTGCTAAAGCGAATACCACAACAAATTGAACCACAGTCACTGCTGCTAGCGAACAAAACCAATTTCGCTGCTACAACAACAACACTTTCACCGCTGATAGGAGAGTCTTTGGCCGCTGTGTTTTGCATAATTACGCGCGTTCACACACAACACACAAACACACGCTTTTAATATCGCTGCAGATACAGATTGCTAATAATCTCCGCATAATTGTTTATTATTTCGATATGCCTTCGTCTAGCGCAAACTAATACAACTACAACTCGATTCCAATCGAAAAGTATCTCATAACTATTGAGCGATGACGGCGATAACTGTGGTGGCTGAACGATAGCTATTTATCGGAGAAAACAGTGTCTCATTTATTTACTTTATTATTCCTTTCTTTTGGGGCACCATTGAAATGCGCGCTCATTTTAAATATTTCTGTGACTTGCCCAAATTAAAAATTACAAAATTAGCATTTTTAAACCTTGTTTTGCACACATATATATGTACTTACATATTCACCTTCGAAAGCTTAGCACATTTTATTTAGTTAAATAAATATTTGTTGTGTTTTGTATAGACCTTAAGGTAAGTTTAATTAAAGTTGATGGTTTCATAAAACTATTGATGCACTTATTGGTTCATATATTATAGAAACACGTAAATTACTAGTTAATTAGCTATAGATTCTTTAGCTACAAGCCATTAGATGAGGCAACCAATCGATATTTTAAATGCTACATTTAGTTTTAAGCACAACGAATAAATTTACACATATATTAAATGGTTAATTCCCACTGGCAGCGTGCCTTGTGTTTACTCTACTATGATGTACATGCGTAATCACGAATAGGATAGCTTCTATTCTTATTAGAAATAAGCTCGGTTTCTTGATACCCCAGCTAAGTAATATAGATAGCTTTAGTTCGTATAAGAAACCTGTGTAAAAACCAATTGGTAGAAACTCGATAGGGAGATGACAAAAAGTATTTCCAATTTGAAATGTTGTACCCGCTCTTCATTTGTGTGGAATACATTTACAAAATAGACAATTATACATGTATAGAATTATATAATTAAATATATATATATTTTGTTTCTCATATTGTATATATATATATTGATTTATTTACCATGTGTGTTTATGTAATGTTTTAGAAACGTGATCCATCTGTTTGTTTGTTATTTGTGTGTAAAAGATTTGCTTGCACTGAATAGTTATTATTTGTAGTATTTTGTTTCTTTTTTCTCGTTTTTTGTATTTTGTATTTAGTTTGTGTTTGTTTTCGATTTGTTATGGTTTAATATACAATTTGTATTTCGTTGACATTGTGTGCAGCCAAACTCAAACACAAGCATATATATATATGTATATAGTGCATAATGTATAATGTTCTTTGTTAAATATATGTATATGCTTACATATGATTTAGCTGGCACTAAATTAAAAGAAAAGAACGGAATTTAGCAACAGTTATATTGGGAAATAGCCTAAAAGTATTCATTGACTGTAAGGTGTGTGTGTAAGTTGTGTGTGTGGGTGAACGCTTTGTGGTTCTATCGACATCTTTAGACTTGATTAAAATCTCAGTTATGTATATACAATACATATACACATATATTAGTAATTATATGCATTTGCTCTCGCTAATCATAAAATCATAATTTTATCAACACCTAAACAGCATGCAAGCAAGTTGTATGTGTATGCTTGTGTGAGCGTATGTGTGTGTGTGAAAATATAGAAAATATCCAAGTGAAAATATATGTATAAATACATATACATATGTACGTATATCTACATGCAAAAGCAAAACATGTTTAGCTAATTTGATTGACAATTATTCTTAGAGATAAACAAAAAATAAGATACGATAAATGAAACAATTATGAAAGCATTACAAATAATAATAATAGCTAATAATACACACAAAAATCATTAAACGTTATCTAGTTAACATAACAGCTTAGCATATTAAATAAAATAATCACAATTTTACATATTTGAAGGACAGAGTTTTAGAAACTCTTTCGAAATAATAAAACTAAAGACTATTAAAAGTGTTTTGCTTCGATTCGTTTTAGTAAAACGAATTTCGTTACAATTTTTGTGTGTTTCGAATGCTTAAATATCGAGTTATTAGAATCTTGCTTTAGTTATACACAGTTTCTATCGGTGTGTGTGTGTGTGTGTGTGTGGGTATGTAGGTGTTTGTATGTGAGCGTAGCTATGTTTTGCTTTGCTTCCTGCAGATAACATCCATCATTCCAGCGTTCCAGCATTCCACCATCCACCGTCCACCGTTCAATAGTCGCCGTCTTCAAGCAATTTGAGATAATACAACATCGCAATGAGCATCAGGCTTAGGAGCATGGCAATCAGGATCATGCAAACAGGCCAACATCAGTCCGTGGCAGATTTGCGCATTATCCTTCTGGCAAAGCCAATGGCCGTATCTCAGAGAATCTCGCAGCAGCGACAATATCTTGGACGATGCCCCGTTGTCACAGCGGGAGGTGTTACAGGTGCAAAATATGCGTGCACCTTGATATTTGGTAGATGATTCTACAAACAAGACAAATAGGTTAGTAAATTGTATATACTCTATAAATCCACATTTATATATAAATATAGCTTCTGCCTGATACCACGCCCACCTTCAGCTTGCGTATGGCCGCGCGTGAAATGAGCTGGCAGTCAAAGAGCTCGATGCGCTGCAAATTGTGGCACGACACTAAATGCTCCAGCGTTCGATCCGTGATTAATGGACAATTGTCCAGCTCTAGCACCGATAGACTCTCAGCTGCACAGCTGCCCGTGGTCAAATGCCGTATGCCATCGTCCGTAATCAGTTCGCAGTGCGACAGCGTCTGTAAGAGAAACGAACCTTGAATTTAATGAACTCAATTATAGGGTATTCCAGGGAAGCTTACCAGCTTCTCAAGACTGGGACAGCCGGTGGCCAGGTGAGCCAGCGTCAGATCCGTTATCTGGCTACACTCCTCCAGATCCATACGCTCCAGGTACTTGCAGTTACGGCCCAGCGCCTGAAAGCCAATGTCCGTAAAATTGCGACAGCCCGACACCTCCAAAGTGTTCAACTGTTGGTTGTGCTGCGACAAGGCCATCAGCGAGAGATCAGTTAGTTCCACACACTTGGACACGCACAACTTCTGTAGTCGAGGACAGCACGCGGCCAACTGACGTATGGACGTGTCGCTGATGGTCTGCAAAGACAAAGATACAGCTATAGATATCGGCTATATACTTTAGATATTTCATTTGGAATACAGCTCTGATATGGAGATCTTAACTACACATAGAAAAACAGCTTTAACTGGGCATTTGTTTAATTCCCCACATTTCTCTAACACTAATTAATTAGCCATTTACAATTGGCATTACCTCGCAGCTGTGTAGATTTAGCACCATTAGATCGGGACAGTATTTGGCCAGGCACGTGATGGCATTGTCGTTTATTTGTTTACAACCTTTGCTGCTGAACTTTCGCAGTTTGACACAACCGCGTGCCAGCGCCTCGATTCCATTTTCGGACACCAAATGGCACCAGGATACATTGATCTCCAGCAGGTTCTACAAAATAAACACAAACAAATTACTTCACATCCTTTTTTTTTAAAATGTGTAGACTATCCAATTGACTTACCGGACAGCCATCTGATATATATTTGAGGCTATTATCTGTTATGTTCGAGCAGGAGTCCAAGTTGATGGCCGTCAGTTTGTTGCAGTATCTGCTTATGTCTGCGACCGCGTTGTCTGTGATCTCCTTGCATTTCGACAGATCCAGGTGTTCGATGTTGTGGCAGTGATTTGCTAGAGTTCTGCATAATATAAAAACATTTTTTTGGCATTATTAATTTTAATTGAATTGAATCTATACTTAATAATTTTAGATTCAAGTTTTTAATTCCACAATTCATTTCGTTCAAATTGCGACAATTCCAACTACACGCACACACACAATTGGAAATAACTGTCTCTTTAACCTCTCATTGTAACGGTGTTTTATTGTCTTCGTTTTATTGTGTCTCACCGTATGCTTCTCACTCTTTCTTTCCTTTGAGCGAAGTAGCAGTTTGTTCTTGGTTTTTAGGCTTGCTTCAACATCACGGCAGACGAATTAAGTGAGCTTTGGTTACTGTACTCAATCATAATTGCGCTCACTTTTTTGAGTGATACTCTTTTCCTATCTCTTGTTCTTTTCACTCAAACTATACGTTGCTTTCTGTTTTTCTTGCCTCACAATGCTTAACAGTAATGAAACAGAGTAATGAGGATATGAGATTGAGTGCAGCAATTAAAAAGCACTCAATTTCTTGAGCGTGAATATATTGAGCGTGTGTATATTTATACATATGTGTTTTTTTTACTCACTTTATGGACTGATCTCCCACGAACTGGCAACCACGTAACGATAGGGATTTGAGAAAGCCGCCGCATCGTTGCGATATATTCTCGATTACCGGACCCTGAATGAACGGATCACGAAAGGGAACAAATAGCATAATAATAATTAAATGTATAACTATTAAATACACACCTCGATATCACGTTGGAAATCGAACAAATTGATTTTCTGCCAGCTGGAACCGTCTAAGGCGAGCACATTCCAATATTTGCACACCTACGCACAATTAATTTAGTTTAATCTGTATGCATATTGATATTGAGAGACCCACCTGGGCACAGCGGCATAATGAGACGACATCCAGGTAGGAGAAAACGCGCAGCAATACCTCCTTTGGCAGTTGTTTGATTAGCTCATCGTCCAGTTCGGTGGCGCCTAGGAATGTTTGCTGTGAATAAATGACAAAATCATGAGCCAGCGTTCACACACTCACACACGCGTACATATGTATGTATGTACATATGTGTGGGTGTAGCTCCCACTCACAAAAGGGTTAAATAAATATATGTATGTATATGGAGTAATTTATTGTTTAATAGAAATTTGATGCGATTTTCGTACCAAAACAAAACAATTGACTCCCATCTTAATTGAGGCTGCCCCAAAAACAATGCTCAAACAATAAACGAAAAGAACAAATTAATTGATGAACAATGCTCGAGACAGAAAGAGATTGAGAGAGATAGAGAGACAGGAAGATAGAGGAGAGAGAATACAACAGGGCGAGGCGAGACGTGGGGCTATGTACAAAATGATAGCCTTGATGAATGACCGCTGAGAGATGCCATATCGAGTGAATGGAGTGGAAACCGAAAATCAAAGCAATATTTGTATTTGTTTTTTCTTTGTTTTTGTTTTTCTGATTTGTCTTTGTTTGCTTTTGTGTTTAATCTTACGGGCTCGTCCTGTTCTGCACCGAGCTGCATTTGCATTTGTGTACGCTGCTGCTGCTCTACAACGCACTGCTCATCTGCTGCTGGCGAAATTGAGGATGCGCTGGATGAGTAGCTGGCGCTGACGCCGCTGCCGGTCCCACTGTTGCTGCTGGTACTGCTGCTACTGCTGCTGCTGGTGCTGCTGCTGCTGCTATTACTGTTAGTAGCCATAATGCTAGCAATGGGCGCTGCGCTGCCAAAGGTCGCTGTGCGCCAAATGCTGCTACAGATGCCACTGATTAGATTTGTGCTGCTGCTGCCGTTACCATTGCTGTGGTTATTATTGTTGTTCACATTGTTGCTGTTGTTGTTGTTGCTGTTGCTATTGCTCAGCTGTAAGCTCAAATTTCGATTGGCATTCGCATTGTTGTTGTTCTCAGTACTATCGTCCAACAAGTCCGCTGCAGCGGCAGGCGTCGACGCACTTACGCTGACGCTAGTGCTATTAGTTGCCGTTGTACTGGCGCCGCTGCTGCTGAAACTGCCGCTGCCGCTAATGCTGCTGCTGCCGCTGGGTGGACACAGCAACTCAATACTGCCAGCAGCGACTTCACCACCACCTCCACCTCCACTGCCGCCGCCGCCGCCGCCGTCATCAGCACTGCCTCTGCCATTGCCACTATTGGGCGCAGCACTAATACCACTACGCGCAAACATCAAGGGTTCGTGTAAGCTCTTCAAATGCGAAAGGCTAGCGTCCACTAGCAGCGATGCTTTAGTCTTTCTTTTGCCTTGTGTTCTTTAAAGCTTCAACTCTTCGACTGACGTTCACTGACGCTCACTCACTCAGCAAGAGAGGGAAAGAGCGAGAGAGAAAGGTCTTAGCCGTTGCTCGCGGTTGTTTGCGTCTTCGTGTGAATGCACGATTAAATTATTCACAAATTGCGTATTTGGTTATGTCGTGATATATTCAACTCTCTTCGGCTTTTATTTGTTTTTGGCTGCTGCTGCGGCTGCGGCTGCTTGACGAAAACAAACCATAAATTTATAATGAAGAGACTTCGTCGCGTTCTCTTGCGTTGCTGCTCTTCGAATCGCGTATTTAATCAAGAGCGTTTAGTTAATCATTCGCCCCGCCTCTCTTCGTACTGAGTGCACTTTTTGGCTTTTTTTTTTTACCTTTTACACCAGGAACTTGTGTTTGTTGAATTGTTTATTCATTTTTTTTTTATTGTTGTTTTTGTTTCGATATTTGGTTTAGCTTTTAACTTTATAGCTACGCGTGGCGCGCACGTGAGAAATAGAACAACAGAAATACATATTAAAAGACATTATAATATTACCCAAGGTTGACGTCGTCACAATGCAACTGCTAATGCTTATGCAAATGCAAATGAATTTCTTTATAATGTAATACATATAGATATTTATATACATATGTATTTATACATACATACATAGATAGTTTTATATTTGTCTTCAACCTATATGGCCATCTGATCTTTCTGTCTCGCGCATAATTGACAACTCACAAGCTTCGCGTTATGCCTCCGACTGAGACCCCAAAAACGGACGACCAGTCAATGACCATGTGCCAACTCCCCTTATTCCTCACCCATCCCCCCCATTATATATATATTTATATACATATTTAAAGTGTATGGCATTCAGCTTAAATGAAAAATCATCAAAGCCAATTTAAAAAGGCAATCGAACGTGTTGCGAATTCGAGTAAAGCGACCAAAGAATAAAACCACATACATACATAAATACATATATACAAGCCTACAGCAGACCAGCTGATTGGAACTTGATGATCGGCTCAATAACTGGAAGTAACCAACAAGTGACCAAAAACACATGCAAAACTTAATTATATACATACATGTAGACATACAAGTATATATGTATAAATATTAATATAAAAGTAATAAATATAATATGAATTATTGTTCATAAAATTAATGCTCAATATATAAGCACTTACATATGTATGTACATACATAGCTTAAGAAAATCGAAAGAGCGACCCAAAAGCAAACCATAACGTAAGAGAAGAGTTCACACACGCTTCATATTCAAATTCCTTAATCCTAATGTGTGTGTCTACACATTTACATATACAGACATATGTATGTATGTACTATATTACAATAGGTATCAATAATGAAGCTTTATTCATCGCATTAAAGATCATTAAATTGCTGATTGGAGGACTCATGCGATGAGCGACAACGCTTTTGAATGAAAAATGGTATTTATATAAGTAAAATACAAACATACATACATATGCATTTAAATAGGCATGCATGATACACTCGTTGCATGTTCATGTCTTTATGTCGATGTTAATTTGTAGCCTTGATTCAAAGGCGCACAGCAACAACTATCAACATGCTCTTATATGGCCAACTCTTATACTATCAAATCTAAGCGAATCTATGTAACTGATATCTTTCTATGCACTTATGTACATAGAAATAGCGTAAGCATGCTGAAAGGGCTGAGCGGAAATAGCATCAAAGAGAGCACACAGTTATCGCATGTTTCATGGCTCGTGTGAAATCATCTCACATCAAAATTCTTATTTATTTTAACTCAACTAAATGGCTTCAATTCATTTCGCATGATTAGGTGCACACTTTTCACTTGCCGCAATGAGAAGCGACGGTCACACAGAAGGCAGAAGTTTTGATTATTTGCCCGAGGGTCGTTTGAGAAGTAATTGATATTGCAATTACATCCGTTTTTAGATTAAAAAAAACAATGATAAATGTATGATCAATTAATTACATCAATCAACAATGTAAGCATTCGTTTATTTATAATTAATAATACATGAGCTGCCCTCGCTCGAATACGTGATTCTGGGTACACTATTATCTGGACGTTGTACGCTGATTTGTTAGGAACGTCGAAGCTACAGTCCAAGTCACACACACAAAAAAAAGAAAGAAGAAGATGAAAAACACGCTCTACGAACAGCTGAGAGGCATAATGTCGAAAATAAATTGGAATCGTAAACGCAATTGCGGTGCAAAGGCAAAAGCAAAAAAAAAAAAAAGCGCAAAGGTGCTAAAAGACGAGAGAGCGAGAAAATGCTAAGGTTATGGCTATGTGTGACAGAGATAGAGACAATGTGTTGATCGTCTTAAAAAGTAAACAATATTTCAAATGCAAACTCTGCAAATCGAACACTGTTGTCTTAATGCTTTTATGGACAGCGACCTCGACCGAATGTAATGGACAGAAGAACAACAAACCTATGAATTTGCATATAAAAGCTATTTATATTTGTATTTGAATATAAATACAAAAAATTGGGAAGCAAACTGCATTTATATAAGCCATGGCCAAATCAAACAGCCCAGCTAGCCAGTCATACAGTCAGCTGTGTGTCAATTGGTGAGTCTATTGCACTGATATACATACTTACATACATACATATGTACGTGTATATACAAAAAGTATATGACAATCTGTATATGGGCCTCTCGAAGGCCACAAGGTCACCGAAAACTGGGTCAGTCGTGTGCATATCTGTGCTACATACAGTTATCTATATGAATGTAGGTATGTACATATGTACAATATAAATATATACATATTTATGTACATATGTATGTGCGTACGTGCATCTGTCTGCGTGATTTTTTGCATGCATATACATACCTAAAAAGAATTATGCGAGCACGCAAATAACAATCAAAAGCGAGACGCAATAAAAGCAATGAAAAAGAATAAAACCTTATCACCATAGACAGACACACAGAGAGACAGCTAAATTACAAAAGCATAACAATTTCCCTTTTGCAGCAGTGTGGGACCAACTACCGTTGGAGCGCAAAACAGACAGCGATAAAGAACAGAGAACAGCTGACGACACACAAGGAAAAAAAAAAAACACACAAACTAAAAGCAACTGTAATAAAGTGTTATATGTATGCAAAAACACCAAACAGTCGCACTCACGGGCACATATGTAAGAGCGAGCACTAATACATTTACACTTAAGTTTTACATGTCCAGTTGATAATAAAAGCACACAGTAAATAAATAAAATATGAAAAACATCGCGTACCATTTGTTAATGTTTAATTTCTGTTGAATTTGCCTTCTTTAATCACTGTGCGACGCTTTACATAGTACGCGCACCAATTCAGCAAAAGAATTTCACAGATTTCTACACAAATAATTTTGACTTTTTACTTTTTGTTATGTGGATGCGCTGGAAAAACCAAATTCACACAACCAGAGTAAATGCAGACACGCGAGACAATGACAGCGCAGCGACGACCGCAACAACGCGTCGACATGGATAACAACAGAGCACAGAATGGTAACTGAGCGAGCAGCGAACAGCTGCAGCTCGAATGCGCTCTGCTCGGGCCTCGAAAATGCATGTGGGGTCACACTTACACTTACACACACACTACATACACAAGCACACACAAGCATATACTATAGAGCGCGCGCCAGATGCGTGCGAGGGGGCGGTGCAATGCACCCACAAAAATAACAACACGAAAGTCTCAATGAGAGCGTAGGTATGACTGTATGTGTGTGCGCGCCGAAGGCAGAGCGAACGAACGAGCGACTGAGTGAGAGTGAGAGAGCGCAAGCGTTTGACAAACAAAAACAAATGTCGGCATGGAACCAACTAAAATTCCACTGCTGCGTTTAAAGCGCCACCAACACCAACACCACTAACACTATGAATGGCTGTATTTTACATACATATGTACATGTACATATGTTTGCATTCACTTTTTAACTGCATGCATAGTGCTGCCAGACGGTTGTAATATCATGTCAGCTGTTTTTCTGCTGAAAAGCCTGTGGTCAATGTTTGCATTTGTTGTTGTTATTGTTCTTAACTTATTTTCAATAACAATCCAGACCTAATCTAACTGTAAACGAGAACTCACACACACTCATAGTCACATTGACTCATGTACATTTTTAATCCATTTTAGACAGCTGAGAACGATTGCTACAACGCAAATCAAAATCAGACACCTTCCGTCTTCCCCTTCAGGCAATTAGCATGGGTTGGGCAACTCTATAAGCGGAGAGTGGATTGCGGGCTGTTGCACTCTGCTTCCAATTAGATGTCTAGCGCTGAGTCAAACACACTCTTACTCTAACCTTCGTTTGTGTGGACGTGTTTATATGTATGGAAGACTTCAAAGAAGTTCCTAACACTGGTCATTAGCTGGGAGCTAGACTGGATGTGAACAGTTACGACAGTGGGGTCGACGTCAACGAGTTTATTGCACTTTTGCTTAAGTCGCTGTTAACTTGTGTAAAAAGACAAACAGTGAGACAAGTTTGGGGTTGGGTTAGCAGCCACTTACACTTTTAGGAGCGGTTAGGGCATGAGAGCAACAGCGTGCAGCGCCAACAAAGGCGACATTTTGCTCGTGACAAAGAACCAACTTGATATAAAAGAAATCATAAAAGGAAATAAAGGTATATATGTGTGTATGTGTGTGTATGAGCATAACACAACTGCAATCGTTTATAAGGGGGAAGTAGAACGAAGGGCGGTAATCTTGTTTGACTGACTGTCTCGCTGTCTGGAGTTTATGTGCGAGTGTGTGTGTGGGTGAGTGTTGTGGCTGATGCGCGCAAACAAAAGAGCAACAACTATGAGCATATACACAAACAGATACACATACATACATACATATATTACTTACACACATTCGCGGATATTTTTAAATGGAATAGCCAATGAGAAGCAATGAAGCTGTTTATTGTTGCCTTTGGCTTTTATTGCTTTGATTGTTGTTGGCACTGCGCTTAAATTGCATTCCCAGTCAGCTAAACAGACGAGACAAAGTAAAGGAAACACCAGATTCTCATACGCGCTACCAATATGGGTTTAGCCTACACCCACCCACACACAAAGTAAACAAGGTTCTGTTTTCTTTACGCTTTATGACGCTTTTCGTGTGAATGGAGCAACGTTCATATATGTATGTATTTAGACGCACATACAAACATATTTGCTTGCATCCAGAGAAGGACATGTATAATGTACATAAGATATTCTACTTACATCGATTCGATGATGGCGATGGTTCGAATTGGTCATTTTATGCGTTGCGAATTGCTGTCGTTGCCCTCTCTCTCTCTCTTTCTCGCTCACGCTCACGCTCTCTATCTGTGTGGAGATATTTTTCTTTGTTGGCCGGCCGTTACGGCGTCCCCTTCCCACGCGCACAACAGCACACGCTCTTCAGTGCCTGTGTGTAAGTGTTTGCGAGAGAGAGTGTGGGTAAGCAGGAAATTATGCGTCGCACTGCGGCTGCTGCTGCTGCTGCGTTTGTACCAGTTGGTTGTTAATGCACTGGAGTTCTTTGTTCTTTTGCGACGTTGTCGTTGTAGCTGCTGCTGCTGCTGCTGTTGCGTCGTTATAATTACACATTATAACCAACTCAAATTGTAATTAAGCCGACTTGTTCCTAATGCGTAAATAACTTTTCCCCTGTCGAGCATTTTTTTCATTTGGTTTTCGATCGTTATTTGCTGTTATTTTTATGCACATTACACTAACTTAACGTATATAAGTATACACAACGATAAGATATTATTTTTTTATCTGTTTTCAATTGCGATTTAGCTTTACGATTGCAACGCTACAATGAAAAATTCTGCAATACATTTTATACGTTTCGCCACTCTTTGAGCGTCTCGCTCTAACTTTGTTCTGTTTATGTTTATTTTTCTTGTGAAAATTTCGACGAGATAACCACAAAGCGATGAATCCGATGATTCGATGCAAATCAGCTGTGCTGTGTTTCTGCTCATCTCTATGGGCGACATGCAATATACGATGAGCTATAAACAACAAGGTCAGCTGTGCACTGTAAAAAGATATGTTAATTAACAGCAATTGAAATATACACCTGTTATTAGATTCAATGTTTTTTATAATTTATAAAGTATAAATATAAAATATAATGTGCCCTATGTATTTAATGGGGTACGTTTAATCGATTTTTGAAGATGATCTATCGAGAGTTTACTGCCCTCATAAGAATCGATACAAAGTATTAGAATTTCATGACATCATTCGAAAAATTCGAAGCAGAAGTACTTTACAAATTAAAAAAATATTAAATTACCATATTAAAAAAATTATAATTATAAGAAATTAAAAGTAAATTATCATATAATTCAAAAGAGAACCTTGTGGATAAGCTAGCTATCGATAGCATATTTTATTATTAGTTCACCTTTCGAGCAATGGAGTCCACTGTTAACCGGTGCCGCAAGTGTGACCGTATTTTGTGTCCAAAATTAATACGATTAGTATTCTGTGTGAATATGCATTCAGCATTGGTTTGTTGTCTTTTCTGTCAGAAATCTTTCTCGTATTATTTCATTAACAAATAAAATCTTAAAATGTGGCCAGTGATTATGGCACTTCTGCGGCGGAATGCCGTTTACATCACTTTACCAGTGGCAGCCGTTGTTGGATTTATAGGCTATAATATCGAGAGTCTTCTATCCGACAAGTACACGCCTTATAGTCGTGAGTGATATTTTTGCCCTTAACTACATAACATGCCTAAATTAATATGTATGTATGTTTTTAATTATAGCTTCCATACAAGAGATACGCTCTCAGCGCCAAGTTGCCGAAATAGAAAATGCAGTTAATGTGGAGAAATTAAAGCTGTCGAGTCCCGTTCTGGAACGTAATTTATCGCCATCGTTGCAGCGGAAAACGTGATTGCAGATTGCAGAGCAGCATGTTACCTAATTATAAAAAATGTAAATTAAAATAAACTAATATATAGTTAAATAAAAGCAAAAAATTTGACGATACTTCGAATTTTAAATCGAAGTCCATTTTACATCCCTTGCGGGGATCGAACCCGCGACCTTTGGATTAGAAGTCCAACGCGCTATCCTCTGCGCCAAAGGGACAGGTGGTGGACGCTTTGCCAATAACTTATACAAGCCAAGTCGAGTTTTTTCAAACTATTCTAAGGCAAAAGCTCACTGCGCCTGTCGGCTGCCTACAAAAAATTGATAACTTCTCTAAGCATATTTAAAGCTGTACAAACAACTTGAATGCGTCTAGAACGATTCTGAGTCAAGTATTTTGTTAAACGTAGCCGTGTACATAGCCTCGGTGGCGCAGTTGGCAGCGCGTAAGTCTCATAATCTTAAGGTCGTGAGTTCGAGCCTCACCCGGGGCATGTACATTTTTTTGTTTTTATTTCATAATTGTGGTTTCTATTTATTTTTTTTACTTTTAATATTTATTCAGCTTGACTCTTTAAAATGGATCTAGGTTATTGCTTATATCAGAAACGTTAACATGCTCTTTAGCTTAATTATTGTTATAGTGAGATGACGCCTTGGCCTATTTTCCCATGCGCTGAATGGACCATTCTTGCTGACACAACGGGCAGCGATTGTTCTGCTTGACCCACAGCGACATACAACAGTGATGAAACGAGTGATTGCACTCGCCCCAAACAACAACACAATCCTGTCGGCCCAACACGTCCCGTTTGTTTTCCGCCTGGCAACGTAAGCACGAGTCTACAAAGAAGAGAAACAGAAAAGTTATAAATACGTCAACGATCGAGTAGTCGGCAGTTAAGAAGAGGGAGAGAGAGAAAGAGAAAAACGTCAACAATTAGCATTGGCTGACAATTAGATGCGTGCTACGTAACACGTAAAGTGTGACGTAGTAGAAACGGTGGAAAATAAAAACGATTATATAAAGTCAATCACTTGCAGCTGTCTTATTTGTCAACACTTCATTAGAGGCCTGCTTAACGCGAGTAAGTGAGAGAGAAGGGGAAAGTTATGACGCTAAGATCGCAGATATTATTTCAAATGTTATGCGTCGGTAGAACAATTGAATTATGTGTAAAATTGACTTAATTCTGTTTCCCGTTTCACGCCGCTTACGATTTCGCCAATTTCGCAATTTTCAATTTGTAATTTGATGTGGCTTCTTATCGCGCGATTTAATTCGCGTTCATTCAACAGTTCACACAAACACAAACACATACACATACACATACACAGATATTAACATTTTTTTTTTTGGCGCTTCATTCAATATTATGTTAAGTATAGTTCAAGCGCGCGTACATGATCCAACTCAGATTCGCCTTTTCGTGGGAGAGGTCACTGACTTCCCCAATTGGAAACGCATCGGTTTTCACCTAAAAACAATATAAAAGAAAAATAATAATTCTGAGAATTTTTGTAAATTTGCCAAGGCAATGCAAAAGCTAAGCTGTAACTGTATGTGTGTGTGTGTTTGTGTTTAGGCATCACCTGAGCTGCGCTAATTTCAGGTGCAGGTGTTGGTGTTGACATTTCGAAATCTGAACGCGTTTGCGAAAATTTATTAATACCTACTGCCTACATTAAAAAAAAAAAAAAAGAAACACAGGTAAGTACGCTGGCTTTAGTTCATGATGTCGACTAAAAGATACTCTTATATTCGACGTAATTTACGTAATTTTAATTTAACTTTAAAAAATACAATACGTAAGTACCAAAAATAAATAAATAAAAATATAAACAAAATATAATAACAATAAATATTAAAAATAACACTAAATACAAATAAGTTAATGGATATTAAATGAATAAGAATTTAAATAAATGGAAATTATTATGATTTTTATATTGTTTAAATTCTTAAAAATAATTGAATGGTTTTTTATTCAATTTTGATTTACATTCAATTTTCAATACAATTTTGATTTTACAGAAAACTGTAGCATAATTTTGAGCGACAAAAAGAAAACAAACATTCTGATTGGCTGATTATCAAATATGGTAAATTTCCAATTAGAATTGTAATTGTAGTCGAATGCCTTAATCGTTGCAATAGTTTTCAATAATTTTCTACATTTTATTAAAAGAAATATTTAAAAGAATAAAATAAAAAGAAAATTAAAATTACAAATATGAAAAAAAATATGTATAATAAATAATAAATTGTTTTTTATATATTTATGAATTATGATAAGCAATAACTAAACTGGGAAAATTCTATTTGCTACAATAGCGAGCTGCATACGACCGGCTTTTGAATAGGCATATATCCATTTTCTGAATTTACAAGCAGTGTATCTCGTATGATTCGTCGTATGTTGATCGAGAGCGTCGTCATTTAACAAGTATACGCCGTTTTGGCTGGGCCAAATGCGGCTGCTGACGTTGGCAGAAATTTCAAATGAAAATGCGAAATAACAGAAAGAATGAGGGTGCGAAGGAGGGTCAAGTGGAGCTAGCATTGAATGAGTCAAAGAATTACGCTTTATGTTCTTCATATTTGGTGTGAAAAAGCGCAAGACAATTTTTTTTTTTTTTTTTTTGTTGTATTGTATTTTATTTTGTAATTGAAAACCCACAACAGGAAATTATTAACATTTTTTGTAGGGCTTTTCCACGAATTTCAGTTAACGAAGTCAACAGCCGATGAACAATTGAAAATTGCGCCTTAAACTTAATTCGGCTATTGGTCTTTGAACTGAAACTGAAACTGAACCCATGATCTATAGTTATTAGTTAGTTATTTTTTTATTGGCATTGATAATATAATAATAATAATACGTACATACATCTCTCCCTCACTCTAAACATCCCTTCTATTCCTCTCTTTCTATCTATCATATGTTCCTCTGTCTCTCTCTCTCTCTCTCTCTCGCCCTCTCTCTGTCTCTCGTATAATACTAATTGTTATTTATTTAATATTTGTTTTGTTGTCAAAAAATTGACCTGTAATTTTTATTGCTTATCTGCTACAGGTAAATAACCTAGCGCTAATCGACTTATAAATGGTGCAAGCATTACGATTTAGCACTTTAGGTATGGGCACTACAAGTCCGAAATTCGAAATTCAAATTTAGATAGAAAAATGCGTACAATGTGGCTACAACTGGGTCTATGGATGTTGCTCCATGAGGCAGCGGTAAGTGAGCAATACACAGAAGTAGATGAAGATGAAGACAGGGAGACAGAGTTGACTGATTGATATACCCTAGCATGCACGTCTCCTAAAATTCACGAATGTCAAGTGCGTGGAGCTGCCAACAAATGCGGGCTTCTGTCGCTACGATTATTGCCGTCTGAAGGTGGTGCGACGCAACCACGTGGAGTTGTCGCTAAAGGTTACACTGCTGGAGCTGCCCGTCACGAATCTAACCACCCGACTGCAGTGCTTCCAGCGCAGGGATGGGTATCGTCCCTTTCTCTACAACATACTCTTCGATTTCTGCAAGCTAATGGGTGCACGCAAATATCAGCTTTCGTTCGAGCGATTCGTGTTCGATGCGATCAGGCAGCATAGCAACTTTAATCACAGCTGTCCTTGGACTGAGGTAGGTCAATCAATCGAACAAGAACGTCATCAATCTATCGATCAACATCCTAGAATTACATGATGGTGGACAAGTTCGCGTTGGACATTAACAAGATAAATATGCCGGTGCCACCAGGTGTCTACCGTCTGGACTTTACCTTCTATGCCTATGGCATTGCACGCAGCCTAACTCAGATCTATTTCGAGAAACTTGACTGAGGCTAGGGCATTACGCAGCCGTTCAATTCAGTGGTTGACGTTAGAATTCATCTGAATTCATCTGTTTTCTATAATAACAATAAAATGATTGTCTGGGCAAGTTAAGGCCAATCAAGTCAATAAACAATTACTGCTAACACATAGAACCATATATTGACATACATATATATATTCATATATATATCTACAATCTTACGAGGGCCTGTTTTGCTATGGGGGCCGGCGTACAGTGGTGCAAAACTTCACGAAAATTGAGTGAAAAGTGAGAAATAATAAATAAATAAATAAGCAATACTGAGAATGTGGTTCGTTTGCCTGTTACATACTTTATTAGAAAACCAGTATACTCTAAATTCTCATTCGCAATGGATAATGGGTATAACAAGTCAAGTGCGTCAATTAATTAAGTGCACAGTTGTTTTCTGTATACCCTATGTCAAATAGGATGGTTTAGTTTCGTATATAGAATGTGCAATCAATTGAAACATATCCGATTGAATAACTGAATAATAAGTTTCGAAAAGTGAGGGAACGCAATATTCAATTTCGGATTAAAAGTCTTATCTAGTTCCATTTGATGGATTATTCATTCATTCTGATCGTTCGTTTGATAGAATAGGGTTACTAGTTCATTTTAATGAACCGTTTTATTCAATAGTACAAAAACTTAATTATATTGCACCGTCCAGTTGATTTAGACCATTACTTTGTACAGTTGAATTGGAGTAATTGTATTTATATGATACACAAAATCGAGTAGGTCCTTTTTAACGAACCCAAATGAACCGTTGAAAAGTCTAGTCAGCTCGTCATCGCATACAGGGTATCTGCAAGTTGATCGCTTCTGATAGGGCCGGAAAAATGAAGGTGTGTCTGCCTCAAGCATCTCACGCCAAATGGCCAAACGAGTATGGAAAGTGACAGTCAGACGACAGCGATTAAAACAAGCTAATTAAGAATGTGCATGGTCAGGGGGTAATGAAATGGCGCAGACAAATGAAACGTGACAAATGACGCGATAGAAACTCAGACTTGGGATCGAGAACCGAGAAAGTCAGGTGACTTACGGGCGTTACATAATGAGAAGAATTCTATTGCATCGAGTGGGTTGTCTGGAGCGGAATGCTGATTGGAATTCTTCAAGTTTCGGTAGGTCTTTTGACTGGAATGCTAGCAGCTCGACTATAAAATTTGAATGTCTCTTTGTGGAAGTTTAACTGAAATACTAAAAGGCTAGTGGAGTAACTTTTCCCAATATTATAAGCTAAGATATTAGCAAGCACTTTACACTTCACTTCCGAAAGAGTTCTAGACTATATCACTTAATTGGCCCAATGAATCGAAACAAATGAATTCCAAACGGATTTTTATTATACTCAATTTAAACTCGACTCTTTTTACAGTCCAATCATTAAAAATCAATCAATTATATAGGCTACTTGAATTGTTTTATTTAACCCGTAAATTATTTAGTATACCTAGATAACACGCTTGAGTGTTACAATGTGTGATTCCATGACTGATTCACTCCGCTTCGCACTCGCTCAATCGAACTAAATCATATAACGCAATAAATGTGCATTATTTCAGCAAGAAGCAAACGTAAGAGAACACAGACGCAGACAGGCAGAGAGAGAGAGAGGAGAAGGGAGCATGATAAACCTGATCGACTGGCATCTGAAATATTTTTATTAGACAAGTCGGCTGATCCAACCAGACATCTATAAATATCACAAAGTTTAAACAATTCAAATTCCGGTTTGCAACACCTGACTAGACGCCTGTGAACCGGGCCTAATGCATTCAGACCCAGCGCGTCGCGCCTACTAGGCGAAATATGCAAATGTGTCGTCTCTCTTTGTCGGCTTCTCTCTCGCTCCGCTGCCCGTCTCTGTCTGAGCTTTATGTAACTTGCGACTGCGCTGCGAGTGTTAAGTTCAAGGTTAACGGGTGAGCGGGTAAGCGGGTAAACGACCAAGCCATCCACCGAACCGTTCGCTGTATGACAATTGATTGCTGTTAGCGATATGACATTTCTGTGTCTGAAATTCACAATATTACTGCTCGACACTTTTCACACTTTTGCAACGCAGGCGGGGTAAGCGGCGGACCGGGCCAATTTCGAGAATTGTATCTTATCGGCTGAGTAAAGTAATGAAAGATCGGTCACATGTATTCACTCTTTCTTTCTTTCGCCCTCTCCCTTGTTCTCGCTGCTTCCATTGCTGATTGATCAATTGCGTTCGTTTTGCAAATCACGTTGCACGATTCGCCATGCTTTGGCCAGCCCATTTCGCCGCACTCGTCTTTATTTGTTGCTGTTGCCTTGCACATTTTTCGCCCAACCAACACAACTCGTTTTTGAGTTGTTGTTGTCGTTGCTCTTCTTCTTTTTTTCGCTTTACAATAACGGTCGCGTTTACGTGACGTCACGCACGGGGGCTTGTCTTGTATACCAAAGCAACAGCAGCACCAGTAACAACAACAATAAACAACTACAACAACAACGATAAAACGAACGTGCCCCCAAAACCGGCTCGCTCTTGCTTTTGCTTTTGCTCTTGCTCTTACCCTAGATTTACGTTCTCTACTCTTCGCGTTGTGCATTACGCTCTTAAGTGCATCGCTCAGCATAGGCTGCGACGGCCAAATAAATGCACAAATAAATTGTAAAGCTTTGCCGAAGTTAAGACGCTGCAAAAATGTGCAAACTGCAATGTATAATGGAAATCTGTATAGCTCAGTGGAAAGTTGCTGACGAAGGATTTTTTGTAAAGTATTGAATTGGGATATTTTGATGTTCTATAGCAAGTAGGTGGGAGTATGTGAACGTATGAGTGTGTGTTTGAGCTGTGCAAAGTCACACATGTGACCCAATGGAAAGTGTGAATGTTATTAGCTAACTGTTAACTTGCTGCAGCCTAATGAACGCAGTTAGCAACTGTTTACTTAATTATCATATACTTATGTATGTACATGGTTAAGAGAATTTATTTTATAATAGAACAAAAATGTATTTATTTACATACATATATGAACATACATTTATAAGTATACATATGTATGTATTTAAACAAAATAACAATGTGTTCTGCTTATAACATGATTAACCTAAAGCCAAATCGGAAATCAAGTCGTTGGCATCTTTTTGGCAATCTGCCTGCCATTCACGAGGTATTTGTGAAAACGTGCAGAGTAACTAAGTGCATTAACCAGATCAGGGCAGAGGCGGAACCAGGAGATTCTGGCAGGTTCTCCTTGTAGGTCGACCTGCCCAAAGTCCAAAGATCGCAGTCACATGCAGAGAGTAGATAAATGGCGCATAAGGAGAGAGCAAAAGAAGAAAGCAATAGCAACCAGCACAATATAAGACGAAAGCTTTGCCAACTTTAAATTGATTTTGAAAACAGAATCGATGTACGCGAAAGAGTTATTATGTGAGCGAATGTGCATATATATGTAGGTATGTATTTATATATACATATGTGTGTGTGTTTGTTGCAAGCCGTGAGATCAAGAGAGCGAACAAGCATGTGAGAGCAATCAGGGAGCGGGGGTATTGACTCTGCAGTGCATCCATCGTCTGACGCGTTCGACGAACGAATGGAAAATTTCGATTTTCGTTTCGCTTTTGCCTTTTACATCTACTTTTCCAAATGCTTGCACTTCTGCACATGGCAAAGTGTTTGTCGCTCAATGTATGTGCGTCTGCGTGCGTGCGAGCGTGTGTGTGCGGGAATTTTCCATAAAAAATTCCTCTCGTGTTAAATTTAGGACTTAATTCACGCCAAACACTTATACACACATAGATAGGTCATTGCTTACGGCTGTATGTGTTCATTCCCAAAGATTCCAATTGCAGCTGCCTCATGTCCCAACGCTTATGGAATAAAAAATTCCATTGGCTAAAAAGTTTCTCTTTGAAACTATTCCATATATTTGAATGTCACATGGAAAAGAGTACATATTATTAAGGTGTCTCATCCTCATTCGTAAGACCAAAGCAAATAGATTATGTTACACGATTATAATTTCGTAAGTTGTCCGCTAATCATGTTTACAACGAAAACATTGTAATCCTCTATTTTTTCATAATATCAGAAAAGCTCTCTTATCACCATATATCTTGTCCCGCTGACCTTGAACGGCCGAGACTGAAACGTGAACTGGATGATCTCGTCTTCCGGCACGCTTTACATAAGCCGTTCTTCAGGGAGCGACACGTGTTTTCTATCTCTGAGGTGTCCGATTAATGCCAATTTAGGAAAGTCTACAACTGATACGATAAGCATCAAGCCGACTGGGTGGGTAATATGAATCCGCACAACTTATTGCACTATACATTTGTTTAACAACAGGCAAAAACAGCAGACAGAAAAACAATATTCTGATATCATGACATACAATCAGGAATTAGGTTTTGCTTTTATATATAAAAAAATCAATACTGATCAGGATCAGAAGAGATAATAAAGAAAAAAGAGATAATAATAAAAAAATTATATAACAATAATATTTAATAATATAATAGGAATGTTTTTTTTTTTTTTTTTTTTTTTTTTTTTTTTAAATTTTAAAAATCAATATTTTAGTTACACTCTTAAAGAATATGTAATGATGTAATTTGAAGATGTAATTTAAATAATATTCAAATGCAATATGTGCAAACGTATGTATGCACAATATTATGGATTGTAAAGACAAATTATATTTGCCTTAATATAAAAGTTAGTTAATATTCTCACCTTAACTATTAGAGCCCAGTGTAATCTATTTCAGACTCGAATGTTGTTTTTTGTTGTTGTCCACGCGACGCTAATGTGTGTAAATATTTACATACATATATGGAAAGTCTTACAAAGACAGGTCGAGAATAATTCACATTTTTCAGTCACTTTTTATAATACTCCTCAGTTAAAGCTGACTGTGGGCTGACTTTTATTTATAATTAAAGCAAGATTCATATTCTCACTTTATACGATTTTAGATTTATTAGAGACCATTGACTAGAGTATTCTGAACCTTCTCAAATGTAAATTTATATGTTAGAGGAGTATTGGATTATGAAAATACCAAATTTTCTCACACATTTATAAGAGTGTTGAGTTAAGTAAATTCTATTAAAATTATTTTAGCCAGCTCTCACTTATACAAATTAAATACAAATTAATGCGACGCGCTCTGATAGTAAATTTGAATTTGAGCCGCACGTTTTCAATTTTTAATAGCTCCACAAATAAAGCATCTTTATTTAACGTTTTTCTCAACAAAATTAAATCGGTTATGAATGCCATTTGTAATAACGTGCTATTGTTATTTGTCATTTTACTTGAACCTCAACTGTAATTGTGAATGTAAATAGAAGCTACACCTATGACTGAATTACTGACGACCGAACGAACGGCAGACATACAGGCAAACTGTCGTCTGACAGATAAACAATCATAAAATGTTGAAGCGGGAGTGAAGGAACTGGAACAGGCAACCGTTATAAAGCAATGGCGTAATGTGATAGTTATTCTTGTTATTATTGTTTGCTGCACGCAATTGTCATTTTGTTTGACATTTTTATTGGGCTGCTGTATGAAAAATATATTTGAGGTTACTAGAAACTAAAATAAAATTTATAAAAATATCAATGGAGAAGAAAAAATTACATGCCCCGGGTGAGGCTCGAACTCACGACCTTAAGATTATGAGACTTACGCGCTGCCTACTGCGCCACCGAGGCTTATGTTTGCCGCACACTCGACTGCAAACTTGATATCAGCCACGTGGCAAAATCATTTTCTCTTTTTAAACGCAAATACGAATAGCTTTTGTTTATTTCTTTTTCTTTTATTTTTGTATGGCATGTACTAAGGACTTGAAACATTTTTACACGTAATGTAAGGGTATGGAAAAATACTAAAATGCGGTGTAAATATATCCGTTTTTAAATCATGCATGAACATACATAAGTATATAAGTATATATACAAACATATAACATAGATTCATAGGGTATATATATATGTATATACATATGTATGTGTGAGACTAATTAGCAAAATACAGTGCGATCTACGTAAAGCTTTTATTCACTCTAGACAACGACTTCGCTACGACAACTTTGAACCGGTCAGCGCCGCGGCGAGATTTTGACCTTGAGTGAAGGGCGCTGGTTTTGCCATTTAGCCATAATTACTCGAATGAGTGTGCATTAAGAGCAAATACTTGCAGTCGCTGCACGTGTATGCTGCTCGACTCTTTACGTTACGTACGTATCTAGTAAGTACGCAAATGCTCACTGTAATGAATAAAACTAAAAAATTAGGCATACATATTTGCTCAAAAATAGAAATGGCAACAATTCACCGGCTGGAATTTGCAACCTCAATGAGTTCATTCTTACGTCTGATTTGCCAGCGTGACCAGACAAAATTTTTTATTGATTTCTAAACTTCAAAGTTAAAAGTACACAAAAAGTACGTTTATATTCGTAGTCGTCACGACATAAACATTTGCAGATACCAATGGTGCATTCGACTTCGATCAGCCCATAGTTAATCAGCTCTTTAAGCTTTAGAGCAACAAATATAGAGCAAAAATATATAAATATACATACATTTATACATGCATATACATATGTATGCATAAGTGTGCTGATGTGTTGGAGGCTCGTCAGTCGCCGCCACAAAGCTCGCATGCCATACGAACCACCATCATTACATTCTAGCAAAGAAACATACGTATGTATGTATATACGTGTGCATATGTATGTCTATATATACATATGTACTTATGTATGTACACTAAAAGGTATTTCTGCATGTATCGTGTGCCAAATTGAGCCCACACATTGGACATGAACACAAAAACAAATACATACACATTTACATACAACTGTTTTACTTCTAGGCGTGCAAACGAGTGTGCGAGGCAACGTCCGACATCACATGCTTAAGTTAATTTTTTTTTTCTTGTTGCTTTTGTTTTTATTTGTAGAATTTTGAGTTTGAATGCTAAATTTAGCAATATTTGGTTGAGCTGTCGCACCGTCAAAAAAGAGCGATGTGATCGCGCTCTAAAAGCATTGCGCTCTTTCGTGTGCATAAGTATGTGTATGAGAGCGGACGTACGGCTATAGCTGTAAGTGCGCTCTTTCGCTCTCGGCTACGTGTCATGATGTCAATATGCGAAAAGGGGAGAACGGGTATAGCGAGAAATTTGTATATTTTGGCAATGTGTGTTTGTGTGTTGTGACTCCTAACAGCAATTAGATAAATAAGCTTTTAATGATTTCTTGTAATTCATTTAAAAATGCGCGTTCTGTGTGTTGTGGCCAACGGTCCGGAAGAGCCAGATGCGAAGGCGTGGACTCAACAACATTAATTAGCGCATGTTTTTTTTTTTTTTTTTTTAATATTATATGTATGTACTTAATTTACGCACATTTATAAATATCTATACATTACTTTATCTGTCTGTATATCTTTGTGTTCATTGCCCAGTTAACGCACAAATCAGTGGCTCACAAATTGCTGACGCAATAACAGCCAATTGCATCAGCCTTTTGGGCAATACAAATGACAGCGCATGCGTTAAAGCTGCCGTCGAGAGACGCTGCGCCGACTGCAGCGCCTGCTCAGCTCTGTATGTAATGTGAGCATCTTCAGAGCACTGTTACCAATCGCTCTGTCTCAACGCTTTTTGCTCTCTATCTCTCGCTCTTTTCTTGTTGCTGCTGTGAGTACGTTATTTACGTGCAGTAGCAACTGCAAAGACTTGGGGGCTTGTCTCTGCTCTTTTTGCTCGATTTTGCTAGCTTTTCGATTAGTTCCCTCTAAAAATAGGTGACGAGGAAGCGATTGTAGTTCGAAGTTATTATTTTAGTAGTTAGAGAAACAGCTGTATATACACATACATAAATACAAACATACACCTGTTTTTATGTATTGTACATACAGTATAAATAACTGTTGCGTCATGCTTAGGGGTCAGTTTTATTATAGCAAGTTATATTAAATATTGTTCCAATTATTATGAATAACTTATCATGTATGTAGATTTCGAAGAAAATTTAAGTTTGTGATAATCGATCATAATTTATTATCAATGGCTAAGTTGATTCACAAAAGGGAACATATTTTAAGGGTATACTAATTGCCATGTTACCCTATATTTGTGTTATAAACTATTGTGAATGAAATGTTTGTATTATCTTTTCGTATTTCTTGGAAAAGCCAACAAGCCTAGTGTCATTGAAATGTTTATATAAGATATTGATATACATATGTACCACGATTAGCCCAATAAAGTGATTGATTGTACAAAATGTGTAGAGAACTATGTATATGTACATATATTGCTTCTCAGAGTTTCTGATATGGAATATAATGCTGAAGAAGCTAATTGACACTAGGTAGAGCTCTGACAACTGCAGCAAGTACACTTGCTTCTAAGAGTTTCTTTCTAGCAGAGTATACTTAGAGAGAGGCTACAAAGTTGAGTTGGATTTCGAGTGGGAGTGTCACAGACTATTTAAAGGTCAAGCTGCTGCGGCGCTTCTTCAGTTGTTTTCCGGATCCCCTGCCCATCGGTTGCTCCTGTTCTTCAATCTGTGTGTGCGTATGGTAAATATTTAATAATCTTATTGTATATTGCTTCTCAGAGTCTCTGATATGGAATATAATGCTGAAGAAGCTAATTGGCACTAGGTAGAGCTCTGACAACTGCAGCAAGTACACTTGCTTCTAAGAGTTTCTTTCTAGCAGAGTATACTTAGAGAGAGGCTACAAAGTTGAGTTGGATTTCGAGTGGGAGTGTCACAGACTATTTAAAGGTCAAGCTGCTGCGGCGCTTCGTCAGTTGTTTTCGTGATCCCCTGCCCATCGGTTGCTCCTGTTCTTCAATCTGGCGTATGGTAAATATTTAATATTAAATTATTAAGTATAATAAATACATATATATATATATTTATTATACATATATTATTAAGTAAAATAATAATAATTTCAAGTATATTAAGATCAATTGAAATAAGAGTGTGCCTTATTCTTAAGACATTTTCTTAACAAATATATTTAATATAACATTTTAGAAATGGGCTACAGAGTATGGATTATAAGATAATCATCACAATGGCAAACAAATATTTGTATTTTTACAACAAATTGGTTTATTATTATAATAATAGTTTCGTTTTTAACTTCTCTCTCTTTTAACTTCTGCAATTGTTTACTTTGTAATGCAATAACGTCCTTTCGTACAGGCGTGATCAAATATAAATTTCAAGTTCATTGCACTTTCATTATTTTATTTGTTTATGTTAACTCTTTTACTCGTACCCTATTGGCAAGTCCAAGTCTTTAAGATCCCCTATTGGGTGGGCTGCCGAACAAGTTTTGCGGCGAAAAAGACTCGTGACGATGACTCGTGCTTGGCCTCTCCTGTTCATCAAACAAAAGATTAAATACATACATATATGTACAATACATATGCATAAATATGTATGCATATGTATTGTGTTGTATAAAGTTTTTACTTTTGTTTTACAGAGAAACCTTGATACATATATGCAATAATTATT
Source organism: Drosophila aldrichi (assembly GCA_035045965.1). Lineage (NCBI taxonomy): Eukaryota > Metazoa > Arthropoda > Insecta > Diptera > Drosophilidae > Drosophila > Drosophila aldrichi. Next base: position 345,857 of record JAWNOM010000368.1, on the reverse strand, counting down.
GGTTAAACACGAGAGTAGCTCGAGCCACAGTCGAGGGCAAATGACGGTCGTTTGCTAAAAACTAAGCTGCAAAAAAAGCAAAAGAAAAACCGGTGCTGATGAACTAATGAATACCCTATTCAGCAAGTATGACTACTCTAAATTAATACTATCTAAGTTGAGAAACCTACAATGATAAAAAATAGATACATACATATGTATATGCATAGATATTGCCATGCACATATACATATATACATACATACAAGTGAGTGATGATTTATTGAGAGTATTTTCCACTGTGAATTGATATTCCCTATAGCAACACGTGACTAATTGAGAAATCTCAGTTAAAACTTTCCGTTAATCATCCACACACACACACATTCATACTTACGCACCCATGCGCTCGCGGTATCCTATGCATGTGTATAAGTTCGCGAACGTGCGAGCAAGCATATCTAAACATATATGTATGTATACATACATATATGTGTGTCTGACTCTGCATGTATTTATATTTGTAGCTGTTTGTCTGCGCGCACAATCCGTTTACAGTGAAACAGCAGTAGGGAATTGTGCGAGCTCACTCATTGATAGGCAATGTGTATGCCATGTTATGAAATACATAGAAAGACGAGCCCCCGATAATTGGGGGCGCGTTTTGCAGTCATATAAGCGGAAAACAAACTAATAGCAAACGATGCCACAATAACAATAATCAATTATTAAGCTTTCATAAACAAAATTGATTGTTTCGGACTCACACTTGGACTTGGAATCGGACTGGGCTCGATTGGATTGGGTTGGGCTGGGTTCGGGTTTGGGTTTGGGTTTTTTTTTTTTTGGCCTGCTGCTTGGACTGAAGAGTTGGCTCGCCAAATGTGCTCCAAGGCTGCAAAATTTGCACGCGCCCTCAAAGTCAATTTAATAATATTCAATTGAAAATATGTGTAAATAAAAATCAATTGGCGCAAACCAAACGCATGCGAGCAAAGCAATTGGCTATTAACACGACTCCACGGCAGAGCAACGGCAACGGCATCGGCAGGGGCAGGGGCAGGGACAGCGGCAGCATCAGCAGCTGCTGTAGCCAAAACAAATCAATAAAAAATTGATGGTGCCACTGTGTCGCGGCACGTCCTCCAAGAAATCCCCATAGTGCGTCATAGAAGCAGCGCAGCATCGTAAGCGTGACATTAGCGGCGTCTCAGTCGCGCCGGCGCGCAAATCGCTAGCAACAAAAAAAACTCCAGAGACCTTTGACTCTGCTCTCCACTTGTCATCTAATATTAGCGTCGTCACTCACACACACAGAGAACCACAGACAAATGCATGTGTTGGCGCCTCAATTCATTCATTCATGCCTTCTTTTCGACCTTCGCACTCTTTTCTTGCTCTCACAAGTTTTGTCAGTTTCCTTGCTCACCAGTCAAGCAACGGCACGCACACACACATAAGCATTTAGATATGTATATTCTACATGTATGCACAGTGGGAGAGCAGTGACGCTCTCACTCTCTTACCTTGCTCACCAACAACCGCAAAGAGTGCATAAAAGCTCGAGCGAGTTTCTGTGAATTGGTGTGCGCTATATAAACGTTGCTCGTTCGAATCTCGTGCTTCAGTGCCACAATAGTGGATATCACATTTAGTAGTTTGTTAAAAGGTAAAAAATAATCTGTCTGTCAAGCGAACAAGAAATAGCGAAACTATGCAAAATTACACGTTCGTTAACAACTACAAGTATTTAAAAAATATTCAAAAAATTGTCGTATTGATTTAAATGAAAAATAAGTTTATAAAAAAAAAAACTATTTTAAATATATAATTGTGACTGTTATACATATATTGATGCAAATCCATTGTACATAGTTATATTTTTTCGTGCTACAAGTTCCGGTCGTACCCTTATCGAATTTAATGTGTCGCGTCGTTTTCTTTGAATTTTGAGCAGAACACAAGCAACTTTTTAAAAACTACATTTAAAAACAAAGTCTCTGGTTTGTCTGGCAGCAACAATTTATGATCCACTCGCTATGTAAATTTATGCGCATTTCTTTCGCACTACGTCAATTCGCCATAAAAGAATATATTAATGAGCCACCCTAATGTCCGGTCGGGTGCCTTAACTTATTTAATGCAATAGTTTTACGTAATTTGTGTGGCGGAATGGCAAGATGACAATAAGCAACAGCAGAAGAGTAAAATCTAAAAATTCACAAAAAAAAACCCATCTACCAAGGCTAAAACAAACTAATAGAATGAGAGGCAAAGCGACAACAATTACAACAACAATAATAAGCAAAAAGGAGCTAAATTGCAAAATAGTCGAAACATTTTTGAGAACGTTCGACCGTGAAAATATTTTTAAATTTAGATTTTGTTTTTATCGCAATACAGAGAAAAACACGCTCATATTATTGTGCAAATAGATAGAAATAGATAGTTTTGATATGTATGTATTGTAGTGTATTTGCGTATTTTGAGAATATATGTATGTATGTATAAGCAAGCTTTTGTTTATTAAATTTTTAATTTTTTGTTGCAAATTTTAAATATGACCCAGACGACTAAACGTGGGCGATGTCAATTAAAGTTTTCGTCTGTAGCCCAGATTAATTGCCTCACATTAAACCGCAACTTGCGGCTCGACTTTGTTAATTAACAACAAAACAAAGCGGCATTTAAAAATTAAAGGTTTTGTTTTAAAAATACATTCGCAAAAAACCAAAAAAAATATATATGTATATATGCCAAATCGAAATGCGCAACGTTGCACTGTTGACAGTGAACCGTCACGGCAGAAACAATTTGCACCTGTGTGAGGGCATGTGTTTGTATGTTTCTGTGTGCTGTTGTGGGAGAGCTAAATGACGCTTACAGCACGTGAGCGCGTTTAAGAGAAAATTGGTTTTCAAGAGAGCACACACTGTGAGCTGCGCTTAAAAGCATCAAGTTAAGTACGATGCGTCGTTAATTTGTAAATGTGTGAGTGAGTATATGCAGGAGCTACACACACTTATGTTTATGCTGTGTTGTTGCTCGTTATCATGGTAGATCTTAATTAAATAGAGCAGTTAGAGATAGGCAACCCCAGCAACTAATACATATGTATATATATGTATATGAATTTAACGTGAATCATCAACTGCGGCATCTACACATGTAGCGGCAACACCACTCACGCATTAATGCATTTATGAACGTTTCAAGGGCAGCAGCACAATTTGCGGCGCATTTGCGAAAATAATGTAAGCCAAAAGCTTTACATGTACATATATTCATGTTATGTCACTACTCCAATCAATAGAGGAGAAGTAAAGAGAGAGATGAGAGAAATAAATAAATAGATGACAGCAGCCATAAAGGCGTCGACGCTAGCGTCGCCGGCTGTCGCAGTCACCGGTCGACGCGTCGACGTCATGGCGCCCACGCTTACCGTTAGCATCACATCACATGACGCAGGAGCAAATAAACTCGTATATAATTCTTTTTTAACTTTCGCTGGCCCACAAAAATTATCATTAATTTTTTATTATAAATCTATAAATAACCCGAAAAAAATACATATAAATGTCGCAAAGTCAAAGTCGAATGTGGAAAATTTTTGAAAATAAAAATATTGCCAATTGCCGCATGCCAGCTAAGAAAAAACAGAATTCTTTAAAACATAAACAATATTTGTTTGTGAAAGTGAAAAAGGCGCCAGAAAAGCAAAAGGAAAAGAAACCAGAATTTGGCACGAGTGAAAGAAAATGTGTCATTTATATTATTAATAATAGCTAATGGAGCAGTAGATATATTTTTTAAATATTTTTGACAAGTGCTTAAAACAGATTAGAAACACTGAGTGCCAATAGTAATGTCACACTCCTACATAAGTAAATATACATTTCAAATGGACATTTACTTTTTTAAATGACTGTATAATTGGTCACGCGTGCAGACTTGAGACCCACATCGAACATACATACATATAGACAGATATACATACATATGTATGTATGTATGTACATATATCCGGCAGACCTTGTTATATCTACATTTCATTTGAAAAGTGGGTGTGCACCTTATATCAGACCATATTTATATGGAAGGGGGCTCGCACTATCAAAAAGCAAACATTTCAAAAAAAAAAAAAAATCTGATAAAAACCAGACATCTAAATCTAAATAGCATTTGCAAAGATAAACCGTTATCAACTCATTTGTTTTTACGCTAATTGAACTGGCCAAACCTTTGATAGAGTCCAAGCGTAACACCTATAAGCACCTATAAATACCTATGCACTGAGAGAAGAGAAGCAATAATAATAATAACATAAATTAAATTCAATCTTTTCAATATTTTAAGTGGTATAAAATATAAAATAAAATAGATATATAAATATAAAATAGATTGCAATTTATTCTACATTGATAAAGAAAAGAAAATTACTTTTAAATTTATATTATGTATATGTTGTTGGTTGTTATTCTCTATTCCATTTCTCTCTGTGTAATGTGCCCCAAATACACATTTACTTATATTTCTATATCATTTTCAATTATGTTATTCATGTATTACTTATTTTATTCTTTGCAGCAAAGACAAAAATTCAAATACACACACAACGAGAAAAAGACCTCGTTTACAATTCACAAACAAAAGTCTCTCTCCCAGCTGACAATCGTTATATAAACAAAGAGAAGACATTCAACTTTCCAAGGTCGAAGCGGAGAGTTCAAGTTCAACATTAGACACAATTTGATAAGATGAGTGGACGCGACAATCGAGGCGCCGGCGGGGGCGGAGGTGGAGGCCATCATCACCAGCCGCTGAGCAGCGCCATGGGCAAACTAAAGGAAAAACTAACCAGAGCCGGTGTAAGTATGCTAGAAACGATGGAATTGAAATATAGATTGAGTAATATTCAGAGAGTAGAAGAGAAAGAACGAGAGCTGAGGCAAGAAGAGTATGAATACCAAATCCCATAAAGATTATATACATAGTATGTTAAATTAAATTGAAATATTACGATATTTTATAGATTCGCAAATTAGAGTAATACTTTTTATGTATATAATATGATTATCTTAATCAGCTATAACTTTTTCATAAAATATAATATACCACAATATAGTAGATAAATTTAGTCAATTCAAATATTTATCCTTATCAGAAAGGCATGAAGATTTCTTATAATTTCAAATAAAAGGAATAGTGCAAGTATTTAGTAAAAACTAAATAATTTATAATCATGCTTCACTGTCTATAGACACTCATTATGCTCAAAGTTTAGCCGTGTTGCCGACAGAGATTGAAAGAGTCTGGAACATATGGAATCGCTGTCCGAGCAGAATATAGCAGATAAGATTTGACAACCTTTGGCTTTGATTTCAAGAACAATTCTGAGTAGTAATCGTCGAGCGCCGAGCCTATATATAAACCAGAAAAAGTCGTGACACGATTCACTAATTCGCAATTGAAAGCTTAAGCATAAGCTTTACGAATTCAAATTTCAGATTTTTATAAATTTAATTCTTTGCATATTTGACAGGAGGAGCTGGGCTATCATCGCGTGGAGAGCAATCTGTCGGCATCGAATACGGGCACCAGTCTGGACACAATATTGCCAGAGGATCCGTTTCCATTTCCCCAGGCAGCTCCACAGCGTCATCCGCAGCAGCAGTTTCCCCACTTGCATCCAGTGCAACAGCAGCTGAGACAGCCACAGCAACAGCCACAACAACAACAACAACAACTACAGCAACAACAGCAACAACAACAGCAGCAGCAACAGCAACAGCTGAGACTGTTGCACGACGTGGACGACGAACCGCCGCTCTCATTTCGTCCACTGCTCGAGGACGACGATATCAACGAGCCACCACAACAGATCCAACAGCAGAGATCAGCGCTGCGTTCGAGTGGCAGCTTGGAGCTAACACCTTTGCCGCCACCACCCACATCATTGGAGCCGCATCGTGATCGCCAGCAGCGCAGCATTGTGACTGGTGGAGAGGATCTGCAGCGCAGCAAGCAATCGTTGAAGGGTTCGCGCGTCTCCTTCGAGAAGCCGCAACAGCAGGGCAACAACAAGGCCGCTGAGAGCAGTGACGAGGACAGCTTCGAGGATAAACGCATCGGGTTCCAGCAGCAGAAGGCGACCAGCGTTGATCACAAGGGCATACTCAAGGATTTGCGTCATATATTGGCCAACGATAATCGCCGTCAGTTCCAGGCGAAGAAGCACGTTTCGCTTGATATCAAGGGCACACGATTTCTGCAGGATCTGCTCAAGGATTCATCGTCCGAGGAGGAGTTTCATAAGACACGCCGCGAATTCCAGGGGCGCAAGCATCAGAGTCTCGATCCACGGGTCACCTTCAAGCTCGACAAAGTATTACAGGGCTCCAGCACCGACAGTGATGAGGAGGGCGACGACGCCGAACACAAGCGCCTAATACATCGTCCCAAGGACATTACCAAGCCAGTCATTATCGACCTGAAGGATCTGGAAAGCGAAAGCGACGAAGACTTTCTCACCTCGCGACAGAATTTCCAGCAGCAGCGCTCCATTAGCACAGATTCACGCAAGAGGTAAGTGAAATGCCATATTCTCGATTTCCGATATCCAAATTCCCAGAGCGAATCTCCGATCTGTGATCAGCAAATACTGATTTCTATACTAATACTAAACCAATCTCTAGTTTCCAATTCTCTGTTCACGTGATCGCTGACAACGAATCAGAGATTCGCACCCCACAATCCTCGATTCACAAGCCCCAATTTCCAATCTCTCAAGTTGTGTTCTACGATGACGCAATTCTATTATATTTAATTCATTGTTTGATTTGACTGTGAAACGCAATTTCTTATTTTTTATTATTCACAGTCGTCGACTGTACGAAATGGATGAGATGGGCAATAAACGGGGGGACAACATACGCCATGCTGTGCCCTTTGTCCGACAGATCACCGAGGATGGCAAGCCCAAGCTGGAGGTCTACAGGCCCACAACGAATCCCATCTATATATGGACACAGGTAGGTCAAACGAATGACTTATTCTCAAATTGATAATGTGACTAGGTACAAACTATGACGTTTATACGAACTGTCTGTCTGCTCTAGATAGGGAATAATGCGAATGAAAGTTAAAAGAGATCTGAGGTCAATTATATGAGAATCGCAACATCTAGTAGAAGAAGTAAAAGCTAAAGAGTTTAAGTATTAAGAGTTTACGCATAATCTAGTTGTTCCATGCGTAATACCCCATTTTGTGCGATCAAAATATGTTCTGATTAGTTGCGATTAACACGGCATAAACATGATCGTAGTCGGCCTATTGTTGGATCGTTAAGCGTCGACTGGCGCCTATAATGCAGCACTCGACTCCAGCGTGTGACTGTACTCGAGTGGGCGACGACGATGAAGGAGAGAGTGATGTGATGTGTGCCTCGGGTATGGCCTTATGAATGGCATTAATATTGCCATAAAGCATTCGGGCATTCAATTTAGCGCTTCGTTTGTGGGTCGCCATTGGAGAAGCGCGTGGCGGGCTATTTTCGCACGCCCGGATTGGACTAGCCCCCCACTGGCCCCCTCCCCAGTGCGATGTCTTTAATTGAAATTGAAACTGAAATAACGCAGTTAGTTAGTTATGCGAGACTAAAAATACAAGCCAGCGCCTCAACAACTGAATGAATGGACGCTTGGATAGACCCGTCAGCTGTATCTTATAGGCCCTCTTCTTACCCCCTTTCAATCATGATTGAGCCGCATCTGTTATTACTGCTACTGCTGCTGCTTCTGCTGGTTAAACGTGCGCTTAGCTTAGTTGCAGTTTGCATATTAGTCGCAACGCGTCGCAAGACGCGAAACAGAAACCGATTTAAACCGACTCACGGGACAGTCCAAAGCCCCGCATCTTGGGCCTTATCGCGATTATTTGGTGAAGAGGCATACGTAAACAGCGTGATAAGCGAATGTCAACAGCTGTGGCTGATGCTCTAGCTGAAGCTCGTCTCAATTGTGCTCGGAGACTTAATCAATTATTGGGCTTTAGCCCTCATGAAATGCCTATTGATAAGACGTTCGCCAGTTAATAATACAAGCTGGTGCAAATATATATATACACCATATATTTGTACATATATATAATTCTACATGAATTTATTTATATATACATACATGTATATATGCAGTTTATGTACGTGACCGAGCAAATCGCCATCAAAATCTAACGGCCTAGCTTGCATTCGAGTCGAGTTCCAAGTGACAGGTTTTTAAATTCAGTTCAGTTTCATCCGTCCGGCAATGCATTAGAAGCGTCCGTTGAACGCTCTATAGAGTTAGCAAGGCTTCGAAAGTGTAAAGTGAAAGGCGGCAGTGCAACAAGGTTGCAACAGTTAAAAGACAATTCAAACTCATTGCAAATCGAATCGAGTCACAGTGCTATTCAGTGTTTGATCCATCATGAAGATCCTTATGCGCGCGGACACCCACGTGTCCTTCTCGGTGCCCATTGATGAGCCCAAGGCCAAGTGCACCTACTCTCAGGTTAATCTAGGCTTCAATATCACCAATATACATATACTTTATTTATTTATAAATATATCAACATTTTATATATAATTTCAGGTGCTTGCTGCGCTGAGTGTTTCGCTGGGCTCTTTGGTCGTGGGCTTTGCCAGCGCCTATACCTCGCCCGCTTTGGTCTCCATGACAAACACCAATCTGACATCCTTTGTGGTCACGCCCCAAGCGGTAAGTTTGACAACCAAATAAAACCAATTTAGGCTAAGAATTGTTTGTAAAAATATTTAAAAAAAAAGTGTTCTTTGTTCTCGCTGATCCTGACTGACTTATTCCCCATTTCCGTTACCCAAATTCTCACAACGAGTTCCTGATCTTTAATCAGCAAATACTAACTTCATATTATCATTCCCTAATTCCTAAAATTCTCTAATTTACAGTTTTCTGTTCACGTGACTTATGTGAGCATCAGCTAGAACAAAGCTCGTCCTATCCTTGTCATAGAGTTAAGCTATTTAATCACATTTCAGTTAAGATCAGTTAGGAAACATTTAACTTTTATTATCATATTTCAAGTAATAAAAGTAAATGAGCATGATTTAATATCCATAGGTTTATATGCTCTTAAATTCTTCCAAGATCATCTGTTTTTAAATACTTCCAATAAATCCTTAACTACATTCAACTTTAATAACTTTGCTAGGCCCAATAAAATTCATAAATGTATTTGGAGCATTCACAATCACATTAAAATTGTCATCAAGTTAAATGGAGAATGAAACTAGCTAGCCTTCGCAATGGCTAACATTCTAGGCCTTGACTGTAACTGCAGTTCCTGAACTATTTGCAAATGTAGTTGTGGAATAAAATAGTTGAATTTAATATTATGATTGTAATATTTTCGATTTGATCCAGCTTCAAATTGAACTCCAAAAATCTTTAAATTGAAGAGTCTTGTCCCGATTATTATCATATTTCCCTATACCTATACCTTTTAAGCAATTGCAAATTATTCCTAATGCACCCCACTTCAATTTCTTTTGCTTACAGGCATCCTGGGTAGGTGGCATCATGCCGCTCGCTGGTCTGGCCGGTGGCATCGCTGGCGGTCCGTTCATAGAGTATCTGGGCCGGCGTAATACGATTCTGGCCACAGCTGTGCCGTTCATCATTTCGTGGCTGCTGATCGCCTGTGCTGTCAATGTGGTGATGGTGCTTTGTGGACGCTTCTTGGCCGGTTTCTGTGTGGGCATTGCATCGCTCTCGCTGCCCGTTTATCTGGGTGAAACGGTTCAGCCGGAGGTGCGCGGCACATTGGGTCTGCTGCCCACGGCGTTTGGTAACATTGGCATATTGCTGTGCTTTGTCGCCGGCACCTATATGGACTGGTCGATGCTGGCCTTCCTGGGTGGCACACTGCCTGTTCCATTCCTCATACTGATGTTCCTCATCCCGGAGACGCCACGCTGGTATGTGAGCCGTGGACGCGAGGAGCGGGCTCGCAAGGCGCTCGTCTGGTTGCGCGGCAAGGAGGCCGATGTCGAGCCAGAGCTGAAGGGTTTGATGCGCTCCCAGGCAGATGCCGACAGACAGGCGACTCAGAACACAATGCTGGAGCTGCTCAAACGCAGCAATTTGAAGCCTCTGTCCATATCGCTGGGCCTGATGTTCTTCCAGCAGTTGAGCGGTATCAATGCCGTCATTTTCTATACTGTGCAAATCTTTCAAGATGCTGGCTCCACCATCGATGGCAATGTGTGCACCATCATTGTGGGCGTGGTCAACTTTATGGCTACGTTTATAGCAACGGTGCTGATCGATCGCGCTGGCAGAAAGGTGAGTTGAGCCGGAAAATCTTTAATTATTCAGCAAATATAAATCTCTCTCTTTTTCGTTTCTCTAGATTTTGCTTTATGTCTCCAATGTGGCCATGATCTTGACGCTGTTTGTGCTCGGCGGCTTCTTCTATTGCAAGTCCACGGGCATGGATACCTCGAATGTGGGCTGGCTGCCGCTGAGTTGCTTTGTCGTTTACATTTTGGGCTTCTCGCTGGGCTTTGGACCCATCCCGTGGCTAATGATGGGCGAGATTTTGCCGGCCAAGATACGCGGCTCAGCGGCCTCAGTGGCCACCGCCTTCAATTGGTCCTGCACGTTTGTGGTGACCAAATCCTTCCAGGATATGATAGGTAAGTCGCACACACGCACAGTCAAAATATATTCCGAGAATGGTTAATTAACTATTTGAATCTCTAGATGTTATGGGCGCACATGGTGCCTTTTGGATGTTTGGCGCCATCTGCTTCGTTGGCCTGTTCTTTGTGATATTCTACGTGCCCGAGACGCAGGGCAAGACGCTGGAGGATATTGAGCGCAAGATGATGGGACGCGTCCGTCGCATGTCCTCGGTTGCGAATATTAAGCCATTGTCCTTCAACATGTAATTCTGTGTGATCGACTTGCATCCAGATTGGCATACGGAATGTGAAGGATCATTGAAGCGATCAAACCAAATATTAGTCTAGTGCCTTAGTGCTTAAGTTGTATAACAATGACGTTATCGATAACGATAATTAGAGCTGGCGTCGATTGTCGATTGAGCGTGGCTTTATTTTTATTTAGCAAAAGAATTTCCTTTATTGTTATTATTATTATTATTTATATCGTCGCTAAGTCGCATTAGTTTCTATGATGCTGTAAATTATGAATTATGATGCTGCTGTTCATCGATAAATCTCTGTAGAAAATGACATAAGTAGTTGATAAGCCTAACAACAAAGCCAAATTAATTAATGTCCCTCTACTATTATAATCCCTATCCCCCACCTCTAAACAAGTTCAATCTAATTGGCTATTCGAATATATCTAAAGAAGAAACAAAAAAACAAAAACAGCATGTAAAAGAATATAAGAATCTTATTTAGATAATAATATGATAATGTATAAATTACATTTAATGAATATATAATTACAAACAAAACAAATGAGCTATATTCTTCTTCTTCTCTCATTTGAGCTCTGCTTAAGCCCCTCTGGGAATTAAAGAAGGGGCGCCTATGCTAAAAAAAAAACTATTTTTAATGCAATATCAAATATTTGCATGCGACCTTCGAAACGCAATTTACAGTTTTACAATGTCGATCGCAAATACGTGAGCATTGTAACTTGTATATTTACATACTTATATATATATATACATATATAAATTTATATACCAATTCCCATTCTAGAGTGCACCATATATGCATTCACATACATATAGATGGGCTGCACATGAGGTGCATATGAATATATATAGGTATGTACACATATTTATATACATACATATAGTAACGTAATCAGAACTAGACTCTATGAAATTATATACTGACATTCACAGAATATTGGACGCAATGATAGTCTCTGACAATCAACCAGTTCGACTCTATCTACGGCTTATCGCTGATGTTACGGACGCATAATCAAAGCCAATTTATAGAGCAAAATTTATGGCGTTGCATTTATTGGATGACTGCTAAGATTAGGAATCTATTTTATAATATAAAACAAAGCAGTGCTGCAGCAAAAACAATCATAATAATACAAAAATAGACATTCTTACTGAAAGATCAATATCAATAAGTAAATAAATTACATGAGCAATGAATAAATGTTAAAAAATATTAAATTCTTAGCTCATGTAATCAATGAAAATACAAAAATATTGATTTAAACAAGCGATCTGAAAATAAGAGATAAGCTGATCAGAAAAGTAATTGTTCTTCAGATTCACGTCAATTCATATAACTAGGTATTGGAAATAGCAGCATCAGATCTTCGATCTGAAGTGATTCCCTGCTATTAAAAAGTCTGCTATATGTGTACATTTACTGAATAACTGCTTAGAAACCAAGAGCTTGGTAATGCTATACCGCATATCCAAGATTTTAAAATTGTTCCGTATGAAATCTATATAAAATGCTTCATGTATGAAATACTTCATACAGAAATACTTCTTCAGAGCTCGGATTTGAGTCCCTTTGGTAAGGGAGCCGTGCTGCAAGATTTACAAGTCAGCTAGATATGCCCAGATAAAGAAAGTTCAGTCTAATGATCTTAACACTTTAAGTCTTCATAGAACTCCTCATCCTGCCAATGAGCCCCTTCTCAATTTCGAGTCCAGTTGCAGTTATTTGTTGCGTAGCTACTACGTTTGTTTACAGTGCCGTAGCACATCAACAATTTGTGCACTGCTTTTGTAAATCAGATATGCATATTTGGTATATAGTATTCAGAATAAACTGAAATAATCTGGTCCGACTTACCCATGACTTGAACGCGGCAAATGGCGCAGATATCGCATTCGACGTCCCAGCTCCACATTGCAACTGCATTCCATTTCTTTAGCGTAAACATCTTCTCTGGCTTGCTGTCGTCTGTTGGCTTGTTATCCACTGAGTTTTCTCCATCATCGGCCATTTCTCCACATACACACACATATACACATACACAAAGTATTTATAATAAATTTATTAATTTGTTTTCAATACGAAATGTGAATGCCACTCTTCTTCTTCTACAGCTACAATGAATTTAACAGCTGATTGGCGAGTGTAAACGACAACGCACGTTCCACAACATCCACAAAGCGTACACCCTGTGTTTTCATGCGAAACAGCTGTGTTTGCCACAGGGTGCTCATCATTAAGGCGCACAATTCAAATTGTTGAGCAATTGCAGCGTTGCGCAATATTTTGTATTTTAATTGCAATTTCGAGTGCTTTAACATTTTGCAAGACAATGGTAATGTAGCAATTTAGCCATTTGATATATCACGATACCGCTACCAAAAACGAGGCCAAAAACTTTGATTTTGTTGGGTTTCAGCAGGTGGCGCAGCTTCAATTACCAATAAAAATAAAGTGCGGCAAGCTTAAACAAAGTAAAGACAGGTCTTACCTTACAAGCAAATGCGATATGTATGCATGTGTGTGTGTGTGTGTGTGTGTAAGTGTGTATCTATGTTAATGCAGCACTCGAAAATTTTCGAACGTCTTATGACAAGGCAGTTAAAGAAAACAAAGTAAAACAACAACAGCAACAACAGCTACAGCAATAGCAACAAAATTGCGAAAATTTACAATTGCCAAGTGATTGGCCAGACAGATTTTGTTAATTCGAGTGTATGAAGCTACACTTCCTGTAATTAATTTCAGTGATGCAATCGCTTGCATAACCAACTGGCCAAGAATACACAATGAAATTGCAGAAACAACTACAACACCAACAACAGCAACAATGCTGACTAACTGCTAACTGGTTTTTCTTTCAATTTTCCGTTTTCCGTCTTCATTTGTGTAACGCTGCGAGCTTTGTGGGTCGCCGACTTTTTGCTTTTCACTTTCACTTAAATGGCAAGCGGCCCATTTCCCACTTCGTTCCGCCCAATTAATGCATTTGGCTTTTGATTTTGTTGTTTTTTTTTTCTTTCTTTTTTCAGTGTTTCTTTTGCTTATAATTTAAATAAAAAACTAAAACAATGATACAAATAAAAGTATAACACATTTGGCTTAAAAACATATGCGAATTTCGCTAAACGAAATTCGCCAGATCTCATGTTGTTGTTGTTGTTTTTGCCAAGTAGCCAGCTAATCAGTTTTGTCCTCTGTGCTGCTACTTGTACTACTCCTCCTTCTGCTCTGTTTCCACTCCTCCTTGTGTTTATCACCCGTTCAACGTCCAGCTCAACGTTGCGACAAAGACTCTCTGCCAATGTCCTTGTGTCTTCTCTAACATATTCCATTTTCTCGTCGTTCTTCTGTTCTTGTTGTTGTTGTTGTTGTTCGTATACTCCTTGTGCTCGCTTTCTGTGGTGGCCGCAATGCCACGCTCTGTTGTTACTTTCCATGCTTAATAGTGACCATGATGACCATGATAGCTATGATGTTCCTCGTGGTGCTTGAAGATCGGCACCTCGACGTGGTACTTCTCTGGTACGGGAATTTCCTTGTGAATGGGCACCTTCACCTCCGTGTAGACGGGAATTGGCTTCTCAATGGGCACCTTCACCTCATACGGCACGGGCTTCTCGACGGTGTAGGGCACCTTCTTCTCAACGGTGTAGGGCTGTGGCACGGGCACCTTAACGTGCACGGGATATGGTTTCTCCACCTGGAAGAACAAGAACAAAATATAGAGCCCAAGATTAGATTGTAAGAAGAGGAATAAGTAGTACCGCTCTCTGGAAGACTTACCTCAACCTTGTAGGGCTTGTCGACAGGCACCTTCACCTCGTAGGGCACCTTCTTTTCGACAACGACTGTGTACGGTTTCTCGACCTCAACATCGTAGGGCTTCTCAACCTCAACTTTATACGGTTTCTCGACCTCTACTTTAACCTCGTACGGCACCTTCTTGATCACTTCGTAGGGCTTGGGCACTGGCACTTCCACTTTCACCTCATGTGGCACCTTCTTGATCACCTCGTAGGGCTGTGGCACTGGCACCTTGACCTCATAGGGAATCTTCTTGATCACTTCATAGGGCTCTGGTACATGGACTTTCACTTCGTATGGCTTGTCGACGGGCACTTTCACCTCATATGGGACTTTCTTCTCCACAATGTAGGGCTTGGGCACATGGACGGGATACTTGACATATTCCTTAACATGCACTGGATATTTCTTCTCTACAATGTAGGGCTGTGGCACATCGACTTTCACCTCGTAGGGAATCTGGTGAATCGTGCGAATCGATGAAGAGACCAACTCTTTGTGTTTAGATCATGCCGTCTTACCTTCTTCTCAACCGTATAGGGTACATGCTTGGTCACTGTGTAGGGCACCGGCACCTTCTTCTCAATGGTCACTGTCTTGATGTGTTCATGATGGTGATGATGATAGTCACCCAAATGGAGGCCACGCTTCTCCACCGTCTTGCCAGCATCCTCAACCTGGCTGCCTTCTTCAGCCTTCTTCTCTTCGATGGCCGCACAATGGGCCATTGCCACGCACACGGCGAGACAAGGAAAAACGAACTGTAAAGGATGTCCACATAGTATTTAGAATACTCCTGAATACTCCTTAAACGGAACACAAATGACACCAGCTAACGGGTCTTCCTTTACCATTCGCATTGTTGAGCTGTTGCTTTGACGTCTCACGAGGAAAACCAATTACTCCACAATAAACTGTGTTATACCAATAACGAGATCCCAGTTGGTACTGATTCGCTGACTCGCTGCACTCGGCTTTTATACACACCAAAAAATTGGTCTATCGCAACGCAATTCACTAAGCCCCTAGCCCCCGCCTCACTCCGATCTCCCAATCTACGATCTCCGATCAGCGACCAACGACTACGGCAACAACTTTTTAGCTGCGGCACATTCGCAACTTGAAGCGTTTGTTGTTGTTGTTGTTTTTGTTGCTGTTGCTGTTGGATTTGGCTTAGTAATGAACTGTTGAGGGGAACTGTGTGTTATATGAGCAACAACTTGTTTCTCATATGTATATCGAATGGCGTCCATCCCGTTGGCCAAGTCAGGAGCTATGCTTGATGTGTTACAGCGCTGTCTTCGGGTCGTTATCCTATAACAATAGCTAGGAAATCGTTACAAAGACCCACAAAGCTAAATGCAAATAAACATATACATACATATATACACACATACACACACACATACATATATACATCCATATTAACAATATGAATTAAGCTAGTTTTAACTCCAGTTATAGGCTTTATGTAATGCCAAAAGCCACCAGACATTGACATCGCTCCAATTCCGTTTCGTTTCGTCTCGTTCCGTTCCCAATTTTGTGGAGCCTGCGTAAATGGGATACGTTCAGGGGCATATCAATAGACACACGTTGATATCACAGTTGGATTATGTAAATCGAATGGCGATTGCATTTGTTTTCTTTTCCATTGACACGCCGCCAACAAATTGTGTGTGTGGTAAGTGGCAAAGGGGGCCAACAATGAAGAAGGTTAAACCAAATGCAGACGACATTTGATAGCCCATACATCATAATTTGTTTACGCCTTATCTCCTTTTATCTTCTCTGCTCGCTCTTTGTCATGTTTAGAGCTCTTTTATTGGCATTGAGTCGTAAATCTGTCCAAAAGAGTCTCCTATTGATCGAGGAGTTTTTATGTTAAGCCCTTAACACATTACCATTCATTTCGTCAACTTGTTATTTTTATTATATACATTAAAAATAAACGGAATTGCTGTTTATTTAAATTCAACAGTTAAAGAAAATACTTTTCTTTGACTAATCATAATTACAGGTTTTTAATATATACGCATATTACATACTTAAACAAATACGTCTTTTAAAAACTTTGCAAGCTAGAATTGCATGCATATTGAATGCAGACTTATTAATTAACGCTCATAGTTAAATTTAATATGGCTTTCAAGCATTTATTAAGGCAATACAATTTATATTAATTATTTTCTATATGATTTAAATATTTATTTAAAATAATAATTTATTTGTTGATATTTTCAGTATTTAATAGTATCTAATAATATTAGATATATTTTTAACATTTCAAAGAATGGAATAATTATTTTAAATTTTAAGATAACATAAAAATTAAATATCCAACATATAAGTCCTTTCAGATTTAATTTAACTGTCTCATTTTTAGCTGCTTCAACCTGAGTATCTGGTTTCCGGGTTCAATGTGGTTCGGTTCAAAAACCATTTTTTAATTTTCAGCCTTGATTGTGTCCAAACATGCCAAACAGAGCCAACAACAATTTGAAGACCTGACTCAATGTGGCACGATTCGTGATTGCAGCCTGTAGGAGCTAACAGCGTGACTGTACAGCGTACACACACATACATGTACATACACACATACATGCATATGTATGCATGCATGTTGATGTGTGCGTGTGTTGGGTTTTGTTTGTGCAATAAGAGTCATTAAATTGAATAGATACCCAGGTACCCCTGTCTATTTGGCTATTTAAAACGCCAACGTGCAGTTGCCTGCTGCGGCTGCTTAATGTGCGCTTTAAACTAAAACAAACCCCAAAATTAAACATATGTACAGGCACACACACTGATACACGCACACACAGAGAGACAGACATTCGCTGAGTAACATTAGCAATGTATTAAACAACAATAAAACATAAAACATTTTTTTTTTTGTTTTCGAAACTCGCTATGGACGCGGAAGACAGTCTACGAGGAGAGTATGAGAGTGACAGAGAGAGAGAGAAAGAGAGAGGGGACATGCGGAACGATGAGAGGGATGGAACGATGGGAGAGGTGGAACGACACACACATAAACATTTACATGCCTATTCTATTTCAACATGCACTCGAGCGCTACATTTCGCGCACTAATTGCCCATTATTGCGTTTCTAATTATGATTTAGAGTTAACTATTTGTGTTACAACAATTCTCGTCGCATATTTACAGCTGTACAGCTAATAAGATTTAAAATATAACGAGGTGATATATTTCTTTTATACATATGCAACAAAATTAGTTTGGTCAATGACCTTCGTGTTAATTGTGAATGCCTCTCCCTTTGGAAAAGTCGCTTTTTGTATGAAGCTTATGAAAAGCTGAAGTGTGTAATAAAAGGGCCGGCTGCCCGTTGCCCGATGCCAGTTGCTACACATTAGCCTTGACCTAGTAATTGAATTTCTTATTTGGCAACAAACAAAATAAGTAATAGTTAATTAGTTCATTCAACAAAGAGATTGTCTAGCTCTTTACTTCAATTTATTTAATGCCTTCAAGGGGCATCACTAAATCAGTCTTAAGCGATCGTAAAATTATTGTTGCCAACATCTTTGTCACAAGTCCTTGAAATTGTCAGAAATGAAACTGAACTGGTCAAAATTAACATATTTACGATGTTTTTAAATTATGTTAATCATATTTATTGAAACTCACATATAAATATAACTAGTAAATCAGTTGATTTATCAGTATGCGTGCAACAGTTTCTCGCATCAATTTCAATTTAATGCATCGCATCAACAGAAAACTGGATATGAAAGGGAAATCATTAAAAACTTTTTTCACTTTTTTTTTTTAATGCGAAACTGAAATTACTGCTTATTATATAATTACATACCCATTTAAATTGCAATATTTTCCAACTCTATTACGATCAATTAAATATAAATAAAATCAATAAAAGTGATGTGCATACATCATAACAAGTTTGATCTGCATGTATAATAAGGCATTTTAAATTATGGCGCCACGACTAAGCTCAGTGTGACCGTTTGCAATTAATCTACTAATTTTGTTATGCAGCACTGTTCACATTTGGCATTAGCAGCACTACTCGCGCTGTCATTTTATACGCAAGTCATTTCGGCATCAAAGTGACTCCGGCATTTGGAAATTGATTTGTTTGTCGTTTCAGAGGCAGTTTTAAAAAGCAGTAAGCCACATTTATTCATTCTATTGTAGATTAATTAATGATAATTTATCATCGGAATTGCAGGCAAAACTATAGTCATGTTTCTTACACGCTCTGAGTACGATCGCGGTGTAAACACCTTCTCGCCCGAGGGCCGCCTCTTTCAAGTCGAGTATGCCATAGAGGCTATCAAATTGGGCTCCACTGCCATTGGCATTTGCACAAAAGACAGTAAGTATTGTAAGAATTAGCATAAATAAAGTCAAATTTACTATTCGCAAGCATTGTGCAGGCGTTGTATTGGCCGTAGAGAAGCGCATCACTTCGCCAATGATGGTGCCGAAGACCGTGGAAAAGATTGTTAAGGTGGATGACCACATTGGCTGCGCCACATCTGGACTAATGGCCGATGCGCGAACCTTGATCGAACGGGCACGCGTCGAATGCCAGAATCATTGGTTCGTCTACAATGAATCGATGACTGTGGAATCGTGCGCCCAGGCAGTGTCCACATTGGCCATACAGTTCGGTGACAGCGGTGACGGTGATGGTGCATCTGCAATGAGTCGTCCGTTTGGTGTGGCCATACTCTTCGCTGGCATCGAGAACGGCCAGCCCCAGCTTTGGCACATGGATCCCTCCGGCACATACATACGCTACAGCGCCAAGGCCATTGGCTCCGGCAGCGAGGGCGCCCAACAGAATCTGCAGGACAAATACACGCCAGAGATGACACTGAACGATGCCATCACCTTGTGCTTGAATACGCTGAAACAGGTCATGGAGGAGAAACTAAACGAGACCAATGTCGAGTTAATGACTATGACAACAACAAACACAAATTTCACTATGATGGCCGAGGATGAAGTGAAACGACTTATCGAAGATCTGGCCTAATTGCATTTGCAACTGCATTATTTTATACATACTGCAACATTTTGGTTATCATCAGACTATTTGTGAATAAAGGGATTCTAAATCGATTCACTTTTGCATTAGTGTTATATTAGTGAAACACAAAAAATGTTTATTTTTATATACAGTTGACTTTATTTATACGTATTGATTTACTTTGTGTATGCTAACTAAAGTATTTGAGGGAGCCCGTTTAGACTGCCCCAAAGGCCCCCCTACCATGCATTTATGTATAAATATGTATATATGTATATATATGCTAGACATGAACTGTTGAGCAAATCAAACAGCTTCGATTAACTTGGTTAATCGCATTGTAAAGGCAAATCATATAGAATTTTCATTATTATTCTTTCTAGCGTTTTAGTACGATGCACAGACTTTGATTTTTGTGTGTGTAATCAATTAAATATTTTTGCTTATAAATGAAAATCAAAATCTCAGAATGCAAATTAAGGCTCGTATGCATAAATCTAAATATATATATATATGTATGTATCGATCAGGCTAATGGGGGCATGTGAGTACAAAAGGATATGAACAATAAGTCGACAAATACCAAAAAAGAACAAAATTGTATATACTTATCAATACGAGTATGCATATATCTATATATACATATGTATGCAATTATGCATATATATATATATATATATAGGTATATATAGAGCATTCACAATTGTTTACATCACACCTAAGTTTGATGTTCCCCACCACTGGGGCTATTGGTGTTTGTGCTGTTGCTGTTGCAGTTGGTGTTTGTATTGCTGCTGCTGTTGTTGCGCAGCATGAGCCGAGAGAGGCTCGTGTTGGGTTCGCTGAGCGAGTAGATTTCCGGCTCAAAGACGGGCGGACACTCCATATTTGGATAGTCCGGTGTGGCGGCCTTTGAATCGACTGAATTGGCATTCGATACTTTTGGTGTTGCTGGCTGCTCCATTGCAACATCTTCCCTTAAATTAGCAGCACCACTACCACTACCAGCAGCCGTAGCAGTTGCAGCTGCTGCCGCAGTAGCCGCTGCTGTTGCTGCTGATATTGGTGGCGGCGGAGCTGGTGGCAAAGGCGGCAACAAGGATTCGGATGCACACAAATTCGTATTGGATGCAGCTGTAAAGCGATAACTACGCTGACTACTTTGCGTTGGGAATATGACCTGAGAGAATATCTCTTGATCGCCGTCCGCATCCAAATCCGCGCTGCTTGGCGTCTGCTGATGCAGTTGCTGCTGCTGCAGCTGTTGATGTTGCTGCTGCTGGTGCTGGTGGTGACTAAATAGCGTCCGATGCAACAGCGGCGAGCCAAGAAATCGATTCTCCTTCGATGGTCGTGTTGGCGTTGCACTGGCGCCGGATGACGATGATATGGCTAGCTTTGAGAAGATGGGTATGGGCGCCGAGTTCTTGCGATGCGCATCATACTTAGTGCCCACCACCTTGTCCCGCAGATCCTGATTGTACGTTTGGCTTTTTTTGATGTTGCTACTGCTGCTGCTGGAATTGCCGGCGCCGCTGATGCTGCCGCCATCGATAGCATGATTGGACTTGGACTTTTTGTTTAGCGGCAGCGTCATGGTCACCTGAAAGCGTCTGTCACTGCTACTGGCGCTGCTGCTGGATTTGCTCTTGCTCTTTTTGCTGCTGTTGCTCGACTGGGAGCCCACGTCGCCGTGATCGTGCTGGTGCTGTTTTTTGCTGCTCATGTGCAGAAAGCTGGACAGCTGCTGTGAGCGTAGAAAATACTTGGACCGTGTGCTTTGCGGCTGCTGCTGCTGCTGTTTCTCTTGCTGTTGCTGCAGCATTAGCTGTCTCCCGTGCTCATTGTAGCTGGTCTGCCTGGAGACACTGGCGCTGCTGCTGTTGTTGTTATTGTTGCTACTGCTGCTGCTGGTTGCCGGCTCATCGCCAAAGATGAGCTCGTAGCCAAAGTCACGCAGCTTCTGGCCCTCCTTGGTGCGCGTGCGCTTAATACTCTCATCTTCCGGCTTAAAGCTAAACTCATAGTCCGGCGTCTTGGGCAAACTCAAGCTTTGTATCTTTGCCGGCTTCTCGCCACTCCCATTGACCACCGGCTTGGCAGCCGTTGCTGGTGGAGCAGTTGCTCCCGCTGCCGTTTGCTGGCTCGCATTGGAATCGGTGCGCAAGTGCCGGTTGTGCTTCTCGACACCGAGATGCACACGATTATTGTACATTTCCTGTGATTCCTCCAGCTGCTTACGCAGCATCAAATCCTTCAGCGTCATATAACCCTGTATGTTGTTCGTCTGATGGTGCGGATCCAAGGTGCCATCTCCGCCCACCTTTTTCGTCATAAATGTTTTCGTATGCGAGTGATGATACTCAAAGACCTCCAAATTCGGATTCGATGCATGCAAATAATGGTATGGCACCTTCTTCAGACTCGACTTGCTGCTCGGACTCTGACTCTGGCTGGGACTCTGGCTCTGGCTGGGACTGGGGCTGTTGCTCTCGTCGTAGCTTTGCTGCTGCTGCAGTGAGTTGACCGTGGGCGCTGGCGAATTGGGCGGCCCCAGACTTGCCGAAGCAGCGCTCACTACCGAGCTGCGACTGGAGCTGCGCGACAGTTTGCGTGGCAACGATGCTGTCGGCGGCAGCTCCGGCTTGGCTGTAGGCGTGGGCGGCTGTGCCGGATCATGATAGCCGGGAGTATTGGCGCCTATCTGAATGCCGCAACTGCCACCGGGCACCTTACGAAACGTTTGAAAGTTCGCCGTTGGCACGGGTATATCACTCGAGTTGTTCTTGGCCGCGTTGCTCTTGAACGTGCCCATTGTGAATTTGCGCAGCGAGTCGAAATAGCCGCGATCGTGCTTCATGCTATTGTTGCTGCTCAGGCTGCTGGTGGGCGTGGCACTGCCGCTGGCTGCCAGTGTGGCGACCACATCTTTAGATGCCTGCGGTGATGGTGTACATAGATTTGTGCTTATTAGCGCATCGCTCTCCTCCTCCCCAGAGCTCTCATTTTCCGAGTACAGATCCTTGCTGCTGCACGTCTCATTGCTGACCGCTGGCAGCTTGAGCGAGGCGAGTCGTAGAAACTCCACCCACTGATTGAGCGCGTCCTGTGATTCGGCGGCAAAGTAAAAGCTCTTGGCCGTGTGATACACCTTGAAGGCGTGCGGCTTCGAGTGCACCTCCTTGGCCAACGACACAGTGAAGCCGGGCAGAAAAATTACCAAGCTAGCGCTGGAGCTCTGCTTACTGCGAAACCCATACAGAATGGTATCCAGCATGACAAAGTAGATGCGCGCCCAGTAGGTGACGCCGCGCAAGTTTTTCGTACGCCTGTACAGATGACCCTGGATGTCGCCAGTGCCCAGGAGCTTGAGGTTCGTGTTCCGTCGTTTGGCCATCAGACTGTGCTTCTTCTTCAGCGTCAAAGTACGCGTCTTGCTCGGTGTCAGCAGCTCACTGATCTCCTGCTCCTTAGCAGTCGTTATTGTTGTTGCTATTGTGGCAGCCGTTGTGGCAGCTGCCATTGCTGCAGCCGCTGCTGTGGTTGCGGTGGTTGCAGTGATTGCAGAGCTTGCAGTTGCAGTGCTTGCTTGCTGCATGCTCGCCGGTTTTGGCGGCGGTGGTGGCACAACAGGTGTGAGTTCGCGTTGCTTGCGCGGACGTGGCGGCGGCGCTGGCGGCGTTACTAGCAAAAACTCTTTGCGCGGCTCAATAGCCGGCGGCGGCGTATCCGACTCCTCCTCGCCCGAATTGTCATAGGCCGGTGTACTATGGCTTTTGTCCAGCCGGCCACGTCGATTCTGCTGCTGCTGCTGCTGTTGGATGAGTGGCGTGTTGATGGCCTCCGCCAGCGGCGGCGTTTCGCGCGTGGCCAATTCCATGGCTTGGATCAGCTCGGCGCTGGTTTCGCTGGCACAGCTACGCAGCGTCTCTAACGCATCCTCATCCCCCTCGTCGGCGAAGGGTATTGGCTCAAAGGTTTCCAGTATCGTATTTTCCACATTGCACGTAAACTTCTCGTTCTTAACCACATAATCCTCCACCTTCATGTTGGCATCGAAGCGCACCACTTTGCTGACACCGGGCTTGTAGCGGTCCAGCATCTGCAGCTGCTGCTGGGACGCCAGGCCCGCCTCGGTCAGCTGCTTCAATTTGCGCGCCTCGTTGAACAGGCGTTTGTCCGTGTCGGCACTCTCGCTGGCTGCCAGACCTATGCAGGTGGTGGGCCGGGGCGCTATCTCGAGGCCATAGCCAAAGGAAATGGACTTGTCTCGAATGCTGGGCGAGCCAGGATCACAGATAGCACCACCGCCACCGCCACCGCTACCTGGCTTGCGTTCATGCCATGAGGGTATCACCAAATGTGGATGCTTCAGGCTAAGGAATTCATCACCACAAATTGTGTTGCGCCGCTGCAGCAGCGCCCGTGGCTTGGGATAGTACAAACGCATCTCGCGACTGGCAGACTTTGGATCCGTGGGTGTGGGTATATCACTACAACTGGAATCCGAGTCGGAAGCAGCATGCGCCTGCACCTGCTCCTTCACAAGTTCCTTCACCTTGACGCCCTGACCGTCATCACTTCGCGGCGTTTTATGCGCTGACTCAAGGGTTAAGAATGCGGCGCGTGGACTCGGACTGGGCAAATTGTCGGCCCATCGACTGGCCATGTTACGTTTCTTGCTTGGCAGTCGATAGGGCTGCATATAAATCTGACCATACATCTTGGTGTGCTTTGGCCGTTTCTTCACAGTGAGCACCACATCGGGCAGCGCCTCGCACAGATGATGCAGCACAGTCTTGTGTTGCCAGCCGACGACTGTCTGGTAGTTGATTTGGACGATTTCGTCGCCATCCTCAATCTTGCCCGAGTTATGGGCGGGTGAATTGTATTTGATGTCTGTGACGCGATGAATACCATTGTAGCTCGACTCGATGTTAAAGCCCAGATCTGATTCGCGTTTCTTCAGTGTCACCAGATTGAGGGACGCCGGCTGTAGCACCATCGGATCCGAAATATCCTGGATTATGAAATTAGCCAGACGTTCCAAACGCTCTGCGGTCGCTTTGATCTGAGCAACTGGACGCTCCGCGAAGCGATCTCTGTGCGCTATCGTGGCCAACTCCAGGCCACAGCGCAACACATTGCCACAATACTCCCGATACATGTCCTGATTGCGAAATGGGGATCGCTCCAAATTCCCAATCAGCGGCTTCAATGTTGCAATCGTGCGCGTAATATCATGCAATGTGCGTGTGTCGATATTTGTGCTATCCGCATGATTCTTGGCCAATTCACGGTGCAAATTGCGGGCCGCAGTACCCACATGTAATGCCATAAACTGTAGATTATCATTCTTCAAGTGATAATGCTGAGTAAGAGAAAAATCATTTAGTATTTCAGGAAATCTAATAAAAGTCACAAGTCCAGCGACAATTGTTGGAATCATTAAAACCTGACCTGGGTTCCGTTTAATTAAAACTAACGCATCAACTTTCTTTAGATTTTTCATCATACTATTTTACACTCCTATATACATATATAAACTATTCCAATGAAATATCCTCTAATTGCCGCTGGAATAGACTAAAAACTATGGACAAACTTACAAAGTTACGCAGATTCTCAACGGCTTCAAGGACGATTTCCTGTCGACCGATAGCCTTCATGCCCAAATTTTCCAATTCATATGGCCGTATATTGAGCAGTGCTCGACCTCCGATTTCGTGTTTTGAAAATTCGTATAAATACGCTTCCATGGACTCGTCGAGACCTGTGCAACAAGTAACAAAGGCAAATCCATTAATAAAATTATTTCAATTGCGATTTTGATGTGAAAGGAATGTGGCTGCTATTGCTCTTGCTGTTGTTGTTGTTGGTGGTGGTGGTGCTGCTGCTGTTGCTGCTGCTGCTGCACTTTTCCTTGACCTGTTAAGTGAGCCATAGATTTACCTCGGATCCAGTCTGTAACTTGGTCGGGCGTCCATTCTGCTATATTTATATAGGCCATACTAATTGAAAGAAGTACTAGCCAATTTCGCACAACTACTCCATCATAATTTCAACACAACATAAACAATTGATTAAAATAAAAGAGTTTTTGTCCAGTTCCAGGGCTGGCTATTCACGAAGTTATCTGATATTGTTGCGTCCGCTGGACTGCAGTAGAGATGTGCGTATTGTAAGCAACTGCTACTTATCACGAGTGATGCTAAAGTCACAGTTTGTCATGCAATATCTGAAATGTGAGGACAATGGCCACAGTTAGGAGTTTATCACTATGCATTTTATTCAATTTGATCTTTTAAATATATGTACCATGTTGAAGCAAGTATAATATGAATTTAAATAACAGACCGCTTATCTCCAGCACAGCGTTGTAGTGCTGTAAAACATCGCCATATATCGGCAGCAGAAACGGTCTCTATTTGTCCAGCCAACACAATAAACAGCTGATTTAAATAATCAGTGTTAAGTAAACGTTTCTCGATTTGCATATTCACCACTAAAAACAGCTGATCAAGAGCAACCAAAAATACTGAAAATACCTATACAATAAATTTCAATCGGCTCTGATGTCCAAATGTTTTGAATAAAATATGCTTTGTTTTTATTAAATTTTTTACATTACATGACTGATTGTAGCATTAGATTCTACTCTACTCTTAAGACAATAACAACGCAACTGCGCACATTGGTGAGGTTTACTACATGTTAACGAGTTCATGGGGTGAGACAGAAAGAGAGAGAAAGAGTGAGAAAGACAGATGACAAAGCAATCACCTCGTGGTTCCTCACGTTTTGAGCACATTGCAATTGCAGCAGCACATAACATTAGGGGAATATGTCTGTGACACAGACAAAACAAATAAAATTTTACCAACCAACGAGTTCCGCAAGTTCCGACAGGTAACAAAAATATGTGATGATAATAGTGATACGTGAAATCCAAACAAAAGTCATTCATCACCAAAAAGCCCTAACACTTGTGCACGCAATTAAAATTTGTCAAATCGCGTACTTATGTATGTATGTATGCAGGTACACACGTCAACACACATGCATGTTTGAATAATTATACATATTATTATACATAACCGTATAATATATCGTTTCTCTGTTATATACCTAACATATATACATGTAAATATACACACATATGTATATAAGCTGTATACATACTCACATATGTACATACATAAATATCAAATTAATTTTCATTCGCTACTGAAATTCGACGTCAGAAAGTCTCAAAGCTGCTGCAGCCCCGAAATTAAAAAAAAAAAAAAAACGTTTTTTTTTTCATACAAGAAACAAACACAAGCACAGTTATAACGCAGCGAAGCAGCAGCAGCAATAAAAAGTGGCTGCTCTACCTTTCGGCTGTACCTTCGTCGTCGTCGTCGCTGTCGCTGTTTTGGTGTCGTCGTCGTCGTCGACGCGTCAGTTGCTTCTAACCTTAGCTCTGCGAATAGACAGTCGCTGAAATAGACAACGGCCGATTGCGATTTCTTCACACACGTTTTAGTCATTCTCCAACGCGTCTGCAGCACGTTGCTTGCATTTTGACCGGGGCCGGTAGCCAATACACTGCAAATATACTAAAACAAATCTAACACTTAAAATAATAATAACAACAACAACTAGCGCCGCCAGTAAATCGCATCACATGCGAAAGGCGTTGAGCATTGTGAAAACATTCGTGTGTGTGCGTGGGAGTGCGTCGTGTGCTTGTGGACGTGTCTGTGCCAGTGCATGTGTTTGTGTGTGCGCAAGTGATTGACCCATTTTGCTGCTTTATTCCGATATACTGAACGAATACGCGTCGTTGGATTGGTTTCGGCCCATTGGCTAAAATGAGCAGCATCACGTTTTTATGCAGCAAAAGTAGCAGTAATAATATCAATAAAGATGCGACCGCAAAAGGAAAATCAGCAACACCTTCATCAGTATATGCATCAGCCGGCTTACCTACAACAACGCCAACACCAATAACAATACCAGCCACAGCATCTCTACAGCAGCAACAACAACCACAGTCACAATCACAGCTACATCTACAGCTGCACAACTCGTCGAAGAAGGTTAAGGCTGCAGTCAAAAGCAACGGTCATAGTCACATGTAAATCATATGCATTTTTATTCACATTTAATTAACATACAGTAAACTCATGTATGTATGAATATATATGTATGTGTGTATGTGTGTGTGTGTGTGTGTGTGTGTGTGTGTGTGATGTGTACGTGTTGGCTATCCATATCATTGTTTGTTGTATCATTCATATTGGATTTTTATTTTTACCACACATACACACGACACACTCAGATATCCATGCACTTGTTTGCTTAAGTGTATGTGTGTGCTTACACACAAGCTCTAATTGTTTTGTTGTTACTCCCAGTATTTGTTTCTGTCTTTAATTAACGTTCTTTTCAATATCGTTTATCGAGTCGCGGAATCAACCATTTATTAGCCGCTGTCGGGTTGGCATCACAGAGTGAAAAAAAAACACGACGCCACTCAATGCTGCTTTTGCTGCTGCTTCTGTTGTTGTTGCTTTTGTTTCAATATGGCTGCGATCAAGCCACGTCTGCCGCTATGCATGCTATCTAACATTGTGCCATCTTCTTTTCGCTCTAATTATGTATGTATGTGTAGGCAAGGAATTTTCTCTTATTGCCTCGCTCTCTCTCACTCGCTCTGCCTCCACCTGTGTCGCCTGTGTCCTTGGAGCTTACCAACCTGTTGGACACAACACGCGAAGCGAATCCCTTACCATATTGCTTTAACATATTGTATTGAGCTTCATCTATGTACATACATATATGTATATGTATGTATACTCTCTTGCACGTAATACAAGCATACAGAAGTGCACATACATATATACATAGTACATATGTATATATGTATGTAAGTATGTTCATGCGTAGTTCAACTATAAATAACTAGGAAAATTGCTTTAGTAGCAGCAGAAGCAGCAACGGCGCAGCAGCAATTGCCTGAAAATGGCGAATATGTCTAAGGAATAAATACTGTGAAATATTTGTGGCACCCACAATGAGAGCAATGAACGGTACTTGTACAATACGTAATTACTGCACACATGTGTATGTACATACGTATGTATGCATATATAATGCAGCTGACTGTCTGGATAGTACTTACATATGTATGTATGTATATGCGAACATTTTGCGCAAGGGTTAGTTGAGGCTCGTCTGAGAATCCGTTTTTTTTTTTTGTTCATTCAATTTGCATACTTCCAGACTGGAAATGGTTGGTTAATTTGGGGTAACAAGGGACATATATTATAACTTATTTACCTGAACTGGCTCACCTTTTAGGTATCGAAAAAATGCCCATATAATAGAAATAAATGTTATCTTTTGAATTGGATGTTAAATATTCCGATTTTTCATGTAGCCTTATCTGACACACTTACATACATATATGTATGTATATGTACATATACATATGCAATCAAAATGTTATTTTTGTTACTTCCATCATTGTTGTTTCTTTTTTATACCCTGAACCCATTGAAAATGGGAAATCAGGGTATAATGGTTTTGTTGAAATGTATGTAACAGGCAGAAGGAGGCGTGGCAGACCCCACAAATTATATATATTCTTGATCAGGGTGACGAGTTGAGTCGATTTAGTACTATTCCTCTGTCTATTTCTCCTAAGTATTCCCTTTACGTAATTCCTCTACGTATTCCCTTTACGTAATTCCTCTACGTATTTCCTCTGCGTAGTTCCTCTACGTAGTTCCTCTACATCTTAGCTTAGCTGATCGATCACACACTCTGCTTCAATTTGTTGCGCACAGCCCCACCAGGCCTGGACGACTGAAGAAATGCTGCAGCTGCTGCCCTTTATATAGGGCCACTTTTACTCAAGCACTGTCTCTCTCAAATGTTGAGCCTGATGGCAGGTAGCGCTCGTTGCAGTCGAGCTTCAAGTGAGCAATTGGAACGCTCTCTGCTGCTTTGAGCATTCTAGCTTCGTTTTACCTAAATACAAATACCAAATAAGTACTGTTGCATACATATAGACAACTTTAATGATCTTCTGCACTTCTTCTGTCCTTACTTTTACTTTTACTCTATGTATGTGTGTGTGTGTCAGAAAGACGCGAAGAATTATTGAAATATCATTTCTCTGAAGGGTTCAGGGGATTTCCTAGTCGAGCAGTCTCGATTAGAGCTTTCTTACTTGTTTGATTATGAACTTTATTATCATTTAAAATATCAGTTTTATTTTTGAGTCACAAGTATTCAGGTATATACATACATACATACATGTGTGTATATTTTATGTATGCATATGTATGTATTATATATAAAGACTATTGTAAAGATGCATGCGCGTATTTTTGTCGATTCTGTTCGGGGCTCGCAAGATTTCTATTACTTTGGTTTCGGGAATGCCTGCAATGTGTGTCTGAAATGAATTTCTGTCATGTCTGCACGTCTCTCTATTATTGTAAACTGTCTAGACTCTAAAATTTGGATAATAAATAAATAAACAAGGCAAGGCAAATATGCTAACGAAAAAATACAGTACATTTGATTTTCGCTTACAATCGAGTATATTAAGAACTGTGAACAGAATATTTCCATATATTAATAAAAATTATACAAAAATTTAATCATTTTATACCCAACGGTATCTAACGACTGGACATGTTTAACATATACATATGTACATATGACGCAAAGGGAGTGCGGGTGAGAGATAGGCAGATAGAGCTATTTAGTCATTGCTTATCATAGATTAAGATACCTAAATTTTGCGCATTGTTTTTAATACTCTTAGCTCCCCAGCTAAACATTTGTCATATTATGTGTAATGCATAAAGAAACTAATAATATAGCATATATTCTTGATCAGTATCATCAGTCAAAGTAGCTTTATATAGTTATCTGTCATATATGTTCTTGGGGATTTCTGATCTACATTATCAAGGTTGAACTCTTATCAACAGCATACAACAGTGTAATTATTTTAAAAGAAATTTATTTATAATCTCTTTATGTCTCTTAACATATTTAAATCAAACTTAAATAAAGTTTCAGAGGTCAGCTAACATATGGGTCTTATCTCAGCGAAAATATTGTTTAAAAAAAAAAACAACAACTAATATTCACTATAACTTTGGGTTTTTTTCTACTATAATATTTTCTTAGTTGATAAAAGTGTTTGGACACTTATTTTAAAAAATCGTGAGTCGTATTTGTCGCGTGCCAATTGAATCTAATCTGGTAAATAAATAGGTCGTAGTAGGATCGTTTCAATGGGTGTTTTATAACTAAATAATATCTTTATTGGCACTTGAAACGTGTTGTATATGTGTGTGATCCATAACTCAAATTGTTAAAATTTGATGTACTTTTACAGCGATGATCGCTCAGATGCTACCGAGCCAATCTTTATTGATGCCAGTTCAATGGGCAGCGAACTTAACTGCTGCCCAGCCTCGCCAACAACTGTGCCAGCAAAGTCGGCTTTTGAGTCGCCGATGCGACGTTCGGGACGTCGTCAGCGGACTACGTCGATTGGTAATCAGACAACCACTGCCAATCCATGCGAGGGCATAATACGGTCGAATAATCGTACCATATATACGGCCGGACGTCCGCCATGGTACAATTGTGCCGGCCAACAGGTCGAACCCTTTGTCATAGGTGCGTAAATCATAATCATTAGCTATAGACGATATATTATTATTAAATTGTTTTTGTATGTACTTCCAGGCATTTGCGGAGGCAGTGCATCCGGCAAAACGACCGTGGCAGAAAAAATCATAGAAAGCCTCGATGTGCCTTGGGTGACCTTATTGTCCATGGATTGCTTCTACAAGGTATACAAAGTGGATGAATGTGGCAGAAGAAGAATGTACAGATCATGTTAAAGCTTCCTTACCTCATCTGTAGATCCTTAATGAGAAGCAACATGAGCTGGCGCTCATTAATGAATATAACTTTGATCATCCAGATGCATTTGACATTGATCTGCTTATTGATGTTCTCACCAAACTGAAGGAGGGTAGAAAGGTGGAAGTTCCCGTATACAATTTTGTAACGCATGGCCGAGAGAGTCAAACGGTAATTTGATTACAGCTTTTTGTACTATTTGTACTATTTTAAATATAGTTGGTTTGTTAATTAATATATCTTAAGTCTCAATTTTCCATTTTAATACAGAAACTTGACAATTTTCAACGTGATTTCTGATTTTTCCTTTCGAAGAGTAGACCAAATTGCATTGACCGATTTTCCATACTTTTGAATAGCAAAACCTCTACAAAATAATATTAAATATTTTTATGATAACAAAGTCTTGTTCTACAAAGAATATATGGAACAAATATATATCAATTATAATTATCGCACAGATTATAAGAGTACTTATCTTGTATGCTATATTTATGGCAGCTATTAAATTAAGATATCTCAATATTTATTATGTGTTTTGGAGTAAAGATAAATGATAAATTGGTCAGGCATTACATTGAATTTATTATCTATATTAAATAATAATTATTTGTTATACTTTTAGAAAACTATGTATGGCGCTAATGTCATAATATTCGAGGGTATACTTACCTTTCATAGTCCCGAGGTGCTGAAACTGCTTGACATGAAGATCTTTGTGGATACAGACCCTGACATCCGTCTGGCAAGAAGACTTAAGCGGTAAGTGAATCATGAATCATATTGAAATCTGATCTGATAACAATTTGATGAACACTTTCAGTGATATCTCGCAGCGTGGACGAGATTTGAAGGGTGTGCTAAAACAATATCTGAATATGGTAAAGCCCTCGTATGCAAATTATATAGCGCCCACAATGGCCCATGCGGACATTATTGTGCCACGTGGGGGTGAGAACACAGTGGCAATAGCTCTCATAGTGCAACATGTACACACGCAACTGCAACTGGTAAGAGAGAAGTGCCTGACCGAGGCTGAACAACTAATTCATATGCATCGAATTTGTCTTGCAGCGCGGCTTTAAGCTACGTGAAACATTGGCCAATTCGTATAAGGATCAGCCAATGCCAGATTCATTGCATTTATTGCATCCAACGCCACAGATCAAAGGTCTGCACACATTCATACGGTGCAAGAATACGTCGCGGGATGAGTTCATTTTCTATTCAAAGCGGCTCATACGACTGGTCATCGAATATGCATTAAGTTTGTTTCCATTCAAGTCAACCTGTGTGGAGACACCGCAGGGTGTGCTTTACGAGGGCAAGCGCATGGAGTCTCGTAAAATATGTGGTGTATCCATACTGAGAGCTGGTGAAACAATGGAGCAGGCCGTTTGTGATGTATGCAAGGACATACGCATTGGCAAGATTCTTATTCAGACAAATCTGAAAACGGGCGAGCCGGAGCTCTACTATCTGCGTCTGCCCAAAGATATAAAAGACTTTAAAGTGATACTGATGGATGCTACTGTAGCGACTGGCGCCGCCGCCATGATGGCCATCAGAGTGCTGCTCGATCATGATGTTCCCGAAGAAAATATTATTCTTGCCTCATTGCTGATGGCCGAAATTGGTGTGCACTCGATCGCCTATGCCTTTCCCAAGGTAATTCAGTAGAATATTAGTGTAGTAACACTAATATATACATATTTTTTTACTATATTAATAATTCTTTGTCGAACAGGTGAAAATTGTTACTTCCGCTCTGGACCCCGAGATTAATAACAAGTTTTATGTTATACCTGGTATTGGCAACTTTGGCGATCGCTATTTTGGCACCGAGCCCTCGGATGAGTACTAATGGCCAACACAAGTTTCTTAATTAATATATAAACACAACTAGGCTTAAGCAAACAGTTACTTAAATTATCAATTCATGAAACCTTGTCTTGCGATTTAATTTCATTGAGATAACAAACGGTAAAGCAATTGTAACGCATATGCTACGGCGCCTATGATTAAAGCGATGCCTATGTAGTGCTGTCCTCGACTGCTTTGGCTGCTACTGGTCGCAACTTGCGCTGGTTTGCTATAGTCGCAACGCGTCCAGTCGCTCTCCTCGTCCAGTATCTCGGCCATCATGCTGAACTTGCTTGTGCCTGTGATTCGCACACGTACTCGAGTGCCCAGCAGGTTGTCCCGCATCGGGAGCAGAACTTGCTCGTAGCTTTTGTTGTGGCCCACGTAGTGAAGCTTGTCGTGTGATATTTCTGTTACCAGCACTGTGTAAATTTGGCCCTCGCGACCCGCATACGGTTCGTAGCTGTAGAACAGATCGGTTAGCCGTTTGGTACGCTTTTTTACCAGATTAGCTGGTATGCGTTCCATTTTGGCTGCCGGCGTGCCCGGTCGGGGAAAGAACTGATTGATAAATAGACTGGGAAATTGATATTTTTTGCACAATGCCATTGTCTCCTCAAAGTCCTCCTCCGTCTCTGTGGGAAAGCCACATATAATGTCAGTGGCAATCGTTAGACCTGGCACACGAGACCGTAAGAAATCCACCACGTGCTCAAAGTCTTTGCGGCAATACTCTCGCTTCATCTCGCCTAGCACCGAATCACTGCCGCTCTACAAAGAAGCAATTTAATAAATATTTTGTATAAGTTGTATTATATCCGCTTACCTGCACCGGTACGTGAAGAAAGGCGTACACGCGTGGATGCTGTAACACCTTGGCTACCTCCTCGAGATGTTCCAGAATGTATGGAGGATTCGTCATGCCAACGCGTAGCATACAGTGCTCAGGTATAACCTCGACAAGCTGCCAGAGCAGCTCCGGTAACGAGCTGCCAATATCACGGCCGTAGGCACCAGTGTCCTCTGAAGTCAGCCAGATTTCACAACAGCCCTCGTCAAAGGATTGGCGCGCACGTTCGACTATTTCAGCCGGCGGATAGCTAGCCAAATCGCCACGTGCGTGCTTAGTTTTGCAATAGGTGCACTGATTGAGGCATCCACTATTGATGGAAATTATTTCGATTAGTGGATTCTTTCGCACTTTTGGCAACGACAACGGTGCACCGGCCACTCGACGACCGTGAACCTTCTTGTTCTGTAAAAGGCGCACACTGTGACCCTTAAGCGTTTCCTCGACCACCTCGACAACCCGGTCGATTTGCTGAACGCCAATAACGGATAGTCCGCGTAAATAATCGGACTTTGGGGCGCCTTGTGGTACGCATCCAGCAACAACGACATGCTTGCCATTGCGGATACCCGACTCGATTTCATTGCGAAACGTATCCTCGGAGGGATTCTTGACGGTGCAACTATTTAGCAGCCACAGATCTGCCTCGTCTTTGCCGCTCAAATTATAGCCATACGCCGCCAGCTGTCCGGCCATATACTCCGAATCCGAGTTGTTGTGTGCACAGCCCCAGGTCTTCACATACACTTTTTGGGTGCCGGGTATAACACTTTCGTAAATAGTTTTCTCTGGCTGTGGCGTCGCCTCTGGTTCGCCATCGCACAATATGGGTTTTATTTGTGCTCGTTTCTTGGCGCGCACTGTCACGCTTTTTTTGTTTTCATAACGTTCACGCGGTTTTATATCTTCGGCCGATATCAAGTCCTCTATATCATCTATATCGTTGCCAGGTAAATCCACTTCAAATCCCATCGTTGGCTTTATTCGTAATACCGGTCCAGCCGCACATGTGCTTGCATGAATACAGCTGTTTACATTTGTCGATGAAGTGTGACCGAAAGAGACATAAAACAGTGTTGAGAAACGATATTTTCTGTCCAAAGCATTCCGCAAGGGTTGAGAGATTGAGTTGCTACGAACCGAACTACACCCTACTTTGCGTAACTATCAAATATTGCCATGCGTAATTTATTTGCAAAAAATGATCTCCACATAATATGATCTATAAATATTATCATATTTGTATTATAATTGCATTTATTTAAGCACTGTTAAATTTATATTCACACATGAAGTCGTCGCTTTCGATAGCTTAACTCCCACACCTTATTAATTAGTATGCCTTACATTTTCAGCTGCGCTACACTTTTGACATCTTATCAGCAACGACGCTATCAGCGCGGAGACAGCAACCAGTTCCTCATCACATTTTAAATCCGGTATACAGCATTTTAATCCGTCTATCACAATGATACACATCAAATGTAAAGACACAAACCTAGATCCGATTCCAGTCAAGGTGAGGCCATTTATTTATTGGTATATATCCACATGTATATAATACATTGTGCTGCAAATGAATGCATACATACAGATTTTATTAAAAAAAATTTTCCTGTACAGATTGGTATCATTGGTGGCTCTGGTCTGGATGATCCAGACATTTTGGAGCACCGTAAAGAGAAGATAGTGGAGACACCATACGGTCCTCCATCTGATGCGCTGATCGAAGGCGAAATTGGAGGGGTTCAGTGCGTCCTTCTAGCTCGCCATGGTCGCAAACATGATATTATGCCATCCAATGTTAACTATCGTGCCAACATATGGGCATTACGTCAGGTGGGATGTACACATCTGATTGTGTCGACCGCTTGTGGCTCCCTCAGAGAGTCTATTCAGCCAGGCAATTTGGTGGTGCCGCATGACTTTATTGACCGCACCACCAAGCGGATGCAGACCTTTTACGATGGCCAACATGAGGGCATGACTGGCGTCTGTCATTTGCCCATGTATCCAGCCTTCTGTGAGCGCACGCGCAAGGTTCTACTAGATGCGGCCAAGGAACTGGAGTATGCTGCACATGATAAGGCTACTATTGTTACAATAGAGGGCCCTCGGTTCTCCTCCCGGTCAGAGAGCAACATGTTCCGACAGTGGGGCGGAGATCTGATTAATATGACAACTTGCCCGGAAGTTGTGCTGGCCAAGGAGGCAGGCTTGTTATATGGCTCAGTGGCCATTGCCACCGACTATGATTGCTGGCGCATGGGCTGCGAGGGTGTCAACGTGCAGGATGTGCTCAAGACCTTTGCCGAGAATGTGGCTAAGGTGAAGAAGATTCTAGTGAATGCTGTTGGACGCATTGCCAAGGAAGACTGGTCCGAGGACATTTTAAATGCCAAGGTATGTACAGCTGCACAATTTGATTGTCTGCTCTATTCAAGTCGATTCCATTTATAGCAATGCGTCTGCAACAATACTATGTCCGGTGCCATGTGACGCTTTTTAATGCTATGCACACAAATAACCAAAGATACCATTCGGCGCCGAAAGCCGCTTGTCCAGCCTCTTTTCTCAAAGTACTCAAAGAAACACGAGCCAAGACTTCACTCAATATCCATTGCTTATGAATTGGAGCCTGGCAAACGACGAAGAAAATTCACCATAAAACCAGAGAACTATAACAAAACTCCGTCAGCGAACGCGCAATCCTAAACTGGTAACATTTCCGCACAACGAATATACATATTTAGTGAATAATATTAATCTTTGACAAATGATGTTTTTGATATATCTGGAAAGAGTTGTCTGAACACTAATAAACGAACCGTATCTTAATGAACTAGCAAACTGCGTAACCAAATAGAATCTTCATAGATTACCAAGCATTATATATTTTAAACATCTCTATAGTGTGGCTTGTCATTTATTCGATGGAAGGACTAAACCACAATTTGTGAAATAAGATTAAAAAGAAATACATTTATAGACTTGTTGATGCGACCTAAATTGGTCAGTAGACAAAGCAGCCCAAAAATGTGGGTGCGCACTAGTTTACATATAAAATGATCATCTGTTTACTAACTTTACAATTATAATTGGAATTTGTTTGCTTGGCACCGAGCTGCACTTATGGGCATTTCCGCTCCACTTGGCTCTTGCCAGCCTCCTCGTATTCCTGCGATGATATCCACATCTGCTGGAAGGTGCCAATGCTGGCCAGTATGGACCCTCCAATCCAGGCGCCAAACCTTCGCTCCACACTGCCGTTCGCTGAAATCATTTTAAGACGTGTATTTGACGGCGCACGCAATTGCAAATCTCTATTTAGCCGTTCGGGAAAACCTTGCAGCAGTGTATTGCCACCTGTGTGGTTAGACAAAAAATGTAATTAGCATTTGGATAAGGCTTATTTTAATACACCTGTCATCTACCTGTCACCACAACGGAGCCGAAGAGCGATAAGCGGACATCCGCATCGCACATGCCAACACTGGTGGAAGCAAGCTGTCCTGCTCCTAGCATTGCATTGTCGAAGAGGCTTTCGGCAATTTTGAAGCGCTCAGAGCCAAAGTCTTGGTGGTAGCCGTTGGGAAATTCGTAATGAACCATGGGTATCTGGGAAGCGACACGCTCATCAAACGGATTTTCCAGCACCTGCAGCACATTCATTTGAAAATCCTGCATCATTAGCTGCACCATATAATTCTGCCACGATTGTGTGAGATTCTCGGGCAATTTTCGCAGTGTGAAACGGGCATTGTCGCGCTCTTTGACAACATCTTTTGATGCTATTTTATAGACGGGCGACAAGTCAATGTTCAGTTTCTCCAAGTGCTGCCTGCACTGCCTGGAAAGAAAGTCGCCGCCAAGCGGCGATTTTACCACTGCCTGCGAGAGCACATAGCCCTCGTGCACAGGCACTGCCGACGTATGTGTAGCGCCGCTGTCGACCACAAGAGCTGTGGCACGTCCGCTAGAGAATGCGGCCAGCACTGCATTTTTCACCAGAAAGAAGGCTGGCACGTTGTATTTTTCGAACATGAGTTCGGTTAGCTTTTCGCGGTTATTTCGCACATTCCATGACGCCTCTGAGAAGAGCACTGGATGATACTCTGGCTCCGATTGTATGACATTTGCGTACGCATAATCGATGACCTTCTCAAACAGCTCCCAGTTATCTATCATGCCATCCTTCATATATGTTTGCACCTCCATATGCGACCGAGGAACATTCACGTAGTTTGTGTCCACATAGAACTTTCGCGCGTCGGCGTCTATTGTGAATGATGGAAGGGGTACGAAATATTAGGGAAATATAAATAATGCAAATTAATTAATGGAATATATTGATTGTACTCACTATTTGGCGTAGCATTGTTGTCTGTCTTTGTCTCTGGATCTAGATTAGTGTCGGGAGCGCTAGTGCCAATGCCAACCACAGAAGGGATTTCAGCTTTGGGCGAATCCTCTTGAGCGTATCCAACGCGTAGCGAATGGTGCCCAGGATCGAAAACTAGTGCACCGATCTCATCGCCGCCATACAACATTGTACCGCCACTCATCTTGGCGTTTTAGCTGAGTTTTTCACTTATTTCACAATTGAATTATTTGCAAAATGTGTGTATATTGTGTACACGGCTGCCTCAAATCACCGGCAGATGCTTAAAAAACAGTGTTGGTCAGCGCAACAATTTAAAAATAGCAAAAATACAACCCCCTAAATGAGCGAGTAAATTATTTGTGTGATATTTAATTTTATTGAGGCTTATAAAATAAATATCAATAATTATGTAATTCAAAAGTTATAAATAACAAGCCATAAAATCAGTAAATTATTAGGCATTAATCAGTGAGCAGTCATGCATAGATGAACTACTTTCATAAACAATAAAAAGATTTAGTTCATTTAAATAAGTGTTGAGCAATTGAACAAACGGAAAAGTATCGATATATAAGAATAATTTTGAAAAGCAACCAAGGAATCAATAGCAGCAGTGCTATTAGAGTTGATATATGTCCCATCATCATTAGCTTCCATCACTAGCGAAACGAAAATTATTGCTATCGACAATTTTGAATCAATTTGTCTTGCTCGCTTATATTAATTATATTATATTATAAAACTATTTGAAAGTTGAAAGAAAAATCTAAGCAATGGACATTAAAACAAAAGAGAGAACATTGAACAGAATGGACAATGATGACTCCGAGGATACACCAGAGATCGAAATCAACGTTGAAAATATAAACGCCAAATCTGAAATCGTTTTAAATGATCTTCGGCTCTTGGAACTGATCTACATGCATCCATATCTAATTAGCAAGGCAGTGAAGCCCCACAATGATAATGATTATGAAGAGTGGGGTTGGGGGCAAATAACAAAAGCCTTCAACTCTAGCTATGATGGTTTGAATCTCACAACTCCATTTTCCATTGAGGAGCTCCGGTGGCGCTGGGACATCTTGCGGCCCATGTGCCATTCGTTCAAGGACAGCCAATTGCCAACTCAATTTCGTAATATTATGAGTAACATCAAACAATTGATGAACGGTGAACCGCAACCGGAATTCCAGGAAGATGGTCAAACCCAATCTCTTATTCTCGATCAAATACCGTTCATCGAACAATTGCCGTTTACACTGCAAAAGCAGTTGGAGGTGGAGGTTCAGAATGCCATATTTACCGAAGAGAAATCAGTGAACATTTCTCTAAGCGAAGAAGAAACAAAAGTGGCTCAGAGCGAGTACGAACAGTTCTTTAAGACAATACGCGTCAAGGAGCTGAAAGAAGATGACATTTCCCGTAAGAGATCCACCAGCAAGGCTACGGCAAGCATAGCTAATAAGCATGAGAGCGACTTGGTCGTCAGTCAAAATCCAGTATCCTTGCAGCCTGAACCAGTAACCAAAAAGCTCGAAGCCCAACACCAGCAACCGCAACCGAAGAACCCGCAGCCAGAACCACAACACCCAAATCCTGAACCCGAACCTCCGAACCCTGAGGTAGAGCATCCCGAGCCTAAGCCAATTAAACTGTTCACACAACCACTGATCATCAAAGAGGAACCACCAGATCTGTTCGAAGTAGAGCAGCAAGAGTTAAAGGAACAACTAAGAGACACACCCGCTCAGCCTCGCTATGTTCCACTGAACAGCGCCATGCACTATGTGAAAAATGTGCAAGTGAGAGTGAAACGCTTAGATCTGGAGGACTATATGCGGCTGACAAACGTGCGACAGTTACGCAAATGCAGAGTTAAAATGTATAAGTAAAAGTTTCTCAAAGACAAGGCAACAATTCGATCACAGCCACATAAGACGCTCGCTCAGTCAGATGAGCTCCAGCTTCACAATAAAGAATGCATTAAAGCTGTATATATGTATGTATATGTATATACAATAATATAACGCTTAGTTTTATGTATCAAATGCACAATAAGTTTATTTAAAAAATACATTACTATAAATTACAACTTAGAACTATTATTTTAACTGATTTCAATTTCTTTATAAACAAACATTTTTTCGAAACAAATGGGACATGCATGCAGCTGAGCTGGCTATCTACAGCGCCTGGAGAGGATTGTACGATATATATTTATATGTATATACTTGTTGTCCATAGGATGTGAAGTGCAGGCGCTGAGCTGCGCTCAAGGAACTTGGCTACTTGTACATTGCATTTTCCACTACTAATTTTTATGTGTGTGTTTTTTTTTTCGCATTTGTTTTCCAATTTATTATCAACAAGTCACAAAGAACGTAATTCAACATGTCTACAAAATACAGTCCATGGTAAAAAAGCGCAGCACTAACAAGGCTAACTAACAAACAACAAAGCCACAATCCCAGCAGTCAGTCCATCGGTCGGTCGTTCGGTTAATCGCTCGATCGATCCTTGTGGATGTGATCATGTGGCATACTTTCAACGGGTGCACATTTCAGTTCCAATTCCTGTTTCATTTCTAGTTCCAGATTTAGTCCAGTTATCAGCCAAACAAACTAAAATAGCTGATCTGCCAAATTGCCAATAAACGTGGCCAGATTCATTGAGGAGCCTTCCTTGAATTTCAGTCCAATCGTTTTGCCATACGCTTGTATGAAAATCGCCCGTACAGCGTTTAACCGTTGCTTGCGTCTGTAAGAATATATTAATTATTTATTTTAATACCTATGAGAATATACAATGAAGTCTTATTCTTTTTAGTTTTTTTTAAACCCTTATCTGATAAGCTTATTGAGTTTACTATCTCAATTTTATAATGGAATGAATTGAACTTACAAATTAATGCTCTGCTTGGAGGCTGCTGCGCTGGCACTGGCCGCATCCTTGGAGGAACCATTAACGAAACCGTGCGTGTTGTTGCTACTGTTACTGTTGCTGTTGCTATTGTTGCTCATGTTGCTCATGTTGCTGTTGCTGTTGCTACTGCCGCTGGCACTGGGATAAGCGCTGGGCGTGGCTGTGCTGCAATGATATCCGTTGCCGCCATTGCACATTGGAATGTTGTCTGTCTGCTGATGCTGTTGTTGATGCTGCTGCGAGACAAAGCGCATCATGTAACTACCATTCATCATGGAGTCAATTGATCCGGTGTCTGTGACCACCTGCCAGCTGCCGTTCGATGACGTCGACTCCTGACGCTGACGCGCATTCGAGC
This sequence comes from Drosophila aldrichi, assembly GCA_035045965.1. NCBI lineage: Eukaryota > Metazoa > Arthropoda > Insecta > Diptera > Drosophilidae > Drosophila > Drosophila aldrichi. The sequence continues at coordinate 303,757 of JAWNOM010000368.1, read as the reverse complement.
CGGGCACAGAAATTGGGCTAGTGCGCGAACTGCGTGAGCAAAAGGAAAACAGATGTTAAATAATATTTTCATAATACGAATATGTATGTATGTATTACCGCTTCGGATTCGGGGATCGACTGGTGAGCGGATTAACGAGCGTTGATGGAGCAGTCGCTGCTACAGCTGCAGCTGCGGCTGTTGTTGTTGTGGCATAGAAGTTATCTGTTATGGACATATCACAGTTGGAACAGTTTGAGTAGCTATCGTTGCTGTCTTGATCGAAGGCCAAAATATAATCTCTGCGAGAATTGAAAGGAAAACAAACTTATAAGCAATGTGAGAACTGTTGCCACTGCGCTGTCTCTTTCTTTTTGGGATCTCTTTCCCTCTTTAAATTCTTTTTCTGAGATTTACTTACTCCTTGAGTGGCTCATCGTCGCAGCAGTCAGATTTGATGACAATGACACTGCTGCCGCTGCTACTGGACGTCTTCGTGCGCTTGCGGTGCTCCACAATGCTGAATTCCTCGTCGGTGATGAACTTGAGGACGTGAAAGCAAAAAAACATGATGTCCTCGCCTCGCTTGAGGCGATCTGGCAGCTGGTGGCCAAATAAATACCAGTCGTAGGCGAGAGTAAAGTACGCCATTTGCAAAGCGTTCAGCGACTGATGGATGAGGCCGTCGGCCCAGAGCGATAGACGCACCAGGGAGACGAAGAGGGGCGTGCGATCCCACCCACTAATGCAGTGTATGAGCAGCCCTGAGTTATCCTCCTGTATATACTTAAGTGTGGCACGCAGATAGTTTTGCGTAATAGAGACCAGATCCCAGTCTCTGTACTCTGGCCAAATAATGTCAATGTCGGCGGCGGGTCCCGTATTGGGTATATTGATGTTGGCATCGTTAAATGACTGCTTCCAGTTGTAGTGTAAATTCTTGGCCATGTAATTGTTGTCCCGGAACTTCTTGAAAAATTCACAGCCCGGATACGGCAGCGATAGCAGGTTAAATCCCTTATAGTGCTTATTTGGATCCGCCTTCTCTGACGAAGAGACGCTGTAAAAGCCAATTATTTTATTACTAATTCAAATTTGATAAATAGTCGCTGTCGATTCATGCCCTAGTTCGATAGCACGATTCATGACATTGAGTCGTGCGATAGCTCAAAGGAACTTATCATTAATGAATTGCTGAGCAACTCAATGGAACGAACATGAACTACAGAATATCGAATATCAACCGATTGAACATTATCGTTCACTGAATAAGTTCCACAACAGTTTCTATGAACTGATGAGCTTTTTTCTGAATGAAAGTCTGTTTTATTTGTATTTGTTGACTTACGCCATGAAGTATTTGATTTTGCGATTCTCTACCATGAGATCTACAATGGTGGACACGTTCAGTGTGTTCAGCAGCTGGATGTCGCTCTTAATGACTTCATCGTAGCTGAACTGCGACTGTGCCTGATCGTTGATGTGATTGATTAGTGACTCGTCCGTGGTGTCCGCCTCGTTCTCCTCGCCATTGGGCGCTGCATAGTTGCCGCTGAGGCAATCGTAGGCGTAATCTACAACCTTACGGCCGTACGTTTCCGGCATCACGGACAATGTGGCCGAACGGCAGATATATTTGCCCCGATACATTATAACGGGCACTGCGAAACGCTGCCTGCAGCGCGCATACTTCGCCATAGTCACCAGCTCACGTATGCGCTGAATATCATACTGATCCTCGTAGATTGTGTTCTGCTGCGACTGCTGGTGCGGCGCCTGCGGCATCGACTGCTGTTGGGGATGCGGCTGCGGCGTCTGCAACGGATTGGCAAATGTGACAAAGGCCTGAATGCCAACACCAGCATTGGAGCTGTTGTTGCCGATGGTGCTGCCGTTGCTACAATTGCTGCCGACGCTGCCGTTCATCGGCGTCGCCGTTGTGCCCGATAATCCTCCGCCGCCGCCCAGCCCATTGTTCGGTATTAGCGTCTTTGCCATATGGCCATGCTCGTATTCCGGTATGAGTATGCGTCCAGGATAGCGCGGACTCAACAGCCCGTTCGAATTGTCCAGCTCAATGAGGCTATAGTCGAGCTTGAACAGAAATTCGCATTTTTTGGAGATGGCATACTCCTGTAAAAAAGAAGATAAAGATGAAATATTATTATATGCAATTATCTTAACATTATAGTTCTTCAACTCAAACTCAAGATGAAATATATATCATTAACTTATTTATCTACATTATTAACTTATTTTCCCTTAGTTTAAAAGAGTATTTATCGAGATGTGGAGACTAACTGTACTTGTATCCTGAATCATTTCTCAAGTTATACATATAATAATATTGCTGAACCATTAGCGGTTTTTCTCAGCATTCTGATTATATTTAATATGAACGGAAATGTACATATATAGAATTAAAGAATTTCATTGAGCAGCTGGCAGATGGCACGCGTTTTATATTTAACATGCGATAATCATCATGATCAGAGTCTGAAACTCGCAGTAAAACGCTTTGGGATCCCACTGGGGGTTATCGTCCATATTAAATAAAGTCGACTAACCGTGAAATTCTTAATTCCTGTTTTTTTTTTTTATTTATTTATTTTATTTATTTATTTTATTTATTTATTTATTTTTATTTTTTTTTTAATTTCAACAAACAACAAATTACTAAGCATAAAATGTACAGATAAAAAGCAAAAAGACAATGGATTTTTTTAAGGTCAATTGACTTTGCTCATAAATATCGGAGGCAGCAGAAACCCCTTCCCCGACAAAATCACAATATGCGTGGAGCGGGGAAGTAGATTATAATGCATTTGGATATTAACATCTGGTTGGGAATATTTTCCATTTCAATTGATTAGATCGATTCAATTTGTGTTTGAATCGTATTTTGGCTACTATGTTCCCTAAATTATCAAGTTTAGAGCTTATCTGTTTCAAGTACATACATATATTAAAAATATCTTCGACACTTTCAACATTTCTCTATAGCAGCAATTTAAAAGTCACGCAAGTCGCATTAAAATATGTATGTATATTCTATACTAAGCCATTGAATGTAATGCTTAAAATAAAAGCTTCACGCGTATTAATACTAATCTATGGACAATCTCAAGTTAATTTTGCTACTAAAAATAAATTGTAAGCAAGCCTAAAGGGTTTGCGCATTTGCCATCATTTGTCCATCGGTCGGAGAATAGTTAATAAAGGGGAGATAATAAACGCTAAGCCTTGACAGAAATTGATGCAAAGCCGTTCAAACCGGTTTTAACCACAACAAAACACAACCAAGAGAAACGTGAATAAAAGCAAGACCTAAGCAAAACTGCGCAAAAAACCGCAAATGCGGCACAACTAGCGAACCCACATACCAAAACAAACGTGGCAAAAAGAAAGACACCCACTTAACACACTGTTAAAATACGTGTGTATATTACACACACGCATACACATGCGAAAACTATGCAGAGCAAAACAAACGAGCAAAACAACTAAACCACAATTGACAGAAGCCGCTGAGACAGTGTCAATGTGTGTGTGCGTGCGAGGTGAGAGTTTATAGTAGGCGGGAGAGTAAATTCCGGTTGAAGTGAGAAAGTTTGCGATGAGAAACTGTTAAGTGTAGGCAGCGGTAAAGAACAACTAAAGAAACGGTTCAGTTGACAGTATGAATGTACAAGCAGAGAAGCTGTATAAGTGTAAATAAGTAATTAACAATAATTGTATATTATAGAAATTTGCATTAAGTTAATTTCTCACATATGAATATATACATATGTATGTACATATGTAATAATTTTAGATTTGTGTGATTAGCAAAGCTTAACATTGGGTCACAATATTGTTGTTTAAATCAGCGAAAAGAATGTTTCTTTCTTGCACGCACACACAAGGCTCAAGCAGATAAGCACTGTAATCGCTGTTCTTCGATGCATGTAAAAGTTTGCACAAGTGTTTGGCCTGTGCGAGAGAGTCAAGAGTCAGTCAGGGAGCGTTTATTTGACTGTATGCGTGTAGTTGAGAAACCAAAAATCTTGGCATTTTTATCGGCAACTTGTTCGCTGTCTGTATGTCTGGCTGTGTCGTAGTCTCGCTGCAAGTGTGAGTGAAACAGTAGTTGCTGCTGATGTTGTTTGCATTACAAGCGAAAACACACACACGCACGCCGCAGCCGCAGTCACAGCGAGGAGATTGACTTGTGTGTGTGTGTGTGCGTATATTGAACTGCTTGTTGGTTGGCCGCTGTTATTGTTGTTGCACTTTTATACAGCTCGCTGTTGGCGTTGTTGTGTAGTGTTGTTGTAGTGCACATGTATATTTAGTTTGTAAGAGAAGCGACGAGTTGAGGAAGCGAGGCACAGCATGCAGTTGGCTGTGCTGTTGCCTCTGCGCGCCTGTTAATAAGGCGCTGTAAAACTTAAAAACAACAAACAGACGCGCGCGAAAGCAAAATAGTTTTGAGGACTTTGTTGTTGCCGTTGTCGTCGTCGTCGGTTAGCGATTACAGAAACCGACAGACGCCAATGCAATATAGTTTCGCTGCTATCGTAACAACAGTCGCTGCCTCTGCTACGACTGCTGCCAACGTCACAACTATAGCAGTGATCAGCATCAGCTGCTGCCCTGACCCAAAAAAACAAATTTTAGACGAAGGCTGCCGCTGCCGCTGCCGCTGCTATAGCTTGTTGCTGCTGCTGCTGCTGCAACTAAGCAGTTTACATGGGGACGGACTCTTGTTGAATCTCGCTTTTCCTCGCGCCATCTCTCTCCCACGGTAGAGGCTTGGCTCAAGCAATGCAGTTTTCTTACAAACCCGGATTTTGAAGACTTTGCCAGTGCTGGGCAAGCAGAAACCGTCGCTGCAGCCGCGACACAGTTCCACAGTTAGTTTTTTCCTCTCAACTGCGCTTTCTGCAATCGAACGGCCAATCAAGAAGAGAAACCAACACCACCAGCGACAGCAACACCGACGCCAAGACAGTCCAAGACCAGGCCAGCAGCAGCAGCAGCAGCAGCAACAGCAGTAACGGCAGCACCAGCAGCTGCCACAACAACAACGACAGCAAGAAATGAAAAAGAGAAGAGAAATATACAAACAAGACATACAGCATGTAAATAAACGTCTCGTTGGCTTTGCTGGCTTTTTGGCAAAGCTTATCATGCATATCATCACGACCACAAACAACATACATACACACATACGCATGCATGTACATGTGGGCATGTATGTATGTGCTCATGCATATTCATCAATTGCTGAACACGGAAAATTGCTTTTCTTGAATGAATTATTCAGCGACAGAGCAGAGCGTCGCTGGAAACAAGTTCACAATAGGCCGGGCCACTGACCACACATGGTACATGCATTCTGTAAAGTTCCGTTTGTTTTTTGTTGCTGTTTCCATGTTGATACACAAATTGTTTTTGTTATTTTCTTTGAGTTTTATAGCGTTCAAAGACCTCGTTCAACTTTTCGATAAGCACACAGTTATCGAAATGCAAGTTATCGTGGCATTATTTATTACCATATGAATTATGTAAATGTGCATTATTTAAAGTGAAGTTTTCGGTGGAATGACAAGGTCATTTTATATACATATGCAGATATGCACATACATATGGAGTTTATGGGCATTAATAACATTTGTATATCTTGATTGTTAACAACTTTTAAAAAGCTTTAGTCAAATAACAATAACAACCATAAATACTTGTTTAGACGGAAGCATATTTTACTTGCTAGTTGTTAGAAAGCGTGAGAGTGAGAGGGAGAGAGAAAGTGAGTGCGTTTGTCATTAAAAGAGTGAATGAGTAAGTGGGAGAAATAGAGACACGGCAATCATGAGGAGCATCACATTACAGTAAAAGTAACCTGTATTTTAATATTAAATATACATATTATAAAATTAATATATTTTCTACTTATGTAAATTTCTTGCATATTTTTCTGACAATGTTAATTTTGTCTGATTTCGCATTCTCTTTTTGGCTTAACTTAAGTCGTCGAATATGCATACAGTTGCATGTGACCTCTCTGATTGCTTCTCAGACTTTTGTAAAATTGAAGTCAACCAATAACTTTCTTCTATATAGCTGAAAAAGCTGAATGGCAGCAGGCAGAGCTCTGACAACTGCAGCAAGTACTCTTGCTTCTAAGAGTTTCTTTCTAGCAAAGTATACTTAGAGAGAGGCTACAAAGTTGAGTTGGATTTCGAGTGGGAGTGTCACAGACTATTTAAAGGGCAAGCTGCTGCGGCGCTTCTTCAGTTGTATTCCTGATCCCCTGCCCATCGGTTGCTACTGTTCTTCAATCTGGGTGTGCGTATGGTAAATATTTAATATTATTAATATATATATGTACATATATTGCTTCTCAGAGTTTCTGATATGGAATATAGTGCTGAAGCAGCTAATTGGCACTAGGTAGAGCTCTGACAACTGCAGCAAGTACTCTTGCTTCTAAGAGTTTCGTTCTAGCAAAGTATACTTAGAGAGAGGCTACAAAGTTGAGTTGGATTTCGAGTGGGAGTGTCACAGACTATTTAAAGGGCAAGCTGCTGCGGCGCTTCTTCAGTTGTTTTCGTGATCCCCTGCCCATCGGTTGCTGCTGTTCTTCAATCTGGGTGTGCGTATGGTAAATATTTAATATTATTAATATATATATGTACATATATTGCTTCTCAGAGTCTCTGATATGGAATATAATGCTAATGAAGCTGATTGGCACTAGGTAGAGCTCTGACAACTGCAGCAAGTACTATTGCTTCTAAGAGTTTCTTTCTAGCAAAGTATACTTAGAGAGAGGCTACAAAGTTGAGTTGGATTTCGAGTGGGAGTGTCACAGACTATTTAAAGGGCAAGCTGCTGCGGCGCTTCTTCAGTTGTATTCCTGATCCCCTGCCCATCGGTTGCTCCTGTTCTTCAATCTGGGTGTGCGTATGGTAAATATTTAATATTATTAATATATATATGTACATATATTGCTTCTCAGAGTTTCTGATATGGAATATAATGCTGAAGCAGCTAATTGGCACTAGGTAGAGCTCTGACAACTGCAGCAAGTACTCTTGCTTCTAAGAGTTTCTTTCTAGCAAAGCATACTTAGAGAGAGGCTACAAAATTGAGTTGGATTTCGAGTGGGAGTGTCACAGACTATTTAAAGGGCAAGCTGCTGCGGCGCTTCTTCAGTTGTATTCCTGATCCCCTGCCCATCGGTTGCTACTGTTCTTCAATCTGGGTGTGCGTATGGTAAATATTTAATATTATTAATATATATATGTACATATATTGCTTCTCAGAGTCTCTGATATGGAATATAATGCTAATGAAGCTGATTGGCACTAGGTAGAGCTCTGACAACTGCAGCAAGTACTATTGCTTCTAAGAGTTTCTTTCTAGCATAGTATACTTAGAGAGAGGCTACAAAGTTGAGTTGGATTTCGAGTGGGAGTGTCACAGACTATTTAAAGGGCAAGCTGCTGCGGCGCTTCTTCAGTTGTTTTCCTGATCCCCTGCCCATCGGTTGCTCCTGTTCTTCAATCTGGGTGTGCGTATGGTAAATATTTAATATTATTAATATATATATGTACATATATTGCTTCTCAGAGTTTCTGATATGGAATATAATGCTGAAGCAGCTAATTGGCACTAGGTAGAGCTCTGACAACTGCCGCAAGTACTCTTGCTTCTAAGAGTTTTTTTCTAGCAGAGTATACTTAGAGAGAGACTACAAAGTTGAGTTGGATTTCGAGTGGGAGTGTCACAGACTATTTAAAGGTTAAGCTGCTGCGGCGCTTCTTCAGTTGTTTTCGTGATCCCCTGCCCATCGGTTGCTGCTGTTCTTCAATCTGGGTGTGCGTATGGTAAATATTTAATAATCTTAGTAATATTTATATGTATATTGCTTCTCAGAGTTTCTGATATGGAATATAATGCTGAAGAAGCTAATTGGCACTAGGTAGAGCTCTGACAACTACAGCAAGTACTCTTGCTTCTAAGAGTTTTTTTCTAGCAGAGTATACATAGAGAGAGGCTACAAAGTTGAGTTGGATTTCGAGTGGGAGTGTCACAGACTATTTAAAGGTCAAGCTGCTGCGGCGCTTCTTCAGTTGTTTTCGTGATCCCCTGCCCATCGGTTGCTCCTGTTCTTCAAACTGGCGTATGGTAAATATATATATGTGCATATATTGCTTCTCAGAGTTTCTGATATGGAATATAATGCTGAAGAAGCTAATTGGCACTAGGTAGAGCTCTGACAACTACAGCAAGTACTCTTGCTTCTAAGAGTTTTTTTCTAGCAGAGTATACATAGAGAGAGGCTACAAAGTTGAGTTCGATTTCGAGTGGGAGTATCACAGACTATTTAAAGGGCAAGCTGCTGCGGCGCTTCTTCAGTTGTTTTCGTGATCCCCTGCCCATCGGTTGCTGCTGTTCTTCAATCTGGGTGTGCGTATGGTAAATATTTAATATTATTAATATATATATGTACATATATTGCTTCTCAGAGTTTTTGATATGGAATATAATGCTGAAGAAGATAATTGGCACTAGGTAGAGCTCTGACAACTGCAGCAAGTACTCTTGCTTCTAAGAGTTTTTTTTCTAGCAATGTATACATAGAGAGAGGCTACAAAGTTGAGTTCGATTTCGAGTGGGAGTGTCACAGACTATTTAAAGGGCAAGCTGCTGCGGCGCTTCTTCAGTTGTTTTCCTGATCCCCTGCCCATCGGTTGTTCCTGTTCTTCAATCTGGCGTATGGTAAATATTTAATAATATTGTTAAGTATAATAAATAAATATTTATCATATATATCATTATGTATTATGTATTTATTCATTATGCATTATTAAGTAAAATAATAATAATTTCAAGTATATTAAGATCAATTGAAATAAGAACGTGCCTTATTCTTAAGGCATTTTTTTCACAAATATATTTAATATAACATTTTAGAAATGGGCTACAGAGTATGGATTATAATCATTTACATTTAACAAAAAAAAAAAAAAAAAAAACTAAAAATAAGCAACTAGAGCCGTTGCACTAGCGGCAACAATTAAATATTGTCAGAGATGCGTTCGCCATTTCAATTATTATCGATTTTATCTGTTCGTCAACAGGCATTCATAAAAAGCAGGCAGCGCCAGCATCAGTATCAGCATCTCCTAATCCGGATGTGTACGTGCAGCTGGAGCCTGGATGAACAAATCATGAGCACCTATTTTCTGGCTTTCAACTGTGCCCGGGACCGGGTCAGATATCATAATGGCAACTGGTCGTCCGTCTGATAGTTGTCGTTCGCTCTTGGAATGTGGCAGCAACGCATTGGAAACTTTTGGCTAATCGAATCAAAATGAGCTGCAACTGCAACAGCAGCAGCATTGGCGTCCGTTATTCACTCTCCCGGACATGCGCTCGACTTGCCGGATTCCCAGTTGCGACCGTTTCGCCTGGTTCTGCACACCTGTGCCAAGTGTCTGTGGCGCGTCCCACGCTAAAATACACCGAAACAGCTGCCAGAAAGGGCAACAGGCCAAGCGAACTCAAGGCCAATTAATGTGCAGCGCTTCCACGGTTTAAGTTCATCGTGCAACAGGCAACCAGAAACAGATAGGAGGAAACAAAGGACCAAAGTGACATGCGCACAGTGGGATGACTTATATACATTAATTGGTAGAATTCATATTGCACTAACTGCAGAATAATAAGTATCACGTGTCTTTGCTAACTAATAGACAAGTTCCAAATTTGTATTATCATGTTAGAGGTAATTCTAATATTAGTTTTCACTCAAGCGTTGCACTGAATAAATGATTCATATAAAGATAGCCAAAAATTTACATTTGAATAATAATTCAAATATAATTAACTTTAATTCATCAATTTCTGATGATTTGTGTATTATAATATTTTAAATGAGTCCAAACTTCAATCAATTTCAGCTGCCAGTTCACGATTTATGTCTAATCATTAAATTTAGTTTAAGGTTTAAGGTTTATACGTTCCTTTGAGCTTTTCAATTCAGTTCATGAACTGTATGATTCGGTTGAGTTGAAACAACTGAATTATATACATGAACTAACTAAACTGATTGATGTAGATTTTTATCATTATTTAAAAATTATTTGAATGTCTTGCTCCACTGTGCACTGACGCTTGGCCATTTCGCTGGAATGCGCTGCAGCTGAGCGGCTTCTTTGATTTATGTGCGCCTGTCTATCGTATTCCAAAGCGCCCACACAAAGACAACGCACTACAGTGGGCAGAAGAGTCGCATGAACAAGAACGAGAACGAGAACGAGAAGGTTGAAGCTTGGCCGCTGCACCCACACAGGCGCTGCCAAACGGCATAGGCGCACAGAAGAGAGCAGAGAGCTACAGTTGGACAGATGATGGCGTGGGCGTCCTGCGCACTGGCGACCAAATGCACAATTCGTTCGCTTAGCGAATCAACACTGTACTGCCGGCCGCATTCAACCCCAAATAAGTGCAACTGCTGCTGCCGCTGCCGTCGCGTGGGCGTTTTTGCAGCCTGGAAGCGATTTGGATGCGAGCTGCCAGGCGAGATACACAAAACACACGGAAGGAAAACGCAGCTGCAGCTGCTGCAGCAGTCGCAGTCGCATTAGCAGTCGCAATCACAAACGCAAAGTCCCAACAAATTTGATTACGTATACAATTTAAACAACAACAAAAATTAGTAAAAATTAACATCTACATAGAAATATATCTAGTGCTGGTCTGCATGGATCTGTTGCAGGAGGATCATCTTTATGTGGCCATCCTTAGCCTTCTGGCTTTGGAATTCTATTACCTGCTGCGTTTCTTTGTCGTTGTCTACAACATTTTCGATTGCATTTTGGCCAACATTAGCATTTGGCTGAACAGCAACTAAACAGAACAAGAACAACAACAACAACAACAACAGGTGGGTTCTATTGAAAGTGAATTATATATACTCTATATATATGTATATACATATACGACTGTACAGTGTTGCATATTTATTTGTTTTGAACTATTTTTATCTGCCAGCCCCGTACACAATCTCATTTTGGCGCCCACTCGATAACGGGCTGCACATATACACCCATACAAATACATACATAATACACTAACACACACACAATGTCAATGTCATTGGGCAAGGTTTGTTATAAATAAATTTAAAAAATAAAAACAAATGCAAACAAAGCTGAAAAAAAAAACTGAATTGTTGTTAATTTTAATGATAATTCATAAGCAAAGTAATACGGAGCACTTAAATAGTACAGTGTTGTTTCGATAAGGTTCATCAGTATAGAAAACCCATGAACAAATGTTATAAAGTATTTTTCTTATATCCATATAGTTTTTATCAATTAATTATTTGTATAGTTATAAATTTAAAAATCTTTTCAAATTTATTTAATAACAAAAATTGAATAACTTATCGAACAACCACTGTACTTATATATATATGTATTTTCCATTTAGAGTTTTTATACGCTGCATCCACTGAAAAATATGAAACCGGGTAGATTGATATTATTTGATTGTATGCAACAGGCTGAAGGAGATATGACTGACCATATATGTATATTTTGTTTATCAGAATCAATAGTTGAATCTTGATTATAAACTTTTAATTTTACACTTGTAACTTATTTTATAAAATCGTAAATTGTGGAGGAATACAAAAATATGTTTGCTGTATGTATGAATTAATTAAAATCTATATCAAACTCAATTTATTTATACTTTATTTGGTATTTAGTTTCTCCTAATGTTTGTTAGTTTACAGAGTATCCCTGAGTGACTTACTCTCAAGTATTTTATTCTCCTCTTTGTTTGCTTTGAGATTGTTATTTGCAATAATTTTTATGTGCATTTGACGTTCAACATTTAATCAGCTCAATCACCTTGACAACAGATTAAAACTGATTGCAAATTGCTGCCTTTATTCTAATGCTCGGGAATCACTAGCGCCATATACCCTCGAATAATCAAATAAATTTGTATAATGTAGAAGAAGTTGATTTATTCTCTGAACCTATCCATCAATTTTGATTCGAGGCTTGTTAATATAACTTCTATATACATATTTATATTATCATTATATCAAATATTATATTTTGTCATTTCCAACTTTCTTTTGCGCAATTTTTATAGAGCTTTACCATCAAACTAACAAAATATATATGTAAATATATTGAAGATGGCGGGAAGTAATCCACGAACTGGTTGGCCACATCGCATGAAGAGCTTTCAGTGCAAGCAGGCGGACATCAATTGGCTGATCATGAAATATCTAGTGGCTGAAGGTTATTTGGATGTGGCTCAGGGATTTGAGGCTGTGGCGCGCCTCGAATCGGAAACGACACAGCTGGACCCAGTGGAATATCAGAAACGCATTAAGGACGCTGTGCGCACCGCTCAGGTTCAATATGCCATTGATATGGCTAAACGGCTGTATCCGAAATTATTTGAGAGCGAGAACTACATGTACTTTCACATGCAGCAGCTGCATCTCATTGAGCTCATCCGTGAGAGCAATAGCGACAGTAGCAACGCTTCCATTAAAACGGAACTAGAACTAGAAGTAGAACGGACTGCAAAAGGTTCCGTCGAGGAGAAACGAGAACTGGACTCAGCTCTGCGCAGAGGCGGTCAGACTGCCTGCATGGAGCCCAAAATGATGTTCCTGGTGAAGCTAATACTCTGGGCGCAGCAGAAGCTTGATAAGGATGGCTGCCCCGTTAGATGTCAGGGATTTGATCTCGAGATGGATGACTTCGAGTTCGAGCTGCAGAGAGCTATGCAAAAACATTAGATCAGTCGATCCAACGGTCAGACGAACATCTGATGTCTACTGCAAACTATACAAATATATAAAAAATATATTTATATATATTAATGATTGTATACAATACAAAGATTTTTTATTTTTTTTTTTTTTTTAGATGTGCTTAAATATAATGTTCAAATATCTTGATGTGTAACTATTTCAATTGGTTTTTCTTGTTTTCTTTAGTTCAATTATAAACTTGACTTAACTGAAGAAAGAAATTCCTGCTCGGTCCCAAAATTTTGAAAGAGTATATAGGTTTTGTGCTTGGTGTCCTTTTATCTGCCAAAAAAAAATAAAATATAATTTCCTCTTTTTTGCCGGTACTCTCTATTCTATGAGCTGAGTCTATCTAATCTCATTCTTCTTACTATTTGCTTGAGAGTAATTAAAAATATATAGGTATATACGCATATAGTATGTTTGTTAGTCAGTAGTGGCTACGAGCTACCCTAAACTTTGTGCGAATTGCTTTTCCCTGCCTGTCTTAAATAATTCTCTCCATATTTGTATATATTTAGATATATGTTTATTTGTAATTCAATTCTACTCTAATTGTAATATTCCTATTGTTTATTTATTTTGTCTGTCATGTAATTCCTAGAAATGAAACTTTAATCCCTGATCAGTCAGAACTGACTTAATCCAGCGTCCATTTAAAGCTAAATCTAACACGCAAATTGTTTGCTCACGTGCTAGTATTAAAGCTATAAATAATTTCTGCGAAAATAAAGCATTAAGTAAAATAAACAAACACAAACAAAAAAAAAGCAGTTAAGTAAACAACTTTAAACAAAGAAAACAGGAAAAAAAAAAACAATAATACGCAGAGCCTCACATTAAAATGCAGCTCGCGACGTACGAGGTGCACCTGTTTTTATACTCAATAGCGAGCGTGAAAAAGGTATATTGGTTTTATGCAATGTAGGCCATTTGACCGCTATTGAAGCTAGTGACTGGAATCTTGGAACATAATTCGAAAAATGAGCCTGGCAGGGTTTGGACTATAAATGAGCATTCTGCAGTCGGCAACGCCCAACTGCAATGTTCTATTTGATAAGAAACTCGGGTTATATTTATAAAAAAGAGTATTGATACGGGTCTAATCGATTTATAATGATTGCTGTTGTTTGATTGAACAGTGTATAAACAAAGAAAAGCAAGAAAATAAATTGATTAAATCCAGAGTGAAATTAATTCGTCAAATTTGTTTTGTTGAATGTATATCTTGTATGTCTTAGTCGTACGGTATACTTATATATATTTTATATACTGCCAAATTATTAATTGTTGGTTATCAAAATCTATCTGTATATATGTATTTTCTAACTCAATTTATAAAAACTTAAACAACGTATGAATAGAAATATAAGATAGAACTGCATAGAAACAAAAAACACATAAAACCCAAGATCGCTTAGTTTAATTAGTATTAAAAATTCAATTTGTGGAAAGCCCTTAAACACGTACAGATCGTACGTGCCCAATTGATATGTGAAAAAATAATTCAATTCTTGATAGTGGATATACACACTTATATAGCTACATATATTACATGACATTACAAGGGTATGATCAGTTTACTAGTTTTTGATTTTTAGTTTCGTTACTTCTACAATGTAAACAAAATAAAATAAGAAACCAAGAATATTTCTATTTCCATTTTCAAATCTTGTATATTTTTAAATAAGCGTTGACAATGTTGCCCGCTGATAAGAAAATACTTAAGTTCTGAGCTGATAAGCACATAAAAGGTTTGATAAACGCACAAGAATAAGAGAATAGATAATGTGCACAACATTCTAAAGTTTACAATGCGACTGCAACTGCAGCTGTAATTATACACGCAAAACAGGCAAAACAAACATTTGGATATTTTCTTACTAATTCACTTCGATTGATTGCAAACCATTTGTTCTTATCATTATTGCATTATTGCATTGCAGCTAAGTAAATGCATCGGCAGTGGGTGAGGGGAAAGCGAAACTTAAACGAGAAGGAGAGGGGTAACAGCGGACTAGTTGACTTGCTGTTGTTACGTGCTAAGTTTTGTAATACACACGTTTGTGTATGGCCGCGTGGAAGTCATTTGTTGTTTTGCTGTTGCCAACTGTTTGCGGTTTTCATTTGCATATATAAATAAATGCACTCTCTGTCCCTTCTCACTCACCCACACACACACACAGACCAAGCTCTTTTGAATTCGCATTTACACATGTTATTATTGTTGCCGGCTAGCGTTTAGCGCTCAATTAACATGGAAGTTAACAGGAAGCTAACAGAGAGCATCAAATCTGCAACACAGAAGACGAAAAGTTTTGTTTTACGCCCCCATTAATATATCAAAAGCGTTTCAGTTGTTTTTTCGATAGTTCTTCATTTATTGCACATTATATATATTCCTTTCAATAAGACTTTTTGCCTCATAAAATGTAATTTTATGCAGCCCACACAAATAAAAGCTTGGAAAAATGGAGCCAAAAAACAGATTAGTCAAGTGCGTGTCAATTTTTTGTTGTAAAAGTCGTAAATGTTGTAATTGACTAGCGACAAACATAGCCGTAGCTCGAAACGAGGGCAAAGCATGTCAAGCTGAAGGAGAAAAAGAAGAAGCAGGTAGACAAGCATACGTACATATGCAGGTACACGTTTTCTTTTTTGGCTATTGATATACTATGTATAACGTGTAAATCTTAAGATGCGCCTATCGATTTCTATTAAAAAGAGTAATGGGACTTAGAGAGGGAGATAGCAAATGGAAAATTATTTAGAGCAGTGGTTACGCTTCAGTCCTTTGGGCGCGGCTACATAAATTGAAAGGACGGACAGGGTGGGTTGCAAGTAAATGTTGCTGTTAAGGCGGATTTTAGCAATCTCACTGCATCCCCTTCCCCTTTTACATGTTCCTTTTGGCAAAGTTGAACACTGTTAGCGGAAATGTTACTACACGTGCACGTGCGCCGCCTACAGGCTTTTTGATGTTACAGGCTGGCGGCTGGATTACAGGCTTTTCACTTACCGTTGTGCCTTCCTCAAAGGCTACCGCCTCGAATGATTTTTTTTCGAAAGTTTCTAATAGATCGTGTAAATCCAGCTGTGTCACGTTGACCATTTCGTTTAGCGTTATGCTGCTCATTTTTGCGGCGCTGCATTTACCGTACGTTTTGTGTGGGTGTCGCGTTCGTATGTAAATTCTATTTCTGATTCGCACACTTGCACAATCTTATATTGCAGAAACACACGTACACAGTCACACACGAATGCGAATACGAGTATCGTAAAATATTTGTTTAAACAATATAATTTATCGACTTCTCCTTTGCTTATATTGTATCTACGTTTTAGACAGAATTTTATAGTTCTTTCCTTTTCTTTTTCTTGTTATTTTGTTGTTTTTGCTGTTGCTGTTGCTGTTGTTGTGCTTTTATGTCTGCATTTGCTTTGCGTTCCGTTTTCAAGTTTGTTTTGTCAACGCCTTTTTAGGCTGAAACGCGACGTCATCAACTTTTGCCGCGACGTCAGCAGCCACTTCAGCATCACCACAGCATTAAAAACAAACCTATTTGCACACCTTTCAGCAAAGTCGTACAAATTTGATTAATTAATTACGCGCTAGTATTTTTGCTCTTACTTTAATTACGACGTAAATAGCACACCGACCGAACACAACAAAACTCTGCGTACGTATGTGTTAGGTTTGATTCCCGTTCATTTGGTCTGTTAACTTAACATTTTATCAACATAACATTAACAGCGCAACCAACTGTGTTTCAAATGTCATTACAGCTCTTTATTAATTGTTAACTATATATTCCATTAGAAATAAAAGAAAGCAATTCAGCACTTATTGTTTATACAATCATAATAAATGGCCAAGTTTGTTTACAAGCAGTGCCACAGCAGAGATAATCTAGTACTAGAACAGAGTCAGATGTCAAAATACTAGAACAGGCCAAACGTCGATAACATGACACCGATAGCAACTGTTAACGCAGTTCATACTCCTGTTGGCGCAAAAGTGACGAAATGCGGAACCCGGTACAAGATTCAATTTGAATATTTATTATCAGAAAATTGGTACCAATTTTATTTATCTGCATTTTGAACTACAATTATTGTTATTTTAGAGTCTGGCACTAACAAAACTTCGTGGGATTTAGTGCGTACTCGCAGCATCAACATTTCATCAGTGGGATCAATGTGTTCCATTCCTCGCTCTATTCTGCCTTGAAGCTCTTGAAATAGTCCAACAAATTTGACAGATGACTTAAATTCCATTGTGCTTTTTACTGGATGTCCCAATTCGTTAACAATTACAATATCGCGAATGTTTTTCTTCTTTTCAATTTGTCGAAAAGCTTCTTCAACATATTGAAGCGTTCGTCGTGGCTATAAATAAATAATTATTTTGTTATAAATATGGATTATATTTTTTTAAGTTTTACCTTTTCAGGAGCAGCTTTAATCATAGTTAATCAATTAATTCGGTCACTATATATGTACTATATATTTTTACTTTATTTGGTTGCCATGGTCCAATCTTTGAGCTAACGACTGTTATATAGGTCTGCAGGTCAAATACCGGTGTTTAGTGTGACCCACTTTCAACTACCTTAAGTAATTTTTTTTTGTTTTTTTTTTACAAGTATTTAACTGAAACTATTTTACACTTTGTTAAATAAAAAAATATATTTAAAGAAAAATTCTGCAGTTCGCAACATATATAACAAATAACATTGGACTAGTATTTTTAACAAAAATTTGGCATTTTCTCTTCTTGAACGGTGGTCACACCGCCGTATCGAACAAACAAAAGTTTATTTTTTGCAAAGCATTCAATTTTTAAGAGACTTATCCAAAATCCCAGATAAAATGGTAATGAAATAATACTAATAATAATAACAAATACTGAATTTACATTCTTTTTTAATGACAGTCGCAAGAAGTTGAAGAAACGCTGAAAAGAATCCAAAGCCATAAGGGTGTCGTTGGAACAATTGTCGTCAACAATGAAGGTAGGTTCATAATTTTCATTCAATTTGTGCTACCCTATTCACAGATAGTTGGCTTATTAGGTATTCCAGTTAAGTCGACACTTGACAACACAACAACTGTTCAATATGCGGGTCTGATGAGTCAACTGGCCGACAAAGCGCGGAGTGTGGTACGCGATCTCGACCCATCCAACGATATGACATTCCTTCGAGTGCGCTCCAAGAAACATGAAATTATGGTCGCTCCCGACAAGGATTTTATTCTAATTGTTATTCAAAATCCAACCGACTAAATGTTTACTAAGCGAAACTTATTGCTGAAAAAGAGTTGTGCAGTTCTTTAATTTTTATGAATATATAAATAAGTAATTTGGCACGCTCAGACATATATGTATATGTATATGTAAGCCTTTGAAGTTATGTTGTGATCTCATTGGGGAGTTTACAGCTTAATTAACATTTGCATCTGGTTGAAAACCAAATATTAACATTACATCTACAAAGCTCAGCTGTTCAATGAACAAATGTTAGCAATCGATTAATGAGAGAATATTTGACTACTAAAGTATATATCTTTTATAAGTTCTAATTGCTTCAAATTTATATTTACATAAAGACAATGTATTGCCTTATTTAATTTCATTAATACAACCACATAAACAGTTTTATAATAATTAAACATGTAATCGATATTCTATGTTGGAAGACAACTGTTTTCTGGTAATGTCTCTTAAATTTAACCAAAAGAAAATTAATAAATATACATATTTGTTCATGGATTAAAAGAAACATCACATTATTTGAAATAAAATAATTGTATATTAAAATTTAAAACACAATTTACAGATCTTATACAGACTAATCGATAGTGCCGTTTCGCTATTATAATTTACGATAGTAAAAATATCATCGCTTGTGAAATATCGACGTTTTACCATCTCCCTAACCTCAGCGAGTCTGTCGACAAGTCGTGTGTGTGGTAGTGGTGAAAACTTATAAGTTTTAACAAATGCATTTACAAAATTATTAAACGGAAAATTTAACCAATAGTGATATATATAAATAATATATATATATATAAAATACTTTAAATAAATCGTCAACACAGTGTACGCGTGTGCAAAGCAATAAATACAAAAATATAACAAAGAGGTAAATGTGAAATTGGGCGTGCAAGAGTAAAGAAAATGGCGTAATCACGCACTCAAACCAGCAAACGGCAACGCAAACGGAATCTACGCTCCCCAATCAGCCAGTCAGCATTTAATGGTCGTTCGTTCTTTCAATATTTGATTAAAAAACCAGAAATACATGTATACTTACGTACATATGTGTAAATATATATAAATATATTTATATTTATTGTGCATATATTATATATACATATATATAAATATATATATGTCTATATATTTAGTGTGAATGTGAAAAGTTTTATAAGCTTTAATGTGAGCAGCGTAAGCGATTTCAACGCAAGTTTCTGTGCAGCCATATTTGTTCCGTGAAAAATGAAAATGATATGTACATACATACATACATACATTCATGAATATGTATGTATATAAAAAATTAACTGAAAAAAAGAATCACTTCGTATCAAATCTTCGTCCCGTTGTTCGCAAACCCAAGCAATTTTCAACGATTCGTACCGTACAAACCAACATCGATACGTCGTATTATGTACAAATGTTCATACATACATACATACATACTTTCAATATCGACGATGGCATCACACAAGAGCGCACACGCATACGAACTCAGACAAACCTCATGCACGCACGTACTACGTAGAGACAATGTGTATGTACATACATATGTATGTCTCGCCAGCCGCTGCTGCTGGTACATAACAGAGTTGAACACATAAGGGCTGGCTCAATTTATAAATAAGAGGCGAAGCATGTGCTGCGCAGCAACTGCGCTGTCGACTGCGACAGCGACTGCATTGCAGCGCTAGGGATTTTATTACGTACAGCTCGAGCGAACATCAGTTCGCTGTTGTTGGTGTCGCTGTCGTTGGGTTCGTTTATATTTTTGGATATTTACATATGTGTATATTTACATGTGCTTGAATTGGTTTGGTGTATGTGCATCTAGGAGAGGTCTCGTTAAATGCATATGTGATACGTAAAACGTAAAACGCGACGCTATACAAAACAACGTAATTGTTCAAACGATTCGATTCCCACCCACAACGCGTATACGCGTATGTTTTTTGTCGCATTCCACTTGTACATATACACATACACATGCAGAATTCAATATGGCTTTGACCAACAACAGCAACAACAAGAGCAAATTGCAATATTTTTCACTGCATTGAAAGCAGACAAAAGTGTCCTAAAATTTGACTTTACAAAAGTGTTATACGCATCTGTGAATGTAATAATCAATTTGAAATCAATAATCAATGCTATTTGGAACAGTGAAGCTGTAAATATAAATTCTTAAGTGTGAATCACTTGGTGGATTGAAAAAAATATATGTATATTACTTGCGAAAAACAGCAGTAACAAAGTCGCAGTATATAATAATAAATAAAAAAAACTGCTTCCTCGAATCATATGCGAGAGATAACATGAGTCAAACGTGTGTTTTTTACCCTTTAATTTTCTTAGTCAGCCAATTCGAAAAACAGTTACTATTGCTCAAACAATACATTTATTTTTTTTGGGCGTAGCTTGTTACAGCTTGAAGTCAAATAATAATAATAATAATAGCTATATTATTGCGATCGTTGTTTGCTTATATCTTATCATATCAGGTGTAGAATAGATAAATGCACATACCACGCGACCAATAAAAAAAAACTACTTTTTTAATTCGTGACGTTAACCGAAGTGTTTTTTGTGTTCTTCGCGTTGAACTTTCGACCTACGCGTGGACTGTGTAATATTTAAGTATTTCTTTGAAATGATCGACGCTTTTTGTATCTAAACTCTATTCGATCAATATAATGATGATGTTAATTTGAATACATATTCGATTTGTATAGATAGAAATAATATTTTAAACTTATCTTTTTATATATTTTTCATTTATACAAATATTTTTAATTAATCAATTATACCATTATCATTAACTAAACTTGTTTTCAATTAATTAAATTTTAATATTTTCAGAAAATTAAAATCCGAAATCATTCAATTATAAAATCAAAATTAATTTTAATCTTTCAATATAAATCAAATTTATTTTCAACGAATTTTATCTTTGTTAATATATTATATTTCAGTTTCAAGTTTTCAAAGTTAGATTAGAAATAAATCAATTTTAATGATTTTATAATTTAAAAAAAAAATGAATTTGTAATATAATATATTCTTAAAGAATCTTCATAAATATTTAAACAACATTTACTGATTGTTCTTAGTTTTTGAACTGTTGTGCTCGCTTCGATCAAAAGTGACCGACAGGCGACCGACTTATATCGCAGCAGCAGTAAGACACACACACACACACACACATATACTCACACGCATACAGCAAGACTGGCGAATGAACAACCCCAAAGAGACTCACACATACGTTCTCACACACACAGAGGCGAATGGCCCTGCAGCAGCAGCAGCAGCTTTCTTCTTCCCTTACTCTAGTTTTTGGGAACCAAACCGGTTTTCATCCCTGTTGTTATGCGGACTTGGTTTTCATTTCATTTCATTTTATTATTACTGTGAAATCGCAGAAGAAATGAGAAAATGGGAAACTCACACCATTTAGGAAATGGCTCCATCGTCTACTAGCAGCTTTGGGCCCGGCCAGCTTAATACTGTGCCCGCAAATACAAAGTAATCAAATTTATTAGCTAATTGTCGTGGACGAGCGGCAGGGGGAGCAGGCGTAACTGAAATATCGGGATTGGAACTTGTGCGTGCGTGCGTGCGTGCTGTGCTACTCGTGTCTACCGAAGCGTTTGTCTGTCGCTCTGTTCGCAAAGCTCGGAACAACACGTAGAAACATTGGCCTATGTGTATACTAAATGTCTTTTGTACATATACAGATTTTTTATATGTATATATATAAAAGTATATGTATGAGTGTGTACAATGCATATATTAAATGCCGTAGCGTTATCGTCAAAACCAAAAACAAAAAACATCAAATCAGCAACAACAACAAACTCAAATATAGCAAAATTATTTTTGGCTTCGTTTTTGCCCGAACAACACGCAACAAAATTGCACAAAACAAAATACGTCTCTCTTTAAAACGGATTTTATCTGAGTATATTCCAGGGCTACATCGATCTATGAATCTTGATTTAACAAATTCGATTGGAAGGTAGTTCTCATAACAAAAAACAATTACATTTTGGTATAAATTATGAAAACTAATTGATTGAAATTATATAAGCAGTAGTAAAAAACAATAAGATATTTATAAAGAATTTGTATTAGATTTTTAAAAATAGATAATATAATATTTGATATTTGTTAAGTATAGTTTCATTTAGTTTAGATATCAATCACCAACCGGTTTTTAGTCCCTGTTATAAATGTATCCATGTGTGAATGGATCTGTGTGCGTGTGGACATATTCCCTGTTGCTGAATCAGTCGAAAACATGTTTCATAGCAGCTGGATAGTGATTATATATTTGTAGGATGTTTAGTATTAACACCTGCCGGCGGAATCATCTGCCTACCTGCGCAGCATATGCACAAAACATATTTGTTGTGAATTTCTCCTTGAGCAGTTGAACTTTGACCCAATCACTGCTGGTGCCGAAAATACAAAACAGAGAAACACACAAAAACATCGAGCTGCAAAGTGAAATTCGCAACAACGAACAAAAATGCCCAAAAAAAATTCCAAAATGCAACTGCACTTGTCCGTGTGTGTGTGTGTGTGTGTGTGTGTGTGTTGGTTGTGCGTGCGTATGTGTGCGTGTGCTCTCATTTTAAAAGAAACGACAAAAGACACCAACTGCGACGATGACGCTGACGACCGAGAGACAGACGACCTTTTATTTACTTTTTGGCATAGGGAAACGGGGACCTGAAATCTGAGTACGTTGAACATCTGTTCCGAATTGTTGTTGTTGTTTTCTTTCATATTGTCGGGCACAAAGAAGATTTCACCAAGAAATTATTGGAATACATGTTTCGGCTCATGCACACACGGGCAACTCTCAAAGTACACACTCGTATATGTATATATAAATATATGTATATATATATGTGCATGTGAATGCATTTATATAAGTGATTCGTGTGTGTGTGTGTGTACTGCATATATTGTATGGGAAAACACAATGCAAAGTGTGAAACAAGACTCTTTCTCACATACGTACCTGCTTTATTTCATTCCAGGTAAATCGACGACAACTGAATACCTAAAAGCGGCAATACAACAACAACAGCAACAACAATAACAGCTAGGGGCAACATCGAAGCAGCGGCACGCAGAATAAAGAAACAAGGAAACATTTGCACAGCAACCAGCCGACGACAGCGACAGCAACAGCAGCAGCAACAGCAACAGCAACCGACAAGAAAAACCACTTCAACAAAAGAGGATAACATATTGAAAGAGCTCTACTCACACATACACATACCCTCTCACACACACACACACAGACAGACGACAACGGAGCTGCCAACTTGCACGTATGTACGTGGGAAAGTAAACCGACATCTTTTTACAACGTCGTTCGAGTTTTGCAATCGGGCGAGAGAGCCACTGAGAGCTGAAGCTTAGTTCGACAAACACGCAGCAGGGCCAGGGCCAGCCCTTTGATAACAGACACACACACTCACAGATACGCATGCATGTACGCCCACTGTGAAACGTAGACAAAGGCGATCGAACGAACGAAAGAGCGTACGTAGCTGGACATTGCGAGAGTGCAAGACAAGTGCCAGAGAGTGAGAGGGAGAGAGAGACTCTGGTGGTCATAGAGCTGTAGCTGTTCGGTATTTCGGTGTTCGGTGTTCGGTGTTCGGTGTTGCTTAACAACCGTTAATACAAACTCGACTCGAACGCACAACGAATTTGGAAATCTCGGCAGTGGCGAGTCGACGAGCAGCGGACATTCGTGAAAGTGCGTCGTTGTAGTTGCCGTTGTGCGTGTGCGTGTGCGTGTGCGTGAGCGTGATCAACTTGGAGCCGCGCACTCAGTCGACTGCATTTACGAAATACTAGAGTTGCCACATCGTTTGCGCACATGAAAGTACATAAAGCATAAGTCCATAACAACAACGTAAACATAAACAGCAACAGCACAGAACTCCTAGGAAGAGGACAACAAAATAGCAACGATTCAATCCAGACTTCAAATGAAAACATTAGTGCTCAGTCCAGACGATCTGCAGAACTTTAACAAGTTCATTTACGATCCGAAATCAGCAGCTCAGTTGGCAGCCAGTGCGGGCGCCATTGCAGCAGCCGCCCATGGACATCCAGGAGGCGTGCAGCTAGTGGCAGGCGGCACTGCGGTGCCCGTCACCACGATGAGCACTGTGGGGGGCACAGGCGCCGGCGCGGGCACAGTGAATAATACCAACAAACTAATGGCATTGCAATATTATCTGAATCATCAGGGCAACTATGTGGGCACCGCGCAGCCGGCGGGCAACAACAACGCAGCCGCAGCTCATGCGCAACAGCAACAGCTGCTCGCACAGTCGCAGACACAGCTGAAGCAACTGCAGCTCAAACAGCCAACCATACACCAGCACCAGCAGCACATCAGCTATCATCATCACCATCCCTACTACCAGCAGCACCAACAGCAGCCGCAACAGCAACAGACGCAACTAAGCCACAGCCATCACGGCCAGCACAAGGTGCAGGTGCAGGTGCAACAGCAGCAGCAGCAACAGCAGGTGCAACAAAGTCAACAGAATCATTTGCCTGTGCATGCGCTCAATCAGAATTCAAATTTCTCGGCGGCCAGCTCCAGCACAGGAGGCACTGCGTCCAGCCATGCGCCCACACAGCAATCGAACGGCTCCAGCGTCTCACCCACAATCATCAGCCATCAGCCACGCGGCACAGTTGCAATTGCCGGTGGCAGCAACAGCAATATCGCTGCCGCGGCAAATGCGCTGCTGCGTGCCACAGCTGCGGCCAGTGCGCCGGGCTCCTCATCAGTGTCAGCGTCAGCATCAGCGTTAGCGTCTTCGTCGTCAGGTTCATCGTCGTCATCCTCTTCAACGTCGTCGTCCGCCTCGTCAACATCTGCGTCCGGCTCCACCAACTGTGCCAAGAAACTGAAAACAGAGCCGCTCCTCTCGCAATACAATCAAACGGAGCGGCTCAACTTTGCCAACACGTACATCGTGTGGAGCGAGGAGCATTGGCGCCGTGTGATCTTCCATGATGAGCGACGCTTCAATTTGGATGGCCCCGATGGTTTCTCTTACTATTTTCACGATCTGCGCAACTATGAGCGCACGCTGTCGCAGCGGCCGCGTGGCAACTCCGTCTACATCTACCTGATGATCTGCGTCGGTGGCCCTATCCATCTGGAAGTCTCGTCCGCCAAGCAGCGGCCCGAATCCTGCATCGAGGCCATCTTACGGGAGCGCCCCAACATTGTCAGCAAACTGGGCGGCAATACAGAGTTTGTGCTGCAAGATCACAATTGGATGTCGCACGCTTTGCCCACCGCCCAGGAGCTGCTCAATGGTGAGGGATTGAAGACGCAAAAGTGGCCCACAATTGCCCACGATTTGAACATCATGGAGAACATTTGGGGTTGGCTGATACGCGAGGTGTTTGATGGCGGTCGAAAGTTCTCTCGCAAGGACGACCTCATCTTCCGCATTAAGGAGGCGTGGTCGCGCCTGCCGCACGACCTGATCACCAACCTGTACAGCACGCTGCCGGAGCGGATCACCGAGCTGTATTACACTCAAGGCGTCTACACGAATTGTTGACAACCGACGCTGCAACACGCGAATGCGAATGAATGCGAAGACGACAGTGAAGATGATGCTAAGCGTAAACAGGAACAAGAGCAGGAACGGGATCGGAAATGGAAATGGGAGCGGGCAGAGTATGGAAATGAATGGCAGAAGCTTCCTCGCATGGCAACGGCTTCTGTTGATGTTGCTGTTGCTGTTGCTTTTTCTGTTGCTCCTCGCACGCATTATGTTCTACTAGGAGGGCCTCCAAGACGTTGGCGATTGCAAATCTTTTCGTACATTTAACTTGACATTTTTTGTGTATAGCTTTAAGATGTATGTGGGCATGTGTGTATGTATGTGTGTGCGTATATGTGCGTGCGTGTGTGTCAGAAAGTGTGCGTGTGTGACGGGAGCAACTGAATCTGCAGCCTCATCCGAATCTGAATGCGAATCAATGTCCGTATCTGTATCTGTGAGTCTGTGTCTGGTATCTGCCACTGCCTGCATTCAACACGGTTTGGTTATGTATTAAACAGAAGAAGAGAAAGAAGAAATGGAACAAAATTCAAACGAATTGCTCGCGCCCAACGTGTGGCAACACTGGCTGCATGCAGAACCCCTCACACAGCCGATGTAGCCAGATCGCTTTGTAATTAGTGTTTGTTTTGTTTTTTTTTCTGCAGCGAATCCCTGATTTTAACTTTAAGGCCTACTATTAGTTGTCGTTTTATATAAATAACTCCCTCTTACCCGGTACCCTCCTCCACTCCCCCACCCAAGCATATATATATATATATAAATTAGTTACAAAAAGAAAGAAAAAAATAATAATCATTATTTTATTTGCACCTAACTCATTTTGTTGATTGTTTTTTAGTTATGCAAACGAAGTAGGCGAACAAAATTAATGCAAAGCGCGAGAAATAAAACTTGTAACTAAAGTATTATTTTAAGGCATAGTTTTTTGTTTATAGCAAATTACAAACATGAAACAAACGAGAAACAAACAAGAAAATAAATCTAAACTAAAAATCCTATCATGTAAAGTTGTTTACAAGCAAACATAATAATTAAACTAATTATCAATGTAATTAATACTTATTAAAATATAATATATAAATTAACAAAACAAAAAGAAGAGCAAGCGAAACAGAAAGAGAGAGAGAGAGAGAAAGAAAAGTAGCGTTAAGATAAATCAACAAATTGGTAGCTCACACTGAAGAGAAATAAAAAACAAATAACATTTGAACATAGAATTCATGCTGAACATATATTTGACATAAAAATCAATTCATTTAACCTATACACACCTAAGTACATCTATACATAAATACCAGATCGTGATCCATTGAAAAGACCTGCCCTGCGGTGGGTACTTTGAGATGTCTCGATTTATTGAAGGACATACAGACACACCAGTATAGATCGATCGATACCCACATATGCATATATATATATACACGACAAACTGAACAACAAATTGAAAGGGTTTGCAGGCTACCTAATCCTTGAAGCTCTCGAACGAGAGTTGAATACAAACCGATTCCCAATTCTCCAATTCAGCAAATTATGTGATTTTCCTTTTGTTTCGCTTTTAGTAATGAACTCAAAATGTCAAAAAAATAAAATAAAATAAATAAAAACAGAAAACAATCTTTATACATACACACATAATACATATAAAATGGAAATATTATGTTTAATTAATAATGAAATGCAATTACCAATAAAAACTACCAGCAAATACGTAAAAATTAATATAACAATATTCTTGTGTTTTCTTGATGGATTTGGTTTGGGTTTCGTATGATATACAGCTCATCCCTCTAGCAAATTATTTCTCTTCTCCGAATAAAAAAGTTCAAATTGATGGCTATAATTCTGTATTTATCTATATAGAAAGCACATTTCCCAGTATTATTGCAAGCAATTTAAAGTGTATTTTATTAAAAACTTTTGTTGTGTAAAGTGCTTTATAAAATGTTGTAAAAAACGTGTATAGATAATACTTTATATGTATATAAATAGATAGATACCTTCATATAAATATATGAATATATATATACTCAAAAGCGAGCGTGTAAATGTTTTCCATAAATTGGCACGGCTTTAAATCGAGTATGAACTACGTATATATATGTATGTATAAATATATATTGGTAGATCAGCATACTACATAGGCGTATAGGCTAGGCACTTTAGATAAATATAGCAGAATGAATTCAACCTCGTAATTGTGCATTGTTGCATGGCTTGTGGAAATACTACATTGATGTACATATATATCTGAACAATTATTTGTGCGTATTATTGAAATACTGTTTGGATTTTTAGTTGCCTGGCAATCAGGCTGGAATAACGCTGCGCACACAGGCCGGACTACAGAAGGGCATGTCCTGCTTAACACAGAAGCGACCACCAATCAAAGACTTGGCGCATTGAGACCCTGCACAGACGAAACACTGACCATGCCAGTGAATGTCGCCCCAGGAAACGCCCTGGTCGGCCGGTCCAATGGGCAGCTGGCAGCGCTTGCAGGTGCCGGCATAGAACTTGTCATAGCAGTCCAGACACAACGGCATATTGGACTTCTCATCGGGTATATACTGCTGGCCAGCCAGCGGCTCGTCGCACTGCAGGCAGCAGAAATGCTTGATGTGGTATGTGGCACCCTCGGCGGCGGTATATTCCTTGGTGAAGATCAGCTCGTCGCAGGCCTTGCAGCGGGGTATTTTCAGCTTGATGGCCAAGTCGCGTCCACAGTAGACCTGGCCGTGGTGGAAGAAGTAGACCAAGTCCGCCAACAGCTCGCGGCACGTCTGACACTTGAAGCAGCCCGGATGCCAGGCGATCTCTTTGCCCGCTCGCTCCGCCTTGACGGCCACCTCGCCGAACTCAATGGCCAGGCCACAATCGCGGCAGTTGATGTTCGAGACAGCGACTGTGCCTGTAGCTGCGGAATCTGCAAGCAGCAAATATATTTATATATTTGATTGGTCTTTTCCACTTCACTTACCGCCTGGTGCGCTTGCGTCGCCCATGTGCAGCTGTTGGAACTGTTCGGACATGGCACAGTTGGGATACATATTCATGTGCTCAATGCCTGGAATGCTTGTGAATTTTCCCAAGCTTGCGTTAAGGTCCTCGCCCGCATGTCCAGGCGTCGATGGCTTCGAGCAGAAGCCCGAGTCGTGACTGGCGGAGTTGGTAAGCATTTCATTGCCATAACGGATGTCGCCACCAGCACTGGCTGCGTTGGCCATGTCTGCGAAGAGCTTGTCGATGTCGTCTAGCAGCTGCTCATCGTTCAGCAGCCAATCGTGTACCTGCTTGAGCGGCTCTAGAAGCTGACATTGTTCGTGTCGAATACCCTTGTCTTGCAGCGTTTGGAACAGGCGATTGTAGTAGGGCGCATTGGCCACTGCCGAGTGGAGCATGTGCTTATCCACGCCCACTTGTTGCAGCTGTGCCTTGGTGGCAGGCGCGAGGCCATGGAGCTGATGTAAATTAGCAGTGGACGCTGGTGTTGATGCAATGACAACTGGAGGCGCAGGTCGTCCGGAGCGCACCTCCTGTAGTGCCTGCTTCAAAGGCTCTGCTTGTATGATTTGCGCAAACACTGGGTCCCGGTCGTAGTCAATGTGGGCGGGTAGTCCACAATCATACACAATAGTGGACACGCCTCCAAATTTGACACGGCGCATAGGCGTGTCCTGGCGCATTTGAGCCCCAAAGCGAGCCGCAACCGGATTTTTGAGCGGCAGTGGCGAGTGGAATGGCGTAGCTGGCGACGATTTGAGTGGCGTTGTGGTCATAACAGGCGCAGGACATACCGTATTGATCTCCGCTCTGAACTGCGGATTACTCACATACTCCTTGCGGAACTCAGAGATGGGACCAAGGCGAGCATCCCGTGAAATATTAAGGTTCTTTTCCTGCAAGTGGATGATTTAATAATGGTATTTTATATTGACTGATCAATAAAGAATGATTGAACTAAAGCTGCATTCATTAAATATTAAAGATAAGCTAAAATTAGTTTGTTGAAAGTCCCTTTTTAGTTTTGTTGAATTCATTGGATATATATTTTAATTTTGGTGAATATCAATTAAGGAGGAAAGGTGAGAAATATATAAAAAATACACCCAAGTACAATGAACACATTAAAGTCACCATAATTTAAAACATGGAATA
Source organism: Drosophila aldrichi (assembly GCA_035045965.1). NCBI lineage: Eukaryota > Metazoa > Arthropoda > Insecta > Diptera > Drosophilidae > Drosophila > Drosophila aldrichi. The sequence continues at coordinate 273,897 of JAWNOM010000368.1, read as the reverse complement.
AAAATTCACCAAAATGAAGTAGTCAAATTCACCATAATTTAAACATGGAATGAAAATAGCCTTAAGTAAATTTAAGACGCAAAATTCACCAAAAATTATATACACCAAATTATATACACATTATATTCATTTAACACACCATAACTAAATAACACTAATGATTAAAAGTTGTAATATAAACAATAACTGCCTGCTACGGCACGGAGAACCTCTATTGTACGAGTGACAAATATCAAATCCACATATACTCCAATAAGAATATAAATATGCAAAATGGAAGGGAAATGGAGCTTGGTCTTGGCCTGCTAACTCTTAAAGCGCGAATCTTACCTTCAACGATCCAAGTAGCTTGTCGTAGATGACACCATGGGTGACGAGGCTCTGCATCGAGGGCTTGCTGATGCCTAACAGCTTTACCTTGGTTTCGGCTCTCAGAGCAGGATGTGCATCGAATTCCGTGGTGGAATCGCTCAGGGGTTCCGAGAAGGCTACCAGCAGCTTCGGTTGAGGGTGTGCCCCTTGCTGGGATAGGGCATTGGCCAGCTTCGGATTGGCTAACAGTTCGTTTAGAGTGGCATCCGCAACGGGTGCTACGCCCAGGGAGTGGAACACCTTTCGGGCAGCTTCGGGTACGGCTGGCGTCGGTGCAGCCGGCAGCTGGGGCGGCACAATGTGCTCCACTTGGCCATGGGTAAGACGGCCTACTCGCACAACGATGCCCTGGCCCACGCATTGCTCTCGTAGCTTCTGAACGTACTGCTGCAGCTGTTGGGCCTCGGTGTCTGTGAGATTGTCGCAGAGCGCAGCGTCCAGATCATGTGGTGGCACCTGGAACTCTAGCTGTTGCTTGCGTTTCTGTGCTGCGTCGCTGCCAGCAACAGGAATTTGAGAGGCACCTAGTTTCTCCATGTAATCTGAAATCACGTCAGGCGCGGCATTTGGTGGTACCCACTCCACCTGGACGGGCTGGCTGGCTAGGGCCTTAATCTTTATGTCTGTGAGATAAGGATAAACAAATATAGATTATGTCTGTGAGATAAGGATAAACAAATATAGATCTATACGTCTACACAACTTTCAGGATTACTAGTACTAACATGCTGGCTTGGCTCGTATCTGGCCCAGAATCTCGAACTGCGCCCAGCCTGTGGCATCGTCGTCCGTGCACATATGCTGATCCTTTCGGCACATACAGTTGCGACAGACCTTGCGCCAGAAGTGCAGATCCAGTCCAGGGCACTTGTCCAGGCACTCCCCACAAGGAGCGCCGGCTCCTGATTCGTGGCCAAGTTTTGAACGCTTTAACAACTCGCGTCGGCTTTCCAGCTTGGACAGCCATTCTGGCGCCGTGGGCGTCTCGACGCAGGAATTGGCGTTGCCATTGTTAGTTACGGCGTTGGGCATGTTGTCAAATATTCATTCCTTAAATACTGGTTATTAATTGGAATTATTAAATTAAATGAAATAAAAAACAAATAAAATGAATATTTCGCAAAGACAAAGCACCAATTAGTGTGACTGGGCCCGTATAATGTAAAATTACCAAAAATACCATGGGTAAGCGAAGGCACAGTTGCGCTTCGTTAAGTGTGGATTCAATTCTCTTAGTTTAGACATCAACCTTTAAAACTGTCGCTCAGCTGATTTTCGAATTTCGAATGAAAGCTAACTTGGCTGCAGCTCTCTTTTGCTGTGCATTGTTTTCGCGAATCTGCAGCCCTCGCGAAAACCAAAACTTTATTGCCAGCCATTGCATAAAAAAACATATTCCGTGCGAAAACGTTTAAAAAATAGATTTAAAATACTTGAAATTTACATACTAAAAAGCAATAAAGTGAAGCGCTATAGAAAAAGTGATCTTAAGGATCTCAACCGTCTTGGCTAAAGTTTCAAGAAAATGCAATAAATGTATGTGTACGTAGGTGGAAACAACTGCGTCCCACTGAAAAGTGAAAGTGCAGCAGTAGGACAGACAGCGAAGACGACTAACGGACGGACAGATGAACAAACCAGAGAGTGGCAAAAAGTGGCTAACAAGCTGGCAAAGATTTGAAATCGTGTATAACTAAAGCGGCAATTGAAATAAAATTGTTTTAATGTGCGTTTTTACCGGTCTCTCCTGCCTTTCGTCAACAAATTGACTTTGAATTTCGCACGGTGGTTGTTTTTGCTTTGCTGTGTTCGTTTGAGTGTGTGAGTGTGTATCAGCGGGTAGGTGGGGAGGAGAGGTAGCTGCATTTGAATTTGAATGCGTTTATGAAAACTGATTTAAGTGAGCCTTTGTCAAAGGGTTGAAATATAAATACATATAAATACATACACATATATGTATATACCCATATACATACATATAAATTTATATGTATTTACGTTTAACAATTAATTGATTGATTATTGTAGTTGCCGTGAGGGTCATTGAATATCCATTAGCCAAATCAAACGCTGACTTGCCACCTGATTGATCCATAAACATGACCGAAAAGTACGACAGCAACGGCGACTATTCCGCATATAATGAGGACGAAAGTAATGAGTATGTTGGCGGAGGTGGTGGTGGAAAGCCACGCAAGAGCATAGGCAGCAGCGGCGGCGCCCACAATGGCGACAGCAATGTCCACGATCATCGCGATCGCGATCATGGCGGCACAGAGGGTAGCGGCAATTTGCAGCTGAACGAAAAGGCCAGCGAATACATACGCGATTGCATGGCCGAGAAGAATCGCATGGATCGGAAGTTTCCCATTGCCGAGAAGCTGTTGGAAGGCGGTAAGTGTGTTTCTAAAATTCAGTTTATGTGGCAGATAGTGAAATTTAGTGTTTTGCAGAGATTGAAAAGGTGCAGACAACTGGACGCATTCCGTCGCGGGAACAGAAGTATGCAGATATATATCGGGAGAAGCCACTGCGCATATCGCAGCGTGTTTTGGTGCCCATACGCGAGCATCCGAAGGTGATTTGTGGCTAGATATTTATTGTAGCAAGAGTGAATTATTATAAACAGTTCTTTTTAATCTAACTATATATAAGATGGTCTGTTGCTTGAGATTTGAATTCAATTCAGACTAGGTGGGTCATTTAGATATAATATTTTTAAAACAGTTCAATAGCTATAATAGTTACTAAACTATGATAAATTAAGTAATTGAATTAATCTATAAGATTATTCAAATTTTAGTTAAATATTTGATATATCCAACTTTTATGTACAAATGCTAATATTTCAATCTCTTTCCTTGCAGTTCAACTTTGTGGGTAAGCTGCTTGGCCCCAAAGGAAACTCATTGCGTCGCCTGCAGGAGGAAACGCTCTGCAAAATGACGGTGCTTGGTCGCAACTCGATGAGGGATCGTGCCAAGGAAGAGGAGCTACGCAGCTCAAAGGATCCTAAGTATGCTCATCTGAACAGCGACCTGCACGTGGAGATATCAACGATTGCGCCACCCGCAGAGGCATATGCGCGCATCGCGTATGCCATGGCCGAGCTGCGCAAATATTTGATCCCGGATAGCAACGATATTATACGGCAGGAGCAGCTGCGTGAGCTGATGGATAGCACAAGCCTAAATGATAACGACTCAAATTCTAAGAGTAACTACAAAAAAATTACGCATATGCAGAACGGCAGCGCTATTGCCATGGGGGGTCAGGGTCTGGTTAATTCAAGTGGTGGCGGTGGTGGTGGCACCAGTATGTCAAAAAATTCGGCTCATCACAATTACAGGTAAGTGTTACAGTTGCATTAGAGATTAGTTGTTGACCTAATTCGGCTTTCTTTCAATACGCAGAAGTTCGCAACAAGCGTCGTTTAGCAAAAATGTCTTAGCGCCCAAGCAGAAGGTCATGTCCATCCTAGAGAAGGCCAGAACAGCCATGGATGAAACTTACGGGTGAGTTTAAAATGCATAATTTCAATTGCTTATAATAATGATTTGAATGGGTATTTTGTAGACGGGGCTATGACGACGGCATTTCCTATGACCCGCATCAAACCTATGACGCCTACAGCTATGCATCGCACGGTGGACATGCGCATGGGCCCCACGGACCGCCCAACAACATATTGGGCGGCGTTGGCAACATCAGCGGCGTCAGTGGAGGAGCTCGTGGCGGTCACTATGAAACTCCAGATTATGAAACTGATTACTCTCGAAGGGATTATTACCAACATTCACCCGGATACGCAGGTACATAAATGAAATATTACAGGATAGAAGTAAGCGCTATTGTATATTCGACAGTTATAGCTCAACTCTTCATCAGTTCAAGCAATTATTATACATCACATAATACTTTTAATAATTGTAATGTAATAAATAAGTATACTTTGCAGCTAGCGGCTCAGTAGCGTCATCAAATCCGAACAATGCAACAGGTATAAATTCGAACCACAATCGCAGTCATGTTAACAGGTGAAATTTGTTGGGTTCGAGAAACACGAGCAATGGAGATGGTGAGAGAAGCATAAGGAGTGTGACAAGTCCTATACCGAAAACCCACTATATGACCCGATTCATTAACAACAGTAGCAACAGGAACCACAACAACAACAAACGCAACAGCAGCTTTGTGCAAGTGGAGTGCAGCAGCAACCAAAAGGAGCACAACAACAAAAAGAGCAACAGCAATGGCAGCCACAAGGTAACAACAAGAGACGAGGCATATTGCAATAACTTTGATTTAATGTATTCTGATAATAATAATGAGTATTTTATAATACAGAAGAAGCAGCCACAACAGACACAACATACTCCACAACAAGTGTTGACAGTGCAACATGAACAACAGCAACAACATTCACAACAAAATTACCCACCGCACAACAGTTACAACAAAAACCACAACAACAACAATAATTTAAATAGGAATAATAAAATCAGTTGCAACGATGTGAAAATTAAATCAGATTCTATATCTACGAATGCGATATATGGCCAAATGAGTGCTGCAGTTGCCGACAAACGCACCATCCACAGCAACAGCCAGAACAACAACAACAGCCACAACATTTACACATTAGGCAGCAAAAACAAGAACAACATGCAACATACCCAAAACAACACAACAACTTTAACTGCGTCCAGTATGCTATTAGTAAGGTACTAAACAAAAGAAAGCAAAACAAAAAAGCAGTTCAGAGCACAATTAATCAAATGGATATTACAACCATCCCTTGTTCAGTCCAGTACAGATTCCTTCATTATTCCTTGCACAGTCAAAGCGCATGTCACAGTAACTATTTGAGATGTAAATACGTAGACAGAGTTCATAATAATGCTGCTTGTTGCAATATACATACATATCCAATGCATATGAATGATTATAAATACTTAATTATATATCTATATTATTAATCATGACTATTTGTTTGCATTCACAAATAGGCGCTGCTGACTTAATACACAATCCACAAACACAATTGACATTTCTCTAAATACTCTAAATACTCTTAATACTTGCATTCTCTTACAGCCCTTCCATTCCTTCGCTTCATATTCGTGAGATTCCGTTCTTGCCAGTGCAGTTTCTCTAAACCACATTGAAAACTAAACAGATACAATAACAAAATACAGTTAAACAATAAAAACAACAAACAAGCAACCACAACAAATCGAGAGCAACATCACAAATACTTTGTACACTAAATGGAAAGAATATTTACAAACGAAACCTCTAATATATATACATACTTATATACATACGTGTATATACTAGATACAAACATATACAATATATACATTAAACTAATATAATATATATGTAATATATATATATTTTTTTGAGTGCAAGGAAACCGTTGGATGATAATACAGCTGGATCAACAAACTGATATTTTAACCTTGTGTTAGCTGATGGACGATGAACGACAGACAATTTATGCCAAGGATATATTGTCCGGTTTTTTAATCTATATTTACACGAAGATGCAAAGCAAAACATCTTTAAGATATTCATAACAAAAGTGCGTGCATAAATAACAAATTATCAAGAGATATAACCGTTAAATAATTAGATATGCACAGCTTAAAGCTGGCTATGATACTTTAATTTACATATACATAATAATAAAAAATACTAATATACATATATTTATTATAAATATTATAAATCGGCTTAAACAGCAAATTGTAAACATTTCTCGGATACGTACGTACATATATATATTTCTGTATATTATGATCGATCTTCAGAATAGAAAATGTATTTTCAGAGAACTCAATTCAGTTATGAAATAGCAAATCAATTTGAATATTTATATAAATCAATGATTTTTACAACTTACAATAATCCCACAGATTATTTTGCTTTCTAACATTTCTACGTTGAAGATCGGACATATATATTTAAAGTTATATATGTGTATGTATGTGTGATTGTGCAGTGCAGCAGTGGGGCTGAAAATCTATGAGATTAATTACTTAAAACTATATAACTGGGCACACTTAAAATAAATTAAAATAACTATATATACAAATACAGAATTGAATATTTACATTCGAATAACTAAAATAAACAAACGATTGACAACATAAAAATAAAAGTTAAACTAAAAATATATTTATAAAATATTAATATGAATAAATACTCGATAACTTAATATACAATACGTATTTATATTATTCAGAAATTGTGAGACGAAGCCCATATGTGGATAATGCTGCAAATGATTACTTTATTGAAACAACAAACAAAACTATTAAAAAAAGAAAGATAATACTCATTGAATTTACATAACTTTTTGTGTGCGAAGTCAAAAAGCTCAAAAACATAATTCCCAATTGTATTTTCTACTTTAGTAAGCTCGTGTAAACTAATTTATTGCATATTGTCTGAAAATTGTGTGATGAAAAGCAAAAATATTTCCCAAAAAGATATACAGCACATGCCAAATTTAAATAACTAGAAAATGAAAGAGAGTTTGTGCCAAAATGTAATCAGTGGAGCAATAATATTTTCTGAAACACAATCTTCCAGTTCGATAGACGAAGTCGGACTAACCAAATGAATACTTTTGAAAGCCCCTCTAAATGATTTTCTATTATTACTATTATTTTGTATGACTTGTAAGCTGAGCTAATTGATACAAATATATAAAAATATAAAAAAAACTCTAACCTATTGTTAGTGAGTGTATTCATAACGAAATCAGATAATTAAATATCTTGTCCAAAAAAAAAAAAAAAAAAAAAGAAAACAAGAAAAATATTTACTTATAACCATGTGAACGTTAAATTGTTAAAAACAATTAAAATCTAGTTTGTAAAACAATATCAGTAAAAAGAGAAGATACATACATTTATTTCAAGTAATTATTGTTATTATAGAAATAATAAACAAAACATACTTAAAATCGGTTCCCAAAACCTTAATACTGAACTTTAATGTTTATATATGTAAAAGATACTTAAATTGAATGGCAAGTTAAAATACAATTTACAATACAAACAATAATATTCAATACTAAATAAAAACTTCCCCGCCCTATAAAGATTAAACAATAAAACTATGAAGACAAACAAATATTGAGTTATTCTCATTCATTATTTCATGTATAATTAAATAATGAAAATAATAATAAAAATATTTAAAATGTATGCTGAAAACCTTTTTGTGTACGCATTATTTAAAAGGATAAGAAAATTATATGCAACATGCTATTTATTTTAGTTTTGTTTTGTCAATTTGATAAATGTATTCGAAATTTGCCCTCTGTTATAAGCTGCTGATTATGTCACCCTATTTAGCAAAGACACAAACCAGAAGTGAGAAACAGCCATCGACAAGTTCTCTATGAAAAGTTGTAATTAATTTTTCATCTCAACAGAAAGAGGGAATTGACGACTCATATATAATTCTTTTTAAAGTGTATATATATTTTTATAATTTATTCAATAAACTTAAAGTAGTTTTTATATTGCTGCACAATAACCGACTAGAGTAAATTGATTTAAAAACTAGAATTTGTAAAAAGTGGTGGAACTCTTAATCTATGCTGTGTGAGGCTCCAACGCTTTCTGCAAAATTCGTTTTACGTACAATATAATTGCAGTAAATTGACTAGAATGTCCCAAATTGGGACTTGTTAGTGCTCATCTGCTTAGGCATGCAGTAGTCCATCGCTCTGGCCTACCAGCTTTCCGAGCAGCGCCTTGTACAGCACGGACTCCGTGGAGATGCCCTCGCTTTGCAGGAATAGCAACGTTTCGCGTGCGCACATGGCAAAGCCCAATGCTTCGGCTTCACTGCGTCGATTTGGGACTGTGGGTTGGACTGGAAAGTTGGCTGCCACCTCGGCATCTGCTTGCACTTCCTCATCGCTATCAAACGCACCAGCCTCTCGCTCATCCAAATCATGTTCAAATGAATCCAGCTCTGACTGGAGCTCCATGATCTTTTGCAGTGCCTCAAGCAAAATGCTGTTGGGTGCATCACCAGCATGGGTGGCTGGATTATGTGACTGCTGTACTGGCGGTGTATTAGATCTGGAATCCAGTTCCAAGCGATGGCGTTTCTCGGTAGTTGACTCAGTGTCCACATCTTCCCGATGCTGCTGGTCAGCCTGCTGAGTTCGAAGCTGATCCGCTCGTTTGCGTTTCATAATCAATTTTCCAGACATAGGAGATCCTCTTCTTCAGTTTTCGTCGTGGTCCGAATATATACTGTAGTTCGTTTTGCTCCGCGGCACAACCTTCGTTCACCTGGCGATCACAACAACTGAACGTCGAGCGTCGAATGCACCCCAGCCGAGCTGTTGCAGGAGCGCGATCCTGAAAGCAACCCCAACCAGCAATAAGAGACAGGCGGGCATTAAGGGATGTGCCCAGGCTGGAAATTAAAGGCAACCGAAAAATTGTTGCAGCTGTTTAAATTTGTCGGCCACTGCCGGCAGCTGGAGCGGGAAGGCAACAGGATATAGGCAGGATATGTGCGCTGCAATCGAAAGCAACCCCTGACAATCTGCTCTCTAACTGCAGCGGCCTGCTATCTCGTCAAGTTCCCGCTCACCCTCGCCCAGTAATTCTGTTGTCTCGTGGCCGTTTCTCTGTGTCGGCCAACCTCACTTTCCTCTACTCTACTCCTTTTCGGCGTTGCGCAGCGTAGCGCATTCGACATGTCGTTGCTAGCCATACTAAGCATTTGCAGCTGGCACGCTTCACAGCCATCTCTTCGATTCGATTTCGATGGCTGTAGACTTCGCTTTGACCTGTCATTGTAATGATAAGTGCACACCCTATAAATACTCTGCAAATCTTGCTGTACATTTTCTTATACTATTAATTAATCTTTAGTAAATTAAAATTTTCTGCTTTATAAATTTGTATTAATTTTTTCTTTTGAATAAAAATGCAATTGAAACAAAATAGAAATTGATATATAATTTATAAGAGTATTATCAATCTCAAAATTATGAATCTATAGTTGCCTTAAAAAATATAGGCACACATTAAGGACAAATATTTGCGATAAAATATAATACATATTTTTCAGTGTATTTTATAGCAAACAATATTAGAATAGCAAATACTTGTGCAGACAAAACATAATAGTTTTTTTATTAGGAGCAACTAAAATTTATGATTAGATCGTATGTATGATAATCTAATATACAGTGTGCAGTAAAGTCCAGATTGAAATAGATTGAATATGTGTATGTATGCCATTTATAACTCATATATTAATTATTTGATGTAATATTAATTATATAGGAAAATATATTATTTTTATCATATAAACGAATTTTCAAGTGATTATATAATAACTTGAAAACTAAAGTTATTTATTTCGATTTTAGTTCATTACCAATAAATGAATTCTAGGAATTAACATTTAACTGCAATATGTGAATTGGTGATTATACAAATTAATTGAAATTGTTGAGAGGTGACTTCAGCTTGCGTATATTGAGCAATTGGCATTATCAGATCATGCTCTTTGCAACAAATAGAGCAAACTTATCGCCAGAGGTACCTGTTTAGCAAAAGAAAAAGAGAGAGAGACAGAAATTGAAACAGATTTAAAAGCTGTTTTTTAACAATTTGATTTCAGTTTACTGGCAGATCGTGGGATGAGAGCACCGAAATCCCTAAGTTCAGATATATTGAAAGTCTAAGGCACACTCTTCATACTTGTAATTGTGGAATACTAACATATATTGCCATAAATGCCTTTGTAGTATGACTCTACTCTACCCAACAGATATTGCAAGCTTTAGAGAGCGATAGCCAGGGCATAATAATTTTGTGAGAGTGCACCTTATTTTCATTTGAATTATAATTAAATGTTGTGTGATCTTGTATAATAAAAAGTTCAGATTTTTATATATTCTGAATGAGACGTGGCCATGACTCTTGGGGGATTTTCAAGCCAATTTCATTTTAATACGTTGCAATCTGTTTTCATTGTAAATGTGATTTAGTTTTAAAGTGTAATCGTAAAACGTTTTAAATTGGCTCAACCTTAGCTTGTATCCACGAGAAAAAACATCTGTAAAGTATTTGAAATGACCTTGATTGCCATAGCAGAGACCTAGACATAAGCTTTGCCTAGGTGTTCTTCATTGAACTGAAACATTACTGAGCTAGAATTGTATAAATGAGTTAAAACTAGAGATTTGTCATTTCAGTTTCAAAATGAGGCTATTCTACATCCTAGAATTTTGCATAGTATTTGCTACATTGGTTCGCGCGAATCCCATCGAAAACTCAATCAATCAAGTTACTGAATTCACTATACTCCACAATAATGATATTCACGCAAGATTCGAGCAGACGAATAAATATGGCGCAGTATGCACTCAGGAAGATGCTAATATGAATAAATGCTACGGTGGCTTTGCAAGGGTCGCACATGTGTAAGGTTGACTACTTACTTCTGCTATCTTTGTTTATCTACAAATTTATACATTTTTTCAGGGTGCGAAAATATCGCGAGGAGGCTAAGAATGGCGGTACTCCCGTATTATACTTAAATGCAGGTGATACATTCAGCGGAACTCTTTGGTTTACAATCTTCAAGGATAAAATTGCCAGCACTTTTCTCAACAAACTTCAACCGGATGCACTGGTAGGATAACTAACTATCATAAGGATCTCCGTTTGATAATAATTGCCGTGTTTAGTGTCTGGGAAATCACGAGTTTGACGAGGATATCGAGGGCCTTGTCTCATTTCTGAATGATGTAGACTCTCCAGTTGTTGTGTCGAATTTGGATTATTCAAAGGAGCCCGACCTGGTAGCCACTAATAAATTGAGAAACTCAACAGTTCTAGAGATAAACGGGACTAAAATTGGCGTAATAGGTTACCTGACGCCAAAAACCAAGCAGGACTACATCAACAACGTAGAATTCAATGAGGAAATCACATCCATTAAGTGAGCATACACTAGTTGTCGCTTTTAACAATTTTCACTGATGCATTTCAAGTTCTGAGGCTGCAAAGCTAAAGGAACAGGGAATTCACATTATCATTGCTTTGGGTCACTCGGGATACCAAAAGGATCAGGATATTGCCAGAGACTGTCCCGATGTTGACATAGTCATTGGTGGTCATTCGCATACCTATTTAGACGCCAATCGACCTGTTGCAGACAAGAACAACGCTAATCCTGAAGCTGTGCGAGGACCCTATCCCACTACAGTGGTTCAGTCAAGTGGCAAAAAGGTGCCTGTGGTTCAGGCATACACAAACACGAAGTATTTGGGCAAGCTGCAAGTGAAGGTAATACCTTAACTTTCAATCGATTCATCTATATTAAACTGCGCTTTGAGTACAGTTCGATGCGGATGGAAACTTAATTCAATTCGCTGGTGAGCCAATTCTGTTGAATGCCTCAGTTGCACAGGAGCAAGATATGCTGGATTTACTTGATGCTTTTCGTCCAAATATTACGGCCAAAGGAAAGCAAGTTATAGGCCACACTAAGGTACATCTCGAGGGAGGTAATATCTGTCGGTTGCGAGAATGCAATCTGGGTAATTTGATGGCCGACTCTATGGTCTACTCTCGCATGTTGGAAAACAAGGGCGGCGAGTATTGGACTGACGCAGCCATTGCTCTGATTCCGGGTGGTGGTACGTACATAGTAGATAGATCAATGATGATTCTTCTATTAACAAATCCTACATATTTCAGGCATACGCACTTCCATCAATAAGAATGCTGATGGCTCTATAACTTTTAGAGACATGGCTGAAACGATTCCCTTTGAGAATCGTCTGGTTGTAACACGCATTAGCGGAAAGACTCTGCTCAATGCTTTGGAACATTCAGCATCTGTTCGAAACAAAGATTCCAACGGCGGCTTTCAACAATTATCCGGCATCCGTGTGGAGTACAACTACGATATGGCTGAGGGACACCGAGTAACATCCGCTTTAGTACTCTGTGCCCGATGCACTGTTCCTTTCTACAGCAAACTTAATGAAACGGAATACTACAACGTTATTGTGACCGATTTTCATCTGAATGGCGGAGATGGATTTAATATCATCGAAAAGCAAGATCCGTTTACTGAATTATTAGAGAGGGATGATAAGGGTGCTCTACAGCAGTATCTAGAGGGCCACAACTTTATTTATACCGGAATGGAGAATCGCATTGTTATCACAAAATCATAGATTATTTTCGCAAAGTTCTAAATAAATATTCATTTCTACTTCCAATATATCTATAAATAATTTATTATAAACAAATATAAATATGTATATCATAAAATTTATGAAACCTTTTTAAGCACAGAAAAAGAATTATACTAATGTGTTTGTATAGTATCTATTATAAATTATTTTGGAGTAAATAAATACTAGTGCAATTGAACTTATTGAATTTATGACAAGTAAAGCACTTTAGCACTTTTAGCTAGAATGTGTCATAAGTAAATTAGGTGAGCTTCTCGATAGCCAGTTAATAATTGTGGACTTGATTATTTTATAAATTAAACAGACTATCTAGATTTCTCTAATACTATACGCATTGAACAGATAAGATAAACAGTTATTTACATCAGTGTTGTCATTTCGATGTTGAATAAAAAAAAATCAAATAAGAACGTCATTTATTTACACTTTATAAAATATGGAGGCCAAGGAAATACATGTAGATATATTATACACTTTGAATATATAATTGAATAAATATGAGCAAAAACTTAAAATATCGGGGAAAATGGAAACAATCAGTTAAGAGTCTTATATAAAAGTATTAAGATATTACAGTGCGGAAGTTGTCAGACGTTTTAAGAATTTAAGAACAACATTATTTATTTGGAACGGAGACTTATAAATATTTGGTGCCAATTACCAAAGTCAAAATTGCATATGTATGTAGGCATACGAGTGTGTACGATGTGCCAGTATTCTATAGATGTGTATGTATATACATATGTACATATATAAAAATAATAAATTTGAATGATAAAGTGAGACATGCTTCAGTTTTTCTGATGATTTACAATTGGGAGCACAAACATGTTGCTTTGTTGTCACATTGACGAATAAAAAATTGATAGCTGAAGAAGTTTTTGGGAATAATTAATAACACAGGCCAACAAAATTTGATTTAATTTAGTAACCAAAAATAATTTTGTTTATAGTACTCGAGAGAATGGCTCTATTAGAGCGTTATTTTTCCTCCCTATTTATTTCTAAACATTAATATGATAGAAGAAAACAAAAAACGCTTCCGCAAAACAGAGTTAGATTTTTAGTTAAAAAACTTTTGTAGACTGTGTAATGTTTGCTTTAGGGATCTTTATTTATAAATTCTTGAACAAGAGGCACAAAGAGGCAGTTTTTAATATATTGTATTGACACTAACATATGAGCTATGAATATGTATGAGTATAAATATTTGAATGGTTGCGAAAGTTACAGTAGCTAAAACAAATACACAAAAAGAACATGTGTGTATGATTGGATTGTTGTTCATGTTTGCGTGGGAACGTCACGTTCTGTTGAAGCAGCTGTTTGGGATAAGTGACAATTTGTGGCTCATTCGTGCTTGTGAAATAACAGTATATTCTATTGGTATACATACATATACAATATACATATATAATCTGCAAATTACGAATACATTTCTTTTTTATCAGCTAACTAAGTGAATTGACACTAGTTGCTATACAGATTCGGCAGGTGATAAGCGCTCTATCTGTTTGACATATGAAAAAAAAAAAAACTAATACAAATTCGAAGAGATAATCACAAAGAGCAATAATTAGAGTCGTAGTGCTCGTATCTACTGAGCAAAAACGAAATACAATACAGCTATTAAAAATCATTGCCACTACCTGAAACAGAGCCAAAAAAAAAAAAAAAAACGCAAACAAAAAAGAAACGGGAAAAAAGCAACAATAATAAACACAACACAACCACGCGCTGCTCGTATCGTAAGCGTTCGCTCCTCAGTTCAAGTGTTTCGGTTATAGCCGCTGTTCTATACGATTTCGGGCCAGTTTGTTGGCGGATTGTGCGAGAAGAGCATGTAAGTAGCACCGCGTTTCAGCGATCTGTAAAAGCAATTTAAGAGCAATTATCTGCGACAGATGATATCGTGCAAATGTCAATTGTATTCTTGTGAGAGAGAGAGAGAGTGAGAGAGAGAGAGAGAGTAAAGTACTTGCGGTATGTACTTTCCAGCATAGACTCAGGTCTTTTAGCCTACGCAGAAACAGCCGCTAATTGTTAGCCATGCATATATGTATAACATTAGTTCTTGGTACACATTATATACTTAACTATTTGTTATACGTAATAGTAAATATTATTAGAATTAGAAAATAGATCATAAATCAATATGGATGAACCAAAACTTGAGTTTCGACGTTCCACGTATTTGATACGCGTCATTCATGTGAGTTAACTTAATATGCCTAGTGATTAGATTTAGACGCTATAATAAACCTGAAGATTGATTTTGTTTGTTTGTTGTTGTTGGTTTCTATTTGGTTTTTTTTTTTTTTTTTTTTTTTTTTTTTTTTTGATAAGCTATTTAGATAACAGCTTTTTTCAATTGAATATGACATTTAATTTCATTTAGATATTTATGATAATAAATATATTGATTATTCTGATTAGCTTATCACTGCATTGTTAAGACTAACAGAGCGCAGAGCTTATACTTACTTATTTGCTGACAGTTGCTATAAAAATCCCAGATCGAATTGCAAAAATAAAAAAAAACCTGATATTTACCACGTATATGTATGCATACATAGCTCTTCAGGTCGAGTATGACTTATCAGTTGATTATCGTGGCATGTACTTTGCTGTTGAGCCACACTTATGCCAATCCCGTTACTCCGAAGGCCAGTGTAGCCACCGAGCTCATTATCTTGCACAATAATGATATGCACGCAAGATTTGAGCAGACGAACAAGAATGGAGGCACTTGCTCCAAGGAGGATGCCAATACGGATAAGTGCTACGGCGGATTTGCACGTGTTGCCACCGAGTGAGTAACTTGATTCGACTTAGCTCAGCGATGATTCATTTTAACTCAAATTCTTTCAGAGTTCGCAAATACCGTGAGGAGGCAAAGAAGGGTGGCACACCTGTGCTGTATTTAAATGCAGGTGACACCTACACCGGCACAGCTTGGTTCTCAGTCTTTAAGGACAACATTACAAGCGCCTTTCTCAACATGTTACAGCCGGATGCTATTGTGAGTGAGATTTGGATTATAAATTTAATTTGTATAATTTATTGTTTTGTTTGTATTTGGTTTGATAGTCCCTGGGTAATCACGAGTTTGATAAGAATGTGGAAGGCCTGATACCGTTCCTTAACGCTGTGGAATTCCCAGTGTTGGCTTGCAATTTGGACTTGTCAAAGGAACCAGAATTGGCAGCCACCAAGAAACTGGCCAATTCCACGATACTGGAGAGCAATGGAGTTCAGATCGGCGTAATTGGTTATCTGACCCCAGATACCAAGGATCTTTCCTTCCAAAACAACGTGGAATTCGCAGAGGAAATCGTATCGATCAAGTAATTGCGCTTGAGTCTTTCTTATAATAATTATGATAAATCAAGACGAAATCATTTATTTTCAGTGCTGAAGCAGAGAAGTTAAAGGCTCAGGGAATTAAAATTATCATTGCCTTGGGTCACTCTGGATACCAAAAGGATCAGGATATTGCCAGAGAATGTCCCGATGTTGATATAGTCATTGGTGGTCATTCGCATACCTATTTAGATGCCAATCAGCCTGTTGCAGACAAGAACGATGCCAATCCTGAAGCTGTGCGAGGACCCTATCCCACCACGGTGGTTCAGAAGAGTGGTAAAAAGGTGCCTGTGGTTCAGGCTTATGCTTACACAAAATACTTGGGAAAGATACATGTGCAGGTTCGTTGTGACTAAACTTATACAAGAAATCATTGATGCACAATTCAATTTACAATTGTACGCTAGTTTGATGCCGAGGGAAATTTGATTGAGTTCGACGGAGCGCCAATTCTGTTGAATGCATCAGTTGCGCAGGATCAAGATCTGTTAGATTTGCTCGAAGTCTATCGGCCAAATATCACAAGATTGGAGGAGAAAATCGTGGGCTACACGAAGGTCACCTTAGAGGGCGGTAATATATGCCGCTTAAGGGAATGTAATCTAGGCAATCTTATTGCCGATTCAATGGTTCACGCTCGGGTTCTAGAGTACAAGGGTGGCGACTACTGGACTGATGCACCCATAGCTCTGCTCCAAGGAGGGGGTAAGTTTGAATTGCATATTTTAATATTCCCATGATATATGAAGTGTTTCGCTTTTAGGAATACGTGCATCCATTGACAAGAACTCAATTGGTTCGATTACTGGCAGCGATATTATAACAACACTTCCTTTCGAGAACACGCTCTATTTGACGCGCATAACTGGAAAAACTTTGCATGCAGCCCTGGAGCGATCGGCCTATGTGCGAAACCTGGATTCTAACGGAGGCTTTCTTCAGTTTGCGGGCTTACGTGTGGAGTACAACTACGATATGGAGGAGGGTCATCGTGTGACCTCTGCTCTTGTGCGTTGCGCTCAGTGCAATGTGCCTAGCTATAGTAACCTTAATATGTCTGCCTACTATAACATTATCGTATCGGAGTTTTTACTGAACGGCGGCGATGGCTATGTTCTCACTGAAGAAAATAACCCGCACACTGAGCTATTGCAGAAAAATGATCAATTTGCATTTGGCGAATATTTGGAGGCGCGTCATTATGTTTATCCCGAGATCGAGGGTCGCATCGTTATCGTTGGACCCAAGGATGCTGCTGGTAGCATCTTTGGATCAGTGGCCTTGATTCTATTGTCTTCCTTGATCACACGTTTGTTTAACTAATTTATACATAGCTAACTGTAACTATGTCTGAGCAGAATACCTATCCCAACTATTACATGTACAGAATACAAAAGTGTTAATTTATTAGATGATGAATGTACAATAAATATCGTAATGCCTTTACAGATCTCTAGAACAATATATTATTCATTATCTAGCCATCGAAAAGTTTTTCGTTTCATTTATATTTGTAGTAGCACGTGTGGCGGTATACGTTAAGTAATTCTCGTGCATGAGCAAATACAAGAACAGAGCAGTCGAGACGTTAACAGATTACGTTCATGTAGTAAAGTTTACTATCATAATAACTTATACCCCAATCTCAACTTGAGATAAGTTAATTTTTTATGACTTCGAATATTTTGCAATTTCAAAATGAAATGAAATTGAAATTAGGAACAGCGAGAATGGAATCATAATATGTACTTATAAAACTTAAGTGTATAGCATTATAGATTATAATAAAAAAAAGAAGATTATTATTCGTTTGATGTACATATGGTTTTTTGTCTGAGCTTAAAGTAATTATATTTACAACTTTTGTTGTATTAATTGTTTAAAATTACCAATTATTAAGTACACTTTGCAAAACAGTAGTTGCCCTTGTTGCTTAAAATGCGTGAAACGCCTTTACTATGAAACTGTTTATGCTCTCGTGATATACCCTGCATAAACTAGACATGTGTTCAGTTCTTCTGTTGATCTGGAGAATGTGCGCTCTAAAATTAAATCCTTTTCACAGACACTTTACTTTAATTTCCGATTCAATGCGTTTACGAATTGAAAAATTATTCAATTTAATTTGAACACTGCATGGACGTCACTGAAACAGATTTAACAAGCTATGTATGTTTTTAGATTGCACAAATACATATACATGCGTCTGATATCGCACTTAGAGTGTCGATATGCTACAGATAACGCAGCGTAAAGTTATTCCAACGATGCACTTCGTTTCATACTTCAATTTCCATGCCCTCGCTCACTAAGACTCTCCCTTATGCACTCTCTTACATTAGATTCTTACTCTCACTCTCACTCGCACGAATTGTCTCTCCTTGTCTTTCTGCACCAGAGCACTCACCTCAGTTTGGCCTCTCTTATTTATCACTTCTCTTTATTTGGCGTGGATGTTGCGCTGTCGTGGGTGCGCTTGCCAAGCAGAAATTAAAGCGTATATGTATAGGTAAAAGTTAGTGTTAAATTAGCGATCGATGTAATGACAACTGAAATAGAGTGTGAATTATCTTACTTACTCCCATTCTAATCATTCTTAATCTCACTCTCAGAGGTCACAGCGCACGCCGGTCTCTGTCTTTTGCCTTATTTTCTCTCTGCTCTGCTCACCAATAAGAACCGCAAGTGTATCACAATTTCTATAAACGACAGATCGGCGATGCACGCAAAGAGCGCACCAAGTCTGCGTCTTTGTTTGAGTGTACTCGACTCTCTGGCGGCATTTGCCAGCCATCGAAAGGCAGACAGTGCGACTGTGGACGTTGGTTTCAACGGTTGGTTCGCTGGCAGCGCAAAAAGCTGCGTTTGTGATCTTCGCAAATGTGAAGTAGCATTTGTTTGCATCAGCGACGACTGGTCCTGTTTCCAGGCAACCAATAATTTACAGTTTTCATAATCGATTTGAATTTGTCTATTGTAAGTAGTCTTTACATAAAACTTTGGTATATGTGTATACATATAGTTTTTGAGTGTATATTAGAACATAAACAAACCTTCGCGAAATGGTTACTGCTTTCAATGTAATTGCTTGTAAGTTAGTAACAGTTCCGACTTTTGCATGTCATGGCGATTGTGAAGCATGGAAATTGTTTTTCAAGTGATTATTTTTAATTATTTAAATGTTTACGGAATAATATATATGCATATTGTTATCACTATTAATTTGTTGTGACAATAATATATAAATTTTACTAATTATTTTATTTTAAAGGCGATAGATTCCTACATTCTCTATTTACCATGGAAAAAGTTGATGTATTGTATTTGCGACTTTATTTTATAAAAAAAAGTATAAACAGATTCTATTGATAATAAAATGATTTCTGTTTCTGTTTCTACACATGTTAATCTGGAACATAAAGTATAAACTTGATTGTTTATAAAAATCAGTTCGGCGAGGTAGATAGATTATTGACCTCAACAGAAAATGACAAAGTAACTGTTAAGTGGAAGCAATATAAGCTATAAGACTGAAAACGTTGTTAAATAAACAAACTGGGCTAAAAATATATACTGTTCAAAGCAAAAACTTGTTTATTAAAGTATAACGCTCAGTTTTTGTGTGGCTTGCTCGGAAATAAATATCGAACAGGGAAAACAGATAACTTGTTTTATGAAAGATGAAATTGTTAACTTTACACAATAGATGATTGTAGGAAATTCACAGATATATATATAAATATATTTATCATATATACGCATATATATATATATATCTTCCAATTAGCAGTTGACAAAAAGATAAAAAAAAATACATTGTTCAACGACAATAATCATTTGGAATCAGCAAACCTAATATTTGATTAGGTCGCATATAAAGTCCGCAAATAAAAGAAGGATTTATTAAGCTTAAACTATTTCGCAACTAGATAAGTAACTTTGATAATAAAGATTTGAAAAGTACACAAATATAATTTATATGATAGTTTAAATGAAGTTCCTTCAATTAATGCAAATCAAGCAAAAATTTGTTTAATTTATACTTCGGACAAATGTATAATTTTACATATTCAAAAGAAAGGTTAAATAAATGACTACAATAATAAATTACTATTGAATAACAAAATTATTTATAATTTTATCTTTCCGGTGTTATGTTGACAACCTAATAATTATTATTTAAGACATTTTTTGCTCTTGTGAAATTTATGAGTCATTAATAATCTATAGATAAATAGTTGAATATTTAATTATTTGTTTTCTAAGCGTATTTAGCTTATAGGAAATACAAACTTAGCAAATCTAATGAAATACGCATTTCAATGTCTTTTCTCTTTTTTTCAGAGGAATATAGAGATAAAATGATTATTCAATGGATATATTTGACGATTCTCTGGTTACATGCCGATTGGATAACAGCAAATCCTATAGAAGTAAAGCCTGTGATAGCCACTGAGTTCTTAATACTCCACAATAATGATATGCACGCGAGGTTTGAGCAGACGAATGTCAACAGCGAAAGCTGTACGCCGGAGGATGCCAAAAGCAATAAATGTTTCGGCGGCTTTGCGCGTGTAGCCCATGAGTAAATTGTATTAAAAATATTTTATTACTCTGCTTAACGAATATTATTTTATTACAGAGTCCGCAAATATCGTGCCGAAGCTAAAAATGGAGGAACTCCAGTATTTTATTTAAATGCAGGTGATACATATACCGGAACAGCATTGTTTGCAGTCTTTAAAAATAAAATTGCAAGCGATTTTCTCAACAAACTGCAACCAGATGCCATGGTAAAAAACACTATTTAAGTGCGATTAAATTATTTATTTATTTAGTATATTTTTATTGCAGTCTTTAGGCAATCATGAGTTTGATGAAAAAGTGGAGGGCCTAATACCATTTCTGAATGACGTGAATTTTCCTGTTTTGGCCTGCAATCTGAACCTTACCAAGGAACCAGCAATAGCTGCCTCCAAAAATTTCGCCAATTCAACTATACTCGATGCAAATGGCACAAAAATTGCTGTGATTGGATATTTAACACCTGATACGAAAAGGCTTTCCGTAAAAAACGATGTGGAGTTTAATGAGGAGATTGATTCTATCAAGTGAGTATTCTGAGCTCATTTTATGATATATAAGAAATGTGGAGTTCCACGATTAGCACTTTTAGCACTTTTTAGTCATGCATAAGTATTAAATAAGTTTTATAATTTCAGCGCAGAGGCAGCCAAGCTTAAGGCACAAGGCCATACAATTATTATTGCTTTAGGACATTCTGGTTATAGAAAGGATCAGGATATAGCGAAAAACTGTCCCGAAGTCGATATAGTCATTGGAGGACATACGAACACATTCTTGTTCAATGGAAAAAAGCCAAGTGTCGAAAGTATCGACGGTCCATATCCGACTATAATAACACAGAAGAGCGGAAAACGAGTTCCTGTCCTGCAGGCCTACGCCTACACAAAGTATTTGGGAAAGCTGCATGTGAAGGTAAGTCGAATCTAAAACAGATCTCTGAAATATACATAGAGATTTCTCAACAGTTCGATAAAGATGGAAATCTAATTGAATTCGATGGCTCGCCGATATTACTTGATGGTCGAGTGGCTCAAGAAAAGGATGTACTAGATCTGCTAGAGATATACAGAGAGAATATTACTGCCCTGGAGAAGTCTGTGGTTGGGCATACGAAAGTTTATTTGGAGGGGCGTAAGAACTATTGTCGTTCTGTTGAGTGTAATATGGGAAATCTTATTACGGATGCAATGATATTCAGCCGTGTACTGGAAGACCAGGGTGGTAATTACTGGACAGATGCAGCTATTGCTTTGCATCAAGGCGGCGGTAAGTACGTGGCGTAAAGTCAGAAGAAGTTGGATGTAAAGCAGCTCTTATTTCAGGTATACGTAGTTCAATCGAACGAAAGTCCGATGGCATTATTACACAGAGTGATCTGCTTAGCGTGCTGCCTTTTGAAAACGATCTTTATGTCACACGAATTACTGGAAAGACCTTGAGGATCGCTTTGGAACGTTCCGCTGCATTAAGGTTCAAGGACTCGGATGGTGCTTTTCTTCAAGTGTCCGGCATTCATGTGGTGTACAATCCAGATATGCCAGAGGGCAATCGAGTTGTATCTGTGCAAGTGCGTTGCGCCGACTGCCTAGTGCCATCGTACAGCTATATGAACGATAGCGCCTACTATAATGTGATTGTGCCACAGTTTCTGGTCGATGGTGGTGACGGATACGATTTGATTGATCGAGCTAATCCTGTGTCTATACGTATGCAGAAAACTATTGTTGAAGCAGTTCGTCAATATCTGCATGAACGTAAATACATTTATCCCGATGTCGAAGGTCGCATCCAATTCATAGGCTCCGGCAAAAGTAAATCGTCGGGATCTGCGTCCATAAAAAACACTTTGAGTTCCTTATCATTGATACTATTTACACTTGTAGTAAATCGTATTTAAAATAATTCTATTATGTTTATATATTGAAAGTATTTTTTGTAAATTCAAGTCACTTAAAATATTTGCACAATTTAATACTCTCACTCATTGCAATCATTAAGAATTATATATTGTATGTACACAACATTATATTATAAATTAAATTTAGATTTTAAGTTATTTAAGCGTATAAATACAACTAACTTGTTTGAATTTATGTAACCGTTGAAGAAAATTATATATAGAAAACCAAATATTAAATAATATTAATTATAAATTATTTGTCGCTATCGGACAATGCTCAGAGTTGTCATTTAACAGATTTATTGACATATCGGCCCAATGATAGCTGTGACAATGACATTTTAAATGCCGGGCCCTGAACTGTTCTGCAAATCGTTATTTTATGTCTTGTTCAAGTAGATGCCTGAGAACATCTCGCTAAACAGAACCAGGGTCTGCATTGCTTTATAATTATAAGCAAGCTGAATAAATTTAAACACAAGTTCATTCAAAAATTCGTCTGTCTACAAATAGATTGGTTTTGTGTAATTTGAAGTAACAAAGCAACACTTGTTTTATCTGTCAACGTGTTTACATCGTGTCAAATAAGTCAAAATAAGTAAAAGCGTTTATTCTAGATTATTTCCATGGATTGTTTAAAAGTTCTGCGTTCTATGATAATTGTAACAGCCTTGTTCGCGCATGTACAGGGTTTTAGCTTCACAATCTTACATAATAATGATATGCACGCCCGATATGATGCAGTTACAAACAGCTGTCAGCGGTGTCCTCCAGGTGACGATGAGAAGGGGCTGTGCTTTGGAGGATTTGGAAGGATAGCTACTGTGTAAGATAATTTGTTATTTCAAGTAAAATGCAATGTAACTAATAACTAAATGTATCTAAGTGTGACAAGGGCTCGAGCCAAGGGTCCAACGCTTTATCTTAATGCAGGGGACACTTTTTATGGAACCAATTGGTATAAAGCCTATAAGGCGGAATTGGCAGCTGATCTTTTGAATATAATAAACCCCGATGCTGTGGTAAGAGCTACATATATATAAAAATCTATATATTTGGACTTTTTTGCTAATTAATCATTCTCTACTCTACTCTATAGTCGCTTGGCAATCACGAACTCGATGACGACCTGGTTGGATTTACACCTTTCCTAAGGAAAGTTAAGTTTCCCATTGTTTGCTGTAACTTGGATCTGCGTAAGACTCCAGAGCTACAAAATTTTAGAACTTTAGTTCGTTCAACGGTTATCAGGAAATTCAAACAGAGTATTGGCATAATTGGTTATATAACGCCAAATACGAAGTATTATGTACCCTATAATGACATCAGCTACTTTCCAGAAATATCCACCATCAAGTATGCAAATCACATATATTTATTTACCTCTTATTTATATATATATTTCTTTTACTATTTAACCTGACAGCATCGAGGCAAGGCGTCTACTTAGTGAAGGAGTTAATATAATAATTGCCCTTGGACACTCTGGGTTTGAAATGGATAAGATGATCGCTGAACGTTGTCCAGACGTGGATGTTGTCATCGGTGGCCATTCGCATACTTTCCTATACACGGGCAGCCCACCAGACATTGAGAAACCAGAAGGCAACTATCCCACAATTGTGATCAACCCAAACGGTCGACAAGTTCCAGTTCTTCAAGCTTATGCCTTCACGAAGTATATGGGCTTCATCAATTTAGTGGTAAGATATTTTTGTCTAAATTACAGTTGTGCTTTATTTTTTTATCATTTGATTTTATTTCTTTGATAATTACAATCTAATATGTATATTTGTTTGCCTTCACATTTACACAATTACAGTTTGACGATTATGGACATTTAACTAATTACAGTGGTAAGCCCATTTTATTGGATAAGTCGATTCCACATCACGCCGATATTATGAGCATATTGGATGCTAAGAGACAGCAAGTTGATCTTCTGGATGCAAAAGATATCAAAGACAGAAAATCGCGAATTAAAATGTTTTTTTCCGAAGAGACCAAGTCAAACTCTCCTGATTTTCTAAGTAGCATTATAAACATTTCTGTTTTCATGTTCCTAATAATCATTTTCGTATGCAACGATCGGCATGTCTAACACTATAGTTAGTACATATGTATACATATATTGCATAGCTATTTGGATGAAGTTGTTAATAAAATGATTTGTTGGATTCGTATAATAAATAATCTGGATTTTATTTGTTGCTGCTAGTCATCATAAGGATTTTCCAAATAATTTCTATACATACTAGAATATAGAGCTCGTAGCGTTAACGACCAGACATTTATAAATAATGCTGGTTTTTATTATTATTACATATTTTCTTTATTTATTTTAATATACAAAAATTCTTAACATTTGGGTGCAGGCCATAAAAACTGAAGAGGAAAAACGCGATTCTGAAGTTCCGCACACAATTATCCCTGTTACTGTTATTGTTGTTGTTGTTGCTGTTGTTCTTGGTGTGGTTGGTGCTGTAGCTGCTCAAAGATGTACGTGAGGAATGTTTACCTTTTTGTGTGTCTGAGATTGCCGTTTCAGCAAGAAAAGAGAAACTTCTTTTTTTTTCTTTTTATATACGTTCGTTGGACCCAGCAAAACTTTTCAAGGTTACTCGACGAACCAAGAGTCTGCACACAAACCCATACACACAAACACATAGCATACATGCATAGGTATATGGGCAGGTGTAAAACTGCCTTTCGCATCAGTCAGTTCAAACGAACTCGTCTCATTGTTTGAGCAGCAGTTGAAGTTGGCTTTAGAGCTAAACTGCAGACGAAGTTCCTTTGGCAGACATCTTCGCCCTCTGCTTAATGTTTTCTGTCTACAATCAACTGACTTCGCTGACCAACAAACAGTCCGATATTGGTTCAGCTTCAGCTTCAGCTTCATTTTGTGTTTTAAGGCTGTTAATCCTCTTTAAATTAAGAAAAATGATTTGCACTTTTCTGCAGAGACCGTCTGATTCATCGCCTAACTTCAGACAAGTAATTTATGATTATTGGCTGTATGAGCAATTAAAATAAATCAATACCTCCGGGAGCTATTATAAAGGCTTCGTTTTTACATTTACCAAATTCGTTTTATTAATCAAGAGTTTTTATTTTTTTGTCATACAATTAAAGCATATATTATTATATAGTAATATAGTAAGTAGTATATAAGAAGTGTGTCAGACTCTCAGCTCGGATTGGACAAATTGTAATTAATTAATATCTATGGAGAGAGAGTATGTGTTAGCTGTGGTGGGTCCGCAGAGAGAAGCGTCATTAGGCATCTTTTGGGCATCGTTAATGAACATTCCTCAGTGGAACCCACGACAGTGCCCCACAAAACTGAAGCCCACACTTCGCACTTATGCCTTAGGTTTTCTAGAAGTTGTGTGATTCGGGCAGCACCTTGAACTTGCGTGAATCCTCGTTGCCAACCACGGCGGATGTTTTGCCCAGCACGCGCATTGCATTGGAGTAGTCGGAGTCGATTTGTGGTATGATTTGCTGCTCATTGGGACGCAGCGTGCGTATGAGATCGCTGAGTGAGAGCGATGATTGTGGTGTAATCTCATCCTTGCTGACGACTGCAGCAGCCGCGCGTTGCAGCTCCTGGGAGCTGGTCATCTTTTCGAAATCCTGTGCTATCTGCTTGAGACGCACCTCGATGGCCGGCGACTCTGTGGAACTGGGCAATTTAGCTGCTGGTGCATCGCTGACCCTGGCCGACGACTCGAAGTGCGAGTCCGCCTCAGGCTCAGATTCCGACTCAGCGTCAGCTTCCGACTCATGATCTGCACTGGCATTCTCATCCGCCTCTGGTGCATCCTCCTCATGCTCTGGCTGCTCCTCGTTAGCCTGAGCTTGCAGCTGCAGTTGTAGCTCCTCAATCGAATGCATTTCGTTGTGCAGCTCGTTGTCGTTCAGTGGAAAAACGTGCTCCTTAACATCGCCGTCGGCATCGCCCAGCTCGCGCGCGTGCTCGCTGGAGGCATCGCCAGCCTCATGCTCATGCTCATGCTCATCGAAATCAGTCTCGCCATCAGCATCATCGTGCTCCTCCACATCAGCCTCCAGGTCGCCATCCACATCGGCGGCATCCGCATCAGCCAGCGAGCGATCGTGATTCAGCTTGAACCACACAGTCGACGGCTGATGAGCTGAATCGGACATCGACATCGACGACTTGGGCTTGGCAAACAGACCGCCGCCGCTGCTGCTGCCGCTGCCGCTGCCGGAGCTGGTGGACATGATGAGGGGCAGCGGCGTGCTCGATGGTAGATTCAGCAGATCGGCAGGTGTGCGTGGTGTGGTTGAAGTTATGGGGCGTCTGCAGCAGGCGGAACAAAATAGACCAAGATTACATATACATATGTATATAACTATATGTATGTATATATATATGTGTGTTACATAGTAGTTCGATTGACTTGCAGCGAGCTTGGCATTTGGGTTAGTGCGAAAGTGCGAGTCTGAAGCTAAAGTTAGTTAGTTGAGCACAAATCTTAGTGACAACAGCAACAACGACAACAACAACAACAACATTCTATAGGAAAAGCTAAGCCCCAAACCACCAAATTTCAATAGGAGTCTCGAAAGTGACGCTCAAATGGCTCCAATTTGTGCAAGCCTTTCCAAAAATTATGAAATTGTTCGTATTAAATTTAGTTTTTAAATTACAATTTTCTCTTCATAAGCCTATTTAACGCATTTTCTATTTATATTGTTTTGTTTTTTGTTTGTTTTCATTTTAACGAGCTTTCAAATAAAGTGTTTTTATTTAATTTTTTATTTACTTTTTAGTTTTAAGCTGCTGATATATATATTTTATTGTATTCAATATTTTTCATATTTTGCTGGTTGATAATAATATTTATCTTTAAGGATACGTTTTTAATTTACCAAAGCAAACCTATTTCATTATTTTTCTCGTTGCTTGCACAAATTGCTTTACTTTTTGTTTAAATTTCTCAAATTTCGGGTTTAACATATTTTCTTTAAACCTCGAATTGTTGTATATTTATGCATGTATATGTATTAAAATTTGTAGTGTTCTTTAAGTTAGTAATAAATAGGCTGGTAGCTGCGCATTAGTCTTCTGTATTAGGTATATAACATAGATACAGATACGCAGAGCCAGAACTAGATTCAGGATCTGCGTATCTGTATGGCATATGTGTGTAATAATTGTAAAGTTTAACGATTTGGGGTTTAGCTCACCTATTTGATTAAGTATTGTATTACTTTTTGAACTGAACGCTTGGCAACGTTCCATTGTGAGTCTCTGTTTCTGTTTTCTTGTTTGATATCTTTTGTTTCGTTTTGTGGTCAACTAAATTAACTTGTTTTATTAATCACGTATCATTGCGTTATGTGTTATATAAATATTTATTTTGGGCTGGGTTGGCTTGGCTGTTTATATACTTAATTAAGGATATATGCTTAAAGTGCAACTTAAGCATTCGTATAGCTCGATTTATTTTACTTAGAGGAGGGAATAGTAGACGTAGTTATTAAGTTATATTTTCCTTTATGATTTATAATTTAGATATTTGCTTGTTTTTCTTTTTTATATCGTGGCTCTCTCTCACTCTCTCTCTCTCTCTCTCTCTCTCCCTCTCTAGTAGTCCTTACCCCTGCGCAGACGATACCGGAATGCTGCCATAGTTGTAATAATAGCAGCGAGTCTGTTCGCAAATGAAATCCTTAACGGCAGAGCAGTCCTCGGGCATCCATTTCAACGTCGGCTGCTTCAGTATGACGCAGCCCTTCTCGGCACCACTGCTGCTATATAGACAAAAACAATTTTAGGTAGCCTCAAGTTAAATGTGTGCTGCCCCCTCAATATGTGGTCATCCCGAGGATCGAATCATATCTTACCTGTCGCGTGCCGTGCGCTGTGGCGAGGTGTTGCTATTGTGATCGACGGGATCGAGCAGGCCCGCTTGGATGGCATCGGCCGAATTCTCAAAGAAGTCGAATGTTGCATTGAACGGTAGTCCGGTGCTCATCCATAGGAACATGCCCGTGCCCAAACGATTTCCGGAGGTCCAGAAATCATAATTGCCATAGCCGGCATTCTTCAGATATGTGGTCATCGACTCGGCCTTCTCCTTGGTCTCAAAAGAGGCCAATTGCAGACCCAGTGATCGGCAGTATTGATAGGCCAAGAAATAGTTTAGCTCCGGTGAATATGGGTTCATACGACTGATGAAGTACTGCACACCATCCAAATGTATAGTCGTAATGCGTTGACCTAATCCAAAGAAAAAAGAGAAGACCACAAAAATTAAATCAAATTCCATGAATAAAAAAAAAGTTCGGTCAATGAACCTATGAGGCAATCCGCTCTGAATACTGAACAATCGCAATGCGTAACCGTAACGGCAATGGGAATCGAAATCGTAATCGTATCCAAAGTAAATATCATTAAATAGGATTACCAAAACGAGCAATCCGAATGACAAACACACGGTTCTATAAAAAGCAGAAGACCAACTTGGACTCGGACTTGGACAAAGGGAAAACAGAGTTAGAGTCAAGTGCTTGCTTGATGATTCATGGCAATGATAATGATGATGATGAACAGAAGCATTTATCGGTCTATGACCCTCGCAGCAAATACACAGACACATACACACAGGTACAGATGCACAGCTACAGATACAGATACAGATACTTAAGCTAATTACATCAAATCTGATGAAAAATAATGGCGATGATGACATTAATTAGCTCAATGCTAAGAAAAATGTTGTTTAGAAGGTATACAGAATAATAATAAAGTATCTTTCAGCTTTTGGGATTTCTATTTACCTCCTTCTTCTTATTCTTCTCTTTCTTATATAATCGTCTGGGACTCTCAAAGATGACAATGAGTTGACTTTGCTTGGACATGAGCTAACAGGTAGCTGGCTTGAATGGTCGAATACCTCATGACCATGCTAAACACCAACAACAAGAACAACAATCTGGGTGTGTGTGCAGTTGTAATGGTTGTACAAACAGCTTTAGCTATATTTTCATTTTCAATGCTGATTCGTTGGCTCTAGCCAAACGGAAGAGCCTATTTATGGCATTGGTCATGGATAGGCAACAGAGAATTATATGGATACTAC
The DNA here is from genome assembly GCA_035045965.1 of Drosophila aldrichi. NCBI lineage: Eukaryota > Metazoa > Arthropoda > Insecta > Diptera > Drosophilidae > Drosophila > Drosophila aldrichi. Next base: position 244,289 of record JAWNOM010000368.1, on the reverse strand, counting down.
TCTACAGACCCTATGTGAGGGTCCAATGTTTGCCTCGCTTCTGCTTGTATATGAAATTATTTCCGGCAATTTTAAATGCAAGACACAAACACACCGAAGTCAATGTAAACGTAGCACTGACAGACAAACAGATGAACAGATAGACAGACAGGCGGACAGAGAATGAATATATGCATTCTGTATCTAGATTCGGATCTTTTTTTCTATACTGAAGTGAATAAATAAAGACTCAAAGTACCATAAACTATCAATATAATTAATATATCAACAGTGAATTTGATTAAGTAGTTGAAGCGATCCCAGATAATTTTAATTATATTTAGGCATGGACATATATAAATATATACGATTAAAAAATAATGTAAATTACTGAGCATTTATAATTTAGATATACTTTTAGCGAGCACATTACTATTTTCCATTTCTCTATCAATTTTCTTATGCATTCAATAAGTTTAGCTTTTTCCATTATAGTATTATTTTTTAAATCTCATATATTTTATATTTCGCCATAATATATAACTAAAAACTAACCATAGCTAAATTATAATTGATTTTTATCTCCATTCGTCTCTCACTCCCACTCTTTCCCATTTGAAGACGCGGAAAAGCAGTTGCGAACCCATTTTGAATTGCCGCTAATTTGGCTTGGACTTCTACATGAACAGCCCATCGGGTAACCCAATAATTGAACTGCAGTTCGCCCAGTTTCTCGACTCCAAACTTAGTTGGAGCACTATAATTCCAGGTAATTGCCTAGCTAGGCTCTCCTTGCAGGCCCCCATTCTATAGCGCTTCTACACGAATCTAGCACGTCTCTAATGATGCACTCAAAGTCAGCTCTGGTGATGGCGGATCGCAGATCGCGTATCGCAAATCGCAAATCTCTATTCACGAGCCTCGCGGCGCAAATGCAATCAAATGATGGCCTCCTGCCCAGTTATTTGTTGGCACCTAACTTCCCTCCGGTTAGCAACCAAATGACTATTATGCACGATCAGCTCGAGATCGGGCGGGGTTAAGAACAAAATTGAAAAAAAATAAAGCTAAATAGCTTAGAGCTCTAAAAAAAAAAAAAAAAAAACATTTGAAAGGCGGGTACAATTCCAGCAACTTTTTCTCAACTTTTAATCAGCTTGAAGAAAATTCATATTTAATGACATTAAAATAATGATGAGAGTTCTCTATAATTCCTTCTTAAGCTTAAGCAGATATCTACAAAGTTTATTCTTTTAGTTAATATGTTTTTAATTTAAAAAAAGGAAGATCTTGTGATAGGCTCAGTTTTTAATTAAAAAAATAATTTAATCATAAAGAACATTATGGAAATATTGAAAAATTCCATGTAATTTTTTCTATTACTTCGTATTAAGATTTGAATTAAATCTTTAGTAAAAACTCAAAGATAAATATATAACTAATTATTAAGGATATTTTACGTATGAAACAATTCTAAACAAAAATATACATTTTTATAGGTATTACAAAAATGTTTGGAATCTTCACATTATTGTTGAATTTTAAAAAATTTCAATTGAATTATTTGTATAATTATTTATTATATTATTACTAACCTGCAGCGCATGCCAAGAGGCTGAGCACACAAAACAAAATGATTTTGGCCATGATTTAGTTCAAGAGGTTTAAAACTCTCGGGGATCTCTTGTGCACAATCGAATTTGAATAACGAACGCGTGGATGCTGTTGAAAGATCGAAGAACCGTTGGCACTTTTCGTCGCGTTCACTGTAAGCCTTCGACTGAACTAACTGATAGCCAGGCTATATCACGCAACCGCGAACCGTCAAGAGCCGAAGAAGAAACCCGCTGCTGCTGCTGCTGCTGTTGCTGCTGCGACTTCTTCTGCTGCGACTGCTTGATTCCAGAACGCCAACACTTCCAATTTCCAGTTTCCAGTTGCGATGTGAACTTCCTATTCCAATGCGCACAGCACGTTACGAATTCAACCGATGGACGATGGCGATGACTCGCACCCAACACATACACACGTAAACAGACACAGGCACAGGCACAAAGTACAAAGTGACGCGTCTTAAATCCTTGCACCAAATGAACACACAAATAGAATCTGAGGACTTTTGGCTGCGTCTGCTTGAAGTTATTCTGTACGGATTGGTTGTTACTTGGCCAAGTACACAATGGTTAATGTCGTGAAGAGGGCCAGATTGTTAGCTTAAAAAGGAAATTGGCGGTCGGGCCCAAAAGGCCGATTCATATGTGCACATACGTACATATGTATGTATGTGTGAGAGAGAGTTCTCTACATACATATATACAGAGTGTATGTACATATGTATGTGTGGGAACATGAATGAATGCTGAACGAAAGCAGTTAAGAATACAAATACATATGTATGTACGTGTCACGATGGCAGCAGAAAAGAAAATACAAGAACTAACCCGAAACCAAATCCGAATCCGAGTCCGAAACCGAACCCGAACCTAAATTCAAGCCCGTACCCGTACCCATTCCCAAAAGCCGAACAGCTATTTGCGCATATCGTGATCATGTGCAATAGCTGTGCATGTGTGTGTGCGTACATGTGTGTGAGTATTTGTTTGTGTGCGTGATTGCGATCGTGCGGCACTGAGACTTGATGACTTCTTGCTCTTAGTCGAACAGAACAGAACAGAACAGAGGAGAACAGAGACTGGTAGACAAAGAGCGCAATAAAGCCGCGATGGTGGCGTCGGTGCAAAGGTACAGACAAGCGGGCCAAAACCGAAATACCAAACACAAACACAAACACACACACACATGCACATACAGATATCCACTTTTATACTCTTCCACTCGTACACATACACATACACATATGCAAACGTGCCTGGATTGCACGCTGCTGCCATCATTCCAATGGGAGTCGCAGTTCGCTGTTCATTGTTAGTTTTATTCTTTCTCCCACAACGCGGCTTTGGTTTTAGGTTCTGTTGGTCCCACTTCTTACCTGGGCTTGTGGCAGGGCCCTGTTCCCGTTCACGTTCCCGTTCCCGTTGCCACAACTGCGTCGTGAACACCGCCGCCTCTTTGCCCATGGTGCGCCAGCCCTGCGCGGTGGTTCCATTAATTTGGTACGCTATCGCAGTTACCGTCGACGTCGACGTCAACGTCAACGATGTCGACTGCGAAGCTGACGTTTCGACTGGTTTGTGGTTTCGGTTTTATGATCCCTGCCTGGAAGCGTGAAATGTAATAATGATCTTCTCTTTTGCATTTTGACAATAATTCTGCGGGTGCTCCCATCAAATATACCATCAAGTCAAAAGCCAACCGAAAGATCCGCAATATGAGTTCGTATACATGCAGAATGGTTTATATGCATATTTATGCATACATATATGTATGTACATATAAACTCGTCTAAACATTTGTATGAAATTATGTATGTATGAGTGCCTGGCAAGGAATACATTATAGATTTTCAATTCTTAAGAAGTTGTTCTTTTTAATGGGTAAAATTTTATGATTTCATATTTATTTAAATGTTGAATTGGTATTTTTTTAAATAAAAAATATTCTGTTAATATTACAAAAAAAAGAAAATATTCACTTTCATAGTATTATGTTATTTATATAAATTTAAATTGGTTGGTATTAATTAATCATAATACATATTTTGTTGAATAATTTAATTTAAAATTTGTTTATATTTATATATTTATATTTATATTTAGTAAATATTTTCGTTTTTTTTTTTTTTTTTTTTTTTTTTTTGTTTAATTAAAATGTTTAAAATATATATTTTTTTTTTTTTATTCTACTGTAATATTTATTTGGTTTTAAATAAATAATAAATTGATTTTGTTGCGTGGGTGTTTTCTTAATATATAAAGCAAAAAATGTAGTAAATTACGAAGTTATTAATACCTTATTTAATAAGGAAAAAAAAATGTGAATACCTTGCTTAGAAATTTATTTTAAAATATTTAGAGTCTTATTGGGATTTTCCAATCAGATAAATAGGAAAAGAAAAGAGAATACAAAGCTGCAGCATCTTCTTGTATCTTCTGGCATCCCCTTTTGCTGTGCTGTGTCTTTTTAACGTGAAGCGGCATAATCGATGATTAATCCAATTCGACACATGGATGGTTAAATAGTTGGTTAGTTGGATAGGTGGGTGTGGGGTATAATTATAGACGAGTCGCGCAGTTCGAGTAAATATAATAATGGCCAGGTGATTAAGAGTCATGGGAAATGGAATGCGTTCATTTTCCCAGTTGGCCAGGCCCAAAGACGCTTCCTGCGGACGCCTCGCATTGCCACACTGCGATTGCCATTGGCATTGGCATTGGCAATGGGCCTAGTACTAAGTAGAGCTGAGCCTATGCCTCAGCTCGAATCTGGGCGGTTGTTGACTGCTGCCCAGCAGCCGCAGCAACAGCAACAACAGCAAAAAGTTGGCTGAGGTTGTGGCTGGGTCTGTGCGTGCGTATTGCAATCAAAAATTCTATCGAGGAACGCACCAAGATTTTGGGCCGCCCTACGTGTAACGTTTATTGACGTTGTTCGTGTTGTTGTTGTCGAGGCTGATTTTGCCGCCGGGGCGACGCCGACGCTGACGATGACGTCGCTGTCGCTGTCGCAGCCGCTGCTGCTGACGCTGTCGTAGCCGCTGCTGTCGACGCATTCAGTTTAATGTGACCGCCGCGTCGCGTCTCCTCGCTATCTGGATTTAGTGTTGAGCATTCTCGTTCAATGAATAAGTTCAATGAGTCCCATTTGAGTTGTTCATTTGACGTACCAGCTCACAATTCATATGGGATACCAAATGAACTAAAGTGTGCCGAGGAAGTTGTTAATGAACCTTTGAAGTGTATCGTTCAGTAGTAGTTCATTTGAGTGACCTGTTTAATTGAACGTAACCACACAGCTCTGCTGCTGGATCAAGAACTTTGGCGTCTAAAGGCAACTATTTGGATGGCCTTCGTCTTAACAGCATTTAGCCATATCCCTCCATACATGTTGCTGTTGCTCCCTTGCTTCTTTTACTGCTGCTGCTGTTGCTGTTGCTGCTGTCGCTGCTTCTGCTGATGATGCTGCTGCTGCTGCGTCTAGTTGATCTTCTGATCTTCACCATTTGTGTGCTTACTTTGTTGGATCGTCTTTTGCTGCTGCTGCTTCTTCTTCTTCTTCTTCTTCTTTTCACCTTCGTCTTCGTCTGCACCTTTGCTGCTGTTGTGCTTCTTCTTCTTTATCTTCTGTGTTGTTGTTGTGCTTGATGTATCCCTTTTCTTTGCTTAATTTTATTGCTAGTTTTCGCAGCGACTTGTTCGGTGCTCTGCGGCTGTTTGGTCTAAAAATAAACTTGGCACAAGATTGAGGAATTTAAATCGCCTTTTGGTAGAAAATCCTCGACTTTGCAAACGGACTTTGGCAACACGCGCAGACGTGCAATAGCGCGTCGTTGCTTCGGGTTCTTTTTGCCCCTATCCATACACAAACACACACACGCACACACTCACACACTAGCACGCGCACACTAGTGTAAATAAATATTTGAATCTGTATCTCAGGTGCGTGCATTGCTCCTGTATAAAGCAACTCGCAATCCACTTTAGCGTCAACTTCAGCTCTGATGATGATGACATGGTCATGGTCATGGTATGTTGCCTATTGGAGAGTGGAGAATGGAGAGTGGAAGAGACTGAAGACGGGAATGCTTATCAACCATATTATACAGGTAGATTTTCCGCATCAAATCAAAGGATTAAATATTCTATAATGACATTCAGCTCATGATGCTGATCCGAAGCTAAAATCCCATTTGGCATTTGCTTTTGATTTGAACTCATGGCAGCGGTATATCTACATAAATACATACAGATGTGTGTGTGTGTGTGTGTGTTTATAACAATCCATCCTTTGCTGCTGTCTGTTGTTGTCCTTGATATGCGAAGGTCATCAGCATTTGCATCTCTTGGCCTGCATCACTTACCACGTGTCGTGATGGCCAAGCCCAGAAAATTGCCCTCCAGTTTATTCATACATAAATTCATATGCTTCGCAGTCCCATCGACTTTTCCAATAAGTTATTAAAATATGCGAAATCGCGATCAGCATTTGCAATAAAGGCTAAGCGTAACTAACGAAAATATTGCCCAAGATGAACTTTATATACCCTCCCAAAGCCTAAGACGAGTTATCATGGTTTGAATATCAAATTCTTGAGTTACATATACAAGTTATACTCCAATAATAATATAATCTCCGTCAGCCTAACAAATATTATTCGAGCATTTGCTTAATTTGATTTTTTAATAACCTCGCGTTATTATTAATTGTTCGATAAAAGAGGCAAAATTATATTTTAAAGTTAATCCGAAAAAACATTAGATTATTTATTTAAAAAAATATTTTAGGATAAACAAAAATAGCAATGAAAACATTCTATTATTTATACAAAATATTCCCAATTATATACTTAATTCCGATAAAAAAATATTTTTATTTCTGCGTAAACTTAAATTGATAAGTTTAAAAAAAGTTTTAAAAATATAAATATATTTATTTATATATACCTATATTAATGAATGACCATAAAATATGTGTAGAACACGCTGCAGGAATTGAGAAATGCGCCCACTCATGCGTTACACGAATCGTGACAAAGTTGTTATATGCTTATGCTAGGGTATTATATTTTAAGGAGATTACTCGTCTGTGGTTCGCTTCTTGATATCGGAGCAAGCTGTTAGCAGCTTTAACCATAACCATATCAACGGTAAATAATTTCGATCACAAAAGCCAGTCAAAGAGACATGAGCATTTGGCATGCCCAATGCCCGATGCCCGATTCCCGATTCTTGGTCGAATGCCTGATGCCTAATGGCCTATGGCTGAGCAGAGAGCTAGCTAGCTGGCTAGCTTGGCAATCAATAGAATGAGGACGAGGCAAATTTAGCCCATGCCAATGATGTCCACGAAAGACCAACGACAACAACAACAACAACAACAACAACAACAACAACAACAACAACAGCAGTGGAGTTTTGAGTTCCTCTTTGTGTGATTCACGTCATTTCGAATTCCATGTCAAAAGGTGAAGCCAATTCAACGTTTCTGGCGAACTGCGGCAAAAAAATCACGACCAACTGGCAAAACTCAAAAGGCAAAAGGCAAAAGGCAAAAGGCAATAGGCAATAGCCAACTGGCAACAAAATAACAAAGCCATGAACAGGAAAAAGAAAAACAACTTCAGCACAGTCAAAACACGAAAATCGCGCTGAATGAAGATTATTTTCAACTAATTTGTTGCTTCAACTGTTATTCCACATACTCAACCCCCAACCTACTTATCAACTGAACATGATCTTCGGTGGAGACACTCACGTGCCCTACAGTTCCTCGGCTCAATTTGATGTAGAGCAGCGTGAATGCCAGTTAATGCCACTAATATGGCTATTAGAATACAGAGTGCAGGAAATCAGCAATGCAATTCAAAGACGGAAGTTCTCTTTTATAAGCACATTTACCGTTTAAATTGGGCAACGGAAGAGGGGGAGTGGCTTGCGAGCTGGCTATGCTCTTACCAAGTGTTAGCCTAACAGATGGTCTTAGGTCTATTTTCCACGACTACGGTCATTACAACACACACCCACACACATAAACACACAAACACACGCACACTTAGTTAGTGGCGAGTCTATTTGCGAAATTGAAATGCCACTGCCAACATCTCGGCATTTAAGCAGACATTCAGTGTGACTATGAAAGCGAATAGAAATGCGGGTGCGGGTACGGGTACGGGTACGGGTGCGGGTGAGTTCAAGAACCTTTTGCTGCTGTTGTTGTTATTGTTGTTAGCCATGACTAACTGAATGATGGAATGACTGAATGACTGATAGCTGAAAGCTAAAGTGCCGTGCAAAATGCCCGATTCTGCACTTGACCGACGCCCAGCGAAAGACCCCGGGGAGAGCCGAAAACTAAGAATCCAAAGCACAGCTGACATCAAGTGGCGAGACAGAGTTTAAGTAAGAGCTGCTCGCTATAATTACAGCAGAAGGAGAAGAAGAAGACTTCCCAGTTACCGGGGCTATAAGCCCTAGGCCAAAGTCAAAGTCAAAGCCAAACTCAAAGTCAAAGTCAAAGTCAAAGCCAGAGCCAGAGCCAGCAGATAGTGTTTTGTGTGTCGCCTACGACCGAGTCATTTGCTGTCTTTACCTTTGCCTCTCAAGTGCATGCATGTCTGTATGTATGTGTGTTTCTCACGACTTTAGCAGCAGCAAGAACAAGAACAACAACAGCAGCAGCAGCAGTAGCTGCAAAACACGCCGGTAGCTACTGGCAGCTAGAGTCAAGGGCGAGCGCAAGGATTGGGGGAGCCCAGATCTTAAGCTCAACGAGCACACGCGAATGCACATTGGAGCAAGTTGACCAAGAGGCTGTAAGGCAGAAAGCTTGAACTGAATTAGTTAAGAGATGTAACAAAATTATTAAAAATTTTTAATTTATTAATAAGAAATAATAAACCTTTGCATTTGGTTGACAAATCTGCTTCCCAGCTGCTGAGCTATAAAATATAAATTATTAAAAAAAAAATATATATATTTATTAAAACAATTTCTTATTATTATTATATTTTCAGGTCCACAGAACAACGAAGATAGAGACTTCACAAAATACATGTAAGTTTATAGTTTATAAATAAAGTTTAGCTTTAAAATATTATTTGGAATAATGTTAAATTCTGTAGAACTTATATATTAATAATTACATATATACAAAGTATTAATATAATAAATAATACAGCAAATTTATTTGATTCGTAAAATAAAGCTTTCTCGCTTCTAAGACTTAGTGATATATGCATATCCGATATTTATCTTAAGTTTGGCGCCACAACTGTAATTTAACTAATAGTTTAAAGTAAAAACTTTCTTAAAATTTGTATGTTTAAGAAAACTAATATCTGACTCGGAATCTACTAAATACTTATATTTATATATTTCATATTTTTTTGCTAAACTCTTGAATTAATTGCCTTTCGAATTGCAGCAGCTTGTAGATGAGATTAACATGTTTAGAACCTTAGATTAAATTGGTGCTCTATGTTGATTACAGTCAGACGAAGAGGTAGCTAAGGTTAGCAGGCGAGCAGATTAAGCGGACCATGTTTATTAGTGCGTGTCTTGTTGCAGAGAGGGTCTCTATATATACAGATACATACATATGTGAGTTAAATAAAAACTTCACACATCTTCACCCAAGGGCGTCGTATAATGGTGGAGGGTCAATGCACAAGCTGGCGGTACGTCGACCCGACACTAAGTAATTAACAAAAACAAAAAAATAACAAAAAATTGAGCTGACGAAAGTCCACATTAGATCGCTAATGATCTACCGTGGAAGAATGAAGACGATCGTATTACAAACTTACTTAGACCTTAGCTTTAGGTATTGTTGTCAATTAATGACTGCGATTAAGAGTCTCTTGCAGTTTCTCTATACAGAATATGGCTAATAGCGGATAAGAAACCTTTCGATTACAAGATACTCTAGTTTAAATGTGTGTTTTTATATATGTATATATACATATATATGGAGCGGGTAGTAGACGAGACATGAATTATAACAAAATCTTTAATATTATCTCATCTCTCGCTCTCTTTCTGCCACTCCGTATGATCTCTCAGGGTATATCTAGACAAATGCATTCTCGCATGGTTCTTGAGCATTATCGAGTTATTATAATAGTCTTAAATTTTAATAATCTGCTGTAAACAGATTTCATGCAAGTATAATACGAAATCTAATTGAATGTATAACTCAAAAAATATAATATTTCGTGAGTATAGTAATGGAAACTAAGACAAATTGCTTTCGGATCGATGGTGCACTGGATTTACGCTTTTTCTCAACAACATTTATGCGCCCTTCAAGCATGGGATAAACAACTCTATGCTCCTTATAGTACAAGGTTAAGATTTCCCTATCTATCAGTTCTAGCTCCTCCATTTTCGGATCTGTGGCATCCTTCAAGAAATTGTGTCCATCGCCACCGTTGAAAAGATAAGAGGGCATAATCACCCAATAGTGCCGCTCCTTGTCTAAGGGAAGATATTCGGGAATTCGGCAATGAGAGCAGAGAACTTTTATTTTTGTGATGCGCATTCCCTTGGGTAGATTGTAGTTGATGAGCATTCGAATACCAGAGACCTGCAAAAATCCACCATCTTTTTTAGAACGACGCAGGGTGGCCGAATACTCTAATGCGTTGAGAAGATCTTGTCCTGTAATGCGGCTCACCACCACATGATTGCCATAGGGCAAAGCCCTTATGACATCTAATTCTGATATAGATCCATCTGATCCCGGTTCGATGCTCGCGCGTATTCCTACCGTAAAGTTTATTTAAAGGCTACGATATTTTAAGGTTAAAGTCATTTACCTCCCGAATTAACTAGGGCTATTGCTGCATCTGTCCAATAAACTCCGCCGTAGTTCTCAATGACACGTGCGTAGACAAAGGCATCTGCAATAAAGCTGCCAAAATTACATTCCCTTTGTCGACACACGGCAGGGTCCCCATTGAGCAGCACCTTTGTCGAACCAACAATGTTTTCATCAAGCTTATCTATTACAGCTTGCTTTCCGGCCAACATAGATGCGACCCTAGTATCATGTTGTATCGAATCATCTAAAAGTATGGGTGCGCCCGTATATTTGATCAGATATCCGCCACTGTCAAACTATTCGATTTTTTTTTATAAATATATGCATATAAATTAAAAGTGGGTATGGCAAATGTGATTAATCTACTCTCGCAGTCCTTCTTACCTCGACATCAAGTTTGCCCAAATATTTGCTAAAAGCATATGCCTGAACGACAGGCACTTGTTGGCCATTCGATCTGGTCACCACAGTCGGATAATTGCCCTCTGGTTTCTCATCATGTGGTGGTGGGCCAGTGAATAGAAACGTATTCGAGTGTCCACCAACGACGATGTCAACACCTAGGCAATTTTCGGCAATTTCCTGATCCCTTTTGTAACCAGAGTTTCCGAGGGCAATTATGATCTTAACACCCATATCGGTTAGTTTTTTCACCTCGGCACTAAAGGGATACAATATTATAATATTATAAAAACTATTTGGGATTTAGACACACTTAATATCTGGTATTTCATTGTGTATCTCAACTTGAAGCCCTGCCACAGTTCTCATTATCTTGGGCGTTACATAGCCCACGATTCCAATTTTCATTTCGAATTTAGTGATGATGAACGATTTAGCTAAATTTGTTACATTTCGTAATATTGGATTCTTTTCGAAGTCCATATTGGCACAGACAATGGGAAACTTTGCTTTTTTAAAGAAAGGCATCAACCCATCGACGTTGTCATCGAACTCATGATTGCCAAAAGACTGTTTCAGGCAGGAAAGTTGTGAGTCTAACTGATTATAAAAATAGTTGTCATTTTAGGTTCCTACCACTGCATCTGGTTCAAGCATATTCAAAAGTTCAGCTGCCAGATCTCCTTTATATAAAGTATACCAGGGACTGCCTTGAAAGGTATTGCCAGCATTCAAGTAAATCGTTGGACCCTCAGCTCGCGCGTTGGCCACACTAAATACAATTAAGATAGTTCGATTCAAATGCTAATGTCATAGAAAAAACTCACGCTGTAGCTATTCTCGCCATCCCCCCAAAACACAGGCCCCTCTCATCGTCTCCCTTGGGACATGATTCTACTTTGCTCTTGATAGAATCATATCTGCCTCGTATATCATTGTTGTGTACTATGGAGAACTTAAAGCCTAAATTCAGTTTGACGAGCAATAATAATATTATGAATATCCAGTAATCCAAGTTCCACTTTAATACCATTGAAGCACTTTTGAAACTTGAATTCATTTATTTCAATAATATTATTATTTACTCTATAAATGACTGAAGAAGATCAGTCAACTATGAACTAGGAAACTTGACAAGCAAATATATATTATATTGCCTATAGGAGCTATGAAAATCTCTTCTTATTCAAAGGAAGGTATTCCATTTGACATACTATCTTAATACCTTGTTCCGACTTGTGCAAAAATTTCAATTGAAAGTGAATAATGAATGAAGGCAGAAAGCAATTCCATTATAAATTGCATGTGAATCATACAACGGAAGCTGTGCGAGTACTTTGTTAAAAAAAAATTAAAATAAACATTTTATATTATGCACTTTGTGTTTTTGCATCCGTTTCCCAAAGGGAAGGTGTTTGTGTATATAAACAAACTCCGCAATGCAGAATCATTGCAATCACAGCACTCGAATCGTGAGAACATTTCCCATACAAGGATCTTTAGCAGCATATCCTCAACAGTATGAAGGTCATCATTGTAGTTCTGGTTACTCTCATCCTGGCCTTTGCATCAGCTCGCCCTCAATTCGAACACGGCTCAATTTATGCGCCCAGTGGGGTAAGCTACAAAAGTGTAGTTGAGCCAATTTAACAGTTTCTAACTCTCTTAAACACTTACAGCGATTTGCCAAGACTGACAATTGGGCAGCTCCACCTGTGGACCTGAGTCTACCCATTATATTCCTGCCAGAGGCCACGCCCATTAAGGAAACGCCACAGGAACCAATGCTCATATCGCGTCCGCGTCCCTTGAAAAAGAATTGAATTGTTTGTAGCATTATAAATAATTTAAATTAGATTAAATGACATAATACAAAGACGGTTTATATTGTTTTTATAAAATTATATTTATAAACTGCAAATTACGAAAAAAAAGCATAATAACAAAAGCTTACAGCATATATGCTGTACGTAATTTAATTCTTAACCATTTTAACCGGCTTTTTATACAAAAACCACCCAATAAAGGGAATATCCAAATATTTATATATACTATATATTTGTTTTTAAAGATATGCAAAACTCCAATTAGCATTTAAAATGATCACCCAAATAAAAGCAAATATTGAATCACAGGAAAACATGTTTATCAAAAGATAAAGTGGCTGGGAATCAGCAATGAAAATTAAATATATGGAAAGGTATGTACAAATAATAGTGAAACATAAAACACTAGGATTTATATGGATATGGGATTTTTTTAACTAAAAACTTAGGGTGTCATCCTTCATATATATATGTATGTATATACATCAGTAATAGTCAATTTACAGAGGGCATTTAATGTTTTAATTTAAGAGATTTTGCTTATCTAACAAATGCTAAATTTCTTAAGCATTGGAATGTCATAAGGAAGTTGTGTGTCGGCGGATAAGAAGGCGAATGAATCAAAGTCAAGGCTTTTGACATACATATGATTAATAGTAGAAACTAATTAAGTGATTAAAAGTGATGTCTGCAACACGATTGTTTATGATAATTTGTTTAACAGAACAGAAAATCAGATCCAATGCAGGGAGTCCCCGTGGGAGTTAAAAAATCTTGTATTCCCTAGCAAATTTGTTTACTCTAAAAAAGAACGTGTTCCGTTTTCTTGGAAGAAGGTATACAAACACTTTTGCATGAGTATACATATCAAAATGTATATCTATATACCTTTATATATGTATGTATATATTTATATATGTCATACGTTTGCTGCTATTATGCATGTCGCTAATTAGTGACAATAAATCCCAAAAACCAGTCGACACTTTATATTATAAGCGTCGCGGCCAGTCGAAACTGTAAAAGCATCCAGTTTTCGTACGATTTTGTTTGTGACTTACATATGCAAACACACATATACATAGATCGAGACGAGGGGCGACTAGCCTATAAATTTTCGTATTAAACATTTCTAATTAAATTTGCATGAAAACGCAAAATCAAACAGCGACGAACGCTAGCAGCTTTATAAGCGCAACGCTTAACATCTGTTTCTCGCATTATTATTGATGGAACCGCACAGAAAGGTTATTTCTAATACTAGAGAAACGCTTATATAGCTGATAACTGATTATTCATATATGGAAGTGTATATAGTGTGTAATATAAGTGCCATTAAGAATCAAAGTGAAGTTCTAGAAGTTCTAAGCTATAGTTATAAAGACAATTTAAACAAAATAGTGCCAGCAGACACGATTTTCGTCCTTCAACATATACACAGTTCACAATATTTGTGAAAATAATTACAAATAAGTTTATTTAAATCCTGTGCCCATTTATTCTAAAATATTTTCTTTTAAATTCAATAAGTTACCTTTCGTTGAAAAAACTTACCAAAAACAATGACTGAGACGGTGCTGTAAATTAATTTAAAATTCAATGTTTAAAAATATATAAAAATGCCTTAAACTAATTGCTTAAAGTTATATTTAAATTATTACTATTATTATTATTATTATTGATTAAGTAAAATTGTCAGATTCGGGTTGAGCACAATAAAAACTTTCAGAATTGTATACGAGTATAATCAAACATTTGACGTGTGTTAATCAAATGTGATTAAGAAACAAAGTGAAATGCATAAGTAATCAACACGAAATGTGATTTGTGTAAACCAATTAATTACGTAATAAGTGAACTAAGTGAACTCCATAGCAAGTGTGTGTTAATACAATGATTGTTTTTTTTTTTTTTTAAATTGTAATCTGCTCGATCTGATGAGGTGCAAGGTTTTCTGGTTTTACAGCACCGTCTAATCATCGATCAAGTGAAAATTATTAAGCAACTGCAATAATAATAAATAATATAGATAAGCTACATATTGATGTAGATTTACGTTTAATTTGGTTTCATAAAGACAAACCTGAAGCCGGCTAATGAGCTGGCGAAACTTGATGAGAATTAAAAGCTTATAAAATGCATTTTACGATGCCTGGCAACAATTCTCAATGCAAAATTCTAAATACTATTAAATAAGAATTAAAAATTAATTAGTTTCCTGAAAACTTGTGATTATTTGTATGCGAAATTATATTGTATGTATGTATATACGTATTGTAGACAACGACATAGACAATTTCGAGATTTAAGTTCAGTTAGAAGTGTTCACAAGAAATAATCATAGATGATATTTAAACCTTTTTTCTCAATTCTACAGATCATAATGAGACAATTGCTTATTCTCACTCTGTGCGTGGCCTTTGCCTCAGCTCAGTTCGGTGGCTTTGGTGGAAATTTTGGTGGAAATCTGGGAAATGCTGCCAATAAACTGCATCAAAAAGTCACACAACTTATTAGCACATTGCCTTCACCACCTGTACTCAAAGATGTACAAAATTTTGGTGATTTTTTGGTAAGTACATTGGAGTGATGCAAAAAGAGTTGAGGTAAACAACATAAATAAAATATTTATTCCACAGGCGCAATCTGGCAAAACCTATGCCTCGGCAGCTGATCGCCAGTTGAGAGAGGGTATCTTTGGTGCACGAAAGAACTTGGTTGATGCCACCAATGCGGCCTTCAAGGGCGGAGCTAAGACCTATGAGCTGGCTGTGAATGCATTTGCTGATCTAACGAATGCTGAGTTCCTCAAGCAGTTGACTGGCTTAAGGAAGTCATCGTCCGGCGAGTAAGTGAACAAACGAATCAAAGTCAACTCTCTTGACATATAATAGCAAAAACTAATTATGTGCTCAACTGTGATGTCTTCTTCTTCTCTTCTGGATCACAGTCAAAGTGCCAAGGCGCACCGTCTAGCACCCAATCTGGCAACCAATAAAAAGCTGCCTGACTCCTTTGATTGGCGTGAGAAGGGCGGTGTTACTCCCGTCAAATTTCAGGGCGACTGTGGTTCCTGCTGGTCGTTTGCCGCCACGGGCGCTATTGAGGGTCATGTCTTCCGGAAAACGGGTAAATTGCCAAATCTGTCGGAGCAAAACCTGGTCGATTGTGGACCCAGGAATCTGGGTCTTGATGGCTGCGACGGCGGCTATCAGGAGTATGCCTTCAACTTTGTAAAAGAACAGGATGGCATTGCCGTTGGCAGCAAATATCCCTACGTGGATAAGAAGGACACGTGCAAGTATACAAGCAGCTTGTCGGGTGCACAAATCACCGGATTTGCAGTCATTCCACCGAAGGATGAACAAGCCATGAAAACGGTGATTGCAACTCAGGGCCCATTGGCTTGCTCGGTGTACGGACTGGAGAGTTTGCTGCTGTACAAGAGAGGCATTTATGCGGATGAGGAGTGCAACAATGGCGAGGTGAATCACTCCGTTCTGGTCGTTGGCTACGGCTCTGAAAATGGACAGGACTTTTGGATTGTCAAGAATTCGTGGGACAAGATCTGGGGGGAAGATGGCTACTTCCGCTTGCCACGTGGCAAAAACTTCTGCGGAATTGCCACCGAGTGCAGTTATCCTATTGTTTAATAACAAAATAGCTACTTAGCGAAATATATAAATGTCAATGTATTGGAAGATTGGAATTTAGAAAAATAAATTAATAAATAAATGAATTTTCACTATTTTAAAGCTTAACCAATTAATTACAATTTTTAATATGAATGTCTCTCATTGTGTCTCCACAATTTCATGTCAATATAAGTCATGCCTCAATTTGCAATATCTCTACGTTTCGTCGGTTTTTTAAACTTACCGCCAATCATCACATTGGAGAGTCCAGGGCTGCAGTATAAGATAAGTAACACGGTTTCAAAGATGAGTTTCCGCCTAAATTTGATCAATAAATAGTTAAATTTTTTCAATATATTAAATACGTTAAATATAACGTGTGCTTCTTACTCTTGAATGTTGTAAATAACATAAGTATATATGCATTCAAGTGTGAAGAAAGCACTGCTAAAATTAGTATTAGTGTTGTAAACCGACGCTATTAAGTGAACTGGTTCAAGTTCATGTTCTAGTTAGTGTTCACTCACTCGTGAACAACCCAACACTGCTGGAGTGGGGAATAAATAAATAAATATAAATAGTCGCCGAATAAACTGTTTATTTCGCAACAGAAACAGGCAATTATTGTGCACAAAAATGCGGTCACCATGAAAGATGTAAATTGCGCGTGAATTGGAACGCAAATACCCAATGTTGTTCCTGCAGGTGTGTAGCTACAATTCTAACAAAACAGACAGAAACCCCAAATGCCCAACCCACTTTTTGGGAAAGTGGTGGGCGTTGTCACCCCCGTGTCACAAGGCTGAATTCTCATTCACGTTCTCGTTTTGTTCACTAACAATTCCCATTGTTGAAACATTGATCGCATTGATAATTAAACTGTTCTTTGTGTGTGCGTTTGTTGCCTAATTTGCCTAATTCGAATTCCTTATTGCAGAAATGTGCTCGCTAGTCTAGTGCATTGATATTAATCCAAAGAAACCCCCAGGGTCATATGCATTTTACCAACACAAAGCCAACATCATATACCTAATCAATTACCATATACCCTACTATTGACTAACTGATAAAACTTCAAAATGGACGAAGACATTATGAATGCAGTAGAATCTCTTTTCGGCAAAGATGTTAAGATTGTGGACTGCGAGACGTCGTCCTCGGTGCAACAGGAGGAGGTGCTACTGATCAATGGGGTGCCGGTTAAATTGGATGGACTGCCGGCGGATGATGCCAGTGCGATTAAGAGTGCCCTGCTCGATGGCCAGATGCCGGCTGTTGAGCATTTGAATCAGTTGCTATTCCGTGCTGGACTGGCACAACAGCCAATTGAAGTGGAAACATCGCTGACGGTTAAATCATCACTGACCACCACCGAGGAGGTGCTGGTCTCCCGTAACGGGCAGGTGCTAGACGAACGAACTGTGGAAACCAAAGAGCACTTCAACCATCAGTCACACCAAACGGAGATCTGGCAGCCAGTTCGACAGCAAAACGCCTTGGCACGCGCAACGCCAGAGAATGCGTTGAAATATCGAACAAATTCCAATTCCACGTTCTCCTCACAGACAACAACAGATGGGGAGCGAAACAGAGCTGGCGATCCTTTGGGTCGTCAATTGAATCAAACCTTTTCAAATGCCTCAATCATGTCGAGCAGCTCCGCCATAACCGACTCGGATCAAGTGATTGGCTCCACCTCTGCCTCCAATGTGTCAACGGCCACAACCTTGGGCGAGAAGAGCTCGAATATTAGCAGCTGTGACTCAGGCCACGACGGCCTCTTCCATAGTGTCTCAATGAGTATGCCCTATACGAAAGTCAATGCTCGCGACACCCAAACAGATTCGATGTACTGTGACATTCCCAGCTCGTCTGATGAAGCTGACGTCGCTTCGGTCGCTATGCTGGTATTCATAATAATAATTTTAATAATAAACTAATATTAATTTTAATGGCATTCCATTTGCAGAGCGCGCACCTACAAATCACAGAGCCATGTGATTTAGTTAACGATTGCCAAACAACGCCAGCTTATGCCAAAGACTTGCCAGCCGCTGGTAATCTGAGCACATTGGTCACCCTCCTGGCCAGCCGCAAAAACGAAGATATGGAATTTGCATTTATATTATGCGCACGTTTGTTTGCACCAGTGCAAGAGCTGATGTCGCTGTTGCTTCAACAGTGCCACGGTCAAGAAGATGATCTACGGCGTCTGCTGAACCACTGGCTACGTATATGTCCCAATGACTTCCGGAACGAGACACTGCTTCAACAGTTGCGCAAACAGAACGGCAATAAAGCTGTAAACTCTTTTCTCGATGGCCTGCCAGACGCCCTCGACAAAATCGAGGCAAGTCATCGCTCACAACTGCAGTATTTGCTGGCCAAGCAGGCCTCGGCCAGTTCGTTGGGTCGACAGAGCAGCATTAAGTCGCTAAAACGTTTTGCTGCGAATGTTTATAAAACAGATAATGTGATGACCAAGTGCAGCAGTGCCTTCGAATTGGCACACCAACTATATGCCATTGAATATGCCTACCTCTCACAGTTACGGCTGGAAGAGTTTATCGAATTGATATGCAACGGCGGGTTTAAAGTGTGTATGTCGCAAACAAAGGCCAGTACGCTAGGCTCCCAGTGCACCACAGCAAAACAGGCTGAAGTTAGCATCGAAGCCTACGTGCAGTGGTTCAACCAGCTTTCCTCGTTGACTGCCACGGAGATACTGAAGGTGAGTAAGAAGATCACGCTTTATATATACCTTATGTACCTATTCCATTCCGTTCCACAGCTTGGTAAAAAGTCTCAGCGAGTGCAGATGATTGAGTTCTGGATTGAAACAGCATTGGAATGTTTCAATATTGGAAATTTCAACAGTCTAATGGCTATTTTGACGGCTCTCAATACAACAGCTATATCGCGGCTTAAGAAAACAGTGAGTGCAACTTTTCTAAGGTCATATCAGTTGATTATATGTAAACAAAACTATTCTTGCAGTGGTCTAAGCTGCAAACAACTAAGTTTGAGGGCTTGGAACATCAAATGGATCCCAGCTCCGATTATCAGAACTATCGCTCGACAATGAAAGCTGCCATTTGGCGCTCCGAACGTGAAACAGCTAATAAAATAGAACGTGCCATTATACCATTCTTCTCGCTATTTCTAAAGGATATCTATGCCATTCATGAGAGTCATCCAACTAGGCAAGCATACTCAAATGGAACCCCTTAAATCGAGTTTATATTAATAATTAATGTCTTTTTAGATTCGCTGATGGGTCCCTTAACTTTGAGAAGTGTACACTTCTTGGCACGCAGCTGCGTAACTTTTATAAATGCCAACAGCTTGAGTGCCCTTACGAGCAGCTGGCTAACGTTGTGGCCTATTTGCAGAAGGCTGAAGTTTTAACTGACGACGGTCTTAAGAAAGCTTCATACGAATGCGAGTCACCAGTTGATGCTGGAGAAAGAGATCATTATAAAGTGCTGAAAGCTGCAAAGTAATCGAACATATTCGAAATATAACATAAGACAGATTATTTTTTTAATTTGGGCGACTATCGAATTAAATCGAGCCTCGCACAAACTTCCACAAAGTTTGTTCACATTATTTTTTGTTGATACTTCCATGTTGCATTTGCAATCGCAATAATGATAATAATAAAACGCAATCGTATTTGTTAATTTGTACTTAAGTCTTTAGGCTACAAACGACACAACACACACACACACACATATTAAACTGATTGTAAACAATTGGTTGTTTGTATTCAAATTGAAGCTCCAATAAATTGACATATAAATAATATCATTGTGCATTCCTCCCACAGCACTTACGACTATATTTATTTATAAAAATATCTAAGTACTAAATATTGAATAGATTCCAATTAGTAGAGGACATTTAATAAATATTTGATTATGCGATTTTATTTACGTACTAACTATACAAATAAACTTAAAATAACTGATTTACATGAGGAATCAATGGACCGTCATACTCAGCGAATTTACAGTGAATACTCCAATGGAAAAAATATATGTGTTCTGATATTGCTTTTCAAATTAACGTATGGTAGCAAATTTTTGAAAGTCAACGGTTCCGAATTTGCCAAAAAGCTCGAGGGGATAGTGTTTGCTTTCTCCGCCGCAGGGGGCGTGAACACGAATTTGTCGCATATGAGTGTCACGGCCATTTTGATGATTCGAAATTACGGCGATTTGCAGCATGAAAGTGCGCAGCGACTTCACATTGCCATCTTTAATGGGTATCTGCACCCAGCCATTTGGCTCGGTCAGATCGATGACCTGTAGTTCCTGCAGATCGTTGAAGTTGGTGCCGGAGCGTATCGAAATACGCGATGGGGTATAGCTTTCGTCCAACTTGTAGTCGGTGTATATATAAATCTGACTGATGTTGGTGCGTTTGTGGAATTGGATGTTGACCAGATGAGGCAGTTGGCCGTCTGATTGCCAGTATGTGTCCATTATATTATCACGTAAGCGTTCAACGCCGAAACCTAGTTTGAAATCTTTATTTTAACTTCACTTTTCATTGTCATTCTTATGTGAAACAAACCTGGCTTGCAGGATGACAAGCTCCAAACAGCTTGTGAGCCTACTTCGCGTACATAGCCAAGTCGCTCCTCGGCGAGTGGATCCTCATCGTTGGTGGCAGCTGGTTTGGTTGTGGACTCTTCGTCAATAGTAGATGCCATATTTTGAACAGTAGTTCTTAGCTAAACGTAAACAAAACTGCAAATATGCTTTATTCAATTATGATTGACATTTTGCCAGAGAATTCTTCATCTTACAGCTTTCAACACTGGTTGCCAAACGAAAACAGCTGACGGCAGTTCAGTTCTCAAACGGCTCTTTACGTTTACCAACACTGCATCACAACAACGCACATGTGCATGGAATTCAGAGCAGCATAGAAAATAAAATAAACTAAATAATGGTGCGAAAACTTAAATATCACGAGCAGAAATTGCTCAAAAAAGTAGATTTCATCACATGGAAAGTGGACAACAACAGCAATGAGAACAAAATCTTACGGCGCTACCACATACAAAAGCGCGAGGACTACACAAAGTATGGACTCGGTAATTGTTCAATTGTTGACAATTTAAATTTATGCTTCTGTTTACATAGATACAATAAATTGGCGCGTGAGATCAGAGAGCTTGTGGAGAAAATAGCAAAACTGGATGCAAGTGATCCATTCAAGGCAGAGGCGTCAACAATGCTAATGAACAAACTGTATGCGCTGGGTGTTTCCAATGATCATCTCAGCTTAGAGACTGCCAGTAAAATGTGTGCCAGTAACTTTTGTCGTCGACGTTTGCCCGTGGTAATGGTTAAACGTAAGTTAGAAATAAGCATTTATTATGTGCACACATATTTTAATACTTTAATTGCAGTGCGAATGGCGGAAAATCTTAAGAATGCCACTGACCTCATTGAACAGGGCCATGTGCGCGTAGGCCCAGAAATGGTTAAAGATCCAGCCTTTCTAGTCTCCCGAAATTTGCAAGATTTTGTTACATGGGTTGATGGTTCCAAAATTAAGGAGCATGTTTTACGTTATAATGATTTGCGCGATGATTTCCAAATGTAGAAACTATATCATATTTAAGCTCGATAATATACATATATAACAATTAAATTTTGCTTGTTTTCTTATTTAGTAAAATTTAATGTTCTGACCTAGTTTCAATTTGTTTTGAAATGAAAATGCAACTGTGAACGTAATTTGTTAAATTATTCATTTTTAATAACTTTATTACATTTCATATAATAATGTTTAGATCGCATTAATATAATTTATTAGGTTGGAGCCTTTCGCGCCAAGGGCGCAACAGCGCCGACACAGATAAATATATATAGTACATACATATTATAAACTTGTTTATCAATCAAATCCTCGTATTATCCCATTTTGTTACATATGCCCGAGGCCGCATATAATAATAATCCTTCTAATTATGGCGGTACACACAGTTTTAATGCCTTATTAGTTTGTCACTTTTTAGATTGCTAATTAACTCGATTATCGATTGAAAATTCATTATTTAAACATATTCAAATCAAATTATAGTAAAGAAATGAGTTTATTTATATATGCATACTAAATATTAAAAACAAAAACAGATTTTAGCTGCACTGTTGAGCGGTCTGAAAAAGGTTAAAAAGTTTTTTTTTTTTTTTAACGGAAGTTTAGATAATATTTTCTAAAGTTATGTCAATGGCAGTTATTCGCTAACAAATTGAAATATCTTTTCCAGGGCGTTAAAAGTGAAGCTACAAAAAAATTCTTTAAAATATAGTAAGAAAATAACTTAAAAAAAGGTTTTAGAATAATAATCCTCGTATCTCACGAATTTTTGTTGAGTTCATTGAAGCATTTGAGTTTCCAATGTGTGTCTGTTAAATTAATTTAGTAAATGAATTGTGTTTAGCATTTCCATAGTTTGTACAACAAGGACGACAGCTAATAAATGTGTCAGCCAGTTAAAAGTCTTTCTTTTTCAGTTTGTTGCATAGGTATATATGTATGTATCTTTTAAATATTAGTTGTATTATTATTCCTTTTTAAGTTTGCATAAAAAGTAAATATTAATTAGTCTTACAAATAAATAGCTAGTGGCGTTAAAATTAGTGTCGACTGGCGAATTCTTTGTTCTTGGCCCCCCATTCACAATTTTCGGGGCGAAACAACAATATTTCGCATAAAAAACTTCATAACAATTTAAAACAAATTAATAAAATAAAGATTTTCTACAATATCTCTTGTTCATTATCTTTGAATTATCTCTGTATGTGTGTGTAAATGTGTTGATGTGTTTGTGTGTGACAAAAAATTGTAAGCTATCATCCGCTGGATTTTATTTTGGCTCTTATATCGGGAGTTTTTTCTATTGATCGATTTGTTTTTCTTTCTATCATTATGGTGTATACATTCAAGTTAAATATCTTATCGCATTGTATTAATATAAATACAATATATATATATTTGTAAATTCCAATTTCTTGCTGTCGCTCAAACGTGTGCAATTAGTTATTAAGCCATTATATGTCATACCCTGACCCTGACCCTGACTCTAATCCTGACCTTGCCCTAGAGTCCTGCCCCAAAACCCAAGCACTAGTACACTCTCTTGGTGTCGTAGTAAAAACTTTTAATTCGTTTTGCTTTCGCAGTTGATTCAAAGTTGCAGAATAGTTAGCCATGGGCAAAGTAGCTTCGTACTTCGACTTAAATCACAAGCGCCATGTCCTTTTTGCTGGGCAACTGCACCCGCTTGCCCTGCCACAGGGAATTGT
This sequence comes from Drosophila aldrichi, assembly GCA_035045965.1. NCBI lineage: Eukaryota > Metazoa > Arthropoda > Insecta > Diptera > Drosophilidae > Drosophila > Drosophila aldrichi. The sequence goes on along the minus strand of JAWNOM010000368.1, from coordinate 220,685 downwards.
GTATTGTGAAGGCGTCTATCGTAACGGTCAGATGCTTTGTGTGCACCTGTGAGAAGCATTTACCACCTGAGTTGTATCTGCAAGAAAATATATTTGAAATCGTTAGTCGATGGTCTCAGCGGAACAGTTTAATCGTTCAATTGTGCATACACGACATCAAATACTTACTTGAAGAATTTATCGAACATGACTTCGTCGACTTGACTAGGTCCCGTGCCGTACAGCTTCGTTACTTGATCCGTCTCGGGCAAGTAACTGTAGAGGGCCCGGAATTGACAGCCCGCATCCCGGAAGAGGACAAGAAAGTGTTTGGCTTCAGAGCGTGCAATCTTCTCGAGCACTTTCTGTTTGGCCTCCCGATTGACGGCGCCAGGAAACACGCAGTATTCAACGGCATTTAATATAATGCCGCGATTCGATTTGGCCGCTGGTTGTTTATATAGTTTTGGACCTACGAATGAATATTACAGATATTATAAAATTCAACAATAATTGAAATTAGCTATCTAATCGTGGATTTCTACTCGGGTGTTAATGGCAAGCTTTTTCTATTTTATATACTTAAATTCTTTATTTCTTTTTTTTTTCTAGTCTGCAAGCAACGTGCATACAAGAGTGATCTACAAATGTGATCATTGATATATTTCATAGAACTTTGGCCTGTGCTGGACTGAACTGGATTAGTAGAGCTGTTGTATGCATGTTTACTGTTATTATTTAATACAAACTCAAAATATTTTAAATGGAATTTAGCTAATAGGCCGCAGCTTTTGAATGAACTTTCTAATTTATAATTATAGTGTACTTACATTTTGAACTAGCTATTCTAAAACATTCCAAAATTAAAATAGATACAACAAATATATATCACAAAACAAGGAAAAAAAAAGTATATAAAAACTTAAAACTATTAAAATTGCTTGCATTTGATATTAATAAAATTTAGTTTTTGTTGTTTTTATTTTTATTTTTTCTTTGCAAGTGTGCAGCGGTTAATTGGGCCGAATTGGGGTTATTTAGAATTTCATTTTCATATAATACTAATAGTAATATTATAGAAGACACAGCTCGGTTTGACTATCGAAATCGTGGATTTGACGACGTAACGGAAGATCGAATGGAATTGGAATTGCATCTAGAAATACGCGCGACGTTCCTACGTAGTACATGGATGTACGTTTGTATAGGGCATACATATATATATGGATATATGCGGATCAATTCGATATGTATGTTAAATGTCACAAAATCATAATTATATGGAACTGGGAAACGAATGCACATAAAAGATAAATAAAAAACCAATTGGTATATGGTTGCAACAAATCGAGAACTGAACAAATGTAAATGAAATGAACGTAACAAGTGAATATTCTATGAGGCGTTCCAAAAAGATGTACAAATGGTGTATATGCATGAAGAACCAATATATGAATATGGTGTATATGTACGATATGATGTTTGATTGATTGATTGACTGATTGTTGTTGTGGATGTATAACTTGAGAATTTTTTGAGACTAAGTACAAACCCGAGTATTCCATGTTAGCATTCGCAGTTAAAGACGTATCGCTTGATCCATCATCAAATCCGCGACGCTTCGATATCAAACCTGGCGGCAAAGAGCCTGGTCCAGAGGGAGATGGCATATGCCTACCTGATGCCGCCATTCCTGGTGACGGAGCGCGTCGCGGCGGAGTGGCCCGTCCCAGTCCCGAATCTGTGTCTAACCGATAAGCGAGTAGATCGTTGCGTTCATCAAACATCAGTCATCAAGCATGCATTGAGACACACAGAGATCACACAAAAGCCACCAACAACCGCAGGCAGTCAGTCAGTGAGAGAGACACAGGTGGAGATAGCGAGCGAGCGTGAGAGAGAGAGAGAAGAGCCGTCCATGCAGTACAAAAATTCATTCGTTTCGATGCAGTTTCGATTTGGTTATTTGGTTAATTGCCACAGGATGATGTCGATGGAAGCGATCGAGCGATGAATGTTAAGGCATTTATCGATTCAGTTAATAGATTTTTAGTTTGTTTCGTTTTTTTTTTCACATTTGTTGTTAATTCGGGTCATTTTTGTACACAAGTTTTGAATTGAAAGAAACGAGAAATAAAAGAGAATGTGTGCATTGAATTTAGTTAAAAACAATTTTGTAGATCGTATATACTTAAGGCCTAAATATGATCAGTCTGAGGGACCGGCAGAGAGTGAGAGAGAGAGCTCGAGTGTGCTTGTGATTGTGAGTGAGTGTGCGTATGTTGATGTGCGTATATATATGTATGTGTGTGTGCGGTTAATTCACAATTTCGGGAATAAATATCACAATCCTGTTCCCCACAGAAAAATCGGACAATACAAGTCGAAAGCAAACCAGAACCAATTGCGAATTATATCAAACGATTGCCAACTGACAACGGAACCTTGTTCAAGTGTTCAAATTATAGAAATGCCGCCACCGCTTTTATTTTTATAGTCGTTGAATTAATCAGTAAAATTAAAAAAAATAAAATATATATAAAATATAAATATAAAAGATAATGAAATAAAATACTCATTAGAAAAAGCTAATAAGTGAAAAAAGCCAACATTTACATGACAAAAACTTTTGTATTTCTTTTTTTTTTTTTTTAATTTTAATTTAAACTTACAAAAAATAAATTGCAAAGCAATTTAATTTTTTAACGAGAGTAATGCAGGCTAGAAAACTTTCTGTTGAGGTCTAAAATAGTTTTGACAAGCAACTAATAATCAACGTATTTATAAATGCTCAGGAAGAAGGAAAAAAAGAAAATAATAAATATAGTAGACTCATAGACCAAATTGACTCATTTTGAAATGTTTGTGGTTAGTACAAAAATATACATATGTATATATATGAACTATATTTATTATTCTGCATTATTACTCTCATTCGATAACAAAAACACACTATACAAATATATTTGCAAATAAATATATAAATTAAAAAAGTCGACTATTACCAACTAAATAAATAATAACTATTATAAGAGAAAATATTTTAAAAATACACAAAGTACGAGTACAAAAATGTAAACTTCCACCAGCAAATGACAATCAAAGATAGTTTAAAGAAAGAAAAAAAGTTAAGATATAGCTAATAACTCACACTAATGGATAATGAAAATAGAAACCTTCGACCAATGCAAAGTAAAAAGAAGAAAATTAAAGATAGACATAAATCATAATTATCTGCATTTAACCAGAACCACAAAAACGTAGAAATAAAAACGTTGATATATCATTTAGGCTACCACACAAAATAAGATACAAGTTAGGTAGATAGAAAATAGAGTAAAAAGTAAAAGGCAAGCAGCTTTAAATTTTTTTTTTTTTTAGCTGTGGAACGCTTCTTACCGCACAAATTCATTAGCGAATTGGATTTTCTGCCACGGAAATTAAGTGTGCTGCCCTTAGCAACTGATATACGCGATAGAGTGCGACCCCTTTCGACGGCTGGCTCTGTAAAAAGTTGGCACCACGGGCGATACGAGAGAGCCGAGTGCATAATACGTTTATCAATCAAGATTCAGATTTTTTTTTTTTTTTAAAGTTTGTCACAACACAAAATATGATGATGCAATTGGTAAACTTAAACTAAAGCGACATGTTGAAAAGTATATTCGTCAACCCCACCCAAAAAACCATAATAGTTAGGACTTAAACCAAAATTCATATATCCAAAGAAAGAAATCGAAAAAAAGCTGACCTCTGTGAATTTTACCCAGTGCTTGTTTTTTTTTTTTTTTAATGTGGGTTAGTTTATAATATATATATATATATTTTTTAAAGGTTTCTTTTGGGTGTATTAGGAATATTAAAAATATTATACCCTAGCAGTGTTTTGTTATTTTGTAGTAGCTCTGGTAATTTAGCCTTAATTAACTATAGTTAAGGGAATAAATGAAATGTGTTAATCAGCGTGTAGGGGGACTAATGTTACAAGTCCGAGCCAGCGTTCCCTTTTTGTTTTTTTTTGTTTTTGGTTTTCGCTGTTAGCACGCGAACTAACCAACAAAAGCAAGAGTAGAAAAACAGAAAGGAAAGAAAGAAAAGGAAAAGAAAATTATCTTATTACTTGTTACCCAGCACCAACCTCTGGAAGTTTTGTAAGATCCCCGTCGTCCAATCGGAGTTGAACTTGTGCTAGGGTAATCATCGGGAGATTCTGTTGAACGAGATTAGTAATTATGTCTTAACAATAAAATTCTTCGTCCCAAAATCAATTTGTTATATGAACTACATTAGTTCAAGTGCTTAGAAATAACAATTTCGTCGAATCATAAGTTCCTAAACCAGTACAATAAATAATTAAATCAAATAAATATAAAAACCAAGCAAAGCCTTTACGTAAATATCAGAGTCGCAAACAAAAATCGCATGCTAAATATAACTACAAAAAATAATACAAAAAAAATATGCCAAATGATATAAACAATGACATTAAATAAGAAAGCAACAAAAACATAAATTACCTTTTACTGTAAGCGAGTCTTGTGAGCCCCTATAAAAATCTCTTTTCATTGTATTGGAGCTTAGTTGACCGTAGCCTGTACATTTTTTTTTTTAAGGACAACCAAGTTTTAAAACGAAAATAAATACAAAAATTAACAAATGGCAAAACAAATTAAATCAATTAAATAAAACGGCAAAAATTAATAAGTACGTAACGCAAAAAAAAATCGTTTGCAATTTCGACGAGCCGAAATTCTTTACACACATAACAAACAACATACACATTTAAGGATCATTTCTATAAGTAGGTAATACACAATAAACATGGTTCAAAAAGCGGGGAATTTAACACAGACTACCCATAAATAAATAACGATAACCTAGTTGTATCACTCGAGAGAGTCTAAGCAGACTTTCGACCTAATTTTAGATTTGAGCACAGCGCTCTCTTAGCTGAAGTCACAGACAAGGAAGAAAGTTACGGTATTCCACTCGATCTGAATGCTGTTGTTGTCGTTGTGTGTCTTGAGGCCGAATGTAAAAAACGTGCAAAAGTTTCAACGAAACGCTCACCGGTTAGATTTGAGCTTGAGCCCTTCTTTCCCCGACTGGATAGGCTTGAAGCCTCGCTGATATCCACACTGGCATCATCGACGTGGATAGTTTTCGGACGTGGCCTGGTCACCCGCTGCTGTCTAAGACGAGGCGTGGATGAGCTTGAAGACTGAGGCTGCAGCTTTACGTGCAAATCGGGCCTGTCCAGAGTCTTACCCTGCAAATAAAAACGCATTAGCATCATAACACATATGTATGAATATATAATATCTGATTTACCTCACGCTCGGCCTCTTCGATGGCTTTCTTTAGTCTATGTTGTTCCAATATGGCTGCTCGTCGCGCCACCTGCTCCTCCTTTTTACGTGCGCGCTCCTCCTCCTTCTCTCGTTCCTTTTCTCGCTTCTGGGATGCCTCAATCTCTTTCCGCGCCTTCGCCTCCTCTTGCTGCTGTCGGCGCTGCAGGGAAAGTAACATTATTTTCTCCTTACGACGTTCCATTTCGTCAACAGATTCCTAAAAAAAACAGATTAATAAAATAAACATTAATATATTTTTTAATTTCCTATCCCAGATAAAATTAAGCTTTTACCACCATCTATTCAAACCGCTTTCACTACATGTAAATACTAACAAAAACACACTTAAAGTATACAAAATTTTTAATAAAATATGTGACTAAGTTTTAGAAGTTTAAAAATATCGAAACATAATTACTAAACTAATCATTACTAACTAAGCCTACTCAGCAAGCTCTTCACCCCAATGTTAGTTTTTCTCTGTTTCTCATATTGAATGATTAATTATGAATACGATCTTAGTTGTTCGCTGAGCTGTTAAAGAATATTTGCCATTTTGATACAGCTAACTTTGATTTGCAAGTCTCTAGAGAAGTCAATCTGTTCTGTTCTGTTTCAATTAGATAAATAATTGAAAGACTTTCGTACCATATACTAGCAATACTTTGAGAAACATATCACTAATTAAGTAATATATTAGTAACTATATTCGTTCAATACAACAGTTCTCTATCTATTTAATACCTCAAAAGATTTAAAAGTTCTCTTTGCCCCATTTCTTACCGGATCCAGATTAGTTGAATCGGCCCCAATGACTAACGCCTTATTCTTGGCCGCCTCGGCGCTGTTGATACTGTGCTCAGCTCTCAGACGTGAAGGAGAGAGCGGTTGTTGCTGCTGCTGCTGTGGCTGATTGGTGAGGTCTTCGAGATGCCGTCGCTCTTGAGCATCGGGCTCGGCTCCCGATGTGGTGATCTGACGTAGCTGGATGGGTGGCTCGTCTGTATATTTGTTGTAGGTTGCATTGCCGGCTGGTGAGTTAGACTGGCCGCCGGGGAAGTTGTGAATGCTGTGCCTAGCGGCAGCAGCATTTTTGGCCTCCTCGATAGCGATGTTGTTGCTGTTGTGCAGTTGACTTAGTGATTCACGTTTAACGACAACTTGGTTGTCCACACTGTCCCTGCTGGACTCCTTCTTCGGCGACTTTTTGGCGCGCAAGGGCGGCTTTGGCCGCTTTGGCTGGTCGTTGTCGAACGATATATAGAAGCCCTTTTCGGGTCGCTGCTCCTCACCGCTGCCGTTCCTCTCACCACCGCCACGCGGATCCTGAAAGCTGTTGGCCTGTATAGAGGGGCGCGAGGGCGAGGGTATGCGGTAAGTGAGATTTCCACTGGTGATGTTCAGCTTATTGGAAATGAGCTCTCCACTGTCGTAGTCCTCAGAGCTGCTGCCGCGTCCGCTGTGCGCCGTCGGCAACTGTTGCTGCTGCTGCTGTTGTTGTTGCTGGTGATGCAAACGCTGCTGCTGCACCACAAAATCGGAAATGCGAGTCGATTGCATTGACTCGATAATATTACGTTCCAGCTCATCAACATCCTCCTCGTCGCCGATGAAGCAAATACTTTGTGGCGCCATCATATCATCCGGCTGTCCCATGCCCATAGTCTGGCCCATGTTGCCCTTGGGTGAGCGATTGTCACGCAGATTCGTCAGCGATTGTTGCCGCTGCACCCCGTTGGAGCTGCCGCTGCCACCGCCATGCATACGCTGATTATGTTGCGGCGATGATTGCACTTGGAACAGGTGCTGCAGCTCTCCGCCGCCACCGCCTCCATTTTGATGCAGCACAAAGCCCTGGGACGCGCCTGCGCTGGAAGGTGGCCGATTTGGCCAGCTTTGTTGCTGCTGCTGCTGTTGTTGTTGCATCTTCTTCTGCGTTTGCCAGGCATTCACGTCCAACAGTGGCTGCTGCTGCTGCTGAGCTTGTTGCTGCTGCTGTTGCTCGTAGGCAGCCGCTGCCGCCGAGTGTGCCCAGGTGCGACGCTGCGTGTGCGCCAGCGGCTGAGGCGGGGACTCATGCAGGTAAAAGTGATTGGCCGGCTGTCCATACTCATCGTAGACGCTGTTGCGTTGCGGATGCTGCTGCTGCTGTTGGTATTGTTGCATCGGAGGCGCTCCATAGGGCGAGTGGTTGTTGTAGGGTGCCCCGCCATTGTCGCTGTAGATGCTCTGCGGCTGCATGTAATGAGCGGGCGGCGACATGTACTGGCCGTGCTCGTTGACGTACTGCATCGGAGGCATTTGCATGGGCTGCTGATGTGGATGATGCTGTGGCTGCTGCTGGTAGGGATCGCGGCTGGGCGGACGGGAGTTGTAGGCGCTGACGGGCGCATTGAAGGCCTGCGGAAGATGCGGTGATGAGCCAAAGCTTTGCTGCATGGGTCGCTGCTGGTAATGGTGCTCGGCCAGGTGCTGCTGCGAGCCATAGGTTTGCTGCTGCGGATGCGGTTAGCGGGTGGGAAGCACAAAAAACATACAGTTAGTCGAGCACAAGGGCACAATCAAAAACAAATGCAGACCAAATAAAGAACAAAAACAAAAAGCAATAACAAACCGAACTGAGTTTATCTGTTAATTTGGCAATTAGGTGAGATGCGTGGTGCGTGTTTGTGTGTCGCTTACCTGATTCAGCATGTTGGCTATTTGCTGAGCCTGCATCAGCTGCTGCGCTTGCAAATGCTGCGCCTGCATTTGGCTTTGCTGGGTGGCCAGCCGATGAATATCTTGCTGGATATCCTGCAGATTCATGTTCATGATGGCAATGCTTTGCTGTTTTTGTGTATTCCATGACACGACACATCCAAGACCAATGTTAAGTGTGTGTTAATGTGTGTGTGTGTGTGTATGTGTGTGTGTGTGAGTGTTGAGTGTGTGTTTTTCGTTGTGTACAATTGTTATGTATATGTTGAAGCAACCACGAACATAGAATAAACGCAATGTGTGTAGGGAGAGGTATATAAAACGAGAGAGACAAGCGAATTAACATTTATCCGAAGGGTTAGAACAAGCTCTGGACTGGACACATTGAGATGCAAGAGTTGAGTGGGAGAGCGAAACTCACTTGGTATTTGTCCATGTCGGCTGGATCCATTTCTGGCGTGCGCTTTGAATCGTTGCTCATGGTCTCCCACTTTAAGACGTCGGGACACGATTCCAAATCCTCCTAATAAAATATAAACAATTTCAATTAATAAATAAAAAACAAATACAAGTACACACACTGAGATATAAACACTAAACTCTAGGGTTGTTCAGTTCTAACATCTTGATTTAGTCTAGTCTTCTAATCTTTGCCCACCTGACAAACTTTCTCCTGGTGCCGCAACACTGCCATTTCGATCTTGCGCTTATCCTGCTCAATGCGACGTCGTCGCTCCTCCAGTTTCATTCGCATCGTCGACAGCTTGGTGGCATTCTCCAGTGAGCGCAAGTCATCGTCACATGTCTCATACTGCCAGGTAGCCGGGCTCGCTGGCATGCTGCTGGTCGAGGATTTGCGCACGGGCGTACTCTCTGGATCGTAGCCACTCGATCGGGCATCATTATAGTGCTCGGCGTTCGAGTAGTCCCCCCTGTCGATGGAATGTTGCTTGTTACGCGCCGGCAACGGACTGCCCGCATTGGACAGATTATGCGCAGAGGCTGTGGGCACATTGTCGATGCTGCCAAAGAGAAGACAGACAGTTGTTATTGGGCTGCCTTTTTCTATTGATTGCTGATTGGGTTACCTAGCCTGTCGACGCATTGAATACTTTTCCGTTTCGCGATCCTGTTTCTCGGATCCCGAATCCGTATCGTAGCCTAGCTGTAACGTGCCACGAGCATCTGCAATCGAAGATCGCACAGCTACGGCAGGTTCTGAAAATAATATAAAAGAAATCAAATTGAGAAAATGCAAATGAGAGAATCGACAATTGATTTCTGTACTTACCCACGCTTGTGTTCGATAGCTTTCGCTCTCTGTCCCGTTCACGCTCGTAGCGTCCCAGTGTATTTATCTGATCCTGTGAGCCGCCAAAGTTCTCGATCGTCAGCTGCGAATCTTCGCTGGAGGAGTTTCGTCGCGACCGACGACCTGAAACATGATCATTCATAGTTAGTCTTCAGTTCATTTGACACGCTCGCAAATCAAATGGAAGGGAAAAGCAATTCGCATTTAGTTAATATAGATAACCAAAAGCAAAGATAACTAAACATCTTATATGCATTCAACACACAAACACGCACGGGAATTCAAACACCGACTAATGACAGATTTGATTTTTTGCATACCTGCGAAACTTGGACGCCGATTCTGATCCCAGTTACTTGGTCGACCCGCAGCGACAAAATCGCCTGTTTCGATTGTCAATTTAAGAATAAAATTAATTTGAAATCAAAATATAAGTAAATCATAAGGTTAATGAAAATTAAAATGATATTTTACAAAAATTAATGTTTCAAATGATGCGCAATAAATTATTAAGAAAACAAACAGAACGAACTTAAATAAAATAAAAATCAAAATGTAATTTATGAATGTGGGAATTGTTTTAAGAGGAATCTATTTCAAATGTCATACAGTTGCAGTTAAGAAGTCTTTCTGCTTTTGCTATTGCTAACTATTAACTGAACGTAATATTTGATTTTTCTAAGATATGTCTTAGATTCTATGTTTTTTAAAATGTAGTTTCGGAAACTCGGACTCACTCTTTCGAACTACTCAAGAGTGTATATTCCTATAGAGTTGCTTCAACTTACAAATCAAGTATTTCTCTTTATTTAAATATGATTCCATAGTATGCCTATGCCTCCTATTTCCCTTGCATGTTCTTGGTAAATGACATTTGAATACCTAACTAATGCATAGGAATAAACTGAATCGATTTAACTTACTTCAGTTAAATCATTCGCTTCTTGTTAATCTAAAATCTTTTCTTTTCCAACTCGGACAAGTCTGAATATTTTGTCTTGAGCTAACACTAAGGCGAGCTCGCCAAATAGAATAAATACACACGTAATTCAGCTAATTATTCAGTTGCCTACACTCTGGAACTCAATTAACGCAATTGTGGGATCGGACACGCGAATGTGTGTGAGTGTGTGTGTGTGTGTGGCGAAATAATATGAAATATGAGTTAAAAGTCTGCCAAACCTCTCTCGTCTGCCTTCGACTCGACATTGTTCTTTTCTTTAGCCTGGCGCAAGCGAGCTGGAACCAAGGGCTCCTGCTGTGACTGCGGTTGCTGTTGCTGCTGTAGCTGATAATGTTGTTGCTGCTGCTGTTGCTGCTGCTGCGAGTGCATAGATGAGAGTGTGGTAATGCCCCGCGACTTGTGCACGACGAAGGCTGACACATGCGAATCGAAGAGAGAGGCGATGGCGGTGGCGGAGGCAGTGGCAGTGACGTTAGCATTAGCAGCGTCGCAGTGCAAGTGGGCGTGGATGTGGGAGTCGGAGAGTTTTAAAGCATGTATGGTTGGTAGTTCGGTTGGTGTTTCGGGAGAAAAGAAAGAAATAAAACAAAATAATTACAATTAAAAATTAAAAACTTCACACTTCGGTTTACAAATTGTTAAATAACAAAATTAAATAAACGAAAAAAAGCTTGTAAATAAAAGTCTAGTGTTAATTACCTTCGGCCTGATTGCCATCAAAATTATTTGACTGCATCGTTTGATACTCGGTGGGCGGAGTTGATCTGCGATTTAAGCTGCTGACGCCGACGCTAAATGAATTTGTGTGCGGAACTAAAAATACAAATGGAAATACACACAAAACAAATAAAAATCAATTCTATAAGAACACATAAATTCATAAATTCCAATACAAATGCATATCAAATTAGCAAAAGAAAAAATATAAATAAATGCAGAGTGAGGTCGTAATTCCGTGTGGACTGTCTAAGGCAACTATTTAAATCTTTCCCATAGGGTCTTGTTGAGAATAATTTCTCAAATAAACTGTAAAATTTCTTAGTAATATAACTCTAGTAGTCTAGGGTAAGCAGTTGGCTCTTGAAAACTGAGCTAAAAAGAACTGTGAAGATTATTTTTAATTGAAAGCTTCATTAAATACAAATCAATGCTTAAAATCAGACGATCTTTCTAGGTAAAAGCCCTCGATATTTAGTAAATAAATTCCAGACTGTAAAAATATAGTAAATATAATACACATTATATATATATATTATCTGTAGGGCTATTTTAATAAATTTGTTGATGAGCAGAGCAATTATAAAGAAGAAAATTATTAGTTTGACCGTTTTTTACTTTTTTTAACTAACAACTCACGCTAAACAACCTTATTTATTTCTGTATTGGATATTTTACCCCAGTCTAATTTCAAATTAATAATTATTGTTATTAATATTCTATTGTCTTGTCAGTTATGTAAATGCATTGTAAAAAGTGCTTTAAAAAAATGCATTTGAGCTAAAAATATCATGTAAAGCAATAATTTAAATAGAGGAAGAGTGCAGAGCTGCTGCGGCAACAACTCCAACTTTTGGTATTGGTGCAGTGATATATTGTTATTATTATTACTAAACGAACTAGTGTCAATTTGAATGCTGGCTGTGATATTAGTTGACTAAGGCTACTATTGCTTAGTATTAGTTGATAAGTTGCAAGAACAAAGCGGCGGCGACATTGTGGGTGGGGTGGCAAAGGGAAATAAAGATCAGAAACGGAATATGGGCAAAACAGGCAAACGATCAAACGAACAATTAAACAAACAACAAACAATGAAAATGCAAAACATTCATGTTAAGAAACGAGGCAACAAACAAATGGAATTTGAGCTAGAGTTGGCGGGGCGCACACACAATAAACACACAGAAAGAAATAACTCTCGGGGTCGGAGGGGACCCCTTGAGTATATTTTGCAATTAATAGAGAGAGAATGAGAGACAAAGAGAGATAAACCTTGAAACGGCGGCCGACTCGAGGGTGACCCAACGGGCGGCTGGTCGAGATCGCTGCGTAAATCGGGTATGGGCGTTACGGGTTGCACGGTGAGGCCCCGTCTATGGCAGATTCCGTGCTCATTGGCGCCCTGGCTCCGCCTTTGGATGACATCTACGTGACACGTTAGCCAAGGTGTCAGTTGATCAAAGTGTACGAAATTGTTGTTGTCACAGTGGTAGTTGTTGTTGTTGTTAATAATAATATTGTTGTTGTTGTAGTTGTCGTAGTTGGAGTTGCATATGTTTCAGTGTGTGTGTGTATTGTTGAATAAAGAGAGCATAGTGTTAGCACCCCATTCAGTTCAGGTGATTTGTGGTTTGCACAAGCGTTTGCACATAAACAAAGAAAGAGAATCAAATAGAAAATTGTTTTGTTTTGATTTGATTTGATTTCAATTGAATTGTTTATTAAGTTAACTACTTCATATTGCTTTCGAAATGGATCACGTGCGGGATGACTGCAACCGGATAAAATGATCATAGCTAAATGATTGTGGTATATATGATTGTTGGGCGCCAATTTATGTGATGGGGATAACCAACCGCAGTAAATTAGAACAATTTTCCTATGGTTTACTGGTCTGGTTAATGGCAATGCAAAAGGTGCTATCAACGAAGGGTGATTCAATTCGTGACTGCTCAATCCTATAATATACGTCTGCTTAGTGAAACTATTAATATTAACTAATGTAAAGCTGCTTTGGTTATTGCTCCGCGTGTAAACAAAGAGAAAACAACTAATAGACAGAGAACTACAAATCGGTAAATATTGTGAAAGACTGTAATGTGAATCTGAATAAATCGGCTATTGTAAACAAATATTTTCTTAACGTATTCTATTTCCCATAGAGTTTATTGACCATAAATCGAAATGCTGGCAAATGAAATAAATTAATTAATTGAATTTCTCATTCGTTATTACAAAACGCAGCCATTAAACTAAAATGCAGCAAAGCAAATATAAGAAATTAATATAAAAGGCAAAGCAAATCATAGGCAAATTATGCTGAATTGAACAAAACTTTACAGAACAACAAAGACAACGCAGACAACGACGACGACGACCACGACCACGACCACGACATGCCCCAGATGAAAACACACAAAGGCCAATGGATTGGATAGTTGTTGGTTGGGTCGAGGGGTAGTTTGGAATGCGATGCGGTGCATAGTTCAATGGTTTAGATGGACTGTAACTTACCCTGCCCATCCATGCCCGGGTAACAGACGCATTTGGCTGGGTGTATCTCGAACAAATTGAATAAATCCGTCAACAGCAACACCAGATTCAGTTTCATTGAGCTGCCAATGAGAATAAGACACGTTAGCTATGACAATCGAGTTGATAATGCATTGCACTTACCCTCGCATATATGTTATATCCTCGGGCGTCATATGGAAGACGCCGTATGGCAAATGCTTTTGTGAGAAGTTGCTAACGAGTAGTATGTTGTGTATGGAGTCCTCAACGGCAGGCAAATAATTGATGCGCACACTCGTCCACGGCACCACCTTGGGGCAGTAGTAGGAAATGAGCAGCGCCAGGCAGATGCCATCGCACAGATCTTGAAAATCACGCACTGGCGGTATATCCGGCGTTTGCAAACGCGTACCCTGCAAGGAAATTAATCGAAATTCATATTTATAATGCGAATTTGGCAGGAATGAATGTTCTGCTTACGATCTCATCCGGCACACTTGACTCTAGCTCCTTCACAATGCGCTTCTTAAGCGCAGCGCACGCATGCGAAATCCATGCAAGCAGGCCCTGCTCGTAGGACTGGCCTTGAGGCGCTTGATAGTTGCTGCCAGATATTCTGCAAATGTTTAAGAATGTTAGCAGAAGTTTACAAAGATATCTTGGATATGCTACATACCTTCGTATGGCCGACACGACACGGTCACCCGATGATATTTCCTTTGCATATAAAACCATCAGCGATTCTATCACAGACATGTGGGCGTTCTATACAACAATTAGATAGTTGAGTTGATTTAAATATTTAAATTAATGTTAAATTGGACTGTTATGGATTACTTACAATTCGCAACGGATTCGTTTGAATTAATACCGTTTCGGTAATGGGCATGTCCGAGGACTCGGCCACTGGGACACCCTTGCGCGCTAGCGTCTGTAATATTGACCAGTGATTTAAGCTTTGGTAGTTGGGATCGGAGTACAAATTGGACAAAGTTTGACAATAAAGCGTCGCATTGCCCAGCTCCACAACGATTTGTGGCTTGAGACGCTCCTGGTTCTCGTGATCGCGATAGAACGGCTCCTTAAGGTTGTCTGGCACGCGATTGTTGAATGCTTTCGAGAGCAGCCATTTGACGGAAGCACGTTGACGAGCCTGCAAAACAATTGAGAAAATGCTGTTAGTAAAATGTTCTTGCTATAAGAAGAGACTAGACTAGATAATAATCCAAAATTCAATATTTGCATAAGCAAGCCCGATCAGCAGACTTTCTATTTCAGCTATAGACATGAATTTTTTATATACGATAATTCATATTTTTTTTGCACACTCTTTGATTGATGTAATTGGAGTGCAATTTCTTTCAAAATCTACATCCGGCTAATAGAGAAGGTTATTGAAATGAAAGCATTAATTCAGCAGTTGGCTGGCAAACCTTACGGCGAATTTAATGCTGCATTTTAATATTGAAGCAATTATGTAGTGCACTCTCGCAGCTGTGTCTGTGTGTATCAGTGCCCCAGCTGCATCTGTATATGTAGCTGCAGTCGTATGTGTGTGAAGCCATGCGTACAATCTTCAATATGAGTTCGATAAACTCGCTGGTGTTTGGCTTGGCGTGCGCCGTTTCTTTATTGTGTCTGTCCGTCTCTAGGCCGTGTGTCTGTTTGTCTTGGATGGTCACTCAGCATGAAAAAGAGGGAATGCCCAGACCGTGGGCCTCTTTTTGCTATTGCTGTTTGCTGCTGTTGCATCTTTTAAGAATCTCAAGTGCAGAGAGTTATTTCCATTTGCAACTATATTTTATACTTTACACACAGTCTCCGCCTCAGCCACTGAGTTTCGCCTATTTTTTCTTGGAAACATCTTGAGCGTGAGCTCTTATTAGTTCTTTTTACTGCTCCTTTTGCGCAATTGGAATCTTAATGGAATCTAATCGGAATGGGAGCAGACATATCTGACAGAGCACTTGAACGATTCAGTCGACTCATTTGCAGACCAGACTTGCAATTCTCAACTCTGATTTAATTTGAATCAAGTCAAATCTTTATTTTTATCTTTCCTGTCTATCCGCTATAAGCAACGCCCACTTTTGGAGCATGCTCTTAGTGTCTTGTTCAATAGAATTCTTAATGGAATCTAATTGGAATGTGAGCGCACATCTCTTAGCAATTATCATCATCATTTAATCATTTAATTCAGCAGACGCACTCATAGATAAGACTTAGTAATTCTAACTGTGATTCAATTTGTCTTATCGAAAAGTGAATCCATTCGAAAACAAACATATGTTCGACATTTTAGTATCTTTAAGGAATGTGTTTTTGATAAGAAAGAGTCAAATATCAGTTTTCACTTTTATTTGAACGATTTATAAGTGCCGGATTATGTTGGTATGTATATGAAACTGACCCAAAGATAGATAAGGAATTTCTATTTGCTTTGTACCAAATAGCAGAATTATTAATAGTTTTCCCTGAATGTTGACTTTTTGTTGAGGAAGTTAAATGATAATTTCCTTTTCAATAATAAAGAGTAGGTTTTAAATAATATATTAGACAAGTTAACATAATTGGCAGCCAGATTGTGACAGCTTCATCGGGCTTTGCTGTTTAGCCTAAACAAGTTTTATATATTGTTAAAGAGTCATATATTGTGAATTATTCAAAGACCTAAACTGGCTTTTGATGCGAGAATATTTAATTAAATTATTTTTTGTTGAAGTTGAACAAGGTCATAAAGATAAAGAAGCGATCATGTCCATAAATTATCAATGCTATTATTCATATAATAATTATACATTTTGATTTCTTCAGAACTCATCTTTTCACTAATATACTTTTTACTAATGGGATAAAATGTATAAGGAATTAAATTTGTTGTCTTGTTATAATAATTTTAGTTAATCAAAGTTTAAACTTCGTTCGTTTACGTTTTGTAATTTATAATAAAAATAAAATTAAGTTAAAAATCGATACATTTGTACTGCAGTATTTTCAGCAACAGGTTAACGAGTGTCGAATATGTTGGCGTAGGTCGAAGACCGTCGAACTATGCGAATTGGCCAACAAGTCGAATGGCGAACAGACAGACAGACAGACAGATGTGGACAGGTGGCCAAACTTCCTGTGCAACCAGTTTTTCTTCACACACTTTCCACCAGATTCAACTCAGTCAAGAAAATGCATTTTTTATTTTAGCTCTTTTGTTATGATTATCTAATGCTCAAGTGTTTGTTTGTGTGCGTGCTTAAAACTCAAATTTCAAAAAGTAAACATTTTACTGTCAAACAACCACAGCGGCAATAATAAATTGCTGTTGGCTTGAACGCCCACATGGATGGCATAGATAGTTCAACTTTTGTCGCTTCTAGCGTTGTGTATGTATAAATAAGTACATATGGAACACACACGTATGTATATTTATGTATATGTAAGCATGTGCATACAGACATGGATGTGAGTATTTTTGAGTGCACCAATACCCATATACACTTAATATTGGAAGCGCTCGCAATTCAAATTACGGCTTGGCGCTATTTATGAATTTGTCGTTATCTTGCTCTTGTTCTTCTTGGCTGGCGTGCCAGAGAAATGTGACGATAGGCTAAATATAAATGCAAAAGGAACACACAAAAACTCTTTGCTTTGACAATTGTGAGCGAACTTTTTTGTTTTTGGATAATGGAGAGCGAGAGGCAAGAGAGCGCGCAAAGTGAACGGGAAAGAGAGCGAACAACGCAGACATTGTCGGCAAATGTTTTGAGGCTGTTGAGCGTGCGCTTTATATTTTATATGGGCTTCCTTTTCTTTTACTTTTTTTTGTTTTAAGAGCCCATAATGCGCTAATTGCTTAAAGAGCTTAGCAGCAGCAGCAACAACAACAGCAACAATTGGAATGGCAGCTAGATAAATAGTTGGAAACAGTCGATTGTCTGTGAGGCATTTAGCTTTCTAGGGAGTTGAAGCAAATTTAGTGAAGGGGAGAGGGCAAAGGGGACCGCGAGCCGGTAGCACGCACGCAAACAAGCTACACACCCATTTCAAAGCTAAGAATCGAGCTCTGAAGGTTGCCAAACTGTCAAAAAGTGAGACCATCAGTTAATCAGTTACATTTTGTTTTGTGTCTCTTTTTCTTGCTTTTGCGTACATTATAGACAAACAAACATATGTATGTATGTATGTACATATAAATGTAGGCTTGTTCTTGGCTGTTTTATTTATCATGCAACAGCAGTTAAAGCAGCAGCAGCAGCTACAACAACAACAAACGTTTACGCCACAAACAACAACAATAGCAATAGCAGCCGCATTGAAAAGTATTTTCCGGCTGTGGAACCAATTTATGAATGGGAGTTTTAAAGTTGATTGAACAGCAGCGAACCAGCATGCTGCCAATGCCAATACGTAGCAGCTGGCCACACTGATTGCTCTGCTAAAGTCGCCGTTGTTTGCTGCTGTTGACTTCGCTGCTGCTGCTGCTGACGCTGACGCTGCTGTTGTTGTTTGCATTGGGCTTAAAACCAGTCAAACGGTAAGTAGGTGTCGGTCGCATTTTAAGGCGCTAGCCACTTACTTGGCCGGTCAGTGGGAGCGGCAACGGCGGCAGCGTGGCGTGAGCGGTTACCTCAGCGCACCATTTTGGCAAAGAGAGTAGGTGGCTGACTGAACGTTAACGTAAACGTCAACGTCGGCGTCTATGTCGCTATGCCGTTACGCTTATGGCCAGACAGCAGAGAAGCTAGCAGCGTTTGATGAGCGCATTGCAAAGGCGTTAAACGAATTAATGACGGCGACGTCGCGTCGTCGTCCAACTCTTTGGGGAGTAACTACAACAGCGACGTCGGCAGAGCCAGCGGCAGCGGCATCGAAGTCTCAGTCGGTGCAGGAATTTTAATAAGCGCGATATTTAGTTTGCGAGACACACACATACATACATGCATAATTACTTATTAGAAGCACTTACAAACACACTTTCACACACTCATACACACACTTGTATGCATATGTCAGTGAGCGAGTCTGTGTGTGGGAGCGCACGCACACCAGCAACAACAGCAGCGTGGATTAGTTTCTGTTAAAGCAGGGGGGTTTGGCATATGTAATGGCTAAAAATATGTTTACCTGTCGTATTTCCTGTGTTTCGGCATCCATCTTGGAGATGGGAGATGACGATGATGACGCTGCACTTCACCGTTTTACCGAGCCAACGACTTTGACTAAAATTCTTTCGATGAAATTGTTGTTGCAGTTGCAGTTGCACTTGCAACAGCGGGGGCAACGGATGTCACTGGCTGTCCGACGCCCAGTCTCCGCTGCACTTGCAGTTCACTTTTCTTTCTTCACTGGCCAAGCAGTTGATTGTTGTTGTTGTTGTTGCCGCTGTCGTTGTTGTATTTTCCACACTTTCCTTATTGTGTTGGGGTTTCTGCTCTCGTACTCGCACTATCTCTCTCTTTCTTTTTCTTCCTCCTCTGCTTCTTTTTTCTCTCTTTGGCTTGGAATTTTCACTTCAGCCGTCGAGCAGCCTAAAATCACGCACACAC
Organism: Drosophila aldrichi; assembly: GCA_035045965.1. Lineage (NCBI taxonomy): Eukaryota > Metazoa > Arthropoda > Insecta > Diptera > Drosophilidae > Drosophila > Drosophila aldrichi. Next base: position 201,605 of record JAWNOM010000368.1, on the reverse strand, counting down.
AAACACATCATTACAAACATATACTATAAATATTTATAAGCACTTTTACAGCTACATATTTTTTGAATTTTTCGCAAAAAATTAATTGCGCGCACGCATTTGCCAACTATTCGCGAAGCACAGTAACAGCAGCAATAGCAACAGCAACAACATGCGGAGTAACACAAAACATAGAAAGAGAAGAAAAGTAGCAAAGGAAAATTGTGAATCATTCACTGGGCGAACTTTGCAGTGGGCGGCAACAGGGGGTTGGCTTTGCCGTGGAATTGTGCTTGGCACAATAACAGAATAACAGACTAACAGAAGCAAAGCAGCATAGAGCTGAGCAGAGCAGAGCAGAGTAAAGCAGAGCAGAGCAGCGCAGTGCACTGCAACAGCAGCTACGCAGCGGCAGAGGTGGCAATGATTTTTAGTGGCTTGTCACAGCATCAGCTGTTGCAAATAGGGGTCAGAATAGACACAGAAATACACATTTTGATTAACTGACGTTAGTTTTTGGATTATTGATGCACAATATTTGGCGTGGCAGTTTCGCTTTTTTGCAATTTCCCACTTTTCCGCGATTGCAGGCAGTAATATATGAAAACATTTTTTTTTTTTGCCTTGCTTGTTGTTGCTGTTGCGCTCGCCGTTGTTTCTCTCTCTTTTATACGCGATACGCCGTCGAACTGGTAGACACTGTTATGCTCTTCGCTCTCATTGAGACTAGGCGTATGATGACGACGGCGACGGCGACTGCGGCAGCGACGCCAACGTTGACGTCAGTTTGCGAGCAGCAACGAAATGATGACCGAAAAATGTTGCTATGTGTGCGTGGTAAACGCACATTCTTCTTATATTTAACATTGCTTTACCGCCTGGATTCATACAAATGCATTTTACACGCTACGCGTTTGGTTCGCATTCAATTTAACACTTTCTATTTAATTACAAATGCACTAAGATCAAATAACAACTAGCTGCTGCTCTTCCAAAATTTTCTCTGAATGCAAGTGTTTGACAGCGACGATAGAAGGCGTTTATTAACACTAGCAGCAGTAGATTGTAATGCAATCGACCAGCCGCCACAATTTATCAAGCCAAGCAACGCTATTCTTAAATTGAATCAAATGAATCATTAAAATAATGTAATATCACTAACTATAGCAACCTTCTTCTATGGCTAGTGGTAATATATATAAAAAGAAAAAAAAAACAATTAATAAATTTCTTATTTTTAAATAAATACATTATATTGTATGTCTAATTTTTATTTAAAAATATTATTTTAGTAGTCATTTCATGATTTTGATTTCTGTCACTTAATAAACTTCGCGCTTTATCAAATATTTCTTTGGATGCTGCACTGGAAGCAGGTGTGCCCAGAATGGTGCAACTTAAGCGATATAACAGTGGAAAATTATCTTTGTTGGCGTGCCACCAGTGTAAAACATTGTATCCTTCTAGAGGCACTTGAAGGTCGGAATATCTTCGAATCTCTCTCATAATTCGATCTTTGTTTGTGGGCAAGCCAACGAAATCCGAAAACAAATCATCATCATCATCCAATTCTTGTTTGATGCGAACTTCCTCCTCTCTATGCTCGCTTTCCAAGGGACAATAACTTTTCATTAATAGCTTGCATTCTTCTATTGTCTCTTCCTTTTCGGCTTGGGTGCACTGCAGCAGTTGATTGGTGGGTGGAAACAAGTACATGGCCATTTTGTGATGTTTGCGAATATGTTTGTTTGATATTTCTCCCAAAAGTTCTTTCAGCTTTAGCTTCATTTTACACAAAATTTCGTTTGTAGATGAACTGCTGCACAGCTTTCGCAATCTGTGTATAATTGGGATAACCAAATGCAAAGTTGGTAACACTTCATCCTCCAAAATATTGCTGCATTTCACGAAATGGCTGAGAATCTCTACAATTGACGAAAAGTCATGATATTTCATGCATAATATACTTTCGAATACATCTGTGCTCTCAATACACACATCTAGCCAATTGATTTTTATTGAGTTGAGCATATGGTAAATACTGTTCCATCTGGATGGAATATAGTTAATCAGTGGATGCTCTAAACTTATTGAGGTGCCCGAAACTTGCAAACGACTGATCAGTTCTTGGGCTTGACTTAATAGTTCCTTAAGTTCGCCTACTTCACTGAATGTTTGTTCTATGATTTTATTGAGTAAATCGCTCATACAGCTTACGATTTCAAGTCCTAGGGATGATTCATTCAGGCTTGAATCGTCAGCTGTTACAAATATGGGTTTATCCTCACTCAAGTCGCTTTCAAGCTGCCTTAAGATTTGATCAATTTTCTCCTTTAAAAGTGAATCTATTGGACGAATAGATTAAAATAAGTTAATATCTGAATACAATATAAATTTTCAACCATGCTCACCTGTGCAGTTCAGCTCATCGAGGCAGCTAAATGAAATCAGGCGATTCACTAGCGCGCTGTCCTTGATGTAATGTATGGTTAAGCAAAGGTAGGTTTTCTTCATATATCCGTCTTGCCAAGTGCTGCAGGTTAGGCTGTATCCATTGGCTCTAGCTTCACTCACTTCGAATTGCAACTTTTCCATTAAGTCATCATATTGTGCATTAATGTTTCTAGATAAGATGTCGGTCTGTGGAAGAAGTTCTTCCATCTTGAGTTCACTACCAAAATTAGCACCGGTTTCGATAAAATATTCTGCTAATTTTTTAAACCCAGAATCCTCCAAAATATCCAAAGGACGACAGCTATTCACGATCCACTCAGTCATAAGATGTGCAAGTTGCTCTTTGGTTTCACTATCGACTATAGATGAGCCATTTTGTTCATCCAACGGGTCTGTAGTATCTCGGCTGAATTCCTGTTCATCCGTGCTCTCACGGGTATTCCAATAATCGGGCTTCTCTCTTTTCACCTCGTTTAATGATTCATTTGATTCGATCGGTGATCCCTCGATTGAATTTTTGTAACATTTGTGTCGAACCAAATTCGAAGTACTGCCATGGAATTTGAAAACACTCGGACACGTACGACATATCACATTGTTAATCTCAGTTCCATTCTGATCGACAACTCTGGAAAAGACGTTCCAGACTCTACTGCGACTTCGTTTCGGAACGACTTTAAATTCTCCACTCTTAATTCTGTCTCTTATAGACGCATTGTCATAGCTGCCCGATTCATCCTTCATTTTTCGGTGTATTTTTCTATTAATAGTTGAAATACAAATGAAATTCCAAATATATTTATTAGCGTATATATTAATGCGTACCAATCAGTCTGCCAAGCAAGATTATGCAGATTCATGAGTCATTTGCCTTTTATTGAGTGGATTGGTTTGTCCGCACAGTATTATTTTCACAAACAGAAAAGTGGTTTAAGAACCGAATCAAGTGAAACTGAAAACGTGAAATATATGTATATTTTCAATGCCCAATGAAATAGTTTTTGGTCAACTAAATCTTTATGTTGTGAATGTACTGCAATGTTACAGATGACTATCGACCGACCGCCATAACAATCGGCGCTAAGATATTAATACGAAAACATATAGAAATTGTACAGCACTAAACATTTGAAAAAACAAACGACTCATTTTCAATTGAACTCTTAAGTTTAATAATCACCTGGTTTAATTAAAACCCAGATATGTTTTTGACCTTTTAAGCATAGCTGATATTAACATTTTAGAGAATACAAATTTGTAAGAATAAGCAGCAACAATTTAGTGTTATGTCTCAGAAGATTATCGAAACTTATCGAATATCCACCACAAATTAACTTACAACATATCTGAATCATGTGAATCATTTGTTTACCTTATTATTTACTATATGTATATATCAAATTCTATGTATATAAATTATAAGGCCACCTAATTTATCTATTTGTATTATCCCTAATTCTTAATTTAATGTTTTAATTATCTGACCCTTTGAGTGATAGTATATGAACTGTGACTAACTTACAGAATTTTATCAGTCTCTCTTTTGAGAATTTTCAGCTTTATATTATTATTATTTTATTAACAAAAATAAAAAATTGCACATAGTTCGAATGTTCAAGCACTGCATTTCATTGCCTGGACTCAAGTTTCTTTGAAACCGTTTTGAAGTTTTAACTTATTTTGTTTGTCCGACTTTCGTTTTAAAATTTGAATTTTTTGTCCATCGGCGCTAATCAAAACAATGGATTTGTGACGTCATAACATTCGCGCACTTGCATATTAGTGCTGTAAAGTTTTGCATTAGTTGGACTGTCGTGGTTTGCAACACGGTTTTGTGCGTGACTAAAAATCGTGACATGCGTGTCGCAAAGTACATTTTACATTTTGCTTTTTATATATATTTTTGTTGATACCGTCAAAATAGGACAGCAACAATGCACGTCGAAAAGAAATCGGAGCTAAGAAGTCTTCTTAAGTCGGGTGACAAGCGTTGCAAATTGGTCGAACCACGAAATGCGAAGAGCTGCGTTTGGAGATTCTTTAACTTGGTGTCTTGTGATGATCGAATAGAGCCATATGCCTGCTGTAAAACCTGTGGCGATCTATTATCCTATAGCGGGAAAACAGGAACTGGCAGTTTATTGCGCCATAGATGCTTGCACACGACTAACGGTAAGTTTTGGATCTGATATTCACGCACGCCCCCTCACACTGCCACGCGTGTTCAGAGACGGGTAGTATTATTGTTGTTGCTGTCATCGCCACCGCTTTTCCTAGTGTTGTGATATGTTGTGCTCTGCACTTAGCATGATATATAATTCGAAGCATTACAATCGGACGGGCCGAGTCGTCTCTTAAATTTTTAAATTGACTAACAATTACATACAGTCAGCTGAGGGTAATTGAGGTGCAGAAAAATGCAGTGTTCGCCGAACGAATTGAAAACCAGATATAATGATTCCTATATATCTATAAATGAATTATGAAGAACTAAATAAGTTTTTCAGTGCTTCAAATTAATGAATAGGATTGCAATGATAAATGTTGATTTTTTTTTTTGTAATTAGTTTCTTTGTTTTCTTTGAATGATAAAATATCGTTGTGCAACACTGTTTTTGATTAAAGTTACTCAACACCGTCGCCAACAACGCTAACATCGCTATTGCGTTTTTTGTGGGAAAAAATTGTAATTGAGCGCAAAAATTTATTAAGAAAATTAAATAAAAATGCCTAAAGGTCGCGTTAGCAGTGTTTGGCAGCATTACGACATCAATGAGGAGTGCGAAAACTTTGCGGTTTGTCGCTATTGCGGCAATAATATATCGCGTGGTGGCATGGCCAGCAATCTAAAGGGCAATAATACAACCAATTTGTGGACGCACTTAAGGCACAAGCACGCTGACGAGGTGCTTGTTAATCCCATACAACAGCGCCCCGTTAGCCGACCAGCAGTTATTACATTAAAAAAAGGTAAACGTAGAATGCAGCTGGCGCTTATCACGACAACATACATTGACCTATTGACGACGCACCTATCGATCCCGCGCGACTGTCCCCAATTGGAAACTATCGTAAAACGATGAGACGCCCAGCCCTGCCTTACAGCTGCGAGCCGGCAATTAATTGACATATGATTTTTATTATCGTAGAGAATAACTAACAAATTTGTTGTGTCTTTTGTTTCTCATTTGTCGTCTCTGCAGAAAAAACGTCCCGCATAGCGAAGGCAAAAGTTGTGAGAGAGCCGCTGCGTGTGGCGAAACCAAAAATCGACGTGCATGCATCCATAGCTGGTGCACTGCCACAGAAATGGGAAGAGTACGAGCAGAACGACGAGGTAAGCGAAGATATCAAAGACATCATATACAATGAGGATCCGCTCTGCTACAGTCCCATACAAGTGGTCGAGGACGAGATGCTAGACACAGGCGACAAAGTCACGGTAATGACCAGCAACAGAGTATCCAGTGCTAATCCAGTTGTGGCCACCGTGGTCTCAGCGCCCACAAGCGCTGCAAAGACCCTGAAGAACAATTTGGAAACATCCATTGATCGGTTGACCACTGTCAGCGAGCAGCTTAGTTACATTATACAACAACAGCAAGAGGAACAAATGGTCAAGGACGATGACTATTACTTTGCTATGAGCCTCGTTGCGAGTATGCGACAATTGTCAGTGAACCGCAAGCTGTTTGTGCGCGCGAAAATACATGAAATTTTGTACAAAGAGAATGAGGAGGCTGCGACTAAAGCTGAATAGTAGTGCAAAGTATAAGCTACGGATATACATAAATCATTTTAAATTGTATTCACGAAGTAAATGAAAACAAAACAGAAATACCATAAAAAAAGAAAAGGAAAGAAAAAAAAAATATATATATCTTATCATCCAATTATTCATGTAGGATAAAATGTTTCTTTTTTACGTATTTTTACGTACAATTTGCAATCTTTGTTGAAACATTTAATTAATAAGCAGACATATGTCTGAGCAGAGACGAATTCATATTGATAATTTAGATTGTATATGTATTCAGATATTTAATGCAAAACTTACAAAACGCTAATAAATTTACCTAAGAACTCCAAAACACTGTATAATTCTATTAACTTTAAGTAATTTTATATGCTGAATTTTAAATTTGTTTATGCTGTGGTATATTGAATTGCTTTCAACTGTATACAAACATTTTGTAAACAAGTGAATTGTTTATATGCCTGTATAGCACTTCTATACTTTCTTTGTAAGATCTGCCACAGCAGACTTTAAACCAATTTTCTAAATAGTAAACCAGAGCACAGAGATGGCGTCAATGACACATAAAAAGTAATTTAAGACAAACTCTATAGGAACTGTAAATTTATGTTTGAGTAACTAAATGAAATAATCTTATCGCTGCAAGCAAACATAAAAGAGCTATCTGGGCTATTATTTACTGACTTTTTTTAACAGAATAGTTATCATGCTACCTTTCTAACTTACAATCAACTTCCCTGACTGCTGATAAATTCTCTAAGCTTCAAAATTCTTGTTTTGAAAACGTATTGTATTCTATTTATTAAAACACCTCTCTTGAATCGTTTTTCGGATTATTAAGTAAAAGTATAAGCTATACTTTTCCGAATTGGTTTTGTGCAATATTCATCAAAGAGACTCGAGTTTTGGAATGTAAGTCGGTACAGTTTCGTTGTATTAAGACGTAGAAAATTATAGATTGTAGAGAAATGATATTTTTTAAAATGCTGGAAGCTTGAAATTCGAAATATATAGTAGGGCTGACAGTTGGAAACGAGTTATATATGCATAAAACTCTCCCGATTGCTACGTTTTTATTTACTTTCAACAACGTGAGGCCGATCATTTTTTAGAGTTAGTTTAAAAGTGTATTTAAAAAGTAAATAGTCTTGTGTTTTAAATAAATTTTATTTAAATAACTTGTTGAGATTTACAAAACAGAGAGCATTACTAGTATAGTATAATTTACAAATCGATTTCTGGAGCTAATTCGTATGGCTTATGCATTCTTAGAACTAGAAATGTTTTTTATTTATTCATTTTTTTTTCCTTTTTTTGTTTTTATATCAATAATGTATTATTATTTTAGCTTTAAATGTGTTTGTTTCTAGAAATAGGTATATATATTATTATACAATATCAATTACAATAAATCCTACAGATCGAGTAATAAACAATGTTCTTACTATTTATCAATATATATATATATATGCACCTCCAAATATCATATCTATATATAGATATTTACGATATTCCCTATGTAATGAGGCTAGTCAACAAATGTCTTTAGTTGATTAATCTTCCGCTTCTTCTTCTTCCTTAGAGTGAATGTTTTAATACGAATGAAGTTTAAATATTGTTTTTGATTTTGAAAGAGTTTAGTTAATGCATGATGGGATCTGATTAAGTGCACCATATGACTGCCAAAGAACGTTCGTTAATTATGATTTGTGTTTATTTAGTTTAATTTATTTTAATTTGCAAATTTCAATATCTCTTGGGTATATTTAGCTAGTCCCAATCGTATATATATATTTTCTTTATAACTTTTATTTGTAGGTATTTATCATTTTGATTACGGTTCGTGTTCGACTTTTTATTTTGGGTTACTTTTGTTTTCGTATAACTCTTGAAAAATGATATGATATATGATATAAACTGTTTGTATTCGAACTTTGGGAAAAAAAGATCTCTATGTATATATATATTTATTAGTTTATGTAATTTCCTCTCTTGGTATTTAATTTTCGTATACAAGCATTTAGATATATCCAAAATTGATTTATGTTCCATGTTTTTTTTTGTATTTGTATAATATTTTCGTATTACTTTCAGATGGTTCGTATTTGTGTTGGTATATATAGGTGTAAATTGGTATATTTTGTTCTATTCACAGTTTTGATTACTACATTCAAATAAAATATAATATATATATATGTATATATGTATATGTACATATACAGATTAATCAAGCATAGCTGAAATGTGCAGTGAGTCGACTTGACTGCGTTTCAGCTTTCACATTATCTTATGATATTATTTATGATATGAATAGTTTTTTATTCTCAATATTTTCATATGTCTTCTGTTAGTTTGATATGGACTTAAAACAGTTTTTCTTTTTGTTTTATTTTAATTTACAATGATATTTATCAAAAATGTAATCAATCAAAAATAAACAACTTGTTTTCATTATTTTATTTTATTTTTTATTTTGTTTTCAATAAATATTTAAAGTATTTCTTTTTTAAATATTATTGAATATTGGAAACATATTTTTATTCGCTTATTGCACTTTCGAGCGTCTTTTTGTTTTTGTTTCATTTTCATTGGTTACATTTGGAGTATGTGAGTGCTGCTCCAGCAAGGACATCCGACTAACTTAATAATAATATTATTTACTGGATGTCACCAGCTGACTGGTGCTATAGCCCTGTGTGTTGCAGGTGGGCAGGGCGAATGGATTGAAGCTCAAGCTGCTGACTCCTGAAAGTAAGAGAAACCACAGAAATTGTTAAAAGCTGAGAATATATATTGAGAATATAACTGAGTCCCTCATGGCATGTTATATACATATAATCTTAACTTGGATAACTATAGATTTTCGGTTCTTGTAAAACGAATATCATATTTGTTTCTTTCTCTCTAAAAAATTAAAACTAATATCTATTTATAATTCAGTATGAATTAAATATGATAAAAATGTTTTTAAAAAGAAATTATAAATACCGTTAAACGTGTGATGGTTGTGTATTGTTGTTGTTGTTGTTGTTGTTGTAGCTGTTGTGTATGTGTTTTATGACAGACACGACGACGGAATCGTAAACACTCACGCAAAGCAGTTGTCGCAGGAACTGGAATTGGAATTGGAACTGGAACTGGAGTTGATGATATTCACTGTTCTCATAGCAGCAGCAGCTGCTACCGACCAACAGATGGCGCCAATTGTTGATTAAGCATTTAGGGGGCGTCGTTGCCGATAAGATTGTGCTCTGTGTGTATATGCTTGGGTGTGCGTGTGTAGGTAGGTGTATTGGCTGTTTCCTCATCCCTGCTCCAAGCTCCATGCAATCAGTGATGTTGCCTCATCCTGCTGTCCTTAAACGGCCGTCGCAGTCGCTGCTGACACGGCGGGATTGTGCCACGGCTGATGCGGATGCGGATAATGATGCGGGTGGGCGACTGCGGCGGTGGCATGATGGTGTTGCACAAGAGCCGAATGCCAAGGCGTCGACACGGACACTGTTGGTGGAGTAATGTCGAAAATGCACTTGCTGAGCAAATTTTGTTTCACTTTGTAGGCGATTTGGGGCGAATGGGGTTGGGGTTAGGTGTGGGGCGAGTATTTAGTATATTTGAGTAGTTCTGTTTGTTTCGGGTATCTTATGAGTGATTGAGTGGTTGTGAAAATTATAAGACAAATAGATGGTATATATATGGTATAATATATGCAAATTGAGCAAACTATGAACGTTAAACTTTCAATATAATGAGTTTGTATAACTTCATGCATGGAAAATTAAATTTAATGAATAATATTGAATATTGAATGAATAATATAAAATGGCTATTTGCATAATATATATTTAAATGGCCATAAGTTTTATAAGAGAATGAAAGCTAAATAAATACCTATATAGATTTCTATAATACATGTTAGATATTATATATTCCTGAGAAATATTTTGTAATATTTTGATTTTCCTTAATTAAGCTCTATCAATATAGATGGATCTATGCAGATTTATTTTTTCTATGATATAGAAATCATATATCATATATAATTACCAAAGAGCTTATAAATCTCTCTTCTAGATTACTTAGCACATGGACGTTTGATAATAGATTCTCAACTATTACAATATACAGGAACTAGTTCACAGGTCTAAAGATCAGATTAGCCAATGCTAGTCATGCTGAGGGGCGCTATGCCTAACCCTAGTTAGCACACACTTACTTGAAGTTGAGTTGAAGACGCTGCCTGGCGATGAGGATAGAGTACCCATGTTTGGTGCGGGCGCATAACCATTCGCGGTGGCTGCAACGGCAGCGGTGGTTGCTGTGGCGCCATACGAACCACCCGAGCTGTGCGGTGTTGAGGCGCTGCTGCAGTAGCCGCCGCGTGGACTGACGCTGCTCGATTGGGCGCGCTGGTAGTCATCCTCGGTCCACTGGCCGCTGCCATCCTGCACGCTCACCGCCAGCTGGCCGGCGTATGAGTTAAAGCTTGTGGAGCCGCCGGGCGATCTGCTGAGTAGCAAACAAAGCATTACGATACTTCTCATGTGAGTGAGGGGAGTTGAGGAGGCTTACCTGGGCATGGAGTAGAGTGCTTCGACGAGATCTGCGGCGCGCTTAAGTATGATTTCCTTCTGCAGCTTCTCCGGATCGCCGGGATGCCTGGGTATGAGCTTCTGCAGTCGCTGGAAGCCGTAGTCGATTGTGGGTTCATTGAGAGCTGCTTGATCGATCGGAATGCAAACGGAAAGCTTAGACATGCTTCGGGCTGGCGGCTGCTGGGCAACAGTATTTATACTTACAGACATAGACGAAGCGTCCGGGTGAGCCTTTGCAGAACTGTTTGCTCTTGTAGGAGAGCGTCACCTCGACCACGCCGGGTATATGTCGCGGTGGGGTCTGCACCCTTATCGCATGCGACGTGATCAGCTCGCTCCAGACCAACATTGTGCCGAATACCACTTGCAGGCCGTCAAAGAAATTGTCGCCCACAATGATGACTGTGGCGCCGCCTGTGGTCCAGCCCTCGCTGGGTGATATCGCCTTGATGCAGGGCGTGGCCACGGGCAAAGGTGGATAGAGGCCTGAAATAGAGAGGAGCCGATCAGTTGGATAATTCGTTTCGCTGGACGTTGGTCATTCAACAGAAGGAAAATCAAGAAACGGGTTCGAGTTGCCAATTGCTACAGAATCAAAATGAAAATCTCGAAGAACAAATGGAAAATAAAAGTCATCCACAAATGGAACTAACTAAACTAACTGATCGAGTAATTGGAATTTTGTTACAGACCATCGTAGGTACTGTCGGGCGCTAGGGGGTGACCGGATATGGACAGGGATGTGTTGCCTGTACCTTCCGTGGTGTCCAGTCGCTTGGCGCGTCGTCCGTGCTTCGAGTTATTGTGCACGAACATATTGTCCGAGATGGCCAGCAGTTCTCTGTCAACGGCCACTTGGGTGGCGATTACAACCTGCGAGCAATTGTTAATATTATTATAAAGCTATGAACAATGATAGATAATTCAATAGGGGAAAGAAATAGTGAAGAATGATAGGAATATTACAGCTGTTTGCTACAGATCTTTGCAGATTTTTATATGGAAACTCACCTGAAATCTTCTCATGTCCCGTGGGTTGCCAGCATTTTTGAGACAGTTCTGATTGCACTTCAAGAAGAACTTCAGGAAGAAGCTGCAAGTATAAAGAAAAGGATTTCAAATCAATACTCATTAACAATGGAATCATTCAGGGCAGACTGTGAGGGATAAGAAACAGCTTCGGTTACTGATTGAGTCAGAGCTCTTTATAAGCTGCTAATGATCGGTTGCGCCTTTCGCAGTCGCCACTTGCCACTTGCCACTTGCCTCGTTTTGTGGCAGATGTGCTGCCTCGGGCTTGAGTCAATCCACTTGCCTGCCCCAAACTCAAAACGTTGAGCTGCAAAGGCTCTGCCTGCGGCGTGACAGCGCAGCGTGCGATAAACGCCGGGGCTCGAGACGTGCACTTCGAGGGTGACAGTTATGTGAATGGGATGTCCTGCAGGCAGGATATGCGAGAAATTGACACCCGTGTGTCGCGCATTTAAATGGTAAAATATATACATATACAGCAACAGCCCACGGTCTGCCGTACCCCTCTGGCCCCTTCGCCATCGCTCGCTGATTTTATTTGCCGAAATAATATTTTGTTGCTACTGACGCTGCGGGGGTTCCCCTACACACGATTGGCTGGCATTTTCGCAGCTTTCCTTTTTTTCTCCACACTTTTTTCTCTCACTGCTTTTTGTTGTTTTTCACTCGACAAATTGGACAAATTAGCTGAAGAGGGCGTTGCATGCTACTTGCCCATAGAGTGGAGGAGCTGAGGGCACAGCTCGAAAACATCTGCAGCAGACTGTTTGTTATTATTGTTGCTCTTGCTCTTATTTACTGTGTACCCTAAGAGGATATCCTAAAATTGTACCCGATGTGTTGAAAGATATTCCTGTTGAGCTCATCTATTAGACAGTTTGCTTAGGCTATGAGTTAGGTATTTGAATATGTTGCCAAATGGTTTTTTGTTGGAGATTATGAGAGTTAAGTTCGAAGGCAAGGCCAGTTGTTGACTTTTAGGCAAGTCGGACAACATCCATAGCCCCCTTTACTTCATGAACGAGTATCAAAAAAGCATTATTCAATATATTTTCTTGAGTTCATGTTTACGCAAATGCTTTTAAATGAAACCTGATTAATGAAAAATAAATTTTTATAGTTGCGAAATAAATAAATTTGAAACACAAAACAACTATAACAACAGCAATAAATTTGGACATTTTCATTCAATTTGTATTCGATAAAAAATCACGAAAAAAAAAAGAAATGAGAAAACACACATGCCCCAAAAGAACATTTGGGCTTATCGCAGAATTTGAGTGTGGCGAGCGTTAGGCAAAAATTAATTATGAACTTGGACACATTTTCGACTATGAATAATGTATGTACACATATGTATATATGTATATATATATTATAGAAATTGGTGCGAGCTGATTGTGAACTTGTTGAAATCGTGTGTATATGGAGGGAAGGGAATGAAAACAGATGTGTTTATGTGTGCAATGCATACATCTTCTTCTTTTTTTTTTTTTGTTCACGACAACAAATACAACAAACAACATGAGCAGCATCATTAACAAGGCCATGGACATTCCCCTAGGAACTGAGCGCCGTGTCGTATCTGTCAGATGCAATATCGAATTACATAGCGAGAGAGAGAGAGAGAGAGTGAGAGAGAGGTAGGGAGAGGGAGCGAATGAGACCTTCCACAGATGCAACTTTGTAATTTGAATACGTATCGAGTGGTTATTGAGAGCTGCATAGGTTAACTCATTTATGGATCATGAGCTGCACTCACTAATATTGTTGTTGTTGTTGTTGTTTCTGACTAGCATCCAACCCTCGCATTGTCAGCATTGCGCATCTTTATGGGCAGCTAATTGACTTTCTCGGAAGTATCGAGAGGAGAAGACGGCGCATCGCACGCTTGAATTACAATGTTGTCAAATATACTGACAGGACGCATAAATTGTGAGAGCTAAAATGTCGTGTCGCCCCATTTGCATATGCCTAGGATACGAAGGACTGTGAGAATCCCAGCGCTGATTCAATTGTAGCCGTATCTGGATTTCGGACCACGCAGCGTCGCAAACTTTATTTCGTCCTGGACAATTAAAAATTCAGCTCGCGTCCTGCCAATAAATCAAAGTGTCTCTCCATCTTTGTCTTGGCCGCCGCCAACAAAGTATCCTGCCGTCCGTCCACCTGGCTATCTCGAGCTTGCCAGCAACGCGAAATTTTCATTTAATGAAAAGCTACGCATCATCAAACGCCCGCACATGACATTGGCCGGGCCAAACGACAAAACGGCCAAAATGGCCAAAATGGCCAAAACGAATAAAATGGCCATGAATCGACTCCATTGGCAGCTAGAGCACGTAGAGCCAACGAAGTGCATAATTGGTCATTCATATTTGTTGTCTTTTTCGTTTTCTGTCTATTTCTATCTATTTTTTTTTTTTTTTAGGGCTAAAGCTGTCAATTGCTCGATGTGCTTGAATGCTGTTTAAGATTTTTAAGTAGTTGAAGAGCTTCTAAAGATAAGGACGATTTTATGATCTTAAAGTGAAAGAGAAGTGTAAAGAAATAATAAATTGATAGATTGTATTATTTATACAGATAGATTGATAGATAATAGATAAAAGCTAGTAAATGCTTAGTATTTTGATTTGCTTTTTATAATAATATTATTATAATATTTGTATAATTTATTAATATTATATTTCATTTTTATAATAATATTAATTTGAAACTTTTGATTTTTCTTGAACATAATATTAATTTATTAATAAATTTTGTTTATAGAAAAACAATCGATTAATTATTTACTAAAAGTTTATGCAGACTTTTTCTAACTAGTTGTATTCACAAAATAAATTTTGATATGTGAATTTATATAATTTATATTATTTAATTATTTACTTAATCAAGCCAGAAATATTTCTTCATTTGTTTTATAAAAAGGAATTATTTCTCATGACAAATAATAATGATAATTAAATAATCATAATAGTATAGCATACTTAATCCCTGATGCGCAACAATATATATTTAACAATAAAAAAATATAATTTCAATAGCATTGCCTTTTGGCATTTGGCTAACAATTGAAATAAATTCGAGCCGGTTGTAAACTTTTGCAGCTTCAAGCAAATTTTAACTGTGAATTTGTGAATCAACAACAGCAACAACAGCGACAACAGTAAAGATAACAACAACAACAACAACAACAAAATTGAGCTTTATCTTTGCATCGCTTTTCACAACAATTTAATGATGAATACGAAACGTGCATAAATCGTTTTGGGTTCCGGTCTTAACATTCGGCGATATTATCTGAGGGCGTCAACAGGATGTAGCCGTAAGCGTTTGTGGCGCACGCCAAACGCCAAACACCAAACGGGCACAGGTGAGCCTGCCCAGCTCACCTTGCTGGCGCTGCGGGCGACTTGGCGCTAATTTTTCACTAACGATAATATTCAAAATTTTCAACTTTATTGCCGCATAAAGTCAATGACACGACAGAGCGACAGAAGAAACTTACTTTGGCGCCATTTCCATGGCATTTGCACACACCCACACACACACAAATACAAAGGCAAAAGATGGCCGCCGACGTCACCATTTTGCTGTTGTTGTTCAGGTTAAGGTTGAGGTTCAGGGCTGCTGCTGCTGTTGCTGTTGTTCGCTCTATTGTTGTTGGAACTTTTATTTATGCTCTTTCTCAGCTTAGCGCTGCACGCTTCGCGGCGCACGCACAAGACTTCATACACACAAATACACAGAGAAAGTCGAAAGTCCCCTCAACGGTTACAAAGATTTCCCGTTAACCATCTCGATGTCGCGTCGGCACAATCCTTATCAGAATCGCACTTGCGAGTTGCGAACGTCTTCGCCTTGTTGAGAGTTCATAGCTTTTGGGTCTCTTTGTATTGCAATAGACTTTGAGGGCGGATTTTGTTGTTGTTTGTTTTGGTGTTGTTGCTGTTGCTGTTGTTGTTACGCTTTCGATTTCATTGTGGTTCATCCGGAAGAGAGCCACATTAGCATGGAACTTGTTGAAAACACTTTCGCTTAGCCTTTAGCAGCCATATGCCAACAGACAGACAGAGAGAGAGAGAGAGATAGAGAGAGAAGAGTGGAGAGCGATGAGCGTTTTGCTAAAAGTGAGAGAGAGAAGAGGCAAAGAGAGCACGAGCGAGAGCGAAAGTGAATGAGTGAGCGCTTGAGTGAATTTTTTGGATATCTTTTGAGTGAAGCTTTGCGTGCGTTCATTTTCGTGAATGAATCCAAACAAGTGCGAAGGGGGCGGCTGCTGCTGCTGCTGCTGCTTCTGCTTTTGAGTTGTGTGTGTGGGTGTGAGTGTGTGTGTTGGGGGTTGCTTTGGGACTCAGTGTCATGCCGCTGGGACCAGGGAAATACCTCGTAACTGTTGTTGTTTTTGTTTTTCTGTATTTTTGTTTTTGTTTTCACGGCAAGAAGAAGGCAACAACAATGGCAGCTTTTTCTTTTTGTTTGCGATTTCTTCATCTTTAAACTGATTATTTCTGTAAGCACACTCATGCAGCATGTGTGTGTGTGTGACCATAAAAATACCATATCGAGGTTAAATATCAGACATCGATAAAAGCTACAAGCAGACAAAGATACAACAAACAAGAAGCACAAAAACGAAAGTAACTTAGACAGCCTTACAACAGCTGAAGATGTCGATGTGTATATGTATGTGTGCGTCTGTGCGTGTGTATCTGTGGGCGCCTTTAACTTTTGCTACTCCTTTTCGGCTTATGCCTGCCTTAGCAGTTGCTGCTAACCTTTGGCGAACTACTGAGCCATCAAATTATCGACCTTATTGAAATGCGCAAATTATGCTAACTACTTTATACCTACACGCAAGTCTGTATATATGTATGTATGTGTGTGTGTGTGTGTGTGCTGACTGCCAGTTAACGCTTTTAATATAATTAATTATGCAGTATGCGTAAATGGCTGAGACGGAAAATGGCTAAGCGGAATCACATATGAGCTGCGCTCCTTTAGCAGCTGCCTAATCAGACCTATATCCAAGACGTTTTTCCCCTTATCTGCATCATCTGTAAATTTTAAATAACTTCGCGGTCATCTCAATTATGCACATCCGTTAGTTTGAAACACACAGCACATTGTTAATTCATCATATGCTCGGCGAGGTTGAGAAATCGTATCAATGATATGGGATTAACAGTAAATTAAGATATTTAAATGATAATCCAAACAGGATATTTATATATACTTTGAGTATCAATTGAAATTGTGGAGCGGAAGACAGAAAAATATTTGAAAATAACCAATGAAATTCAATAAACTAGAATAGCTCTATAATAATTTAAAACCTAGTGAAGAAACTATCATCTCAGGCAATCTCTGAAAGTTCTAATATTGTATATGAAAATCAAGAGTATATACATATGTATATAATATACAATTATTTAGTTCTATAATAAAATACTAATATAATAAAAATTCTACCTAATATTTATACTAGTATACTAGGCACAATAACTGTAGTATATATTATTATACATATTTTGAATTTTAAAGTCACTATATATAATATATTCCAGCAAATAAATAAATTTAAAGCTCACAGTGTAAAGTGCTCTATATCCAAAATAAATAAAAGGAAGGAAGAAAAATAGAGAGAGAGAGCGAAAAATATTATTCTGCAATTTGAAAATAGATATTTATGATTTAATAAACTGTTCTTTTCCCAGGAGCTAACGATGCGCATCGAATGCCATTTAGAGGATGAGCAACAATTTGCATTAATAATTCAATTTCAATAGACAGGCGAACAAATATGCAAATTGTGCGAGCTCTTTGAAATGCAAAATTCAATTCGAAAATTCACAAATTTCTGCGCTTCTCCCATTGATTTACGAGGTGCGAATCAGGTGCAGTCGCAGTCGCCTATCGTAGACGCCCACTTCAAAGAAATGTGGCTGCATCTGCTGGGACGCGACTGTCTGGCAGCGATAAAGAAGCGAATGTACGAGCTTGGTTATCTTTGGCGATAATTAACTGTTATGGACTCTGCACTGCTCTGCTCTGCTCACTCTCTAACTCTCTTCATCTCACTCACGCACATTCTTTCTCTCGCTCTCGCTCTGTCTGCATAATATTTCATATGCCTGTCGATTGCTGACCACAAGTGCCGTTAAATTTGTGTCTGCGTTTTATTCCTTTTCGCTACATTTTTTCCTCATTTTTTTTCTGCTGCGTCGCTTTGAATATTTGAGTAGCCTCCCTCAAAGCGTGAACATCGCATGCTATCTCTCTCGCTCTTGCTCACAACCAGCACAGTCTCGTCCGTTTCGTGCCATTTGTCCACCTGGTTGAGTTAGGGCAGCGCTGGATGGGTTTGAATGCATTTAGAAAATTAAAAATTGTAGCCACAACTAGCAGCAGTTTTGTCATCATTTTTAGCGCGATTATCAAGGCATGCAATGGCCAAAAAAAAATGGGAAAATAACATTTGCCGCACGCAGCCAATGTTGTGCTTACAGTCATGGCGCGCAATAATGTGCATAGCTTGAAATTGAAGTGAAGAAGTGCTTTATTTTATTTGCACAATTATTCTTTTGAATTTCTATAACAAGTTTAATCATATTATTTGCAGAGTTATTATTATTATTATTATTATTATTATCATGTACATAGTTTTTATAGCACATACAGCTTCAGAAAGCTTAAAGAAATTTGTTATATATTATTTAATATCATATTATTATTATTATTATTTTTTTTTTTAATTAACAACACAGATTTTCAGCTGAAATTAATTTTCAAGTCCAATTATTTTTAGATTTACCACCAAAATGATTTCAATTCAGCTGAACTAATATTTCTGACCACCACTGTATTGAACTGAACTGTTTGCATATTGGACACCACAAAACGTCAATTCTATTTGTCGCTGTCGTTAGTTGGTTGGCTGGGGAGCCTTGGGGGTTTGAGGGCTTTGAGGTGGGCGGGGTGCAGTTGCCGGTGAATTTGCACTTAGATTATTTGTCGCGTCGGGTACAAAATATAGAAAATTGAAATAAAGCGAAGAAAATGCCAATGACATGGATAAATGCAAAAGCGGCAAATTTTCGATTGTTGCGCTACGTCGCTAGCGCCCCTTACTTCCTCTTCTTTTCCCATTTGCGTATTTTTTTTTGTCAGCTCTGTTGACCACTCTTGCAAATAACAATTTTCCGCTTTGCCAACAGATGGTTGATGTGGTATTTGTTTGTTTTTGTTTTGGTGCACAATTTACTCAAATTAAAAAGTCGAATCGGGTATTTGACACGCGATAATCGTTGAATGTTGAGGGAGTGAGTGTAGTGTGCTCATGTGTGTGTGTATGTGTGTGTGTGTGTGTTAATGCATCGAGATAGAGCCTAATTACGCATACGCCAGATGTGCCCATGTAATGGGCTCATGAAATGAGATTATAGCTGAAAGCAAAAGAGCAGAAAACGGAAAACAGAAACAAAGCTCAAGTTCAACGACGATCAACGAAAATGTGTGAAAAAAACGTGAAACATGTCGCAACCGACACAAGCAACAACCACAAAATTGGGCAACCGAACAACAACAACAACAACAACGAGAGAGATACACTGAGACAGAGAAATGCAGCAGTTCTTTCCACGGTGGCGACAATGCGACCACCGCTGAAGTGCGCTTTAAATTCACTTAATTATGGAACACACACGAAGGGCATACCTAAAAAACAACAACAGCAACAACAACAACAACATCAACGAAAAAAAAAAATAAAGACAAAATGCGTAGCAATCGATCCACACAATGCTGCGAATGTCCTCGCAAATCATAAATAAAAGCTGAACCGAGACGGTTCCTCAAACTTGCAACTGAAGAGCGAACAGCAGAGTCTGAGAGAGGGGCGAGAAGAGCGGTAGATGAGAAACCTAAAGCTGTAGCTGTAGACTGTGGCCTCACCTGCGCTGGTAATTGCAAATCCTCAGATAACTTTAGGCACTGTGACTAAAATACTGAGACTTTGTTTACAATAGGCTGAAAATGTTATCAAGTAAATTTTTAACAATTGCTTGAAATTAATTATAAATAATAATTAGAAAAAAAAATCTTTAAAAGGTTGTTTGTATTAGGTTTCTTAATTATAGTTAATGTAATCCACATAGGTAAGTCTCTTAATTCTCATCATTTGGCTAATCAATGTCTATTCTTTATATAAAAGCTAATCAAAATACGTATTGACATTACTTATTACATTAAATAGATTTTTGTTTTATTTGTGCTGCTTTAACTTCTCAGCTAAATCAATTTTAATATTATTATTAGCTGCTCAACAATAATAAAAAACTCAACATTTATATAAAATAATAAAAAATAAAATAAATAATCCTGGAAGATCCGATTTAAATAAATTAAAAAATATAACAAATTTATTAAATACATTTTAAGGAATATATACTTAAGCAATTATATCAATACAGCTTAGTAAATATTTTAAAAATTTATAGCAACATCTTTGCAGTTTTCAATTTACAAAATAAAATTAATTTATTTTTTGCAGCTAAACATTTGGCAAATATCAATTGAAGTTCGATTTGAAATGAAATTGGAAAACTTTAAGTATTTTCACAGTCATTTCGTAGCGCTTTCAAAATACTTTAGAGCAGACAGGCAAACGGCAATCGCATAAATATAATTTAAATATAATTGCATGAAATTGATTTTTGAATTGATTGGCTATGTTTTGGGCCCACTGTGCGCTCGTTGCATTGTGTGCACAATTTCGGGATCTGTAAAGCCGCTCGCGCTGCCGGCCAACTGCAGATCGTTGCATGAATAACAGAAATTCATCAATAAAACATGTGGAAACGAAGGCTTTAGTTGTGTTGTTGTTGTTGTTGTTGGAGTTGGAGTTGCTCCTGTTGCAGCAGCAGCAGCAGCAGCAGCAGCTCTCACGGCACACGTTCGAGCGTCATGAAAGTGGCAGGCAACTGGGCGGCCGATTGGTGTTGTGTCTGTTGGCTGGCTGACTGGCTACTCCGGCTGTTGTTGTTGCTGCTGCTGTTGTTGTCATATGTATCAAGAGTTTTTGGCTTAGCCAAGCCGAGCGCACTTTGAAATGCTGTCGACGGCGATTCAGTCGGAATTTTCAATCAGTTCCAATTGTTGCGCGCCCAGTGACAAGTTTTCAGTCCAGGCACAATATCGTTGCTTGAGTGGCAAAATGTGCACGACCACCAGCCAAGTTAGCGCTTTAGCGTGTGTAGCTGCTCTTGCAACATTTAGTTGCATACACATAGATTATCCAAAAGGCAGAACGAGTTGAGCGTCTTAGGCGGCATGAACTACTGGCATATGAATGAGACCAGACCACAGTTAAGCTGAGCTGAGCAGGAGCAACAGTTCGAGTGATCCATGCCGCCTCAAGCTTTAGAGTTTGCTGATTGATATGCACCTCGCCCTGGCACGCCATCTCCCATCACCCATCTACCCATCTCGCAGAGATTGCCGACAAAAGTTACAGGTAGGCTGACAAATGCGACATGTGCCGAGCAAAAATGCCAACTGAGTGGAGAGTCAGTCAAGAATGTTGGCTGGGATTAACCAATTTGGTCAATGCCACAGCTGTGCGGCTAACAAGCCGATTCACTCGCATAGCGCAAATAAACAGGCGAAAAATGAATTAATAATCGTAAATATCGCGCCTGAGCACGTGGACAGATACCAGATACCAGATACAGATCCGATCACATCCCAGTTACAGATACAGCATCCAGCATTCAGCCTTCCCTCTGTCTTTCTGGACAATAACTGTTCTTTGCTGGCATTACGATGCAACAAAAAGAAAAAGACGCTCAACAATTTTAACAAGATCATAAATGCGAATGGGCTTCAGATCTTGCCGCATCCATTCGCAGCTCTCAGCACCAGCTGCCGCTGCTTCTCCTCCTCCTGCTTCTACTGCTGCTATAGATTTCCTAATTTGCAAACTGCTGTCAGGGCAGGCTCTGCTGTTTCTTTTCATTTTGTTTTATAGCAAACAACATTAACAGGCAATCAATTAAATTTAATTATGACACCAATTATGGTCTGATTGCCAGACCAGACCAGCCAGCTAGCTTGTCCAACGCATAAATGAGTCTCCATCTGCAACTTTGCTCTTGCTGTAATATGTAATAGAATCATTAAGTCTCTTGTTGTTGCTGTGGCCAGTTTTCGTAGAATACCACCATGGTGGGCAATCCAGTTGGCCAAAGGCGAGATTGCCTTTGCCACAAATGCGGCCAGTAGCCAAATAGTTTTAGACACCATTTGAAGGGACTGCAATGAAGTTGTCGCATCGCTGGCCATCTGCATAAGGTGCGATCCACTTTGATCAGCTGAAATACTTTCAACAGTCGCGTGCAGCTCGGCTTGGCCAATAAGGCAACAGCAAGAAGAAGAGAACAACAAAAACGTACTTGAAGAATGAAAATCTAAATGGAACAGAGTATTGAAATTATTGGCATAATCACTCGGCTCAATTAGGCAAACTGAATGAAGGGAAACTGATGGGAAGTAGATGAGTAAGGGGGAAGATATATACATATATAGAAGACCTTTACAATAGGATATTACAAAAAACTAGATTTAGTAAATATTTGATGTTTGATATTTTAATTGCCTAAAGCAGAAAACAAATCATTTTTAACTCCCGCTATTCTAAGGATTCCTTCTACAATACCAACATAATCGTTAGCCCTTTTCCCTTAGCGAAAGTGTATAGAAATTAAATAAAAAAGAATAGAGAATTAGCAAACAGGAGAGAATATTTAACCAAAAGTCTGAGTAGCCTATTTGAACAACAGTTGAATCAAGAGTTTTGCGGCCCTCTCAAATTTTATTTTTAAGAAACGCTTTTCGATTTCAATTAAAATAGAATTCGCTGCAGCTTCCGCCCATCGCGTGGCTACTTATATATCTTGTGCAAACAATTTGTATGCCACTAATAATATTTTGGGAAGCCAATTAGAGGCGACGCACTGCCGGCAGGGAAGTGGCTGCGGTTCTGGCAGCCGCAAAGGATGTGCATACAATTAACATAATTCGCTTGACACGTGACATGAGAAGGGGGAGGCGGAGGCAGTCAGTCAGGCAGCAGCAGGGAGGAGGAGAGAGGGTAACAAGGGCTTTGGGGTGTCGAATTGCGGCGGCTGCTGCTGCTGCACTCGTCTCAATTTACAATTCACAAAATTTATGAAAATAGAATTTGCCTTTTTGATGAACTTGCCGAGCTTTGAGAGCTGAGTTGGCTCTCGCTCTGTGGCTGCTGTCTCGATATGGCTAGCTGCCGCATCATGTTTTATATTGCAGTTGATAATAATGCCAATAAATCAACGATATGCGCAATACACACAAGCCAGCCAAACAGCCAGTCAAGCAGTCAGCCATCGAGCCATCCAGGCAGGCAGGCAGGCAAAATAAATAAAAGAAAAAGCGACGATGATGAAAAGCAGCTTAAAATGTCATCTTTTGTATGGAGCCGAAGCTGGAGTTGTGTTGGGGACACTACGGCTTACAACTTACAACTTACCGATCAATAATGACGGGATCCGATGGCGTCTCGTTGCGGTTACCACAGCTCTTCTTATCACAGCAGCGGCTGCAGGTAAAAGAAAAGGAAAGAAATTGTTTAAATATCTTAAAGGTGAATTGCATTAATATAATTTTAATCTAAATAGAATTAAAACTAAAAAAAAAATGTGGTTAAACAAAATTTTATTTGGCAATCGATGTTATAATAAATAAAAATTAAATAATGTTTTTATATTAGCTTATTATACATATATTAAAAAAAATATATAAAAATGAAATAACAAAACTAAATAAATTTACAAAAACAAATTAAAGCAAAAAGAACAAAAAGAAGAAAAAAGTATTAAAATGAAAAATAAACTATTTAATTATTAATTTATGAGCAGTTTAAATTATTAAATTTTTGAATTAATACAAGTGTGCTAATGCTTTTTAAATATACATAGAAAAAAGTCAATAGTAATCCAAAAACAAAGATAATAATAATAATAATAATAATAATAATAATATATAAATACAAAAAAGTGTATGTAATAGGCAGAAGGAGGCATGGCAGACCCCACAAAGTATACATATTCTTGATCAGGGGACAAGCTGAGTCGAATTAGCACTATTCGTCTGTCTATTTCTTCTAAGTATTTCCTCTACGTATTTCGAAGTATTTGTTTCAAGTATTTCCGCCAAGTTTCCTCTATTTATTTTCTTTACGTATTTCCTCTGTATATTTCCTTTACAAAATTCCTTTACGTAATGCCCTTACGTCTTCAATGCTTAGCTGATCGATCACACACTCTGCTTCACTTTGTTGCGCACACCCCCACCAGGCCTGGACGACTGAAGAAATGCTGCAGCTGCTGCCTTTATATACGTAGAGCCACTTTTACTCAAGCATTGTCTCTCTTAAATTTTGAGCCCGACAGCAGGTAGCCAGTCGTTGCAGTTGAGCTTCCAGTGAGCAATGGAAACGCTCTCTGCTGCTGTGAGCATTCTAGCTTTGTTTTGCATAAATACAAATACCAAATGAGAGCTGCTGCATACACATAGACAACTTTAATGATCTTATGCACTTCTTCTCTCCTTGCTTTTACTTTTACTCAAGCACTGTCTCTCTCAAATTTCAAGTGACCAATGGAAACGCTCTCTGCTGCTGTGAGCATTCTAGCTTTGTTTTGCATAAATACAAATACCAAATGAGAGCTGCTGCATACACATAGACAACTTTAATGATCTTCTGCTCTTCTTCTTTGCTTGCTTTTACTTTTACTCAAGCACTGTCTCTTTCAAATGCTGAGCCCTTGCCTGTTTATGCGTGCGTGCCTATGTGTGTTTGCGTGTGTGTGTGTTTCTTTTGTAAGTAGAAAGACGCGAAAAATTATTGAAATATCAATTCGCTGAGGGGTTCAAGGGATTTCCTAGTTTTTATATAATTTGATTTATTTATTTAATTAAATGCAAGCACCTCAAAAAACTCACAGCAAACATGATTTTATATCATTCAAAATTTAAAAGTTCTACATTAATAAATAAATAGCCAAGAATAATTTTACCATAATGCTAAGCAAAAATATTTTAAAAATATATTTATTCTTTATTTTTAAGTATTATACAATTGTCATAGGTAAAAAAAAAAACAAAAAAATAATTTGAAATTACGCATCAAACAGATTTTTTTTTCTATATAAGGAGCTATGCATTCATACAATTTCTTTTGCACGCACTCGCACACACACACACACACACACACACACACACACACACACACACACACACACACACACACACACGTACGCACGCACTCGAATCGAGTTCAATGGCTGCGTAATTTTTGGCCGCACAGCCGCTGGGCAGCGTTTTTTTTCTGGGTGGGGATGAGCGGCGGTGGGGGATGCAGAAGGGTGGGAACGCTAACTGGGTGGCTGCAGCTAAAGCTTGAGCTTTGGCTTCGTCCTGGGCACAACATAAACATGGATGACTAAAATGGGCGAAATGCCAAACGATAAAGAAGAAGCCATTGCCGTGACTGCGACGTCGACGTCGACTGCGACAGAGACTGCGACGCAAAAGCTAACGATGACACCGACACTGACGTCGACGCCATTGTATTTGTATTTGCTTTGTGTTACGCGAAGCTGTTGATTTTTGCTGCTTTCTTGGCCAAAGCGAAAGCTAAGGCTAAAAGCGGGTGGCAGCAGCCAGAGACAGAGAAGCCAGCGCTAGCGACGGGGGCAGAGACAGCAGTCAGGGGCCAGTCAACCCCTGTGCGTTGTCCCCTTGTTTTGATAATGCTACGCAAACATAAAAACTGGGTGCCAATCCGAAATAATAAAAGATGGCCGGCCAAGCGCACCCTGAAGCTGTGCCGCATAGCGGTGGGCGAAGGGCGATGGGCGGTGGATGGTGGGCAGGGGCTGTTGGCTACAAAAAAAAAGGGGGGCGAATCTGTGTAATTTTTTGTTGTGCGTTTGGATTTTTTTCTTTTGCTATTTTGGGGTCTTAATACACTTCGAACTAGTTAAAAATGGATTTATTTTGAAATTATATGAAGTTGTTCACAATAAACGGAAAGGTGATTCGAATATAGGCAGATGCTTGATATAAAAAAAAACAGAAACAGGGGATTTGATGATTCATTGATCATTGAATAAGTCAAATAAACTCATTCTGCAATGTTTTGGAGTCTTTATACCAAGAGAACTTTCAGCTCCATTACAAGGAAAAGTGATTTGACATCTATAATATATGTATAGCAGTGATAATGCAGGGTATTGCCAAATCGTTCATGCATTTGGGACTTTTCATTTGTATTATTTTGGAGGCAACCTTCAACTGTCAGCCTCTGTTTGGGCGCTAGAAGGGTGAACTGCCCAGAGATATGATGATGCTAGATGACGATAGCAAGAGCAAAAAAAAAAGCAGAGAAAGCGAGATAGAGTGCGACAGAGTGAGAGAGAGAGAGACAGAGAGAGGTGGAGCAGGAGTATCTGCCATTTATACGTTTCAGCTCTCGTGCGTTTGAGCGTAAAAATAAAACGAAGGCCGACAGACAGACAGACAGACGGACAGCAATAGGATAAAATAGAAGGGGAGCAGAGGCAGCTGCGGGCAGAAGAGGTAAACTACAAAAATCAACAATATTAAAGCAGCCACCAAAGCCAAAGGACAGCGAACACAAAAAGCTCAAAGAAAGTAAAAAGATAAATTCTAAAGAAAAGGAAAAAAGAAAACAAAAGCTGCGTAGTAGAAAAATCACGCGGAAAACGCTTAAAACAAATGAGCGTAGCTGCCAATTTCAAGAAAACACAAAAATACAAAAAGAAAATAAAGAAAAGACAAGTAAGACAGAGAGAGAGGCGAGAGAGAAGGGAGCGCAGTACAGCAAAGCTTACAAGCCAAATATATAAATATACTCGGACAAAGCTCTGGGGAGCTGAAAAGAGCGGCGACTGAAACCTCCCCAGAGGGTGCCGGAGAGCAGGGAATCAAAGGTGCGGATTAGTGTGAGGAGTGCGAGTCAGAGCACAAGTCAATGCATCCAAATCATTTGCAGATTATTAAAACGGAATCCAGTAAACGGAATTTCGGTATATGATTCACTCACCTGCACATCACCTCGTGCGTCAGCAGGACACGGCACATCTCCGGATTTTTATCCTGGCCCTCATAGATGATGGCCTGCAATGGAGTTGAGCAAACACAAATTGTAAGTAATTGCTAGCTTGATGGTCTTAGATGGTCTTAATGCTACCATTGGAATTGATGTCTGCCTATCGCGTCAGTTTATAACCCACAAAAAGAGATAAGACTTGCTAAATTCTCTCTCACAAAATATTACTATAATTGGGAAAGACTTAACAGATTTTCTTTATTTGCTTGGTAAGCTTAGTTGGTATTTATTTTGGCAAAGAAATATATATCTAGAATTTCTCTGAAGATTTTTTTTTTTTTTTTAGCAATTTTAATTATTTTCCTACATGTTATAAGAGTGAGATAATAACATTAAGGTTTTATCTACTAACTTAAATGATTATGGCATTGTGTTAAGGAATTTAAGAAAAATAATTTAATTAAAAAAATATTTATATTATTAATAAATTAAAAAGACTCTAAAAAAACGTACAGAATAAATTTGGTTCAGAAAATAATTATATCATTAAATATTTCATATACATATTTACATACAGGGTTGTTAAAAATCCATTAACTATTTCATATACAAATTTATTATTTATTATTTATATTTATCAATAATAAGGCTTAGCTAAAGACCAACAAAAATGTAATATTTTTAAAATTGTTTAAGTATAAGTATTAGTATGGCAATTCGGCTAAAAAAAGCTTTAAATAAATACTATAAAATGCAATTAATTAATACTAATTAGTTTTACTAAAAATGCCTAAAACTCTTGTTCAAAAAAATTATTTAGCTGCAAATAAAACAGCCATACAAGTATTTTCTGTTCTAAAAAAAAAAATAAAATAAAAAAAAAAATATATATATTAAGGCTGTTTATTCAAGTTTCTTTTTTTACCAAGACTTAAAGTTTTTTTTTTTTTTTTTACCGCAAATTGAGGTCAACTGATCTAAGCTATTGATTGACTTAAATGCTCAGACTTTGTTGACTAACTCCACGACAGCGCAGCTCATGGATATATATCATGACTACAAATCAATGGAAGCCTGTTATCAAGCGGACCCCTGCCCCGGCCCGGCCCCTGTCACTGCTCATGTCTGTGGAGGCAAATGCAAACACACATAAATGCTAATTACAGTGCAACTACTCGAGAGTTTCGAGTTGGTCAGAAGGTCGGGCGACATATGGGACACACATACAGAGCAAATATTGACACACTCGAAGCGGGTGGTCGAAATTTTGGCTAATAATAACTGTGGGAGGAACAATTTTGGTATTTGTATTTATATTTGCTTAGGCGGTAAAAAAAAAAGGAAGAAATAGAAGTAAAGTTCGGTGAAGCATGTTTACCTCGGAGGGGTAGGCAAAACATTTTAGTGTCAGTGACGGTGGCAGTGACTATGGAAAAATCGTGGCATGTGCGAGGCACACGCACTTGGCACTCGTCGAGGCAGGGGAATGGAAACCGCAAGTGCAGCTCTCACTCGTCAGACAATCTGCTGCAATTTCAAGAGCTGAAGATGCAAAGGGGCGAGCACTCGAGTCTGTGTTGGCCTACGCGTATAACAAAAACAAATAGATAAACAAACGAGAGGTAGCAGCAGCAGCAGCAACCACCCAAACCACCCAAAGCACCCAAAAAAGGCGCATAGTTCTCTAATTTAAAAATGATTAAAGCGGGTTGGCCAACTCCCTATGTAATCCAACACTCATCCAATGAATTAGTTTGGGTAAAAACACGGCATATGCGCGAGCAGACCCCCGCCCACCACTGGCTGGCATGGGTGGGTACAGAGGACTCATTCATCACTATCAGTACGAGCTGTAAAAATGCATGTACGCCGTGAGCCGTGTACACGCAAAAGTAATAACAATAACTACCTAGATACACATGGAAGAGGAGCGAATCATCCACCGGCGAATGATGCCACACTTGCCACAAGGCAACAACGTCAAGGACGAGTGCGCTCGGGCTCGACTGACGTCACAAGCATATGTGCATTGTTTTTGTTGTGCGCCGGGCCAAGCCAAACAGATAATCAGAAATTAATTTCAATGCAACTCGCAACCGGTAACCGGTAACTGGTACCGGGTACTAGCAGCACTCCCCCAACCCCCCCTATTATTCTGCAACACCCTGCCCACCCCCTGCTGTGGCGTAGGTAAAGCCAGCAGCATCAGTGGCACATGTAAAATTATGATCATCCCTTATTATCCCGTTTTTGTCGGGTTAATAATTGCCCCCCTCTCGACAAAAGAAAAAAAGAAAACATTAACAGCCTTGCCCTTCCTTGCACAGCCGAAGCCCTCTGTAAGTCCCCGGGATAACAACAACTATCCTGCCAAGGATATCCAGCCAATGCCTTGGCTCAATGTCAACTAGTTGCCAGCTAGAGCTGTGGCAGAGTGTGAGTTTGCTTTTTGTGGGACAAGTGCGAGCTAATTATAGAGCAGACCCAAGCCGTACCCGAACCCGAACTCGAACTCGAAGCTGGTTCAATTCAGTCTACAGGCTATGCTGCTCTATCCTTCGTCAAGGATTGTTTTGGACAAATGTTCTAATGGCTTTTCTATGTTTGCGCAAAATTGATTTTGCTAACATGTATTTGTAATATTTACAATACATAATAATGGAAAATTGAGATTATTCCTTTTAAGTAAATATATATAGATAAATATATAGATATTTAAATGTATATTTTTAAAAATATGTACAAATTATTCAAATTTATAAATGGTTAATTAATAATTAAAAAGATATCACTATATTTTATATTACTTTTATATAATTTGAAATTTTATGTTCAGGGAAATCAATATAAAATATAAAAATTTTTAATAATTATTAATGGAATTAAAAGAATTTATATATATTTATTAACATAAAGAATATTAAAAAATAATATGTAAAATATAAATAAGCATTTAGTATGCATAATAATTATAAGATTGATGGAAAATTAACAGAGCTTTAATCAGTGCAACTAAAATGAATTATTACTTAACTTAGACATTAGAATTTGACTCCTAATCCTACAATAAAATCAGAAATGCAACTGTGGTATATATAAGACTTATTCAACTATATTTCCATAATTGTATTTACGTTTCTTAGTGAAAACCTCAATTGTATTCCCTCGACTGCAATCGCCCGCATAAAGTCTTTGTCACACACCCACATACACACAGAAGCCATTCATATCCAAATCCATTGATAAATAAACAAATTCCAAAGCCATCAATC
This sequence comes from Drosophila aldrichi, assembly GCA_035045965.1. Classification (NCBI taxonomy): domain Eukaryota; kingdom Metazoa; phylum Arthropoda; class Insecta; order Diptera; family Drosophilidae; genus Drosophila; species Drosophila aldrichi. Next base: position 171,347 of record JAWNOM010000368.1, on the reverse strand, counting down.
ATTCGGAGAGAAACCGGAGATGAAACAATTAGTGCGCCTGGAAATCTGGAGCAAATCTGGACTGGCAAAGTGCCCCTAAATGCTGCATCTAATAAAAAACTAAACGGACGCCACTAAAAACTGGAGTAAAAGCGTTTAAACTACGATTTATCACTGGCCAGAGCAGAGCAGCGCAGAGCAGACCTGGCGGCCAACCAACCAGGAGCAGTAGCAGGAGTCGGCAAAAGAAAAAAAGCGACAAACGAACAATCAAAGCAACAAAAAAATCAACAGACAGCAACAAATGATAAAAAAAAAAACACAGAGTGTTGATGTGACGAGCCAAACTGGTGGCAGGCAAATGGAGGCGGCAGTTGGTAATGAAAGCTGAGGCAGCAGCACGAACAGGAGTAGCAGCAGCAGCAGCAGCAGCAGGAGTCGGAGTTGGAGTTGGAGTTGGAGCTGTTGTTGCCAGCTGAAGAGTTGGCGATTGACGCGGCTGTTAAATTTTAAACGTTCTGCATAAAAATGTTGCAACATTGCGACGTTAAATGCCCTGCTCTCTTTTATTTTTGCAAATTGTTATTATCGCTTTTTAAATAATAATAAAAAACAAAATAAAAGCGCAACGGCTTTTGCATTATTTACGCGCTTGCATGCTGCATATTTTAACGTGAAAATAAAAATCTCGCCAAACAAGATAAATTATCGCTGGCAGCAACAAACGACTACAGCAAAAAGCAAAATACAACAAATAAAAAACCTTTGTTTATAAAAAAAAAGAGAACATCGAGGGTTACTCTTAATTTATTAAAGCATCATTTATCAGCGCAGTTCTGGAGCCCGGTTTAACGCATAAATTTACAGCAGACAACGTTCAGGATGCAGGACTCGTAAAAGGACAACATGTAAGGCATATATATAATAATATACATACATATGTATATGTATTTGAGTATGCTTTACTTAACCATTTCGCTGGGAAGTATTTCTGACTATTATTAATTAATATTTGAATATTATTTTTTAATGAAGTATTTTTGGAATTAATATTTAACACCTCAATATTAAAACAATATCTGTTTGTAATTAATAAATTAAATATATGTATTATATATTGATAAAAAAAATGTTTCAAATTGATAATAGATATAACAATTCATAAAAAATATATAAATATTAAATAAATATTTAACTTCAATGGAATTTAAATAGAATAGAACAAAGAACAGAGCACACGTATGTTCACGTGTTTCTACCTACAACATGTAACATTTGTATGTATGTGTGTGACATATTAACATAATATATTTACATATATTTGTATATATTCACAACAGATATGTGCAAATGTTGCAGACAAAAATATTTGCATAATGAGCGCGATATGAAATGCAGTTTTTTGTCTCGTTGCCCCACAGTGCAACGGCGACCGCAGAAATGAAAAAAGCACTTGCCGTGAAAGCATTTTTAATCGTATTGCCATACACACACAACACCAGAGACGCACACACACACACACACACACACACGCACGCACACATATGTATGTAAGCAAATCAGCATCGCAAATGGCGCTCTGTTTGTATGTAGAGTTTTCAGTGCGCAATCTGTTAAATTTACTGAATTGCCTACAGCAATAAGAGCAATAAAAACAAAAGCAATTGTTAACTGGATAAAATGGCAAAATGAAATGTGAAATGTGTTATTAATCGAAAATTTTGCACGCTTTATTTTTAAGTGTTGACACACAAATTAATATTATCGCTTAATTAACGCGATGCAAACACACAAAGGCACAAGCGGGAAAGAGAGAGAGAGAGAGAGCAAGAGATGTTGCACGCTGCTGTCCATGCGGCGAAAAGAGCGAGACAAACGTGACTGCGCTGGCAATGGCGTGTGTGATCTATGTGTTTGTGTTAGTGTGTGTGCGCCAATATGCATTAGTGATGGGCGTTATTGCGTTATTCCATTGGAGTCACGATTGCAAACTTGTTTTTGCATACGAAGTGCCGCCACTGGTTATATGAAAGCATTTTAGAGATGAGACAATTGACGTTGGTGTTTCTCGCTGTCGTAGGTATTTACTGAAATACAGTGTATTGCTGCTAGTCTTAGTCAGAGCTACACATCTCTAATATTTATCAACGCTTGCGATTGGGCAGCTCAGCTGCTGTAACGGCTTTTTAGGCGGCTCAACGACTCATTAGCTCACAGAGAGCACAGGCTGCACCATTTTGAGTTGTTTCTCTGCTGCACAATGTGCACATCCCGTTATCTAGCTGCATTAATCGCCGCCTATCACCAATCACCAATCGCCCTTTACTGTTGTTCGGTTTAGAATTTCGCTGCGCTTTTTTGGCCGGCCGCATAATGCGTGTAAATCGCGATAAGCGCGATTTTTGGCAGCGGGGCTGGCAACCAAAAGGATTTTGGGCAGTTGTCGCAGTTGGCAGTCGCTTTTTGTTTTATGTTTATGCCGGGCCCACCAAACCAGCAGCCGAGCACCCGGGCCAGGATATGTACGCGAATGAGCGCTATGAAATATGAGCGCAAATGAAGCGAACAGCGTACCAATTGAGCCGTACACATCCTGAATTTGGTGGTACCGCACCTCCTTCTCCTTCTCCTGCTCCTGCTGGCTGATGGCTGCTGCTGCTGCTGCTGCTGCTGGTCGTTAGCTCAAATTGCAATTGCGCCGCCTTCGTGGCGTTTGGTCGCGTTGTATTGCCCGTTATCTGATCGAATGTAATTATGATTATGACGATGATTTGCAACATTGCCAGCCTCCCAGCAGGAGTAGAGTGAGGGCACAGACGATAAAAATCGCGACCCACAGGCAAGGGTTCTCTGCCGTCTCTCTCACGCTCATGCTCTCGTTCACTTTTTTGGCTGCGGCACGTGACAATTGTATTGCGTTGGCATTGCTTTCACATCAATGCCTAAGACAATGCCTCACACACAGCACTCGGATGCTGTTTAATCGCATTGCTGCTACAGTTTCGAATTTCACTTTGCCGCCAATGCGCCATCCCCTGATAAGAATACACTTATCCCCGGCTCACGTCCGCCTCCTTGTTTACCTGTTACGCACCGTTTGTGCTTCAGATAAAACACTCTGCCCGCCGCCTGACACGCGTATGCAAAAAAAACATATCCAAAGGGGGTTGACATCTGACCAACTCTGGCAAGTATACCAAAATCCAACTAATCCGATCAAATGATTGTTCTTTTGCTGCCTTTTTTGTTTCGTTAGCCCTCAGCTCCGTTGACTTTGGCAATTGCAACTCATTTTAAACTCGTCTGACAACTGACAGACAGTTAAATGTTGCACTGCCTTTTTTAGGGGAGTGAAACACTCGAGGACTTTGAACAAAACTTTTAGAGTTTATTTATTGCTTAATATTCTTTTGTATGAAATGCAATATTTTGAATGTTTCAAAATGAAAATAATATAGTAAAACTCTCTCTAGTTCCTAATATATACATATATTTGCATATTGTTATTATTTATTATGTCTTGCACATATATTAAAGTTGTATTATAGTATTATATTGGTGAGTTTTTAAGATAATTTAAAAAAGTCCAAGTAGTTTGCATGCTAAAAAAATTTTGTTTTCTAGAGAAATAATCATATAGAGATACTTATAAAAAATTTTGTTGTATGGTTCCCGAAATGAATATAAATAATCAAAGTCTGTTAAAGGCTAACTTTTCAGCTGTTAAAGCAAATACAAAAAATATTTAAATTTCTATTATAAATAAATTTGCGATAATAATTGCAATTGTCTCTGAAATTTCGTAATTATTATTTTTATATTTATTATAAATATTTCATGCACAAATGTCATTTTTTTTTGACGATATTATCTATTGTTAATGGAAATGTTTAGCTGGGTTTGCTAATGTCCGTGCGATTCAATTTCATTCGCAGTGCAAACAGCGCATATAATGGATTCCTAACACTGGTGACCGGGGCTACGGTTAGATATCGATAATTTGTGGATGAATTTATTGCGATCGGGTGAATGGAGTAACGCCCACAATGGACGAATGGCGAAAATAATGGAATGCCAAAGAAATTGCACGAAAGCAAACGACAAAACGACAAACGTCTATAAAAATTTGTCACTCGAGAAATTAATTGCCCTTGAAAAGGGAGGAAGCAAACAGAAGGGGGCCCTGAAAGGGGGCAGGACACACGCATTAGGCCCACACAAAGCTAACATATGGTGCACTGGCATAGCCTGCAGCGTGTATAACGCACATCTATTCGCAGCACCCACAACAAAGCGCATTAGCCATGTTCAATTGGATTGGAGTCTCAGTCACACCCCTTTCGTAGGCGATGCGATGCGCTGTGCGCTGAGCGCTGTGTGAATGAATTGCTCGTTTGGCTGCCCAGCTTCAACTGCGAAGCTACCGAAGCACCGTTTGACGACTCAATTTATTGGCAGGACACACATACACATAGAACCTGGGACACACTTAATTAGCCGTGACAATCAATTTCGAATGCAACTTATGCTCGAATCAGCAAAAAAAACATTACCCAGCGAGTTTCAGAGTGCACGGACACCGAACCAACGCCAGCCAAGTGGAATGAATTAGTTTTCGATTGCGTGGCACAAAGCATTTGCCTAAAAAAAGAAATGAACAGCGGATGGTGTGAGAGAAATGAACTTTAAGTGTATTGAAATTAATCTTTATTAGATTTACCTACAAAGCAATCACATTAAGTTATATAGCTAAACGGAATTAACAAGCTTTTCCATTGCTTGGAAACGTAATATGTTTGTTCATTATATCAGATTTTTATTTATTTTTAACTTTTAATATAACTAGATTTGAAAAACAGCTATTCACTAATATAATATACATATATATATATACATATATAACAATCGGTCAATAAAAGGTAGGAATAATACATAACTTAAATAGATTTATAGTAAAAGCCTTAACTTAATTTTATATTCCTAATAGTTTTAAAAATTTCAAGATTAATCTTTTTTATACCCTGAACCGCATGTAACAGACAGAAGGAGGCGTGGCAGACCCCACAAAGTACATACATCAAGGTGAAGAATTATATCGATTTAGCACTATTCCTCTGTCTATTTCTTCTAAGTATTCCCTCTACGTATTTTGAAGCATTTCTTCTAAACATTTTCTCTAAGTATTGCTTCCCAGTATCTCCACTAAATATTTCCTCTTTATTCTAAGTATTTCCTCTTTATTCTAAGTATTTCCTCTTATTATTTCCCTTACGTAATACCTCTACGTATTTCTCTTACGTAATTCCTCTCCGTATTTAATGCACACTCTGCTTGACTTTAATGCGCTGACCCCCACCAGGCCTGGACGACTGAAGAAATGCTGCAGCTGCTGCCCTTTATATACGTAGAGCCACTTTTACTCAAGCATTGTCTCTCTTAAATTTTGAGCCCGACAGCAGGTAGCCAGTCGTTGCAGTCGAGCTTCCAGTGAGCAGTGGGAACGCTCTCTGCTGCTGTAAGCAAATGAATACTGCTATATACACATAGACAACTTTAATGATCTTCTGCTCTTCTTCTCTCCTAGGTTTTACTTTTACTCAAGCACTGTCTCTCTTAAATTTTGAGCCCGACAGCAGGTAGCCAGTCGTTGCAGTTGAGCTTCCAGTGAGCAATGGGAAAGCTCTCTGCTGCTGTGAGCTTTCTAGCTTTGTTTTGCCTAAATACAAATACCAAATGAGAGCTGCTGCATACACATAGACAACTTTAATGATCTTATGCACTTCTTCTCTGCTTGCTTTTACTTTTACTCAAGTACTGTATGCATGCGTGCCTATGTGTGTTTATGTATGTGTGTGTGTCTGTATGTGTGTGTCAGAAAGACGCGAATAATTATTGAAATATCAGTTCTCCGAAAGGAGTTTCAGGGCATTTCTTAGTCGAGCAGTCTCGACTAGAGCTTTCTTCCTTGTTTATTTTTTATGCTTGAATTAATATATTTTTAGATATTTATGTTTCATTAGATATGTTTCATAGATAAATAAAATGTTATTCAATAAAAGTCTAAAGCACAATATTAAACTTACCGCTTTGGTTACTGAATCGATGAGCCGCACAAATATGTCCTGTTCCTGTCGGGCACCTGCATTAAAGGTGAGTTCAAATACTGCCTTGACATTCTTTACAGCTCGCACTTACCATTCGCATAGAGCAACTGCAGTCGATACTGGATGCCATTGTTGGTCTTTGTGGCATCCGATTCGGAGTCCTTCTCGATGAAGCCAATGAAGGCCGTTCTCTCGATCTCGATGGGCTGCCCGGCGCGATCGTAGAGCGCAATCACAAAGTGAAAGAAATTCGATTTACGCAAATTGCTGGGCGGCTGCTTCTCAAAGTGGGCGCGGCCAATGCCCAGGCTGCAATTAGACGGAAAAAAAAAAAATAAATAAATACCCAAAAAGAGGTGTCTTTAAAAAAAATGTAGGCCTACTTCAAATTATGCTATTAGCAATGTAAATAGTGCCGCAATTAGGCGAACGCCCAACTAATAATATGCCACATTGTTTCGGGACAGACGACAACTCAATTACTTGACAGTGACATTTAAACAGCAGCCACTGTCCACTGTCCAATGTCTAGTGGTTAGTGGCCAGTGACAGCTATCATTAAAAGCGCATAAGCGCAACTTCAACGTGACACAATAATCCTGATGAATAAAGGAATTAACACACAACAGCTTCAGGCAGGGGTACGTTTTTGGCCAAGAGCGAGCGAGCGACTCGTCAACAAATATTTATGTTATGTGGGCCAAGCAAACACTGTAATTATAAATACAGGACAGACACACACACACGCACACACACTTGCACACACATATATCTTAACATGGACATGGAACATGGGCCAAAAGGCTTGTCCACTCCATATGCCAAATGTCAACACTGCAACTGCTACTCCTGTTCCGACTCCTGTTACTGGCCTGCCGCTCACCTTATGGCTTATGACTCGTGTCTGTGCCTCCTCCTCCACCTCCTCCTGCTCTGGCTGTTGTCTGTCTGTCAGCGCAATTACTGGGCAATGCTAACTACCTAGCCGTAGAGCTGGCGACCCTCGGACACGGCCGAGTTGTTCGTCTGCGTTTTTCTTTCACACACAAATACCCACCCACACACACACACACACACACATATATACATATATATACTATGCACATATATGCATAACGAACAATTTAATTTAGAAAATGCTGATTTTATCAGATTTCTATTATTTATTCAGGCAAATGTCAAGAAGTAGTATCGCGCAGACAACAGCTCCTATGCCAACTATCCAATGTCCAGGCGCAATTATATACACATTTGCCAAAGGATAATGCCAGAGGACTTGGCTCAGCTAATGATAGCTCCAATGATAAATCGTTTTGAAAATTATCTACTATGCTTGTCAGCAAACAACAACAACAAAGAAAAATCGAAGTAATTTAAGTTATGCAAACAACAAATGTCGTTCATTTTTTTTCCATTCATTATTTGTTTACTTTACTTTAATTATTATTTATACGAAACATGAATATTGATTCTCAAGGGCATTCAGTGGAATTATTATTGCAACGCCGACATATGCATGTATATTGATTAAAGTGAATGGGGAACTTTTTATATGCATATATATATAAATACATATATTTTAATATGTTATTTATTAATAAATAAATATATGTTTATATTTTATTTATATATGTTTATATGATTTCTTATAACATATATCTATATGTTTTATAAGAATTTACAATGTTATACATTTGGAATTTATCTTAAAATAATATCTATATTTTTTTTTCCAGATTTAAACTTTAGTCTTCATTAAAAAAAAAAAAAAAAATATATATATACATATATATATATATATATATATGTATATATTTTGATTGGTCTTATTAATATTATTTAGATGTTATTAAGATTTAGCAAACATAATTTAATATTATAGTATTTTTTTCTACATTGCATTCTTACTAAAAATTTAATAATTGAAATTAAATAAGTTTTTGTAATTAAAAAAAAAATTGATAAGATATTTTTTGTTTGAGAATGTAATAATAATTTAATAAATTTTCTAAAGTAATGTATATTTGTTTCTTAATTTTCTCAGCATTTTCCTCTTTAAAACCCGTACTAAAAATACCACTAAAATTACTAAAATGTTCGATTCTGGCCCCAAGGCAGTCGAAAAATGCAACTATGCGCCTTTGTTAATGCAATTTCAATTTGGCAATTCGCAAAAGCAAATGAAATTAGACAATTTGTGGCTGCAGCAGAAACAGGACCAATGCACAGAGGTGAATGAGGTGCTGAGAAGAGTGTGAGGGGAGTATAGAGTTGGGAACCAGGAGTGGCTGCCCACACACACACACACACACAGACACAAGTGCGAATGATATTCGAGTCCGACACATAAATGCCAGACATGTTACATTCAGGGCGAAAGGTTATTGTTATGGAGCTGCAGGAGGACTACATACATACATATGTATATATATGTGTATGTGTAGGTGTATGTGTATATGTATATGACCCCACCAAAAAGTGAGCTGGCCAAATAAAAAAACTGCGACTGTACAACAACTGTTCGTTTGCTGGTGCTGGCCGCCTCCTGCTCCTGCTCCTGCTCCTGCTGTGGCTAAGCACTCGATTGTTGACTTTTCCGACTTCAGTCACAATTGTGTGGACTGTTTTCATTCTATGGCTTGTTTGCGCTTGCCGCCAATTTGCGAAAAACGTTTTGTGGCCGTTTTGCTGTTGATTTTATTATGCCAACATTTAATTGTCGGAAATCGATGCCCAGGTGACCGGCAGGCAAAAGACAGGTAAGGACAGGTTGGGGCGGGACACGGATCGTGGTCACGTTTTGCCTATTTCCGCGCACGTGAATTTCCATTTTGCGCTTTTCTTTTATTTTCTCTCTTTTTGTTTTTATTGTTTGCTCCAACTGCACTAAACTCCCATTGAATGTCCTTTAAAAAGGACACTTTATTTACAATACACTTCGATTACAGTCATTGTTGTTGCCGCTGCTGTTGCTGTTGTTCTTGTTGTTGCTGTACACTTTATGGCCATTGTTGCATTGTTTTTCTCGATTGCAGTTCGCCGCAATCTTTGTTGAAATAAATTTCGAATATTTTTTTATGATTTATGCTCGAACATTTTGTTGCAACTTTAGACTAATATTAAGCACAATGTGTGTGCGACAATAGATAAATAAATATATAAATAACAGAAAGTCTACCTAGGAAATAATATTGATTTGTGCGCAGATAAGTGTGAAATTTATTCCTCGCTCAAAGTTTTACAAATACATTCGTTTAAATAAGAGTGAGGATAATAAACAGTGGCAATTGCTACTCAAAACAGAATGAATATGCCGTTTTATTTGCTTAGAGACTCTTATTTATTTAATATTCAATTCGGATTTTTATTGGATAAAAATGTATAAACATTGCCAGCATATATAGGAACATTTTTTAGGAATTATAAGTGTATATATGTATATGAATATATCTGAACAAACGTTCAGGATATTTTACATATCGATTGCTCAAAACATAAATAAATAAAAATAATAAATAAAAAAAAAAAAAATAAATAAATAAATAAATAAATAAATAAATAAATAAATAAATAAATAAATAAATAAATAAATAAATAAATAAATAAATAAATAAATAAATGAAATAAATAAATACATATGTAAATAAAAACAATTGGGAATATAGAAACAAAAGATAAGTAATAACTTCTTACTTAACGTCTTACTTATTTAAATATTTTTAAACTATTTTAAGTTGTCTTATGTATTTAAAATAAGCTGGAAAATTATATGAACATTTCTTATTTTTTCTCAGTTCATAAAAATAGGTCTTTTAATTATTATTTAGAGAAAATATGCTTACTTATTATATTTAAATCAAAATTAAATATTTCACAATCAAAATCATATAAGAAAATATTATTTTTAATTTTTAGAGATATTATTAAGTTTTCTCCAGCTTGCAAACTTTCAATTATTAATTTTTAGTTAGTTTCTTTTTTTGTTTTTTTTGGTAACAAAATAATTTCTTGGGATATAATCTATTGGTATTTGTATAAAAGGCATTTTCTAAATATTTTAGAATACTAACGAATATTGAAAATATAAAATAAATATTAAAAATACTATTTTACTTTTAATTTTTTATTAAAAAATACTTTTTGAACACAATATTATTTTATCCAAAGCAATTATAAAGAAAGAAAATAAAATGTTAAATAAAGAAATAAACAAGCTGGTAATTTCACAAATTTAACGAATTTGATGCTTGTCAAGAAACTGTAAATAAAAGCCCATATAACCGTTCTATTAATATTCACATTCACAAATATTCATACAACCTTTATCGTATTATATATAGATAATATGCTTGATTATAAATTTACGCCGTTTTACCTCACATCACAGCGCATTATCTTAATGTTTGTGTTGCTCAGTGTTTGATTGTGATTGTGATCCTGCAGCAGATTGTCGTCGTGCAGCAGATGCAAATGTCTGCTGCTAATGCTGCTGCTGCTGCTGCCGTGGCCACCTGTGTCGCTGTTCAGGTGTGTGTGTGCGTGTGTTTGCTGCTGTTGATTTGCCGTCGCTGAATGCACAGAATGAAAGCCCGCGGTCATTTTCAACAATGTGACACTCGCACTCGCACTCGCACTCACAATTGCTGTTGCTGTTGTTGCCGTTTCGCTTTCTGCCACACGCGCACTTCTTCTCGGCGCGAACATCTCACGCTAGAAACATCTCAGACGCAACTAAACAAGCGTGCCACAAGGCGAAGCTTTTGCCACAGTTGCAAACCCCCAAAAAGAGCCGGAGGGCGCTCTTCTTTCTTGTAATTCAATTGAAATGAACGCCAAGGCGAAGGCGAAGGCGAACGCAAAGGCGAAGCCAAAAGCGAAAGTGAAGCTCCAAACAAAAACATCCCTTTGAGCGCACACAGCGTCCAAAATAAAAAGCACACCAACTCAAAGGCAACGGCCACGGCCACGGCGACGGAGACGGCTACGGCAAAGAGGCTTACGCATTACGGCGTCAGCATTCCGGCATCAGAAGTCAACCCCGGAAAGTGCGTGCGGCGCCCTTTATGAAGATGTCTAGCCGTGTTGTTTCTTATTTGAGTGAAATTTTGAGTGGGATTTGTTGCTGTTGTTGCTGCTGTTGTCGTTTGGTTTGACTGCGTCTGTTTGGCATGTTGCGGGGGCGTCCATAAAAAGCCCCTTTGCCTGACCGACTGACTACGGGTTTTCGCAAATATCTTCCCCCGTGGGGGCACTCGCATCGGACTAAAGCCGGCTTTGGCCAAAAGTAAACAAACGCTTTTTTGGAGACTTTTTGTTTGTCTAAACTTTTGTTTTTGTTGCAGCAACATGCGAAATGTTGCTAGCAATATTTCCACGTTTTCGAAATTGATAATGCGAATGGAAAGCTTAGGAAATTAAACAGAACTTCGAATAGCTTTAATTTCTATAGAGCAGTAAGTGTGTTGCGATTTTAATAGACTTCATTCTGATAAGCCTGATTTTATTATTTGCCTAGGAATGTTGCTAAATTGTAAAATGTTGCTGGGACTATTCGAATATATTGCCAAGAAAATAAAAAGCGAAAATGTTGAGTTAACTTGATTTATACGAAAATTTAGCTTTACTTTTAATGAACATTTGATTGAATGTATAATGAATTTAAATAAATATATTTAAATTAGTTAATATTGTTTATCAAGACAATACGAAGCCATACGAACTTTCTGTGAGATTATTATTTAACCACAATAATTCACAATTCAATTCAGGCGAAACCTTTTTTTACCTTCCAACTCTTTACTTCCATTCATTCCACACTTTTATTCATTTACTCTCATTCTCAGGTTTATTCAACACTTCCTTCACTTGATCACACTTTTGAAACATTTCACTTACTTGCTCTGATCGACGACTGGCTGCATGGCCCAACGTCCGCCGAGGGGCTCCTCTTTGAGGGATGTCATCGGGCCGCGTGGCTGGTTCATGTCCGCCGCTGTGGGCGGCAGGCTGAACATCAAGCCGCCAGCGGATCGGGGTCCCGCGGTGGGATACAGCTTGCGTCCCCATTCCATGCCCAGCTCCAGAGTGGGCCACGGCGAGGCCGAGCTGAAGCCCGGCACCGGCTCCTCGGAGCGCAGCTTGAAGCTCTCGGCGCTGGTCAGGGGCGCTGTGCTAGCGAAGTGATGGTGCTGATGCTGATGGAGATCAGCGTACGGATATTCGTTCACCTTTGTATAGTTGCTCGCGGCAGGTGTGGGGGCAATTGTGGCAGCCGTTGTGAATGCTGTTGTTGACGATGGCGCTGCTATTGAAATTATTGCCACGATTTGACACTAAGCACAAAAAACTGTTTGTTGTTGTTGTCTGGGTCACTTGATCTCTCTGGAGAGGCACGGCAATCAATAAAGCGCGACACGGATTGAGATACTGATACCGAGACCGATACAGATACAGATGCAGATACAGAGATGGAGATGAGCCCTTAATTTTAATACCGGAGCACACAAATTGGCACTGAAGGCGAAAGCAAAAACGAAGGCGATTGTAATTGGGGATTTGATTTGAACCCAGTATTGTGTATTGGTATAGGCCGTGGTGTGCGGGCGTATGCTGTCAGCGCGTGTGAGTATGTGTATGTGTGTGTAAGTGCCAATGCACCGCGGAGAATTTGGGATTTTCGGAAAATTGGTCTCGCAACAAGTTTAAGCGGCGCGCGCTACCGTCCCGAGTGGCTGTTAAACCCCAACTGAATCCGAGTCCGCTGCGATGCTGCTGCTGCAATCGAACGGCAACGGCCAAGGCAACTGCGCAGCTTCGAGCTGTGAGCAGCGAGCTGCGACGCCAGCGAAGGCAGCGCTAGTCAAGCCGCAACGACCAACGAGAGTTGAAGTCGCGGTGGAAACGAAACGAGCGTGCGCCGCAGGAGCACAGCGGGTGGCTGGCAGGAGAGGGTGCACGCTGCTGCAGCAAGAGAAACAACAACAACAACAACAACAGCAACAGCAACAAGACTTGCCTGCGACCGAGTAAGCGCGTAAGGCATGAGCGAATGGAAATCTAACCTATCGCTGGGAGTGGTGGTTTTTGCAGGCCAGGCATCGAGCGTCGCTGTGGCACAGGCCAAAGGGAAACCTGTGCCCGTCCGTCGTCCGACGTCCGTCGAGAGCCGAACTGTCAGCAACCATCCACCAACGATGACGACTCGACGCTCGCTGGGCGAGGACGTGGGCCAGACAGAGAGCCAAAAGTCAGAGCGAGAGCCACTTGAACAAGAAAGAGCGAGCGAGTGATAGAGAGAGAGAGAGAGCGGCAGAGCAGAGGCGTCAGAGAATATCTTTGTGCATGTGTATGTGTGCATAGCAGCACCTGAATGTGCGTGTATGTGTGTGTGTGTGGGGACCAGGACGCCGACGCTGACCTGTTGTGGGACGTTGGAATTGGCACAGCAGCATCGGTGTCTCCGACTCTTCTGCAGAGCCCACGTGGGTGCCCCATGGACCCTGGTCGAGAGGCGTGTGTATTGCCAGACGGGTCCGCTGTGCCAACTGTTTGGGCCAAGTACAAGTCCCCTTGCTCGCGTTGGCTTATCTATAGCTATTCCCAGACAACGGCTGCCAGCATTTCGGTGCCCAGGCAGCAGCAAAACCGGCAGCCAAAAGTGTCAACGCCCCATCCCACAGCGCAGCGAACATCGAGTCATTTGGGAATCGAAACAAAATGTCATTGTGTGCCTGCCTCTGATTGGCCAACGTGGTCTCAATGGCACTTAATCCACACAGCCAAAGAGAGCAGTGCGCACTGTAGAGAGGGAGAGAGAGCGTATCGACTGGCTCTTAGCCAAGCAGTCGGCTAAGCAGTTGCACAGCTTGCGGGCAGTGCACAACGAAACGAAACGATGAAAATAGTGAAACGTAAAAATATTTCTCTACGTTGCGCGAACAATTTAAATAAAATAAGTTAAATCGAATTTTTTAGCAGCCAGTGCTTTATGTTAAATGAGTTTTTATTTTATTCCAAATAAATAAATAAATGAATAAAATATATATAACTGATTGCAATATTTAGTTATATATTAAAAAAATGAAAATATAAACAATAAAATATATATAACAAACACAAATTAAAATAAAAAATACTAATTTAAAAATATTTCTAGATAACATAATAGTTAAATGTTCATTTTCAAATCTTTGATAATAAATAATAAATATCACATCGAGACCCTTTATGAAATTCAACCATTTTTTTTATTAAATATAATATATATAATAAATTTATTTTCTAAGAACATCTCAACATCTTAATCTTCAGCTTAACTACATGTATTTACCATCAGCTAGTTCTATTAATTTTTGACTTTAGGCAAAAAGTCAAATGATTTTTGGATTTTCCCCTATTGTAAACAAGTTGTCAAACAAATTCGAGTACCTACTTCTGCACTTGGATTAGCATTTCGGTGTGTTGTCCGAAAATTACAAACATAAGCGAAACCGCCCACAAAATGTTCACAATTTTCACGCCTCGTCAGAAAAAACAACGGGCAGTCGCCTCTGGCAGGCAAAACCATTTGCATTTTCCGCCTTTGCGGTTGCCATTCAAAGAGACGAGAGCTGAAGGGTTGCCTGTGTTTCGCTTCTGTGAATTAATTTAAGGGGCGTTCGAATCAGCCTTTGACTCAACTGCGAGCTAGGTATACGAGCAGGCATATTCCTCAATAGTTCTACATATATTTGTCTATATATTGCTTAGTCTATTTCGGCCAGCTAGTGACAGTCGAAATGTCTCCCAATAGATTTGTGTGAGTCAAATAAGGCGCAGGAATTTTGAAGTACATTCATATTTAATGCTCGAATCAAAAGGGCAACAAAACACGTCCCCAGACGTCGCCAATTAAGCAATTGCTGGAGCACACAAAGTCAGGCCCCAAAAATCTACACGCAAAACTTGAGAAAAATTTCTGAATTTTCCAGTTCAGGCAGCTCATTAGCGCCGCGTCAACCACATTGAAAAGAGTGAGAGAGAGGGAGGAACAAAAAAAAAAGAAATCCGTGCCAGAGACCGCAACTTGGATGCTCCCGAGCGAATAGTCAGTCGGTCGTTGGTCCAACGACTTTAGCGGACGTTCGATTAACCCCTTTTATCACGCGCTATTCTCCATGGGATGTGGGCCCAGGGGCCCGGTACCAAAATTTTGTACATTGCCTGGCAGCTGTCATAGAACACCTCGCTTTGCCTCAACTCACCAACTCGCTCCCCTCCCCTTACTCCCGTTCCGCCTCCTTCCTTTTGGCCGCTGTGCCTGGCATTTGTTTGTCATTGGCAACGCAAATTCGAATTGTTTTCAATTGGATTACATGACCGCGACTCACTAACCCATTGCCAAATAATAAACCCCACAGCATCACAGTCAGTCACAGCAGTCGTTCAACTGGTCCTCTTGCCTGACAATTAAACTCTCGCTGTTCGACTTAAGGGATTAACCAAATTGCTTATCTTCCATTGCACGCAATGAGTGCTTATTATTATTAGCACAAATACTTGACTCAATAAATGGGCGGCTTGACTTGCAGCCAAAATAAACATGGATAACAATAATTGGTAGTGATGACATGACTTCGAAGAGCTGTGAGGTTAGCTTTAATCTTTTAAGTTTTCCAATCAGTCTTCCAATTCTTTTCTATTTCATGGCACAGGAGTCGAGTGTGAAATGTGAAATGTGAATGAAAATTAAATAAAAACAGTCCAAAGTTTTATTGAACTTAATCTAAAAGAACTACTTACTATAATAATTATTATTAATAATAATAATATTATTATATAATTTTTGTAATTATTATTAATATTTTTAATATTATTATTATTATTATTTTTTTTTCATATAAATTATTCCATAAATTGACTCTAGAAACTTGTTTATTTAATAATAATAAATAATAATTTATTATAATTAATTTAATTTAATTTAAATGAAATTTAGTAAAAACTGTGAATTCTTTTCTTGCTATTACTTATTTTCTACACTAGCCAACAAAGGCGCATTTCACTCGAGCTCGCTTTCTTCGGCCGCCATTTTGCAATTATGGCCATGAATAAATTAAAACGTACTCAAAACTCAAGACTCGCATGTAAATGGCCCATTTGTCACTGATAAAGGAATATGTATTTCTGTGACTCTGTCCATATGCAAGACATTCACAGAGGCGAGCCATAAATTAAACCGAGCGGACAGACGGAGAAATTTGAGGCGCGAACAACTTAATTAGTTTCCTTTTATGCATTTTCTCAAGTGTGCCGCTAGTCGAGGTCCTATTGGTATCCTGTTCTTGTTGCTCTTCTCCCCATCCTTCCTCTTCCTCTTCTGTATGCAAATTAGCTCTGAGTAATGAGATGCGATGCCAACAAACACACACACTCACTGAGCATAAATCATTTTAAGTTTTACAGTTCTCTTCGATACTGTGACGACTTCAACTCTCAGAGAGAGAGTCAGCGCAGAGGTGCAGCAGCAGCGCAGTTCTTCAAGTCATCATCATCATCGTCTATTCATGGAATTTGTTTAAGACTCTCAATGCTGTTCGCTGCTCGCTGCTCTCTGCGGATTTGAACTGGCAGATGCTGTCGTTACGCTTAACAATGAAAGTATCTTTGGAAATGACAACATATGACAGTTGCTTTGTCTGCAAGCCAAACAAAGCCGTGGACCACCAAAAAAGTTTCGATGCGCGCAGATAGAAAACGATTTTGATATATAGCAACAGATACATATATACATACATATACCTATCTTAACCTATTCTAACCCTCTGAACAGCCCTTTTAAACGGTTTGCTCAAACAAAATTGCACTTGCCACAATTGAGAAATTACCCCAACCGTAACGGCGGAGTGCTCAAGTGTTTGCCACTTGAGTCAAGTTCGGTTTGGAGTGCAGCCTGCTTGTGGGTTGGTCAGGTTGCCAGCGGGCCTGGCACGTGGCTGGTTTAAGTTTAGAGAGAGAACGAGAGAGAGACAGAGTGTGTGCTGTAACAAAAAAGCCAAGTAAATTTAATTAAATTATCTCGAACACGTGTTTGACCAAATGCAACGATTTTGCAGAACAATCGAGCACAGTTTAAATATTTACCAAGCGCTTGCTAAACGTCGTCAGGGGGTTCGCAGTTCGCAGTTCGCAGTTCGCAGTTCTTTCGTTTACATAAGAGAAATATTTTGTTTTTTTGCTCAGATTTGTTTTTTTCTTTTCCTTTTTTTTTTGTGTGGTCTCAGCCCTTTGAAAGATTCTCACAGCCCGTCAAGGTGTTTGAACTTTTTCGCACATCTCAATGGATGGATGGATGGATGGGCCCGGCCAGAGTAGCTTATCACCGAAGCAGACCTGTTTGCCAGTCGCTGCCAACTGAACAGCTCAACTGGATGGCGGAAAAAAAAAAACAGCAGCAGCAGCAACAACAATAACAACAACAGAAATGCCCGTTTCATAAATATTTACCAGTTGTTTGGAGATCGGCTCGCGATCTCTGGCTGCGATAAGTTGAAGAAGGGAAAACAACTTTGAAGCATGCCATAAATACGCAGCAGCCAAATAAGCGCAACTGCAAACCAAATCAAATGAAAAATCTTATGAAAAATGCGTTATTGAAAATGTTTCAAATTTTGGGTACAAAGTTCATTAGCTTCAAAGCAAAAGTTAGCCAAAATTGGCCAACGATTCACGATTCATGATTCATGATTCATGTTTTGTTTTGGAGACACATCGAACTGCAAACGGGCAAAAAGATCAAAGTTAGCCATAAATTAAAGAAACTAAATACTCAAATATTTGATTTAATTATAGAAAAGTTAAGTTTAAGCATAAACTATTTGCTACATAAATTTTATAAAATTATGTTGTATGAGTGCAAGTTATTCATGTTGTATTAACTTCTTATGGTAGTTTAACATTTATATTCGGATTATTAATAGTTCTTATTTAAAGATTTGCTTATTGTTTAGTACATGTAAGACAGATTGTAAAAATAAAATAAAATATTATATAAATTAATTAACTAATAAAAATGAAATGCCCGTTTCATAAATATTGTAAGTATTATTGTTGCCTTCTAATTTTAACATATTTCATATTTACCTAATGCTAATTTAAATTTATTATTAATTTAATATATAATTTAATTTCAGAGATCTGCTTAATCTTTCAAATTTTGTATACAAAAAATTGTAGTTTTTTTTATTAAAAAGTATTAATTTTTAATAGTAATAATTTTAATAGTATGTACTTATTAGAATTTTATTTATATTTATTTTTGTTGTATAATTATTTATTATTAAATTATTATTATTATTTTTTTAAATTGAAATAACTCTGTTATAATTTTGTATACCTTCCTAATAAAATATTGGTGCTCTATTAATACTTATTTATTTATTTATTTAATTAATTGATTCTAAATTAACATTTTTCTTTTAGCCAGAGCGACAAATGCCTTCAGGCAACCCTATTAATATATATATTGGTACTAGCAGCTGCTTTTATTCGTAATACAAAATTTAGATTAAATTTTACACTTTTTTTTATTATATTCAAATGTATAAATAAAGTTTTTTTGTTTTTTTTTTTTTTTTGTATTTTTATAAAAATAGTATGGATAAGTAGTCAAGGACTACATTAAATTTGGTTTTACATCTCAAAAAGTCTCTCAACAGTTGGAGATCCAGAACAAATTAAAAGTTACACATATTTATAGCTTGGTATATAAACCCCTCTCCCTCTCTCACTCTCTCTCTCTCTCACTCTCTCTCTCTCTCTCTCTCTCTCTCTCTCTCTCTCTCTCTATCCTGCACACTCTTCCCCTTTCTCCCTTAGTTTTTATGCCAGCCCTTTTTCTCTAACGAGCAAAGAGTTTGAAATTTAAAATTGTGCTTAAAATGATCAGTAAATTATTTAGAGCACATTTGGGGGAAGCAAGTTTACGATGTGCCTTGTGCATCTCATTTGGGTTTAGTGGCGCCCGCTGGGAGTGCCGAATGCAGTTGTTGGTGGAATGCGAAGGAGCATGTGTAAACATGCGTGTGCCCGAGTTGGGGCTGCCTCTGGAGAACCACAAAAACGCGAATAGCACGCATCATGCGATGCGGCGATGGCATCAGCTCGACACTGTCTCTCTCTCTCTCTCTCTCTCTCTCTATAGATATATGACTGGGGAGACATTTGCTAGATTAATTAGCTCATTTACAGTTAACAATGTTCGTGTTAATTTCAACGAATTAAATGATAACATCGTCCAACAGCAGACTGGACAGTGTCAATACACCTACGAGTCTCTCACTCCCCATCCATCCCATTCCCCTTGGCCATGTCTCGAGTGACTTGTCACACTTTTTGGGCCACGGAATAGATGTTAGTCCAAATGCTTGTTGACGCTAATGTCACTATTTACGGCCTGTTGCACTGTGGGGGGTGGCTATCGATGGCTGCGCTGGCCGGGCCAGAACCGAAATCGCGCCTCGATGCCGCGATTTGCATAATGTGAAGCGGCACACCCATCGGCCCCGAGGCTCGAGGCTGACGCCCTTCTCATTTGCAGCGCCAGCCCAATATAATTTAACTTCATTATGCGAACAGTTGTGCCTTTAGTTTTGGTAATTTATTTCAATTTTTTTCTGTTTTGCCGCCACGTCTCGAGTGCCGCAACGATAGATTACCACAGGTCGTCCGGGGCGTTAGCAACCCCCTGCAAAAAGGGGTTAATGCTGAGCGAGGGAAGAGATAAAGAGAGAGCCGGAGAGTTAGAGTGCGACAGAAATTTCGTGAAAATGTTAATTTACGTGCAAGTGTGTAAAAAAATAAAATTTGGTCATATGCGTTATTTGTAACTGTAATTTGTGTTTATTGTCCCTGACTTCCACTGAGAGCAAAGCAGCAGAGAAAATACTGAGACTGAACAGCAGCAGCATCCAGTGGGTAGCCAAAAATAATTAAATATAAAAATCTTTGTCAAAATAACATAAACAACTGTGTGCGTGTGTGTGTTTTTATGGCACATCCTTACGGTATTCATAATTAATTTTTGGTGAAAAATTTCCAAGACTCATCATTACACTGCAATGGACCAAAGTGCAGGATACAACAGCGACTCTCAGGGGAGCAACCTTTTGGCCATTTAGTGCGTCCAGCACAACACAAACAACACACACACACACACAGACAGATACACATAACGGTATCTGCATAGAGTATGGGCGTGGTCATTGTTCTTTGGCTTCGCAGAAGGTCCAGCCACACCTAGTCTGGCCAACTCAAGACCCAGGCCCAGACCCCGTCCCAGTCCCAGTCTAGCTGAGCTCATTTGAACTGTTATATTGACACTTTGCATTTTGCGAGCCTCCTTCAATCTCTGCTCGAGACTTAGCTTCTGCCTCTGCCTCTGTCTCTGTCTCTGTTTCGGTCTCAGTTGCCGTCTTCTCTGGCATGTCCTTTATTTGTTTAGTTGTTGGCTTTGTTTGGCAACACGGATCACTTTAAGCACATAACCATGCATATAAATTTGATTATTATTAAGTCAGGCACATTAGTGCGAATGCCTGATGAGGC
Organism: Drosophila aldrichi; assembly: GCA_035045965.1. Classification (NCBI taxonomy): domain Eukaryota; kingdom Metazoa; phylum Arthropoda; class Insecta; order Diptera; family Drosophilidae; genus Drosophila; species Drosophila aldrichi. Next base: position 150,681 of record JAWNOM010000368.1, on the reverse strand, counting down.
CCCCCGACCAAAGGCCATTGTCCTTATGCCAAAGGGTCAGACATGTGAGTGAGTGAGTGTCTGTGTGTGTGTGTGTATATGGAAAAGTTAATTTATAAATACTCAGGTTTATGGTTTCACGTATTAAAATATTTAGCACACTTCTTGGCAGCCAAGTTTTGGAAAAAGGCTTTCGCCTGTGTGAGGTTTTTATACATTATTTATGAGTCCTTCGGGCGACAGCCAGAAAACACTCTGTGACCGACATGTGTGTGTATGTGGGTGTGTGTGTGTGTATGCATAATAGCCATCTTCTTTAATAGGCCTCAATTCAAGCATCTGTCAATTAACAACGAATTTTAAAGACAGCTGCAAGTAGCAGAAAATTTAAATAAAATTCTTATAAATATGCATGAAAGTTGCTTTTGTTAAATCTTAAAAATATAACAGAAATGTTAGGAATACTATTTATAGACGAACAAATAAATTGTTGATATAGTTTTAAACTTGTATAAGCTCTCTCTTTTGCTCTATCTATTTCCTAATATTTACTTTCAAAGTAAAAATGGGAATATGCATTTCTGTTCATGTACTTTTTACTTTTCTCTTTTACTTTAATCTATCTCTGCCTTATTTTGCTCCATTCTCCATTCTCTCTCTCGACCTTACGATATTATTTAGTGACGCAGTGTACATTGAAGCATTGATTGCTATTGAGGATCTTTGAATTGTTATTGCGAGTTTACAAAGTAGGCTTAATAACAGTGACAATTTTCGGTCATGCTCTCATGTTAAAAATTTAAATGAAAAAATATTTTTAATAAAAAAAATTTATATAAAAAAAAAATTATTTAAAAAAATTAATAAAAAAATAAAAATAAAAAAATTTAAATAAATAAATAAAAATTAAATAAAAAATATTAAACAAAAAATTATTAAAGACAAAAACACTTCACTGCATTGCTCTGCACGTACGATTGACCCCACTGAGTCTGGACGACTGAATAAATACCGCAGCTGCTGCCCTTTATATAGGGCGACTTCCAATCAAAGAAGCATTGAAATTTTGAGCAGGGCGCCAGGTAGAGATCAATGGGAGCATTCTCTGCTGCTGCATATTCAAAATGATCTCCTGGATTTCTTCTGCATCTTGCTATTGCTCTTCTTAGGCAATCGGAGAGAGACAGAGAGAGACGAATACAAACAAAATTATTAAACATTCAACAAGACTTGGCAAACTTCATACATTTCTTCAACATCAGAGAGAATATGCTAAAATACAAGTTCCTTTGGTAGTTGAAGCACACAAATTGCAAACAATTAATAAATGAGAATTGGCCAAGACAATCAGCTAAGTGCTTATTATATTTTGCTGCCACTGATTATGGATGGAGTCCACATACAGTCGAAGGGGCAGAGCCGGCGGAATGGTCATTTAAATGAAGCCATTTCGATTCGATGTCGGGCTTTGCGATTTCAATTATCAGTCTTGTATCAGAGGGTTGGTAGAGCAGGGAGGGGCAGGCAGGGTTGCGTTCGGCGACACAGAAACATGCAACCGCCGATTAGCACGTGCCGCTCGTTCGAGTCGACCTGCCAGCGACACGTGACCTAAATGAGGCCGGGAGCAGTATCTGAAAATAAACATAATTATGCCAACTATGGGCTGCAGCGGAACAGGGCGAATCCGATAAACGTCGCAAATCGGCAAACACGCAACAAGATTTGTCATCATCAAACAAAGTGGGCGTGAAAATTGCGGATGAAACCGGACGGAAAAGAAGCCCGGAACTGCGCTTGTACAACTAAATGCTCCGCTACAGCTTCCTTTCGCCGGATGCAATCATGTCGAGGCGTGTGCCAGTTCGCAAAAAAATAAGAAATAGAGTGAAACAAAAACCATTATTTGCCTTTCCCAGGAACAAAAGAATTATGCAGTTGCAGATAATACCAAATGATATGATAAGGCATATGCTACTTGGAACATAATCCCAGTCTGAGCAACTGAAGAGCTGCGACTCCAACTTAAAGTCAAACTCTCTGGAAGAGATTTTCGTGTAGCTAATTTCGATGCAATTCGCGTATTTCACTTATGTACCTCACTGTATTCCTGTTTGACCATCACGTAGCTGTCGGGCAGACGGTTGTCTTCGTTGTCCTGCCTTCATTATATTTTAATTTGGATAACTTCTTGACTCCAGAGTGGCTCGCTCTGTGTGTGCTGCTGCTTGACAGACAACTCTGTCTGGCTCTCAGTGATTTCTTTTGGTCCAGGCCCACTTGCTATTCATATTGTGGGCTACAAACTAATCATGTCCCCCTTGCCATGCATTATTTTGTGCGCATTTTCTGATTGCCAAAATCGCCAGAGAAATCAGCAAAGTACCAAATGTAGGGTAGGGTTGATGCTATATATCTGTTGAAATTTGCTGCTCTTGCAAGGATAATCTTACTATTGAAATAAATTCTTGTTGGTAAATTATACCAAGTTTATTAATGATGTTGATTAAAAGTCTTTCTCAGTCTCATGATTTGATGTCATTAGACTGTTGTTAATAAATTCATTGCGAATAGAATGAAATATCCAGGAATTGAAGCAGAAAATATAGAAGAAGTCCTAGTTTTTAAGAAAACTGTAAAACAGAAGAAACTGCAGTCTCTGCCATTTAATAATTATTAATATTAATGTACATTGGCTATTGCGAATATAAACATTTAGACTTATAATATGTGTACATACATATATATTTTTGAGCAGTCGAATGAGTTAATCCGATTTAATTATGCATGTTGGTTCACCTGTATATATATCCGTTGCTATGCATGTCTATTAGTCTCTCTGTCTCTCGCCCTGTCCATCTCTTCGTTTGACTCTCTGTCAGTCTGCCTAGCAATAGCATGGGACGAAGAAGAGCTACAGAAGATCATTTAAGCTAACGGAGTTAGAGTGCTTGAAGCAGAGAGCTCAAAGAGCGCAGAGAGCGTTCCCATTGGTCACTTAAAGCTCAACTGCAACGACGTCTACCTGCCTCTGCCGACCTTAACATTTGAGAGCGCACTAAGCTATGAGTGCAAATCGCCCTATTTAAAGGGCAGCAGCTGCAGCTTTTCTTCAGTCGCCCAGACCTGGTGGGACTTGGAGGAAGTTCGTAGAGGACATACGTAGAGGAAATACGTAAGGGAAATACTTAGAGGAATTCGGTAAGGGATATATATTTATTTTTATATACTATATTTATACATATTTATACATATTTACATATTTGTATATTTATATATTTATATATTTGTATACTTATATATTTATATGTATTTATATTTATTATTGAGAATTGATATATTTATGCTATGCCTGTATATTAGTCTCTCTGTCTCTCTCCCTGTCCATCTCTTCGTTTGACTCTCTGTCAGTCTGCCTAGCAATAGCAAGGGACGAAGAAGAGCTATAGAAGATCATTTAAGCTAACGGAGTTAGAGTGCTTGAAGCAAAGAGCGCAGAGAGCGCAGAGAGCGCAGAGAGCGTTCACTTAAAGCTCAACTGCAACGACGTCTACCTGCCTCTGTCGACCTTAACATTTGAGAGCGCCCTAAGCTATGAGTGCAAGTCGCCCTATTTAAACGGCAGCAGCTGCAGCATTTCTTCAGTCGCCCAGACCTGGTGGGACTTGGAGGAAGTTCGTAGAGGACATACGTAGAGGAAATACGTAAGGGAAATACTTAGAGGAATTCGGTAAGGGATATACATTTATTTTTATAAAGTATATTTATACATTTGTATATTTGTATATTTGTATATTTATATATTTATAATTTTATATTTATATATATTATTGATTATTGATATATTTATGCTATGCCTGTATATTAGTCTCTCTGTCTCTCTCCCTGTCCATCTCTTCGTTTGACTCTCTTTCAGTCTGCCTAGCAATAGCAAGGGACGAAGAAGAGCTATAGAAGATCATTTAAGCTAACGGAGTTAGAGTGCTTGAAGCAAAGAGCGCAAAGAGCGCAGAGAGCGTTGGTCACTTAAAGCTCAACTGCAACGACGTCTACCTGCCTCTGTCGACCTTAACATTTGAGAGCGCCCTAAGCTATGAGTGCAAGTCGCCCTATTTAAAGGGCAGCAGCTGCAGAATTTCTTCAGTCGCCCAGACCTGGTGGGGGTCAGCAGTGCAGTGCGCTAAAGTGAACTGAAGTGTGTGATCGTTCAGCTAAGCTTTTATGACTTGGAGGAAGTACGTAGAGCACATACGTAGAGGAAATACGTAGAGGAAATACGTAAGGGAAATACTTAGAGGAATTCGGTAAGAGATGTACATTTATTTTTATATACAATATTTATATATTTATTTATTTAAATATTTAAATATTGATATATATAATATACATATATCAATATTATAATTTTATATGTACATATATATTTATATTGTATATATGTATTTATATTTAAATTTATTATTGATTTTTGATATATTTATATATGGGAAAGTTTACACAAAATGTCTATAAATAATTTTAAATAATTAATACGTATTTACACATGCGCTGAATACATACAAATATGTCTAAATGACAGCCGATTCATATGATTAATGATTTTATATTCCAAATTGTCTTTGATCTTACTTTCGACTGAGTTAAAATTATATTTATATTTATTTAAAAAAATCATTTAAAATATAATTTGCGTTCACTAGAAATGTGTTTAAATTTTAACGTAACATACCGCCAATATATATATATATATATTTGTACCAGAAGAATATCTATAGTTAGGTTTCTTGAATGAGTGGCGAAAGTGTGATGAGCTAATAAATCAAATACTAAAGCCAATTTTCAGTGCGTCGGGCTGGAGTTGAAGCTTCAGCTTAAGGTTGAGTTTAGCACTTAGTACCCATGTCCCGTAGATGTCCAGGATTTGTCCCAGGTCGGCTGTCAAACATAATCACCTTGAGCCGCAAGACCAGCCGGAACCCCGCCGAAATCTCGCTGCCTCGAAGCCAACACAGGCACAACTGAACACAGACACCCTCTCATCAGAGGCCAGTGTTTTATATATTTTGCTTCTTTTTTTTGTAGCGTCTGTCTCGGAGCAAACGAATCTATTCTCAAAGGAAATTTATGCCGTTTGTCTCTGTGTGAATGAAATATTTTATTTTGGTTTTTATTATAGCAGCCCGTTTGAGTTTTTAACACATTGTAGAGCATTTTGTGTAATTTCAACACGTTGCAAGCACTCCGACGTCCGAAGGGCTGTTCGTGTGCGGATCATCGAAAACTTTTGCCAAGCCCACAAAACAAAATGTTGTCGAAATTTTCGCCAGTGTCCACAACTCGGACACAAATGATTAATGTGCTGCCAGTTCTCAACGCCAAATAATAAATTGTTTTTTTTGCGCTTTTTTCCCACTTTTTTATACGAAAAAAAAGAGAATACCCCACTGAACTGAGAGCAAAGCATGAAAACTGCCCTGTCACCATTTGCTGAACGTTTTTTATTTAATCTTATATTAGACGTGTACAAAATGCATAAAAATATATAAGTCCATTGGCAAAGTCTGGCTGAAAATTACATTTGTAATTCCATAATTCATCCGATTGTCATTCAATAAGTTATTTGCATTGCATTGTAACTAATGTAATCGTAATTCTTTAAAATTTAATGCTCGTGAGATATTTTTATCCCCATATTTAAAATTTCAGAATTATTTTTCCGCTTTAAACTAGTTTTGCAAAGGCTGTAAAATGAACTTAACTCATCATTTGTTAAAATTATAATATATTTATTCAAATATATATTTCATGCATGAAACTTTATCATAATTCATGGGACAGTCTGTGGAAGTTTTCAAAAGCGACCAGAATTTGTGATTATAGTTTTGCAACTGTTCCAAACATATAATTTTGTTTTTTGTTTATCACATATTTTCATAATTTCACAAACAAATTATTTAAATATATGCCATTTTTATATATTATGTATATTTCACTGGTATTTCAAACAGGTTTTTAGATTTTATTATTGTTTACTTAATAAAAAAAAAAATAAATAAATAAATAAATATAATAAAAAACAAAAAAGACTGCATTTCTAGAAAATAGTTAATAATCGTCTTAGGGTAAGCATTGAATTTTTAATGAAAATTAAAATTAAATTTAAAATAATATGTTTTAAATATATTATCTATATCTTAAATATATTTATGTAAAATTAACATTCCACATGAATCCATTATCAGTTCATATAGCTTGCTATTAATTAACTTATTCAAGTTTTATCAACATATTTTAAATGTGTGTTCACATCATGCTGACGTTTAGATAACTTAATTAATTATTGTGAATTTCGTTACGTTTGGCTTGATTGATGAGGTAAGGCATTATAATGTTTTAAAATTAATTTAATTCTAATTAAATATTTGGTTATCAAATGCACCTTGAAGAGCGTATATTACAAATTCATTTTCAAGTCTTAATGACTAATAAGTAATTAATGAATATACATATAAATGGTTTTTGGCTAGTCGATATTTTGACTTAATTTGATAATGTTAAGCTTAACTGTTGTATAATGGAACTGATATTCACTAGTTGATTATTCGATGGAATTCACATAATATTAACATTTTGGTGTTTAGTGTCGCAAACACTTAAGTCGATTTCTTAATTAGTAGTCAACGGGTTAATCAATTTGGCAAACTCGAATTGAGCTGGTTTAAGTCAACAAAATATTGAATTGCAAATTAGATATTTATCTAAAGCTTCCCATTTGAAGTCTAGAAATGTGAACTTTATTATGAACATAGTACTTATTATATGAATTATTTTGATTGCAAGAAAGGGAAGTTATTTTAGATATAAAATTTACGCAGAAAAAGATAGAGAAAGGAGAAACAGAAGGGAAGAGAGAAAGAAAGAAAGAGAGAGGTTATTGCCCGCAGCAGTGAAGGAAATAAAGAAGTTAAATATACTTAAAAATAAGGTCAGCTCTTCAGCCGACAAGAGCCACACTTGGCCAAAATACAAAGAGGCCCTCAGTGGCAGAGAGATGTAATGTAAAAAGAGAGAGAGAGAGAGAGAGAGAGAGCGTCACGTGGTTCATTAAGTCGAAGTGAGAGAATATGGATAAAAATACAAACAAAAAACGTAAAAAAAAGTAAAATCAACAAATCGAGTTTGACAAAATCCCCCTGATATTCCAAATTAACAAACACCTATTCCCGATCTCGTTTTGCAAGTTTTTCATTATTAACATCAAAATGCTATGAATTACGGCGATCTAAAAAACGAACTTGACTTTATTTACTTTGCAGACGCGGGAAATTTCTCATTTTGAATGCAGAGTACATAGTATAAGAGAACGACTCTTCCCGATGTAATGTGGTCATATATTCGCTGGTATACTCACTTTGCGGCCTCTTTTAGTGTGGAGTAAACCAAAAGCCTTCCCGTTTTTCAACAGCTCATAAGACTTCTTGATTTTATGACTTGAGCTCTTTTGTTTTGCTTCAGCTTCAGCTTCAGCTTTGGCTTCGTCTCTGGGCTTGGCCTGGGTCTGGGCTTTGTTTGTCTGGTTTTGCGATTTGAGCGCCTCTTCTTCTTCTTCTTGTTATTCGCACGACGTCAGCGCTAAAAATTTCCATATAAAAGCCGCCAGCATCGGCATCGGCAGTTTAGTCGTTTTGAAGTTTTATCGTGTCGCGTTCGTTGCTTAAGTCTTTCGTATTGTGTAAGTTTTGCGTTCTCTGCCCGTTGCTGACTAATCTGTGACTGTGTTTGGTGAATATTTGTAGTTGGATCTTTAATTGGATTGTGTTTATCAACATGAAGTACGCTGTCATTGCCCTCGCTCTCTTCGCCGTTGCCTATGCCGCTTCCGGTGAGTACGATGACAGCCAAACAGCCGATGCGTCATCAGCGCTTAGAACTCTTGATAGACTATACTAAAGTTGGAAGCCCCATGCCGCAATTACATCATCCTCTACGAACAACGCATTTCGACTATTAGAAAACGAACTCAAACTCAAGCCCCAACGATTGCTATTATCGTCTTCATCTTGACTTTATTCATCATTAACGCCTTTGAAGACGTGTATGCTAATACGTAAATGTGATAAAAAAAAAAAAGTTAAGCTACGCAGAACATCTTCGCATTTATATATTTATAAATATGAGTAAATGTTTAGGTAAACCCACTCCATACATTGTTTTGTCTGTTTCAAAATCTGTTGTCTAACGAAAAAAAAATCCAGATAATGAATAAAACAGGTTCATTGAAACTGAATAGCTGTAGAGCCATCTCAAGTTCATTTTATAAAAACAATTATATATATATATTTTATAATTATATTTCGCTTAGTCATGTTCATTATAGATTATAATGCGTACATATAAAAATTATAGCTAATAACTTCAAGGCTCTATGGGATGAGGATGATTGCCAATGCAAACAAGTTGAAAAATACAATTTATATGTCAGAAAGTTTATAATAATATTAATACGATGGCAATGTTGAAGTATGTCTGATAATATATACATACATATAATTTAAACTATATAAAAAAGCTGATATAGAATTAATATTATACAAAACCCCTTTTCCCGTTTCATAGTACTATAGGGCGCAGCAGCTAAAGTAGTTTTTAGATATTATTGTAATACTTTCTCAAAACTAGTTTGCTAAGCAAAGTCTTTAATTCTTGGTTTTAATGGTTATATATATATATTAAACAGCCTCAGTCTGAGTCATTTTCTTGATAAGCATCTGCGTATTTTAAACATTTCATTATACGCTATTAAAATAACATTAAAGCCAAGTTTAAATGTGCCCTGTGACTAATTAAACTTAAATTCTCTAATTAGTTGTAGTAGAGCAGGTTAGTAGCAGTAGAGCAGTTGCTAGCAGCTATATCAAGTAACTTTTTTTTTAGTTCTGCATACTACTAGCAAAGACTTAATCTTACTTAACTTTAATTATTATTATTAGTTGCCAATGATTTTCGTTGAGTGCGGCTGAAAATATTTATAATGCAAACAGGTTTATATATTGTATTTTAATATACCGCTGATGTTGGGCAAAATGTTGTTAAGCTCTTTATCTTTATACTATAAATATTGTATATGATAATAATAATTAATAACAACTTTTTAAATTATAGGTAAATTTACTAATGAAATTTTTTAATTTACACTCAAAAATATAAATAACCAGCAGTTTCTTAATAAATTAGTATTATTCTTCATTTAATAAATAATATATTGTATATTTTATTATTGTTTATATTCTGCATTATATGTACCATACTATATTTACTATACTAATATGTACCATACTATATTTATTTAAGATTTTAAAAATTGTTATTAATTATTATTATCATACACATTATTTATATTATATTAAGATTATTTTAGAATTATTGTATAATAACACAATATTCATTTATATAATTATAATACAATTTATTTTATTATTTTAAATTTAATTATTTATTTTCTTAAAGACACGTATATTTTTCTTTTATAAATATATCTCATACCTATCTATTGTATTCCACAGACGCTGGCCAATTTATTCCCAAGGCAATCTACACACTGGACTCCGAGGGTCACAAATCGAATGTGTTTCCCGTTAGTGCTCAATTGCTGAGACGCTTGCGTCGCCAGGTGTTCTCATCGTCATCGTCTTCATCATCATCGTCGTCGTCGTCCTCGTCGAACGGTGGCACCACCCTCTTAACTTCAACCCATCATGTGCAGCAAACCGATGGCTCCACCATCAGCGGTGGAACCGTTCAACATATCGTACAGTACGTAATTAGCCGCAAGCGAATTTAAGAATTGCAATATTATAATGCATATATGTATATTTTCAGGCCCGATATCACCATTGGACAACGCTTTGGTGAGGATTCGTCCACTGGCTATACTCGGCCACTGTCGACCACGGCAGCAGGCACCCAGAGCAACTATAACACAGGCAGCTATAACCCAGGCACCTATAATACAGGCAGCTACAAGCCAGCTGGAGTTAGCCAGAGCACGATCCCCAAGCCCCAAGGAGTTGTGATCAGCTACACTGATACCAAGGATGCGTACGGCAATAAGCTGCACCACGAGACCCATGGCACCATCGGCAGCGATGGCAAATGGAAATACGACCAGACGAGCTACAAGACGAATTAAATGCCAATCTTTACTACGTCCCCTTCCCCCTCCCACACCCTACACACCCCATACGCACAGACCTATGCTATGGAAATATGGTCTGTGGCCTACTGATGTGTAATAAAAAGTGAAATACACAGCCACAGTGTTTCGTTTGTTTTTGTTCAAAGGTCATTCATTCAATTGCTTGCAAGTGGGCGTGACTAAGCGTCTGCTGCTCCAGCCTCCGTTGACTTTGCATCGTCGCATCAGCTGCCTAAGGCTCGTGCCTGGCAGACACTTTAGCTGATTGCAACCCGTTCGTGAGCGGATGCTGTTTAATCTCGCAAAAAGTGCACAGCCTGCTCCACTGGGCACAAACAATGACAATGAAGTGGGCGTGTGCACATATGCAGCAACAGTGCGCAAAAAGCCAGTGTTGGTAAGTGGTGCACGTCGACCGTCGACCGAGAGAGCCTGCTCAACCAAGTGGAACTACCTGACGAGGCTTCTAGCGCTGATTAAAACAACGAGTAGTGCCCGCAATGACAAATGGCAAACTATGATGTCAGCTCTGTCTAATGGGCGTGGGCGTGGGCGTGGGCGTAGGCGTGGACGTGGCTGGGATGAGCATGTAAATCAAAAGATGCAGCAGCCACGACAAGATATGAATATGTTATTTGCTTGGGGAATTGCTCAAGTCTCAACAGGTACACGCACTTTGGCACCAGCTCGAGCTGGTTAAGTATTAGCAGCATCCAAAGTTCAACTGAAAGTGAGCAATCATAGCATAAAGTGGTGAACTATAGGAATACCCTGCATAAAAGAGACATTGAGTTTGTATTGAAATAACGGGGATTACTTCATTCTCTTAAGAAATTATTTGCTTATATATTTTTCATTAAAGAGCTCTACAATTAGCTTATGCTGAATTACCATTAAGTACTCTTTAATATCAACTAATTTTTAGTTATCTTCTTATTTATATATTTATTTAATATATTTATTAAGTATACATGCTCTTCAGCTGTACCGCACCGTCTTAGGCTGACAAGGAATATCAACTGCTGAACAAATTTTTAGATTTGCCTTAAGTAAACTCTCATGAATTATCCTCGAATATGCTCAAAACACATCCCATCACAGAAGTATATATACCCCTTTCTCTATATATGTATAGGGTAGCGTTAACTCAACAGCTATCCACCCGCCTGGTAGCAGAGGCTGAAAACTTTTCGCAACTTCGCTGGCTGTCGACTCGGCGCTCGGCTTTTCAAAAACTTTTTAATTATTATAATTAATTACTTTGATCTCTGCTGCCGCAACTGTTTTGCTCCAAAGCTCTACTTACTTTCCTCTGTACTGTTGCCTGTTGGCGCATCTATTAATTTACTTGATTATGTTGGGGTTTACGGGTAATTCGTTTAGATGCCTTCTACCTCCTGCCCTTTGCCATGTGGCTCTGAGCACTCATTTCTCTTTCGCGCATACATATGTGCGTCGTCTTTTATTAGAATTTATTCCACGTAGTCGTGAAAGTGTAATGAATTTACTAGCGCACGCATTAAATCAAATTCTCTACATGGTTTGCTTTCCCAATTTCCCAATTCCATACTCTTTGCACAAGCTTGACAATTTTTGAGTTTACCTATTTCTATTTAAATACTTTCCACTTTGATCCAATTTCCACTGAATGAATCTATTAGCATTTTATAATATGCTTGTAGTTTAGCTTGATATAATATTGGGTAAATTAAATGTATTTTTGGTAAAGTTTATATATTAAGTCATAAAAAATTGAAGATATTGTTTATTTTTCATTCTCTCCAGAGCACCCAAAAAAGATTAATTTAAGAATGAATCGCTAAATATATGTTAGTATATATGGTAATCTATGTTAATATATATTGATAAATATAAAATATATTACTATTAAATTTTCTACTATTTTATTTATACTATTTTATTTACTACTTATAAATCATTTTATTTGAGCTCAAAAGAACGTATGGATTATAAAGTTAACGTCAGCTGTTTGAAATATTCTCAGAATAACTATCCGCCAAACTGTGTAAATAATTATAGAAAAGGGTAAACCAGCATTATTAAATAATATTAATTACTTCAATTATATATAAAGGTCTCAATTTATGCCTTGAATTTTAATAAGTCAAATGCTAAACTAATAAAGCGAAATATATATACATATATCTTATATAAAATTATTCCAATTTTTAATTATTTGTTGTTGAATCAATTTAGCCCATCACATGCAAATTCTCAGTAAATATTGTTTTTTATTTATTTATTTATTTTTTGTCTTTAAATTTTCAGCAAATTTTTGGCCTCTTGCCTCGGTTTGTCGTCGCTCGTCGCTAGACAAGAAATGAAACGCAATTTGATGGAACTGTCATGACCAAAGTGGCTGGGGAGAGAAAAGCTGTGTCGACGAGCATCGAAATGCTCCAGTCGTAACAATACGGGGCATACGCAAAAAGCGCATAGCTGCGCTCGTGTTCTGAATTTTTATGAAACGAGATTGGCGGTGGCACAAAAAGCGGGCCACTCTCTGATTGATGGGGAGTCAAGCGGAGACAACTTGTAGCTGGGGCATGGAGCGCAACAAATTAAGCAACTTGTGTGGTCTCGCTGGCCACCGCCGAAGACGCCACCTGGCCAGAAGAAGACTCCAATCGAACGATCGCCAACTCCAACTCCAACTCCATTTGCAGGCGATGCCAAATTCAGTGTACAAAACCCAACGCCGACTGCCGCCGGACACGAGCGCCGCTGTCGATGCCGACGCCGCTGCCGCTGCCGATGCCAATGGCGATTCCTACGCTGGCCAAGTGACATTTTATTGGCGTCCGAGAGCAAGAAGGCCAGGTTTTTGCTATTTAGAGGCATGAAAGCAGCGGCGGGTCCTCACATGGATAATTGACAACAGTTAATTCCATTGAGCAGACGCCGATATGCCAGCGAATTTAATTATTGGATCGCCAATGTGGATGCCGATGAATCTGGGTGGGCGGCAAAGCTGCCCGAAATCGAATGTTTTCTCTCACTTTTTAGAGAGACGTCCTGCCTGCTGTCTCCACTCCCACTCCATGCATCCTGTTGAATGAATACACTGCCATCTACGAGCTGCAAAACAAACAACCTGTCCAAAGCAGAAGTCGCAATAAAACAAGTAAGAAAGCTCTAGTCGAGACTGCTCGACTACGAAATCCCCTGAACCCGTCTTTTTGCTTACAAAAGAAACACACACACACATACATAGGCACATATAGGCACGCACGCATGGGCTGCAGTGTGGGCTTCTCATTGAAACTTAATTATTTAATAACTTTTTTTGTGGACGTACGTTCTTCATGAAACTTTTAGATTGTGAATTTATCATTTCTATGCGTGTATGTGCCGAATCTCAAGTCTCTAGTATTTGAAATACGCATTTTACAAAGGTGAGGGTGAGGGGGTGGATATAGGGGTGGGGGGTGAATTATAACAAAAACCGAAATTCTAAAAAGTATATATGAGTCTACGTTTAAAATTTGGAGACTCTAGCTCAAAAGATGTAGGAGATATAATTTAATAATTGACATTCGATAAGGTTTTTCATCGATAAAAAAATAATCGGACAAGTTATCGAAATTATGTGATAAACTCGATATGCGCGTGCTATATACGGACATTTTAAAAAAAAGTTGAAGTCTCTAGCTATTGTATCTTCGGAAATCGACGCGTTCAAACATACGGACAGACGGACAGACGGACAGACGGACGGACGGACGGACAGACAGACGGACAGGGCTAAATCAACTTTTCTCGTCGCCCTGATCAAGAATATATATACTTTGTGGGGTCTGCCACGCCTCCTTCTGCCTGTTACATACATTTTAACAAAACCATTATACCCTGATTTCCCATTTTCAATGGGTTCAGGGTATAAAAACGGCAAGCAAATCAAAAAACTGTTGACAAATTTTTGCCATTTCAGCGGAGCGACTGCAGATGCAGATGCGAATGCGAATGCGAATGCGAAGCCAGCTGAGGATGAAAGGCAACAAAAAAAAAAAAAGAGAAAAAATAAAGAAGTCCATAAAAAAGAAGAGCCTGCTGTCGTTGGCATCATCGGAAGCGGAAGCACAGGCAAATTGTGATTTCTGTTCAGCGCAAGGACAAGGATGTGGATGCGGATGCGGATGTGGATGAGCCAAGTGAGCCGTTTGCCGCGGGGAATGGAACTGCATTTCGTTTACTGTTGACTTAAATCGTTTAGGTAAAGTTAAACAACTTGTTCGCTTAATTGTTAAACAATGCTCGGCCAGACGAGCTAACTGTTAACTCCAGGCACCGTTATAAAGTCCGACTGATGCACGAATAATTGATGAGCGTCAAGCGGTGTGCGGGCATCATTCGGAAAGGCAAATGCAAATGATTTGGCCAAGTGCTTTAAGCTGCTTCGATTGCGCAAATAAGAATATTTTTCAGTTTGAACACTAATCAAAGGATCTGCTTTTAAATAATATAATAACTAGCTTTTGACATTGAAATTTTACTTAGCTGTGAAAATAAACTAAAATGTATAGCTGAAAATTAAAGCTATTGAAGTTAACTACATATATCTGATTATAATTATTTATAAATTTGATATATGTAATTTAAATGTCATATATGTTTTTATTTATTTTGATATGATCTTCATAATATATAGTTATTAGATTTAAGCATCCAAACATATTTTAATAATATTTATAATTATTATTCACTTATTTTGATTAATTTTAAATATAAATGTATAAAAATATACTTATGTTTTTACTTACCTCTAGTCTCTGTTATAAATGCTAATACATTCCACAGAATTTCACAAAATTTCTACACAAAATATATCAAAGTACATATATTTTTTGGGTAGCAAAATGTAATTGACATTTCTAATGAACCATTTTTATACAATATGTGCACTTTCTGACATTTAGTTATTTGTTATTTGTTGGCAGTTAAAGGAACGGTAAGTGCATCCCTTTAGCCAATGCCAATGCCCATGGCCGAAAGGGTGGAATCTAACCCAAAGTACAGCATCATAAACAACATCCGCATCGACATCCACATGGACATCTACATATGCGCATACTATCCTACCTATCTACCAGAACGTATTTGGATTTCCTTGACGGCCACCAGGGAATTCCTTACTCCATTCATCCACCTACTTTTGCGTGGCTTTCGAAATTGTTGACAATGCGAACTAGAGAATGGAGAAAAAAATATATATAGATGAAATATAATTGCGAATTTCAAGTTCACAACTCTGGACACATTTTTTGGAGAGTTTCTGTCAATCGACAACATGTTGCAGCAACTTTTATCAATAAACTTGATGATTTCGTAAAGACATTGAAGATCAAATTAACTGAGTTTACTATATCATAGAAATTGATTGAAATATAAATAATAATAAATAAAATAAAATAATTAATTAATAATTAATAAAGTAAAATAAAAAATAAATTTAAAATAAATGCACTTAAAAAATTATTTTAAATATAAATTTAAATAATAAATTATTTTAAGAATATTATCTTCTTTAATATTACTTTAATGTATTAAAATTTATTACAATTCTATGAATATTATAAATAAATCCATATATTGCTAACTCTTCCTATATTAAAACATTTTTGCATATTACTTAGAATTATACCCCATTAAAAAAACTAAATAAAATAAAGTAATAAAATAAAATTAAATTAAATATATAATAAAACCCCAAAATTGTGCTTTAGTGTTCATGGCGTAACGAAATCTAATCATGTAGTATATGTATTTGTAGTATTCTATATTTAAAGCTTAGAGCATTTGTGCAAGTGTAATTGCAAGGCATCTCACGCTGAGCGCGCGTCGATAAAGCAGTGCACAACGTTCTCTTGCTGTTGCGCGTTCTCTTTTGGCAGACGATTCGCTCTTAGGGAGTGCTCAAGCTTTGTCTTATTGGTGATTGGAGCATTTACAGTTGAATAAGAAAATCCAATGGCCACATCCCACTTTGATTTGCTAAGATTTCATATAAAAATAGGATAAATAGGCTGAACAATTTCTCAATAATTAAATTTAGTGACAAAATTGAAGTTTCTTAGTTAAATATTCAAACAGCTGCACAGCCTTAATTAATATATTTGTTCATGTACAGACGAAGTACTTGAAGCAGAAATAAAAAATAAAAAAAACGAATGGCAACGCCTTTGAATTATGCACGCAAAAGCTCATAAAAAATTTGTCTGCAACATTTTTATTTATTACGGTAACTTAAAAAAAAAAGAAGAAAAAAAAACTGAAAATGAAAATGAATATTTAAAAATTCAAATGCATTCTCTGGTCTTCTTTTTTTTTTTCATTTGCTAAAACAAATCTGTGGGGTTGTCAGAACATTTTCGTAGGCAGATAGTCCTGAAGGCAATGGCAGTGGTATTACAAATATATTTGTGCTACCTCTTCGCTCATTTAATTGAATTGTGCTCGCAATTCAACGTCAAAAATTTTCCACTTTTTTTAACAAAAACAAAACAAAAATTTCATTGTTTGCATATTTAATAAAGCTAATCAAACACGTCGACTGACTACACCCTGGCCAAGCCACTGTTGCTGAGTGTTGGGCGTGAGGGTTGTTCTATGATACCTTCTGAATAGGTAGTTTTGGCTCGGCAACGACAACAACAACAACAACAACAGCAACAGCGGTCACATAATTTATTGCCAAGTACTCAAGGACGTGCACTCATAATAATAATAAAAAAAAGAAATCAAACAAAAAGATATATATATGCATCAGGACTGTGAAAAACACAGCGGGAAACCGCGTGGCAGCCAAACTAATTTGTTGTCATTTTTATGCGACAAAAGTGAAAACAATAATAAATGTAGACAACAACAACAACAACAACAGCAGCAGCAACAACAAAATCATGACATAAAGAGATCTTTGCAGCTGCCATGAATCCATTAGAGTCTAACGGAAATATTCAGAGAATATTCTTTCAGAACTAGCTTGAATGTGAATAAAATAATAAAAAAATAAAATATAAACGAGAATAAATGTGTTTCCAATTTTACAGCGATATAATTTATTTCAATAATGCCTTGACGTTTTAAGAGATCAGAGAATAATTTATTTAAATAGATATCTAGAAAAAATATTTAAATGTATTACGACTTACTTTATTTATCTTTAATTAATATATTTAAATTGGAATGGCTTTCCCTTTTCACTATTTCATATAGTACTTTTAGGAGTATATAAATAAATCTGAATTATTAAATTAAGAATAAAATGATCTAAGAATATTAAAGGATTTCTATTTGTATTTTATGCTTAGTTTGTATAACCATTTCGCACTAGGCAGTTTTTCTTTAACAAATTAGAAAATAGATCATCAGGCAGATAACTAAAAATGAAAATATTTTCTGAAAGTAATAAACAGCTCTTCTTAAGTCATAAAAATTAATACCCCAATTTAAATTACAAGCTTAAAAATTAAATATTATTCTGCAAGAGATCAGTTTGAATACCTATTTCCATTATATATATTAAAATATATACTAAAAATATTCTAAATACCAAATAGAAAACCTACATAAATAATACTAAAGTTAAGGGACAAGTATTCGTATTTCTAAACATGTTTTCAAATTGTTAAATGTTTTGTTTGGTAGGCCTGATTGTAGTATAACATCCCCCTCTTATGTAAACGTCAAATGGAAATGCTTAACCGATGCTTATCCCAATTAGAGGAAATCAACTGAAAAACTGCAACCGCAGAAACCATAGCCAACAAACGGGCGCAATTAACGACGCACAAATTTTTGAGTGTGCTCAGAGTGGAGGAGTGGGAGGGCACAGTGGAGGACTTCTATGATGATGGTGCTGGTATGGGTCGAGGAACGGAGGGCTGCTGCTGCAGCCGACATAGCGCGCATATGGACGGAAATTGATGATGTGAGCAAGTGGCACGTAATCAATTTGGCAGCGCCTCATTTCAAATGCGAATTTAAGATGCCATTGTTGCAGTCGCCGGCAATCGCATCCCCTCGAGCTGCGGCACTGCAGCCGGGGGTGGGTTGTCCAATCGGTTTCATTGTTACAGAATGTTCATAAATATCTGCAACATATGCGCAACAAAACGCAACGAGACTCCAATTGGAAAGCAACTGGAACAAGCAACAAGAGATGTCTTTAGCCTGGCGACTGACTGTTCCATTCAATTTTAAAGTTTCCGTGTCTGCAGACACGAAACATTCATTTCATTTGGAATATTGTTAGCCGGCTGTCTTTTATGTTCCTAATGTCGCATAAACAGTGCTTAATAATGCACCAACCTTCGCGTATCTTCACTAACCAAATAAACCTACCAGGTCCACACACAAGCAAACAAACATGTGATGGGCGATGGGCGTTGGGAGTGGCACTCAAATTGGGAATTGGGTTTGGGATAAGACTGCCTCGTCGACAATGATTAATATTTAATTCGTGTGCGTTTGGATATTTTTCCACTTTGTATTTTGGGCGAATTTAATGGCTGACAGAAGACAGAAAGCGGAATGGAGCAGGAGCAGGAGGAGGAGTGCTCGGTTGCCAGGTTCCATTTACTTTGCCTCACTTTCGGTTAGCCTTTGTTTCGCTGCAAAATTTGACTTGGAACAAATTTGGCTGCGACCTCTGGGAGAGCAGAGTGTTTACCTTCACCTGTTTACCTTCACATGTGTCTTACCCATTTTAGGCTATTGAAATATTCCGTTTGACCTGCAAACCAAACATCCTTTTTGCTATCCACATGTTAAATTTTCCTGCCAGTTGCATATGAGTATCTGAGTCTCTTTACTTCTTCCCTCTCTCTCTCTCTCTCTCTCTCTTTGTCTTAATCACTGCTTTCATTATTTTTGCCGACTTGCTGATTCCGTACAATTGCCGACGATTACAACGGTCGTTGGACGAGCTCTGCAGCAGGGCAACAGAAAACAAAAAAACAAAAAACAAAATAAAAGAGAAACTCAAACTCCCCCAGAGTGCAATTAGGAAGCGAACTATAAAATTTCAGTGTTTGTCTTGGCAGATACTTTCGCACAGATATCTATGCACATATCGCCGCAACACCCTCGGCCTCCAGCTTCACACCCCCCCCCCCTCTCCCACTCCGCTGCTGTTGCTTCAATGCCGCATTGGGCAATTGCCCCGTACGCATAATTGGCCTTCTGTGACCCCAGCTCGCTATTCTGGCACTTTAATGAGCTGTCGACGTTTGCTCCTTTAACCAACATCATCTTGATACAACTTTACGATTATGCACGGCCCGGTACGACAGCAGCAGATCAAATGTGTAAAATGTTTCGCAACCTCAAATGAGTATTCATATAGATATACTACAGAACATAGTCTGAAAAATTAATGGGAACTATATAAACATATGTATGTACAGACATAGGCTTATGAAAGTAGGGAATACGAACAAAACTGATACTACTAACATTATAATAGTCAGCAAAGAAAGTGAAGGAAGCTGTGAGAGACAGCAAGAGATAGAATAGATAGAGTCAGATAGTAGAAGAGAGTGAGATATGTGAGCGGGTCATAATGGTAATATAAGAAGATAATGGGATACAGAAATACAGCTGTAGACAAATGCAATAAGATAGATAAATAGAGAGGAAGAGCAACTAAATGATATACTCATATAGTGAGCGCTATAAAAAATGAAAAAAGCGAGGGCGTAAATTGGAGAGTAGAGAAAGGGCGACTGAGAGAGAAAAGATATAAGTTTGAAGAGTATTGAGAATGAGAAAATGGAAGTATTGAGGAGAGCTTATGAGACGAAATGAGACAGACAGAGAGAGAGAGAGAGAGAGAGAGAGAGAGAGAGAGAGAGAGAGAGAGACAGGCAGAGAGAAAGCGAATTGAGAGATAAAGGCAGAAAAAAATATATAAAATAAAAATAAATAATAAGTACTCATTAATTCTATTCATATTTATTTAAATATGTCATGCGAATTAAGAAATAAAGACAGACAAAATATATATACAATAAAAATAAAAATAAAAAAATACTTACTCGGTAATTTTATTCATATTTGTTTAAATATGTCATGAGAATTAAAAAAAATAAAAATAAATATAAAATAAAAATAAATAATTATTTATAATAATTTTAATCATATTTCAGAAGAAATAAAGGCAGAAAAAATATATATAAAATAAAAATAAAAAAATAATTACTCATTAATTTTATTCATATTTGTGTAAATATGTCATGAGAATTAAGAAATAAAGCCAGAAAAAATTAATATAAAATAAAAATAAATAATAATTCCTCATTAATTTTCTATTCTACTCATATTTATACTAATTTTAATCATATTTCATAAGAAATAAAGGCAGAAAAAAATAAATATAGAATTCAAAATGCAACCACAAAATAATTACTCACTACTTATACTAATTTTATTCATATTTGTGTAAATAATATGTCTTGCCTATATTAGTGTATCGTGGAACATTATTCAAACGCTGTACCAAAAGCAATTAGTGCGACTAACTCATATGCAATACATATACATATGCATGTGTATATGTATATGTCCCAATAGCACAGTCAATCGGCCTAAGGTGGCATGATGAACTCAAGGATAATGGCATCAACCATGCGCTGCAGCGTGTCTTGCAGCTCATCCCAGTCCTTGTCCTCGGGCAGGCCAAACATCTCGGCGTAGTAGCGCAGCTTCGGCTCACTGCTGCTGGTGCGGAATGTGATGACCATTCCGTTGTCGAAGGTGAACGTGAGCAATTGTCGACTGGGGCTGATCATCAGGCGTGGCTTCTGGTCGGGGAAGGACGTGTCCAGGCCCAGCGTCAAGTCGCGCACATATCGCACCTCAAACTCACCATTGAGGATGCACTTGGGATAGGTGCCCACAATATTGTCCTGATGGCTGCGCAAGCGATTACAGATGGTGTTAGCTTCCTCTATATTGGTGTAGTGGAGCGAGCTGACAATGGTTGCATGATAGCCATACGTATCATAGATTTCGCGCAGCTTTTCGATGAGCGTCACATTGCGAGTGCTCCGCAAGTAGCAGGCCATTGTGGCCACCTGGCAGGCGGCGGAAATTCCATCTTTGTCTGGTACTTTAACGTTAAACATGAAGCCAATGGGCTCCTCGAAAGCAAGTAGAATCGTTTTACCAATTGCCGCCAGCTCCAGGGCCTTGTTGGCCATCCATTTAAAGCCCACTAGAGTCTCCACGAATGTGAAGCCCTCGGCTCGGGCCATGGCGGCCAGAATCTTCGAGCTGCCCACGGTGGATATCATGACACAGTTGGATACATTGGGCTTTGGCGTTCTAGTCTTATAATTTTCCAATGCCCACCAGCCAAGCAAAGCGCCCAGCTCGTTGCCATTGAATTTCTTCCATCTGCCCTTCGGATCGAGCTCAGCCACACCCAAACGATCCACATCGGGATCGTTAGCCAGAATGATGGTACAATGCTCTTCCTCCGCTTTCTTTATTGCCAAATTCAAACAGCCAATACCCTCTGAAAGAAAGATATGTACATATATTTGAATAACCTCAGTCTGTATACTCTCTTACCTAGGGGACTTGGAAAATGAAGAGTGGGAAATTCGGGATCTGGATCCTTTTGCTGCAACACCGGAATGACGGGCTTCAGTCGCGCCTGATAGAACGCCTCGCGGACATAGTGAAAGCCAACCCCATGGAGTGGCGTGTAGATGAAGCGCAGTTGACTGCACTCGTTGGTCTCGATGTATGCGAAGGGCAGCTGAGTCTTCATCTGCTCAAAGTAGGCCGAATAGACCTCTCGGAACGGCTCGAACAGCAGCGGGTTATCATCAAGTACGGACAGATCCCAGGACGATGGCAGCGGCTCCTGGTGTTTTAGCATCGCGGCCTGTAAATTTTTGTCATGCGGCGTTAAGATGGGCGCTCCATTATCGAAATAGATCTTGAAGCCGTTATCAGTTTTCGGATTATGCGATGCTGTCACCGCCACACCGGCCAGGCACTTCAGATGGACCACGCCGAAAGACACAAACGGCGTGGGCACCATCCGATTGAAGAGGTACACCCGAAAGTTCTGGTTCAAGAGCACGGCCGCTATCAGTTGGGAGAAGCGTTTGCCATTGTAGCGCGCATCGTGCCCGACGATGACGCCCTGAGTCTCGCGCTTCTTGACATTGGGATACATCTCCACCAAATAGTTGGCAAGGCCCTGGGCCATTTGAATGGTGACTAGATCGTTGATCGAATCGAAGCCTGCACGCATACCGGATCTGATGCCGCCAGTGCCGAAGCCGCAGCGACGACAGAGACGGGCGCGCAATGCGTCCCAGTCCTTGTCCTTGATGGCATCGACCACCTGCTGCACCGTCGCCGCATTGCGGTCCCATAGTATCCAGTTTTTGATCTGCTGATCGAGATCCTTTTGCCCGGACAGCTCTAAGGTATCAAGCAGCTCCGCTCCCGTTGTTGGAATTGTTGGTGCTAGCATTATAAAATTTAGATATTATCTCATTAAAAATTATCAAAACAAATTCAAAATCTGTGAGCTGCCTGCCCCTGTCTCAACTGAGTTGTAGATCAACTCTATTTCGACGCTAGTTTCCGTTTGCCACACACAGCATTTGCATGGCCCGGCCAACATTGTAGAGCTCTTGGCCACGTTCGAGTTGACCAATTGAAAATTTATGTGAAGCTCATCTCGATTTACGACCATCAAATACGGCCCCTGGGACCCGCCGACCCCACCACATTTGAGCTAAGCACTGACAACCACAAATTGATCCATTGGCAATTTGATTTTGGCTGCTTGATGAATTTATGGCCAGCCACGACAATTGCCAAATACAGTTAAGATAAAGGATTTCTCTGCTGCAATAAATTTCTACACTTTTTTTTTGTTTTATCCCCACCCTGTCTATATCTGTGTGTGTGTGTGTGGAAGCATTAACATGATTTCAATTTGTCATCAATTATGCAAAGCGGGTCTAGAGCCCCCCAACCAGCGCCTATTAACCGTTCATGTTACGTGCTGCAAACTTGGCATTTCCACGCTGCAAGTGTGAGTAATTTGCAACGGTAATTGGGTTACACAGGCGCATGCAACATTTATCAGGCAGTGGTAACCCCACGACGAGGCATTAGACAAACCCCCTCTCGCCCACCCCCAACCATGAAGCTGCTCTGTTTGTTTTGGCACTCTCTATGCTGCTCTGATCCAGTGACCCCCCAATGCTCAATCCAAGGCAAACACACACACACGCACACACACACACACACACACACACTCTGGCACGTCAATTGCATTCTAAACATTCAACGCAATGGCTTTTTGGCTGGAGCCCAGCCACAACTCATCGGAATGCAGTTGCAGTAGCAGTTGCAGTCGCTGTGACAGTCTGAGTCGCATTCTCTCTCTCTACCTCTCTCTCTCTCTCTCTCTCTCTCTCTCTCTCTGTCGCTGGCATAGAATTAGTTGAGAGCACACAAAATGCATTTCGCGTCAAATTGTCAAAGTGTTAATTAAAAATGGACACTCGAATAGGCAGGCAGGCAGGCATAGACACATATTGCCACGCCTACACGTACACCCACTCACTCATACACCCACATATGCTGTGCCTGCTGAGGCTCTCAAATTGACCTCGCACATTCCCTTACCTTGTCGGTTTTACTTTACGTTTTGGTATAACTTCAAATGTAGAATTCAAATAGAAGAAGAATATAGAAAATAAAAAAAAATAATATAATCTAGTCTTAACTCAATTATTGCCGAAAGAGAATAATTATGTGTATGTTTCTGTTAAAATACGTAGTTCTTGATATATAGCTCTATTATGATAAGAGGAGACATTTGGCTACATCTCAGGTATTCTAAAGACTATTTGTTATATCATAAACTACGAAGATGAGAGATTTATGAGTAGAAAATAAATAATTCTTTCATTAATTAAAAAAAAAATCAAAAATAGACATAAATTCCTTGGCTGCTATGATTGACATATATCTGGGAAAAGTTATACCCACTTATCAAACGAGTTGCCTAAATGTGAATAGGAATAATAAGCGGTATATGGTATATTCTTATGGAGTATTTTTTATCGAAGAAAGTCTGGCCTCTAATTATTATACTCTACCTAATCTGATCTAGAAAACTGTATATAATAACTAGCAAATAGGGCTATACGAAATAATACTCTATTATCCCCTCCTCACAGATTAGTTTTATTTATTCTTCTATTCCCTTTTCTTTCGCCACATTCCAGTTTATATACAAGCCCACTATTCTTGCTCACATTCTTTGATTTTCTCCTTAACTGCTTTATGGCTTTATCTATTTTTGGTGCTTTGGTTAATTTTCCAATTTGCATAGAAAATAGGTAGGCAATTTAAATGTTTGTGTGTTTTTTTTCTCCTATGACACAGGCCATAAAATCTTTTCCTGCGGCAACAAATATTGAGTGTTTACGGCGTATGTTCTACGGCTGTGCACATTTATACACTTGTGCTTTGCATAATTTTAATCGTTCTGATCTGTTAGAATGTGAGAATGGAAATGGGAATGAGAATGGGAACTTGAGATTATGGTGAATAGACAGTTGCCCGTGCCGGCCTATATAATCGACGTTGATTCCTTTTGTTTTGGGACAAGCGAACTGCAAAATTGGCGTTGTGTGAATATTTTATGGCACCCCCGAGTGCCCTGCGCTCTTGATTCGTGAACATGTGAGGGAAGCATAAGGAAGTCCAATATCTAATGCTATCAAACCTATTAAAATGCTAATTTATACATTTGCGAAGCCACAGCAAATGGTACCACAAATTTTGCTAGCTGACTTTAAGAAATACATTTCAAATACATTGTGAAAAAATGAAATCTGTCAGAGCTGCGTCTCTTGTCATTCAGAAGTCAATTGCAGGAGCAAGAGCGAAAGCAAAAGCAAAACGCACCTGCCTGCTAGAATCCATTAAATTAAAACCAAATCATTCATCTCATCTCGGCTGCCGCTCAAATTGACTTTGACACTTTATGCGTCCATGGAAATATGTTGGACCCGTTAGCCCCAAAGCTGAAAAGTGGCTTTTAATGTCTCGAACGAGGACATTTAACTGTCGCCTGACAAATGCGAAATACATGCAAATGCCCCGAGCTGAACTTTTGTTGGATAAATCGAATTCGATAGGGTATTAATCAAAGGCTCTCAGTTCTCTCAGTTCTCAGATCTCAGCTCTCAGCTGTCTGCATTTCAGTTTCACTTTCAACTTTCAGCTCTCAGACGGGGGATAGTTTGGCATGACGAAAAAAAAAAAGAAAAATAAAATAAATTTGCGTAATTTGTTTGTGTGGCTTTTCATATTTTCAATTTGAGTGCTCGAATATATTTGCCCAACCCCCAGGTTTCCGAATGCCAAAATGTGAAAATGAAATTTACATCATTTGTTTATTTGTATCGCTCATGTCCTGTGGTCTTGCAAAAAAAAAAAAAAAAACAGCAACAACAAGAAAAACATGTCCTTGGGGGAAACCTGCACAGCACAGTCGCAGCAATTCATTTTTTACATTTTTATTTTACCAAAGTCGAGGAAGAGAACACATCGCAAATTTGATTACCGCCCAACAAAATGTTTGCATATATATTCATATATACTTTTTTTTTTCTCTGTGTATTTTTCTGTGCCATCTTTGACCGTCTTGCTTGCTTGTCTGGCATATACTTTTAAATTAACGCATTATGTTTATGTATTAGATGCAAATACAAATGCCCAGTCGCATTGCCCAAGGACCTTCACACATCGCTAACCAAAGGGTCAGAAATCCAATTTGAGAAAATTTTTCATAAAGCTTTGCCCTTTTTGTACCCTATAAAAATGATAGCTGAAGTATGATAGAGCTGTAAAACTCGGAAAGGAAAAATAGATTCAAGAGTGTGGAAATATTCAGAAAAAAATTAGAGATAAATTTATATCTATATAAATTAAGAAAACAAATAATAAAATCAACTGTAGAGCATGTAAAATAAAATTAAAATAAAATTAATATATATGTATATTTATTAATATATATTTAAATATTTATGTATTTATATATTTAATTTTATATATAAATTTAAGCACTGCTCTTTTATTAATATTTAGAAAAGTCCTTAACAAATTATAAATATTATTAAATATTAATATAAATAAATATATTCAGACTATATTCTCATTATTTATGCATATGTAGCAGAATCTCTCTTTCCACCTTATCTGTATTACAGGGTATGTTATAGTTTCAACTGTTTCTTCTGCAACTTGCGACACATTCAGAAAATTCTTACATGAGAAATCTAAAGAACAAACATTTTTATTGCACATCAAATTTGGTCCACGTCTGCGGCTCAGTCGTCTGTGCAGGAGCAGGAGCAGGAGTAGGAGCAGTAGCACGAGCAGCAACAGCAGCCCAGCCTCGACAATCAAGTGAAGGCTCACAGAATGAGAAATACTTTTGATTTCATTCCGCTACAACGAGAAACACCAAGTGCCCTGCAACTGGACCGAAAATTGTCTATGGACCAAGGACTAAGGACTGGCAGTCAACTAGGACTCATACACAGTTGTGTCTAATTGGAAACGGTTGAGCTTTGATTGCTTGGGCAGGCAGCATGCGAAGATTAGAGCAGCTCATAAGCGGTTAGGCAATCACCATTAGCATTGGCCTGCCTAATTGCACATGCTCTGGCAGGGGGGCGGAGGGGAAGTAACTCGACAGAAGTCGAACTAAAATTGGGAATGAATTTCATTTTGATGCTGATCTAATCAGCTGATGATGTTGAAGTTTGCCAATGCGATTTTCATGTTTGCTTGGATGGAGGCTCAGTGAGATGTGACATGCAAAATGACATAGACATACACACACGCACACACACACACGCACAGCAAAGGGTTGGGCCACAACCTTCATTCGAACTTTGATGGAAATGTTGGCATTTTTGTCCGCAAAATTTACGAATTTCTGCGCATTAATAAAAAATAAAATACAAATCAGAAACGTGTCAACAACTCAAAGTGGGTTCGCATGCCAATTGGAGATGTGCCTGTCGCATGTGCACGAATTTGCACTTTGGCGCAAAAACCTTTCCATTTACAGGAGGCGGAGTGGTTGGTGTTGCGACAGAGCAACTAAGGGGTTAAGTGTATGCGCAGCAGCCACAGGAGACTAACTCCACAGCAAACAGCTGAAACCACGGCAA
The DNA here is from genome assembly GCA_035045965.1 of Drosophila aldrichi. Taxonomy (NCBI): domain Eukaryota; kingdom Metazoa; phylum Arthropoda; class Insecta; order Diptera; family Drosophilidae; genus Drosophila; species Drosophila aldrichi. The sequence continues at coordinate 123,255 of JAWNOM010000368.1, read as the reverse complement.
TGTGATTTTGCATCGAGTTGTCTTAAATGGGTTTTGGCATTTCCAGTTTGGCTGTCAACTCGCTTTGAATACAAAGTAAAACCCCTCGAAGAGCAAAAGGAATATCAGATAACTAGTTCAAGAAAACTATAGTCACATGAATACATTGCATATGTATAGACAAAATAGCAAGGCATATGAGGAGTTAATATGGAGTTTTCTTCAAGAGTTTTCTCAGGCGAATACATAAATTGTCTTTGCTAATTATAAATAAGTAAATATATAAACTAATTGAATTTCTTTTTATTTGTAAAAATATATCAGAAAAAAACTTGTATCTATCTTAATGTAGTAAATATAAAAAAAAGGAAAATCTATATTAACTTAAAATAGTTAAAAATGTATATTTTGGAATTGAACTGTAGAAAACAAAGAATTATAAATATGAACAAAACCAAAATTATGATATGTGGAAACAGTTTATAAAAAAAAAATTAGTAAACATAAGAATAATGTATATAAAAATATATAATAAATAATACTATACATATATAAACATAAATGTATATACAAAGAATTATAAATATGAAAAAAACAAAATTATGATATGTGGAAACAGTTTATTAAAAAAAAAAATAAAAAATTAGAATAATGTATATAAAAATATATAATAAATAATACTATACATATATAAACATAAATAATATATAATAATATACATATATACAAAATATATTATTAAAAATAATAATTAATGAATTTAATGGAAACTTAACTTTTAATAATTATTTCACATTATCAAACTATTTGATGGCTGACTAATAAATTATGAAAACCAAATTGAATAATAAACTATTATTTGAAATAAATAATATATATATATTTTTTTTTTGTTTAATCTTGAACTGTTAAAATATAAACAATTAGCCAACTTTTTAAAATCATTTAATTTGTTTTAAATTTTGATAACGCTGAATATAAGAAATACAGTTTTATGGCAAAGCTTTATAAAATGATCCAAAAATTAGTATGGTATAGTATAGTCTAATATGATATATGTAGTATCGTACAGTTAGTGCCTCAATATCGATAGAGAGTGCTGCACCTTTCCCTGGATATAAATGAGTTTAAATAAAATGTCTTTTCGCTCTGATTCAGACTGAATTAGAGAAGGGTAGTTAGGCAACTTGATGTGCGACTGTCTTCTTTGAGTGGGAACAATGCCGACGCAACTGGCAGCAGGAGAAGCCGCAGTCGCAGTCGCAGCAGCAACAGCAGCGATGTGGCAAAAATATAAAAATTATTGATTATCAGCGATGGCATCTCGGCGATTTGCTGCTACAAGCCACGTTTCACTTTTTTGCTTGCTGCGGCTGGGTTGGCTCTCATTTCAGTCCCGATTCCCGTTGCCGTCCAGGATGCTGCTTCTGTTCTTTTGTTGCAGACGGCTGAGATCCCATCATTAAAACCATTGTGCGATATCGACACCTTGGTCAGCACGTTTTTTTTTTTTTTGTATTTTGTTAGTTTATGTTTTCTTGTCAAGGAAGAGTAGAAAAAGCGAGATCGTTTCGCTTGTCGCAAGTGTTGTCAACAGGTTTCGCGGAATGCAACGAGGACGAGCTGAAGACGTTGTTGAGCTACCAGAGACGCGTTCGCGTTCGCGTTCGCAGAGATCGTTCATCATCATCGCGGATGACAAGTGATCAAAGATGCAGTAATATTTTACAGCACTTTGTTTCTGTTTACAACTCGGATCGCCGGATCGCCGGATCGTAGGAATGCCCACAGAAGCGCGTTGACACATTTTATTTGTGGACTGCGGCCCCAGCCCCTCCAGCTCCGCTGCTTTCTCCTTAATTGTCCTTATCACATTGTCATTAGGTCTGCCCCGCAGCACATTCATAAATATTTATAGCACTGTGCGAGTCGGGCGACTACAACTTTGGTTAGCGCACAGATTTGAGATATTCGAACATTGATTAAATGTTTCAGCGTAAGCCGAATATGGCCGGGCAGTTCATAAATTAAAAGGGCTGAAACTCAATTAAAAGTGTCGACCAACTAACTGTTAATTACTGCAGCTAAGTGCACGCAATTAAAGCCAATAAATTACTAAGACATTACGTACTCTCTCACTCTCTTCTCTCTAGTTGCTGCCACATTCACATGCCACAATTCAGCTGGCTGCAGCTGCACGTGCTGAGCATTTTCGAATGGCATTCCATCAAAACCAAAATCGGCCTTAACTTGTGGCTTCCACAGATCAGCGAGGGTCCACACACATACACACACACACACTCAGCAGCCTAAAAAAAAAATCAAGTGGCAAGTACGTCCGTATATGGCATTCGAATCCCATTAAAAATTATTAGCCGCCCCGCCGGCAAAGAGCAAATTACGGATTAATGTGCAATTGGCTTAAACCACAAGCAGCCCTGTCATCGCTCTTCAGCCCATTTGGCAGACAGCGCCCCGTGCGTGTCCAGCAAGCAAATTTAGCTCCATTCCACATTGGCATCTCGCTGCGAATTGCGAGCATTTGAAAAGTTTTACAATTTCTGCTTTGATTAGACAAATGTTCAACTTCTAATTAAGCAGAGATTTGAGAAGGTTTTCTTTTCGTAAATTTCAGTTTGTGTTTAACTAAAATGCAGTTCAAATATTTACTGCAAACTGGAAACTTGAACTAACTAGTTGCCCGTAAATCAGTGAACGGAAATAAACTTGATGCAAATATGAATATTGATGAGTGGAAATATTGTTCTATCTTAATAGAGAAGTCACCCGCAGTAATGTGAGAACCAATAGAAAATTTGTGTAGATCTAAGTTGAGACTTGTCTGTTTGAATAATTGGCTGGGGCAACTGTATATAATATGCATATATATAAGCTAATAATTTGTATTATTTTAAAGTAGTTAAAAGACATTTAGAATTCTGAAGTTACCCAAATTACCCAGCTGAAAGTTTACTAAAAAGAGTCTTCGGCCTTACAAATTGATGGCAGCGCTTAAATATAATATTACTGATTAAACAAAACATTTATTATTTATTGATATTTGATTTATTACTTATTATTTATTATTATTATTATTTATTTATTTATTATTATTTTTTTTTTTTAGTTTACTTACTGTATTATTTATTTATTAAATTTTTGATATTTGTTATATATTTGTTTATTTATTTACTTATTTATTTATTTATTTACTTATTTATTTATTTTTTTAATTATTTATTTATTTATTTATTTATTTATTTATTTATTGATTTATTTATTTATTTATTTATTTAATTATTTATTTTTTTATTTATTTATTATTATATTTATAAATTTATTTATATTAAAGTAAAGTAAAAGAAACTTTATTGAAAATACTTATCAATATTTGATTTTAATTTTTAATTTAATTTAATTTTGTTTGCTTACGATATTATTAATTAATTATTTGAGTAACGTATTTTATTTATTTATTTATTTGTTAATATTTATTTATTTTAGTTTTTTTGTTATTATTTATTTGTAATTATTTAATTATTTATTTTTTTTATTTATAATTTTTTTATTTATTTAGTTATTTACTATAAAATACCTATCAATATTTGATTTTATTTTTCATTTAATTTATTTTTTTAATTTTCAAATTAAAAGCAATCTGAAACCAAAATAATAGCACTTTCATTTGCTTGATAGACATGTTTTTTATTTTTATAGGCATTTATTTTGATTTAGTTCTTTAAATAATATTTAATTAAATATTAAAATATAAATTTTATAATTACAAAAAAATGCAAAATTAAAACACGAATGCTTACATTACTCTAATTGTGAATAATTTATATGTTAGGTACATTTCTATATTTTACTTTCGTATATTTTAATTTTATTTCATAAAAAAAAGAGATTTGCAAATACTTTGGCAAACTTTTTAAACATCTTCTGCCTAATAATCTCTTTGAGCAGTTTGCCAGTTTGCGGCCTTTTAATTACTTAGTCAACTCAGCCGCTGCTTCAGCTCAAGTTTCAAATAACAACGTTTAATATGGCAGAAGGTGACGCTATAAATTGGCTAGCCTAAAAATAACACCTGCCAAAATTATTAAGTAATTAACTGAGAGCCGCAAACTGCCAAATCCTTTCGCCGCAAGCACTTGTTGTTGTTGTTGTTGTTGTTGCTGTTGTTGTTGACTCATTAAAATTAATGGCAAGACTGATGCCAACAACGATTCTGCATATTAATGGCCGCAATGTCCGCGGGGATAATATTCCAGCTAATAAGAAATTAAAAGATACTTGTCCGAGCCCAAGATGCTGCTCTCGATTTGACAGCGACAACTGTTTGTTTTAATTTGAAAGATTTTTCAATGCGGCCGCCCACCAAAAATTAACTAATTGCCAAATGATGGAAGTGCCGCAGCCGAGGCGAACGGGTTGAAAGTAATGCGACTCGACTTGGGTGTTGGCCTGCTGCGCCTTGAACATGAATTTTTAAATGGGCCGCACTAAACGACCGTCCAGGGAGATGATTATGAAGCGAAAGAGGCAGATGCGTAGAGCCGTGGGCACCTGGGATTGGTGGCAGGTGCCAACACCTCGCTCGAAATCGACTTTAAATCGAGGCTTATTTAAAACGCTGCGATTGCGCCCAAAGGTCTGCAACGGTTTATGCAAATTAAATGCACTCTGGCTGCATTTTTACAGACGAATATCGAATAAAGCGCAGCCCTTGGCTATAATTAAATAATACGCCAATTGCATCCTCTCGCAATATTTACACATGGGGTATGCTGGACTGGCTCGATGATGCTTACACAAACTAGAAGCTGTTTCAATTGTTTAATATTGTATAATCAAATTATATTTCATTATATATAGATTGTTTGGCATTTTTAAAGTTTTAATAAATTAAAAAAAAAAAAAAACTTAATGAATTAAATAAATTAAGATAAAATAATTAGAAAAAATTTAGAAGATGTAAAAAGACATACATACATACTTGTATATAATTATATAATTTATTTAATATAATACATATGTATGTATATTAAAATATTTTACTAATATTATTATACAAAATAATAATAATAATAATAATAATAATAATAATAATAATAATAATAATAAATTATATATATGTATATTCAAAAATAAAAGGAAAATAAATTAAATGGCATGACAAAATTAAAAAAGGATGATAATTTTAGTCTATAAATCAGATAAAAATATTAAAGAAAAAATATAAAAAAAAGAAAAAAATTGAAGAATAAACATAAACAAAAAAATAAAAAAAAAAAATAAAATAAAATAAAAAAAAGCATAAATTTAAATAAACTTAATCTATTTTAAATAAACTTAATCTATTTTGGCATTATCATTTATAATTTTCTAAATATAAGTTAGGAATTATTGATATATGTACATATTAAAAAATAAAAGTAAAATTAATTAAATGGCATGACAAAACTACAAAATTATAATAAACCTAAATCAGAAAAATATTAAATAAATTAAAAAAACAGAAAAAAAAACAAATAAATAAATAATTGAAGAATAAATTAATATGAACAAAATATGTAACAAATAAATTAGAATAAAAATAAAATACAAAAATTAAAATAAATTTAGTGTGTAACTAAAAGTATTTCATCATTTTGGCATTATCATTTATCATTTTCAAAATATAAGTTTAAAGTTTACTTGAGTCCCATATTTTATTCATACTATTTACAGAAATAATCTAGAGTATCTGTTAGTCGCGTAGTCTACAGCCTATTGGCGCTCGACAATTATTTAATACATATGATTCCAAAGGGCATTTCCCGCGTGTATTTATGGATGCACTACGCAACAGAGTTATGTCCAGTGTCCGCTGGGCAGGGAGCAGAGGACAGGGAACTGGAAACTGGGGACAGTGCGTGGCACATTTGTTTATTGTTTTCGCAATTACAATTAAAAACAGTTTTTTTTTTTTTTTATGTTTGCCTCGCGGCCACGGGTTTTGGTGCAAAAATTATCGCCAAGCCCATTTGCGGTAATTATTTAATGTGCTCTCCCAGGTGGGGCACACAAAATACAAGGCTGGCAGTCAGCCAGTCAGCCGAGCAGCCGGCTAGCCGGCCAACAACACCAAATGGAATTAACGTAATGCGTGCAGCTCCTACACCCACACTGTGCATCCACTCTGTTGCGCCACTGTGTCAGTTGTGGCAAGTCCTTGGCTTTGTAGGTTTGCACTGTTTGCTGGTCAATTAAATTTGGCCAGAAGCACGCACCTGCCTTGACATTGCACCGGCCCCATTCCATTGGCTAGCCGGATATGGACATATGCAAGAGCCGTACGGACCGTCTGTGTCCCATTGCTGGTACTGGCAGTGGAACTGGCACCGTAGCTTGTTGTCCGGCCCTCTGCCCTGTCATAATTAATGCCAGTTAAGTCCCGTGTTCTGTCGCCCCAGGCGCGTCCACAGGCCCCCAAAACCATTCGGACTATTGCGCCCATTTTAATTCAATTGCATGTGCCCTCTTCGCAATTGTAGTGTAAAATTTACGCTCTTTTTGGTGTTTAATATGCGCTGCCTAGCCCAACCCACTTTTTCAATTCCCTGCCCACTGGAGTACTCATAAAGTGTCATCCATCCATAGCGAGCGTTTACAATTAGGCGCAACTTTTTAAATATTTTGTGTGTCTATTCTATTTCTTTTTTTTTTAGGCAAAATACTTATAATTTCCCGAGAGAGCGATTTCCAAGCGTTAGTTCCCCCGCATTGCTTTCTTTTCTACATATTTTTTACATTTTCATTTCAAGTACTTTTGTCTCTCTCTCTGTCCCTCTCTCTATCTCTCTTTCTGACAAAAGTTACGCGACAACGTTTGGGTCATAACAATCAGAAGTGTCAAAAAACCGCCTGACCCAAATCTTGAAAGTTACCTCATAGCCAAGTAATATTACTTTGTCAAACTTTCAAAATTCCTTGACCATGTGTTTTTCTTTTAACAATTTTTGCACCTATATTTGACTATTAAGCAAACTTACACTTGATGTGAGCTTAAAAATTTTATCAAAAACTTGTTCATTTTTTATTAGATCTTGGCATCGATAAAGTAAACTAAAGCAGGGAAAACTATTAAATAAAAAAAAAAAATTATTTAATTTTTAAAATATATAAATGTTATTTATTATTTAATAAATCATTTTTTATTTTTCTATTTATTTATATATACTATCAAATTTAAATTTAAATTTATTAAAAATAAAAAAAATAAATATTATTTATTATTTAATAAATTTAATTTAATAAATAATTTTTTATTTATTTAATATATAATCAAATTTAAATTTAAATTTATTTAAAAAAATATATATTATTTATTATTTAATAAATAATTTTTTATTTATTTATTCAAATTTAAATTTAAATTTTGAACCCCCGAAACCCCCCCCCCCCCCCCTCCTGTATACGCGACTGGCAACATTCATTGGAAGAATTGAGCACACATTCATAGTCAATTATAAGGCTAGGACGTCTATTTAGCGAGCAAATAAGATAAATACTTCCAGCAGTTTCAAAGATGTCTTTGGCATAGATGTTCCTTACATCGAGTCTTGTAGCAGTCAGCTTTTGTCAGGCAGCTGCCTTAACTCAAGTTTCAAGTTTTATTTTTGCAACATTCATTGGAAGAATTGAGCACACATTCATAGTCAATTATAAGGCTAGGACGTCTATTTAGCGAGCAAATAAGATAAATACTTCCAGCAGTTTCGAAGATGTCTTTGGCATAGATGTTCCTTACATCGAGTCTTGTAGCAGTCAGCTTTTGTCAGGCAACTGCCTTAACTCAAGTTTCAAGTTTTATTTTTGCAACATTCATTGGAAGAATTGAGCACACATTCATAGTCAATTATAAGGCTAGGACGTCTATTTAGCGAGCAAATAAGATAAATACTTCCAGCAGTTTCAAAGATGTCTTTGGCATAGATGTTCCTTACATCGAGTCTTGTAGCAGTCAGCTTTTGTCAGGCAGCTGCCTTAACTCAAGTTTCAAGTTTTATTTTTGCGACATTCATTGGAAGAATTGAACACACATTCATAGTCAATTATAAGGCTAAAACGTCTATTTAGCGAGCAAATAAGATAAATACTTCCAGCAGTTTCAAAGATGTCTTTGGCATAGATGTTCCTTACATCGAGTCTTGTAGCAGTCAGCTTTTGTCAGGCAGCTGCCTTACCTCAAGTTTCAAGTTTTATTTTTGCGACATTCATTGGAAGATTTGAGCACACATTCATAGTCAATTATAAGGCTAGGACGTCTATTTAGCGAGCAAATAAGATAAATACTTCCAGCAGTTTCAAAGATGTCTTTGGCATAGATGTTCCTTACATCGGAGTCTTGTAGCAGTCAGCTTTTGTCAGGCAGCTGCCTTAACTCAAGTTTCAAGTTTTATTTTTGCAACATTCATTGGAAGAATTGAGCACACATTCATAGTCAATTATAAGGCTAGGACGTCTATTTAGCGAGCAAATAAGATAAATACTTCCAGCAGTTTCAAAGATGTCTTTGGCATAGATGTTCCTTACATCGAGTCTTGTAGCAGTCAGCTTTTGTCAGGCAGCTGCCTTACCTAAGTTTCAAGTTTTATTTTTGCGACACTCATTGGAAGAATTGAGCACACATTCATAGTCAATTATAGGGCTAGGACGTCTATTTAGCGAGCAAATAAGATAAATACATCCAGCAGTTTCAAAGATGTCTTTGGCATAGATGTTCCTTACATCGAGTCTTGTAGCAGTCAGCTTTTGTCAGGCAGCTGCCTTAACTCAAGTTTCAAGTTTTATTTTTGCAACATTCATTGGAAGAATTGAGCACACATTCATAGTCAATTATAAGGCTAGGACGTCTATTTAGCGAGCAAATAAGATAAATACTTCCAGCAGTTTCAAAGATGTCTTTGGCATAGATGTTCCTTACATAGAGTCTTGTAGCAGTCAGCTTTTGTCAGGCAGCTGCCTTAACTCAAGTTTCAAGTTTTATTTTTGCAACATTCATTGGAAGAATTGAGCACACATTCATAGTCAATTATAAGGCTAGGACGTCTATTTAGCGAGCAAATAAGATAAATACTTCCAGCAGTTTCAAAGATGTCTTTGGCATAGATGTTCCTTACATCGAGTCTTGTAGCAGTCAGCTTTTGTCAGGCAGCTGCCTTAACTCAAGTTTCAAGTTTTATTTTTGCAACATTCATTGGAAGAATTGAGCACACATTCATAGTCAATTATAAGGCTAGGACGTCTATTTAGCGAGCAAATAAGATAAATACTTCCAGCAGTTTCAAAGATGTCTTTGGCATAGATGTTCCTTACATAGAGTCTTGTAGCAGTCAGCTTTTGTCAGGCAGCTGCCTTAACTCAAGTTTCAAGTTTTATTTTTGCAACATTCATTGGAAGAATTGAGCACACATTCATAGTCAATTATAAGGCTAGGACGTCTATTTAGCGAGCAAATAAGATAAATACTTCCAGCAGTTTCAAAGATGTCTTTGGCATAGATGTTCCTTATATAGAGTCTTGTAGCAGTCAGCTTTTGTCAGGCAGCTGCCTTAACTCAAGTTTCAAGTTTTAGTTTTGCAACATTCATTGGAAGAATTGAGCACACATTCATAGTCAATTATAAGGCTAGGACGTCTATTTAGCGAGCAAATAAGATAAATACTTCCAGCAGTTTCAAAGATGTCTTTGGCATAGATGTTCCTTACATCGAGTCTTGTAGCAGTCAGCTTTTGTCAGGCAGCTGCCTTAACTCAAGTTTCAAGTTTTATTTTTGCAACATTCATTGGAAGAATTGAGCACACATTCATAGTCAATTATAAGGCTAGGACGTCTATTTAGCGAGCAAATAAGATAAATACTTCCAGCAGTTTCAAAGATGTCTTTGGCATAGATGTTCCTTACATCGAGTCTTGTAGCAGTCAGCTTTTGTCAGGCAGCTGCCTTAACTCAAGTTTTAAGTTTTATTTTTGCAACATTCATTGGAAGAATTGAGCACACATTCATAGTCAATTATAAGGCTAGGACGTCTATTTAGCGAGCAAATAAGATAAATACTTCCAGCAGTTTCAAAGATGTCTTTGGCATAGATCTTCCTTACATCGAGTCTTGTAGCAGTCAGCTTTTGTCAGGCAGCTGCCTTAACTCAAGTTTCAAGTTTTATTTTTGCAACATTCATTGGAAGAATTGAGCACACATTCATAGTCAATTATAAGGCTAGGACGTCTATTTAGCGAGCAAATAAGATAAATACTTCCAGCAGTTTCAAAGATGTCTTTGGCATAGATGTTCCTTACATCGAGTCTTGTAGCAGTCAGCTTTTGTCAGGCAGCTGCCTTAACTCAAGTTTCAAGTTTTATTTTTGCAACATTCATTGGAAGAATTGAGCACACATTCATAGTCAATTATAAGTCTAAGACGTCTATTTAGCGAGCAAATAAGATAAATACTTCCAGCAGTTTCAAAGATGTCTTTGGCATAGATGTTCCTTACATCGAGTCTTGTAGCAGTCAGCTTTTGTCAGGCAGCTGCCTTAACTCAAGTTTCAAGTTTTATTTTTGCAACATTCATTGGAAGAATTGAGCACACATTCATAGTCAATTATAAGGCTAGGACGTCTATTTAGCGAGCAAATATTAAATACACATATTCGTACTTAATAATATAAAAATTTCAAATTTATTTTCTACAAAAGAATGTCTATTTTCCGACTTGTTTTCGCCATTTCGTTCTACAATAAATAAAGTAATTATTTTATTACAAAAGTATCTTTCCAAATTTTCGACTATTTCGGGGGGGTTTGAACCCCGCGCCTGTATCCATGCATTTATAGCAGTATTTCTAAATACAATCTAACAATTTAAATTTTAAATCTTAATTCCTCTTGAATAAAGAAAAGCTCTCCACACTCTATTTGCCTGTCAGAGCCCATATGCGTTCATTTAATAATAATAATTAGATACACGATTTCTTCATTAGATGGGTGATACTTTCCAACACTTTATAGTGCCCATCTGTAACTTCACCCCGTTGAGCGATGAATACAAAAAAAAAAAGCAGGCTAATGGCTGTGAAGCGTGTCCTGGAAATAGTTCTGCATAAATAGGCTGACCAAACAAGCCGTGAGCACGGCGTACGTGTGTGAAAAAGTTAATTAATTTATGTCACATTCTTGATGCCCACTTGGGGACGGCATGCCATCCGTTCATTATCATAGTTGGCGAGGGCGTTAATGGATGCCTATGATTAAAACTACGCATGTTTGTCCATTTAAGCCCGTAATTTGTGTCGTAAATCACTCCAAAGGAGTCCCACGCCCACGCTTCGCACCTTCCTGGTGACCTGGCCAATGTTGTGCTTGTTTGCCTAATGACTCTAATTGGGGATGAAAATGGAGTTGAAGCTGTAGCTCGGAATTCGTGTTGGATTTGGCACGTAATCGGCAAGTGCTTAGAACCCTTTTTGTCGACAAGTCTTTAGCAGGTCATGTGAGTACATTGACGAGTATCATAATACCAACAGCCGCAGCAGCCGGCGGTGTCATCGTCATCTTGGACGGCTCAGCCATCATTAACGCCATTTGTTGGCCACAAGCCAGAGGACGGGACGTTCCAGGTCGCTGCGGTCGGGCGGACGAGCGGGGAAACGAGTCCGAGTTCGACTATAAAACCGGTTCATTTGCATATCAAAGGCATAATCAACACCTTCCACAAACAACAACCAAACACAATATGGCAGAGTCCGAAAGCCACACACACACACATACGCAAGGTGTGCCCATAAAAACCCTGTTTCTGGACCAAAGGACAGCCAGACGGACAAACGGAGAGACGGACAGCAACCGCAATGCAGCATTGACGTGCTCCATTTGCCAGAGAGCTCCACAAGCTGCTCATTTGCATGCGTACATGTGACGCTGGCCCAAGCCCCAACTCCAACTCCAACTCCAACTCCAATTCGAACTCGAACTACGAACAGTCAGCAACTGGTTTTCCAGGCTCTTCACTTGCTGTCTCCACCCCACTCCACTTTTTTGGCCCTCACTTCGGGCCAGGCCCACATTCACTGCCGTAAGGTGTGAAATTATGAGCCTTGCATTAGTGCTAATTGGCTCAACGTGTTCTGCATGCAAATGCAAACAGCAAATGCATCGGCAGTAGAGAATGCATTTCTACGATGCATAGACAGGCAAATGCGTGGAAATCACAACTTAAATATACATACATGTTTCCTACAACATACATACTTTAAAAAATTGTAATTAAATAGATATACCAAGCCAAGCCAAGTTTGATGAAGCATTGAAGAAGGACTTTAGCAGATATTAGCAACCGAAAAATGGATTTAGAAATATATGTGTATAAATTGTGAATTACTTCTTATATACTATATCAGTTCTTATCCGAATTAATTAAAAATAACTTAAATCAGGTTCTAAGGTTTTTATACTTTATACTACAAGTATTATTAGGCTAAGGCATTAGCTTATTTAAAATAAATAAATAAATAAAAATAAATAAATAAATTAATTAATAAATAAATAAATAAGTAAATAAATAAATAAATAAATAAGTAAACAGATAAAAATAAATAAATAAATTAATTAATTAATAAATAATTAAATAAATAAATAAATTAATTAATAAATAAATAAATAAATAAATAAATAAATACATAAATAAATAAATAAATAATAAAATTAATAATAATAAAAATAATAAATAATAATTATAATATTAATAAGAGTCGGAATAACAAATACAACATCTAGGAATAATTCCTAATATGATTAACCCATTGAAAATGGAATAACACAACATAATGTTTGTTTTTTTTTTTTTATAATAAATTTTACCAAATTTATTATTACATATAGTATATCATCACTGATATGGATTTAAAAAAAGAATAGGGGTATATGTATGTAGGTTGAATTCCTTTTCGAAATGCCAATACTACAAAAATTCTTTCCCAACCCATATAAAATTCCAATACTTCTATTCTTTAAGACTTAAGCCAATGTAAACAATGGGCTCAAGATATATGTATATTAATATATATTTCTATCGCAATACTTTAAGAATATATATGAAATTAATCTCTATTTACAAGATGTTGGCATTTTGTAAAATAACGTCAATTTATTAGTAGTTTGTACAGCATACAATATATTACATAAGCCGCCTCATGCTCATCTCGCCTGCCTCGCTCACACAGCCACCCATTCCTATATCCATTGCCATTCCCACGGCCACTCCCATTCCCGCTAGAGCAGTGCTTCGTTGTCTCCTATGTGCCCTGCTCGAAGGCAGCCTTGTGCAGACGTGGCAAGCGAAACAGTTTGGGATTGAAACAGTCTTGGCCAGCTTTGAAGCCAGATTCAAACTCGGTCCGCATTGGCATTGGCATCGGCAGCGCCCCCTCTCAGCCTCATGCGCCAACTGGACGAATCCAAATTTTCTGCAGCTGCGCAGTTGGCGCCGTCGTCTAACTTCCAAGTGAGCGGCGGACACAGTTTAGGGCGGAGCCAACGTCGCATTGGTGGCATTTCGCAGAGGCGACTACAACGACCTGCGCCGCGCCGCGCCGAGCTTGCTGGCATTAGGTGCACAGCTTGAGCTCAGTCTGCCCAGCAGCTGCAGAGGAGGCGAGGGACACGTGGCATGGGGCATGTGGCAAGTGACGCCCACCCCAGGAGCCGTTAAATATTTTAATGGCTAACAAAAGCATTTTTGCAAACGCATTTATTATGCTCCCAGCCAAATACATATTTATTTTTCTGCTGCCCGAAAGATTTTAACATTAAAATACAGACTTACTCTCGTAATATCCCTTTCCAGACGTCTTTAAATTGCAAGTATTCAGGTTTTTTATATCAATGCGAGGAAAACTGAATCTAAATTCCTTTAATACAAAAAATAATATTTTTTTATATTAAATATGGAACTCAGTTATTATGGAAAGAATATAAAATTCTGGCCATATATATTTAATTAGCTTAATTTGAGAAGATAAAGCTTTATCGAGGGAAACTTTAAGAAATAATGAAAATTTCTATTAACTTTGTTAAATAAATAAAAATTAAAAAATAATTGTTGGTTTTTCTATTAAATAATAGATTTATTTATTTACTTTAATAATATATGCTGTTGTAAGTACTCATTCAAAAATATATATGTAATTTGTGCAAAATAATAAATAAAATAGGAAAATCATTGCTGGGAAAATAATCTATATATATTTTTATAAATAACTAAATTATTTAACATAAAAATAAAGTCCTATTTTAATTTAGAATTTAATAAACTCGTTAATATAGTTAATTATTAAATTATATAATATTTAATAAATAAATAATTTAATAAACTCGTTAATATAGTGTTTTATTATATTATATAATATATTTAAAAATCACTTTTGTATTTAAATAATTTTTTTATATTTTATTTAAATCAAATACATAAATATACTCACAAAACGTATTTCTTTAAAAATACTACAGTTTGTTAAGAAAATATATATTAAAATTTTATTAAATGATGAATTAATTACAATTACAATTTTAGACAGTTCTAGTAAAGGCTAATCATAAATATCCAAAAGTTTAGAAGTACTTCAGCTAAAAAGTTAAATTAAAAAAATAATAATAATAATAATAATAATAAAGTTCCTTTTATTTTAAAATTTCACAGTTGATATTCTATATAAATTTACTAAAGCAAATTAGTAAAAGTTATTCCATAAAATCCATTATTTCATAAATCCATTCTATTGTAAACCGCATACCATTCAAAATTATTAATAAATTTGTTTTTTTTTTTTTTTTTTTTTTTTTTATCTGTAGTTATATGCAAACTCTCCTATCTTTTCAAATTATGTATTGCTTTATGTATGCATATGAATTGTCATCATTTCTTGACATTCACCAAGTCTTTGTCACATTTTCTTCACATGATAAGCAATATTGTGAACCTTATACAAGTGTTGGGAGTTCAGGCTCGCACATAACGGTTATTTGCTACCTAAAGTGCTGTTTCATTCTTTTTTTACGATTAGATTGTTGCCTGAAATGCGATTCGCATATGTCTGAGATTGTGGTAATTGTCATATAATAAAAGTCAGAGAAACCCCAACGACATGTGATGAGCGACAATAAGCCAACGCCATTTGAACACTTGAACTTTCCACCCCACAGCAAGGGGCATTACCTCCAATAGTTAGCAGTCTCCACAGTTGAGAGTGAAAGACTAGAAAATACCCTCAAGGTCTTGATAAGCTAAGAAATATGTTATATGGTTGGATAAGATGAACATCTATTGTTATTAAAAATATGTAAGATATTAAATATACATTCAAAGTTTTTTATAGATAATTGATTTCATGGAAACTGGATGGATCGGTCTTCTTTAATATCAATATTACTTTCCCTTTATTCAACTTGCCTTCTGGAAGAGTATAAAAGACCTAGCTCATCTCCCATATATGTATGTACTTTAAGAGAATACCCCATATTTCCACTTGTTAATCTTTATAGAATATGTGAAACCTGAATCAGCTTCATGTCGGCAGCTTTATCTAATGTTAACTCGAAACAGTTGGAAACATTAGAAGTAGGTTTTCCGTGTGGGCGTAATTATTGGACCCACTGTCATTTTTAACCCGCTCGTAAATTATAGAGATCCTTACAGCTAATATGTAATTTATGGCCAGGCTCACAATAAAAACAAAAAAAATAAATAAAATAAAAAGAGCAGTGACATTTTACACACGCACACACGTAAAACAAATGCGCCGGATTTGGCGCACATTAGCCGCCGGAAAGGTCCCAAAGACTTATTTTGTGGTCAGCAATGGCAGCATTTAGTGGTGTTGACCTTTGGCTATGCTCTGAGTGAGGGACACCCACCACGGACCCACATCAGTGCAGGCGAGGGTAACCTAACCTTTTTTTTTTATATACCCAATCTAATTACAGTGGCCGCCGGCTAAGGTGGCTGCCAGCCACTCCGAGAGAGAGAGAGAGAGAGAGAGCATGTGGCGCACTTTAAAGTCGCAACTGTGGCTGCACTTTAAATAATCCATTAGCGATTACAGAATTTGACATTGGCTAGAGAGCTGGGCGCTGTTCAACAAAAGGGCTTAAAAGCTAAAACCTGTTGAGTCGTTTCGCAATTCCCCAAACACTTGCCAAACTAGAGCCAGAGCCAGAGCCAAAGCCAAAGCCAATACCCAACCCCTTCAATCCAGCCAAACATCTTAGACAGGCAACTCCTTGGCACAGATTATGGCTGCTTTGAATAACAATCGATGGCGCGACAATGGCTCAAGCCATCGATGATGTAGATGTAGATGACAATGCAAATGGCAAATGGTAAAATGAAAGTGCCTGCTACTCCTGCTGCCACTGCCACTGCCACTCCCTCTGCTGCTCCTGCTGCTACTTCCCCTGCATTGAATATCCTTATTGTCTTGACATTTTATGACTGTCTGGCAGCTTTTTTCACATTTTTCCAAGTGATTCCAGTACTTTTTCTCTTTCAGTCCATATCCTTCATGTGCAATAAATTGTTTACGCCAACGACTCAAGGACAAAGTCAATTTTTTTTTCAACAGACAAAAAACGACTTGAATGAAAATATGCATTCAATATCTCGTGTTATATAACTAATAGATTTTTTTTTTTTTTAGTTTCAGACAATATATGTACATACATATACACGTTTTTTTATTAAACATGTATTTCAGATTTTTGTTTTTATAATCCAAAGACTGGTTCCATCAATTTAAGTAGATAGAATGTGATTAATGAAGTTATTCAATCGACAGCCAATATCATCGAGATAAGCTAAGCTCATTTTAAATCAATTAATCTATATAACATGAAGTATATTGATTAAATGCTAATTAATGCTACACTAAAAATAACAAGACTTTTAAATCGTTCTTAGCTTTATTGCTTAAAGCGAACAAAATAATTAAGAAACAAAGTGAGTAAAAAAGATATGTATATATATATTTTTAGTATTCTTTTTAAGTAGCACTCTTCAGCAAAATATAGTTTTTTTGTGCTATGCGAAAAGTATATTTTTAAGCAGATTCTAAAACCCGTTTTTTTATTTATTTTTCTTTTTTATTTATCATGACACAATTTCTAAAAGTCATCAAGGCAATTTGATAAATGCTTCAATAGAACGTTCTACAAACTATCATTAGTTACGGTTAATGGATTAGCCCATATATTGGACTAGATGAAGATCTTGTGAAACCAAAAGGTTGATAGGTTCGTGGCTGTGTTTAATAGAAATTTAAACTTTGCTGAAATCAGATTCAAAGCTACTAAAAAAAATCGTTTTAAAATAGTAAATATAGAAACTTTGTTTAATAAGGTTACACAAAGTAAAATTTTAGTTAATCATTGTAATATTTCCGAAAATTTTGTAGTCTATCTTCTTAAGTTCGAAACGCAATTGTTTGCTTAATAAATTTTTAGACTTATATTATGTCTTTGGCTGACAAGTTAATGACTATAATAAGTAGAAATGATTATGCACGTCTAAACGGTTATTAAAGAAGTTAGATGTAAGCTCAGCTTAGCTTGAGATAATACCTGACTATAAAAGCGCATATTAAATTAAGGCTGTTTAATAGTTATTTCCTCGGTTGCATATATTTTCTAATAAACAAATATAAAAAGACAATTGAATTAGCTGAAAGGTGATTTTCGTTAGTATTGTTTGCAGTGATAATACTTTTTTTTTACTATTATTTTCTTTTTATACATTTTTGCTAAATACACGAGCTGTTGATCAACAATGTGCATGTCCAATCGCCGTTGGCTTTGCCAATAATCATAAATAATTCCATTACAATAATTAGTAATGCATAGCTCAAATCAAATAATCGCCAAAGTATCCAAGTATCATTGATAAAAAAAAAGAAATATTTTTATAGATATTTATAAAAATCAAAGAGGGAAGAGCGAGAGGGCGGCGGGGTAAGGCGCATGACGGAGATAAAATTCTATGACTGAGGTCGCCGCCAAACCAAACAAATTAATCAATGAGGTAATCACAATTTATTCTATCAAATGATCAAGTTATTTAGCTGCCAACTGTTAGTTCTGCTCCAGCAATTATTGTAGCTGCTGTTGTTGTTGTTGTTGTTTACATTGTTGAAGATGACTTCTGGCTGACTTCCCTTTGTGTTGCCCACTGTGTGACCCACTGTGCGAACGATCGTTGCCTTTGGGATGACAAACAATGTACAAAACAACAACAAAGACAATATAAAAACAATTTTAAATAATTTAATAATAACTCCAACAGCTTGAAGCGTAGATACTCTTATCTAAACATGAGATATTTATAAAATTTAATATATGTATATGAATATTCAATAACAATATTCATTTAACTACATATTTCATTATTGTTTCTAGCAGTTTGAAAAATTCTTATTTATTTTAATTTTAATTTATTTTTATTTTATTTTTATTTTAATTTTATTTTTAATTTATTTTTATTTTATTTTATTTTTATTTTATTTTTATTTTATTTTTATTTTATTTTTAGTTTTTTATATATATTTTTTTTATTTTATTTAATTTAATTTTTTAATTTTTTTTATTATTTTCTTATTATTGTTTTTTTTTTTTATTGATTGTAATTTTATTTTTAATTATAGTTTATTTATGTATATTTTTTTTAAATAATTTCCTAACTATTTTTGCATACAAAATACTTTTATTTATTTATTTTTTTTTTATTCAAAATAAATAAAATTGTTTAATTTTTTTTATATAAAAAATGGTATATTTCTCATATATACATGTTCTTTAATTAATAAAAACCTTTGTATTCATATATATACAATTTTCTTTATATATACATATATTGCGTCTGTTTCGAAGAGGAAATAAGGAAAGAAACAGTTTATAATCAAATGCACAATTGTTCATGCTTAATTACGAACTAAATATTTTTTAGCGTTTCAAATTTAATGAGCAATCGCAGAGACTTGCGAATCGACGCGTATTCCGTCAAGTGAATAGAATAAAATAAAATGTAAAAAAAACTAACATTCTTCACCTCTACACAAATTTGGCTCATAATTTGTTCTGGCTGCCGCAAAGCGCGAACAACAAAAGGCCACTTCATTATGAGAATATCTATAACAGGCGGGATAGCCGGCAGACGGTGGGGCAAGCGGTTAAGGGCAAGATCGACGACTGCTGCGAAGCTTACAGCGTTGGTGGCAGCTGCGATCAGAGCTCAGTCGTCGAACGGCAGCATTTAACTAAAGTCGCAAACTCGCAGTGGGAGCCGCGATCTGGCTGGAAGAATAACCAGAAACAAGTCAAGTTGACGTAGTATTCAGATACGATTCACAATGTTTGGCACTCGACAGAATTTGGTAATTGGTTTGAATGGGTTCTGCGTTAGCCTGTGGTGAGTGTCTAAGTTGGAATTGATTTTATTCGCTTCGAACTCTTTGCAGTTGCTGCTCGCGTGTCTGGGTGCGCTGCTGTGCATCAGCTGGGCCGAGCTGGCAGAGAAGGATGTCATCAAGGAGGATATCATTGAGATAGCGAATGAGACACAAAAGGTCATCAGGGTGAAACCGGTGGAGCTGCCCTTGAAGCCGGATCGCACACCTGGCAGCCACATGAACTCGGAGCTCTTCCAGATCCAGCCACTGCAAAGAGGCGGACAACGTTCACGTCAACGCAACTACATGGACTCGAAACGTATGCGGCCAAAGTCGAGGATCAGTGAATCCAGTGGTGAAGCAATGCAGCCCGCTTTGAAATTCTCGTACACGCCCGAACTAAAAGCCTCTCCCAAGCAGAAGCTGAAAAGGAAACAGCAGAAGCAGCTGCACTACCCGCTCGAATCTAGCCCAACCACGGCCACGGTGGACCCGCTGCCCGTACAGATGTCGCCCGGTCCCTATCCCATCTACTATGTGCTGTCCAAGACGAACGGACGCTTTGGCAAATTTCCCATCAAGTCTTTCCGCTCGCCCGCCGAATTCGCCAAGTATTTGATCAAGAGCAAAGCCGAGCCCATACCACGAACGCAACGTTTCGAGACGGGAGTCGATCAAGTCAAAGTAATTGGTAGTCGGTAGCTTTATTGCTTTTAATGTTTTTTTTTTGTAATTCTATTTGTGATTTGCACGCGCGCGCTTTTTTATGCTTAGTTAAATTAAATTATTCACCATAATTATAATTGCTAATTACCACAATATACATATCTACATATCTATCTATCTATAATTACACAAATAATACGTATTATGTATGTACATATGCTTTGCCTGAAGTGCCCAACCCATTGTACATGCACAAGTATCTCAAAAATAAACCGAAATTGCTACAAATGTATCTCAACTGATCTCTAATGCCTAACTGAGCATCGCATTGAGTTGGCCTTGATGCCAAGTCTGGCAGTTGTTGACAGACGCCCAACAGGCCAAGTTCGAACTGGGCTCTGACTCATCGACCGAAACAGTTAATTGTCGACGATTCTTCATTTCTTGCCTCGTAATTACATAGAACACTATTGTTGCTGTTGTTGTTTTTGTCTATAATATGCAAATTTGAAATCACAGCATTTGATATGCTGTATAATTAA
This sequence comes from Drosophila aldrichi, assembly GCA_035045965.1. Classification (NCBI taxonomy): domain Eukaryota; kingdom Metazoa; phylum Arthropoda; class Insecta; order Diptera; family Drosophilidae; genus Drosophila; species Drosophila aldrichi. Next base: position 102,595 of record JAWNOM010000368.1, on the reverse strand, counting down.
AGAGACAAATTCGAATAAAGTAGTTATTCATATGGGTAAGTTCGCATTTACATACCCTTGCCCATGTAGCCTCGACACAACAATAGATACAATTTGATTTATTGTCAGCATCTTCTACGCTTCATCTTCAGCATCTTCTTCTGCGTTTCTTTGTCGATTCTGGCATGGCAAATTAATTATCTGCTTTCTTATGCCTCAAAGAGAAGATAGAAAATAATTTGGCGATTCTGTTACGGTTCGCCAACTTTCTCCAGAATGCCAAGAATTAGAACCTTTTAGCATAGCAAAATCAAATGCTTAAGTTGTTTTCTTTGTTTTGTGAAATGTTCTGCTTAAGACTGCTTCAGATTGTCTTTGAGATAGAATAGAAAACAGAAAGAAAACCAATAAAAAATTGAAGAGTTTATTGGAAATCATGTAATATATTGTATAAACTCATGTTTTATTTATGCATTTCTTTAATCTTTTCGAATATTCTCTTAATGATAAATATTTTTGTTTATTGACTTATGAATCATGCTTGATAGTTGATAAGCTGAATGTCCATAAAAGTGTGAAGTCACAAAATCTGCATGCTTAAACATTATTATTATTAGCATTGTTAATTTTGTCAAACATAATGCAAATTATATTTAGTCAATATTTTACAAATACAAATAAAGTAAAATAAGCGAGTTTAATATCGGAAATTAAACAATTTTATAAAAATAAAATTTAATACATATACTAAAACTAGATTTATGTTTGTGCACTGCTGCTCAATTGAATAAGCTAAAATAATAAATTGAATAACAATTATTTTGTCTATCTCACAGTCTGTCTCTCTGTCCGTCTGCCTAAGAATAGTAAGGGATGTAGAAGAACTCCAGGAGATCATTTAGAAAATGCTTGCAGCAGCAGAGAATGTTCCCATTGATCTCTACCTGGCGCCCTGCTCAAAATTTCAGTGCCACTCAGGCTTTGAGTGGAAGTCGCCTTATATAAAGGGCAGCAGCTGCGGCATTTATTCAGTCGTCCAGACCCAGTGGGATCAGTCGTACGTGCGGAGTGAAGAGTTTTATTTTTAATAATTTTTATTATTTATTATTATTTATTAATAATGTTTTGTTATTATTAAAATTTTTGTGTAGTATTTTTTTATTAAAATTGTTTGTAAAGTGTGTGAAAATTGATTAGTATTAAATTTATGTTTTTTTATTAATTTTATTTTTCATTCTATTTTTGCTTTTGTAAATTTTTTTAATTAATTTTTTCAATTTGTTTTTATTTATTTTGTAATTTTTTAAATTTATTTTAAATTATTTTTCTCCTTATTCAGATTGATAATTTTTAATATTCAACAAATTGATAAACATTATAATTAATTTTTAAAATCAAAGTTTAGCACAAAGACGCAGAGAGTTGATCTACCATGTTCATCTGGTTTTCCATATGTCCGACTCTCTGCTTTGTTAATTACAAAACCAAGAGACTGCGAAACAAAAAATTGTTAACACCAGAAGCGTTATTTTAATAATGTTTACGTTATTTTAATTTTTTAATGACCCATTTAATTTCTTGAATATCATAAACAAAATTCAAGTTTTTTATACGCTAAATTATAAAAGAGAGAGAGAGAGAGAGAGAGATGCAAAATTGTGTTAAATGACTCATATTAATTATTTGAATTTTTGTATTTCCATCAAATGTTATTATTCTTTCGAATGAAGTACCATAATACTAAAAACTATTATAGAATATTGGGATATTATTAATTATTAAATAAATAACAATAATAGTCAAAATTGTAATAGTATATTTGTATATTATTACTATGTATACTATATATGAAAACGCCTAATTATAAATATAAATATAAATAGTCAAAATTGTAATAGTATATTTGTATATTATTACTATGTATACTATATATGAAAACGCCTAATTATAAATATTTCATCAAAATTATTTAATAATACTCCAAAAAACAGTATCTATCTCTCTACTAATAGTTATTTTGATGGATATTATAAGTGACTAACCTGGCATAGCTTAAGCATCTATCTCCAGCCAAATCACACGATGAGCAAATAATTTGTTTTAATTGGAAATCACACGTGCAATTTTATCGACACACTTCAATCAAGGCCCTCTCTGCCCGGGAAATTATTAATTGCGGGGCGTGCCGCCCCATACGAACGCCCAGCTCCAAGTCGAGCCGAAGGACGAGCAAAATCACAAGCTCAACCACTAAAAATTGATGCTCTCGTAATAATTATGATATTGTGGGTAGGGAAACCGCATAAATGTGGACAGGAGTAGGGGGAGGGAGCACTTGCTGCTGTGTTGTGCAGTATAATTTGTTGCCATCTCTCTCACTCTCACTCTCTCCTGCTCTCTCGCTCTGGCTGCTAACTGTGATGGGTTAATCATTTCTTGGGCCTTTTCTCATTACTTTTGCTCATTTCGACATTTCATTTCATTTCGTTTCGTTTCATTTTATGTATGTAAGTCGCATCGTATATATGTAAGTGTGTGGGCGAATGTGTAATGAACTCTGGCAGCACGAATTGCTTGTGTGCAAACACCAACACACACACATACACACACACACACATGGGAGGCATGACGAACAAAGTGTGATATTCGAAATTTCCCAAAGGATTCAACGCCATATTTTAGTCACGAAAAAAGATTCGCGTGCTGGAAAAGTTCAAGCACAAAAACTTGGCAGCACCAAGAATGAAAGAAATGGAGCAAAAGTTGATTCTGCGCCAAACTGGGGAAGGCTGACTGACTGACTGGCTTGGCTTGGCTGGTTATAATCAAGCGTAAAAATGCGAAATTAATCAACTTCAGCAGCGTCTGCTTCTCAAGTTAACAACGCAGAAAAAATTGAATTAAAACTTTTGCAGCGACTGCCAATCTAGAATCCTGCACCCTTTCTAACGCACAGAAAAAAAAAACTACGTCAAGAAATTTAGCTTGGGGTTTCACTTGGAGAACGGCTGCTGCTGCTGCTGTTATTCAATTATGTATTTGCGCTTGTCCTGCAGTAAAAATTACAATCTACACGACAAGTCAACAAAATTATGAACACTCCTGGGCAGTAAAAAGTAAATAAAACTCACTCCCGACGACCAAAATGTACAACAGCAAAAATCAACTAAAAGCGCTGCAGTCGGGCATAACTGACTGCTGTAATACTCGCCTATGGCCTTATAATTATGGCTATATATACTTTTTTTTTAGAGATGAAGAGCAAGATTTATCAATATACCTTGCGTCTAAATGTGTTTATATAAAAATTTTATCAATGTATTAATCAGTCAACTTAAATATTTTTAGACTTTTTAAGACTAAAACTTTGAAATAAATGGATAAATGAAAATATTTATATTGATACATATTCCTTAATATATATTCTTTATACTCTATTCTCTATTCTTTATATAATGAGGATACAGAGGATCAATTTTTTCAGAAAGATATACCAAACCGTAGTACTTTTATACGTGCAAAAATATGTATAAACAATTTTAAATCTCCAGCTTCAATAGAGGCTAAAATAACAAATATTAGCAAGCAGAGTTTGTGTATATATAAAATATTATATGTATAAAAATATTATACCATATCGAATTCACGAACTTCATACAAATAAATATACATATTTTTTCTTAATGTAGAAGTTCCAATTCCTTTTTTTAAATAATTCTGACTTTGTCTCAACAACCAATATACCCCTTTTTAGTACATCAACGAGTATGGGGTAGTGAAAAAAAAAACGGCGAAACTTTTCTCAGTGCGACGCATCGCGGACAAATTTTTTCCCATTTGATTTTGGGTGTATTTCTTGTGCTCTTTGCCGTTGTGCTTCCAGTTTTCCAGAGCAGTGCGGTAATTGCAACTGCCGCTGTCCTGTGGGAAATGTGAAACAATAAATGAAAATAAATGAATTTTTGTTAGCCACCTGCCCACAAGAGCGACCACAGCTCGAGGCCAAAAACCTCGGCTCTGCGTAGCCGGACTAAATGCCCAAATGTCCAAATGCCCAAAATGCCATGAAAGCAGTCTAAAAATTGCATTAATAAAACCATAATACAGCCAAATTTGATTCAATAGAACGGGGAGAACGGCGAGAACGGCGAGAACGGCGAGAACAGCGAGGCCCGGCTTAGGCCCACCCACCCCCTGTCCGCTTAATCAAGTACAACACATTTATCTACAAGACATTGGCAACGAGGGCCAAGTGCAAATGTGAAATTTGTGACCCTTTTCCAATATCGTTTTACTTCGCCTTTAAATATCGAAATAACCAGACACCGAGACTATTTCGTGGGAGTCGAAAGCCATTTTATCAAAAATTAATGTTTAGTTTGAACATTCTGTGACATTATGCGAGCGTCAGACGGGTTAAATGTTGACTCCAACCACGACGAAAGAGCCGAGGGTCGCACAGTGGCACAGTGGGACGCGATGCGATATTGTGTATGAAAAAAAGAAAAAATGTTCTGGCTACGCGCCTGAATGTTGCAAAAATAAAACTTGAAACTTGAGTTAAGGCAGTTGCCTGACAAAAGCTGACTGCTACAAGACTCGATGTAAGGAACATCTATGCCAAAGACATCTTCGAAACTGCTGGAAGTATTTATCTTATTTGCTCGCTAAATAGACGTCCTAGCCCTATAATTGACTATGAATGTGTGCTCAAATCTTCCAATGAATGTCGCAAAAATAAAACTTGAAACTTGAGGTAAGGCAGCTGCCTGACAAAAGCTGACTGCTACAAGACTCGATGTAAGGAACATCTATGCCAAAGACATCTTTGAAACTGCTGGAAGTATTTATCTTATTTGCTCGCTAAATAGACGTCCTAGCCTTATAATTGACTATGAATGTGTGCTCAATTCTTCCAATGAATGTTGCAAAAATAAAACTTGAAACTTGAGTTAAGGCAGTTGCCTGACAAAAGCTGACTGCTACAAGACTCGATGTAAGGAACATCTATGCCAAAGACATCTTCGAAACTGCTGGAAGTATTTATCTTATTTGCTCGCTAAATAGACGTCCTAGCCTTATAATTGACTATGAATGTGTGCTCAATTCTTCCAATGAATGTTGCAAAAATAAAACTTGAAACTTGAGTTAAGGCAGCTGCCTGACAAAAGCTGACTGCTACAAGACTCGATGTAAGGAACATCTATGCCAAAGACATCTTTGAAACTGCTGGAAGTATTTATCTTATTTGCTCGCTAAATAGACGTCCTAGCCTTATAATTGACCATGAATGTGTGCTCAATTCTTCCAATGAATGTCGCAAAAATAAAACTTGAAACTTGAGTTAAGGCAGCTGCCTGACAAAAGCTGCCTGCTACAAGACTCGATGTAAGGAACATCTATGCCAAAGACATCTTTGAAACTGCTGGAAGTATTTATCTTATTTGCTCGCTAAATAGACGTCCTAGCCTTATAATTGACTATGAATGTGTGCTCAATTCTTCTAATGAATGTTGCAAAAATAAAACTTGAAACTTGAGTTAAGGCAGCTGCCTGACAAAAGCTGCCTGCTACAAGACTCGATGTAAGGAACATCTATGCCAAAGACATCTTTGAAACTGCTGGAAGTATTTATCTTATTTGCTCGCTAAATAGACGTCCTAGCCTTATAATTGACCATGAATGTGTGCTCAATTCTTCCAATGAATGTCGCAAAAATAAAACTTGAAACTTGAGTTAAGGCAGCTGCCTGACAAAAGCTGACTGCTACAAGACTCGATGTAAGGAACAGGCGCGTGTACAGGGGGGGGGGGGGGGTTTCCGGGGGTTACATTTAATAATATTTTAATTTAATAAATAAAATGAATAAATCAATATTAACATTTTATATTAACTTAATAATACATTTTTCTTTTATTTCTTATGTGTTTAGTTTATTAATTTAGTTAATTAATATTGTACTCAATCAAAAAGATTTAATTCTTCATTACTCTATTAAATTATTACAATATTAATATTAATATTAATTTAGGTTTTTTCAAGAATAAATATGTTAATACTCTAATATCATATGTTATTTAACATAATTTAAATGCTCGCTGTATGTATATATTGTACCACTGTAACGTACTTGCCTCTTATAGGCAGCGAAAAACTTAAAGCCATAAAAAGTGCGCCCTCATGTCCTCGAGACGTTGTTACTGACAGCTCCGTTGGCCACCGAGAACAGAGCGGAAAGTCGAATGCGGAAAGTTTGTGACGTCTCCGCAAAGGTGGCCCGGACAGGAGTCGCCGCCGGACTGTGGGGTGGGGCTGCTTAAATATTAATGCGACCCCAGAGCCAGGGGGCAGGCCATGAATAAATTTTTGGCTATGAATTTTCAATCGCCAAAACGCCGACTCCCCAAATTCATTTGCAGCACTTTTGCTGTACTTTTCGAGCCAGAGCTTTAAGCCAGAGCAAGTCGTGAGGTTTTTAGGCAGATGAGCTTGTATTAGGTGTCAACCGCAGCCCCAGGGCCACACTGTTCGAGTAACTGTGAAGTGGCCATTGCATGCACTTTTAGCCAAATTAATTTGGTTTCCGGTCAACCCCCCCCAATCCAGGGCTCACAAGAGTGCGTGGGAACTTTATGCGCGACCATGTCGAACCGGGCTGAATGTCCTCTACGTGCGTATGGCGCCAATTGCCAATTGACCGCAAAGCCCAGCACCAGGCCCGGTGCTGGCAGGAGTTGCCAGCTTAATCAAAATACAAAACGCAAGCCGAAAAAAGTCGTCACCCATTGGCAATGGCAGCCAGTCCGGCCAGGCCACACACTGATTTTATTTGCTTATCCGGACTTGATGCTGTTTTTATTTGATTTTTATGCCTGGCGCTATTTTCATTTCTGTAATTGAATTGTCATTGTCCAGGCCAGGTACTGTGTTGCTGTTGCTTTGCCCACTTGCTTGTGGTTGGCTAACCATTTGCTCTGTCGTTCCATCCGTTCGCATGTCGAACCATGTCAAAATGGTTTTGCGCTTGATTGGCGTTGGCCAACACCCAAAGGTATACAAAGTGATGGACGAGCCCAGCCCCCCAACTGCGATTCGGACTCCAGCTCCGACTCCAAAAGGGTTGCAACTGAAGTTAGGAACACGGAAATCGAATGTGGAAGTTAGAAGTGGTCATTCATTGGCAAATTGGTCCAATTGATGATGCTGGGCGGGGTGGGGGGTGTGGCAAATTGCCGCCCACATAAAACTGACACAGACGGACACCACAATTTTCTATTTTCTAACTTTGTTGTCATTTGACAAAAGGGAATTCGATTGCAACACATCATATCCAACTTTTGCTGTTTTATGCTGACTAACTGACTAACTGACTAGCTGACTCTTTGAATTATTCGATAGGTCTTCAAATTTTAGACAAAACTAGATTTATGTTGTATATCAAAACTATTATGAAATAGTATGTATATAAAATCGAAATATTTAAATGTGATTAATAATTTTTTGTTGGAATTTATTAAAAATATTTAAAATATTATACAATTAATACATATATGAAATATTAATATCAGAATATCAAAAAAATTATTTATTAAAAGAGTGAACCAACAATTTAAAACATTTCCTCTGGTATAACATACAATATAATTGAATATTTACTACTACACCTGCCACAATGTTATTTAAAATGAAAAATTATATGAAGCGAAATGTTTTCACAGTATATCAATGTAATTTACATTTTATTCGCGCATTACCATCCACACCTGTAATAATGCTCGATTTCTATTGCTCTCCTTTTGCTCGTTTCGACTGCCCATTTTGAGGACAATTTGAGCAGTTTTCATATTTAAAATTCCCAAAATGGTAGTACGTGAGATAATAACCGTTACATTTAATGGATCTGCATATACAGACATACATACATATGTGTATGTGTATTTACATGTACATATATCATATGAAGTGCTTCCAGATACTTTCATCACAAGGCAATTTGCGCTGCATAAAAAGCAGTCAAAATATACAAAAACATATACAAACCGTGTGGATGTATAGAAACTGTAAGGAAAAGGGTGTTTCGTGTTGAAAAGGGGTTTTCCTTGAGTTTTCGCAACAACCCCAGCCGCAGGCAGACAAAGTGTATCATTAAACTTCCGCCGGATATGCCATTAGGTAAGAACAGCAATTGGCATTTGCCGGAGTTCAGTGCTCCGAATGGGTATCTCAAGACCATTTGCAATACCCAGTGCTATTGGAAAACATAATGCCATAATCGAATGATAATTTAATAAAGCCAAAATGTGTGCCGTCAACATTTGAATTGTGGCTTTTCGTGTGCGTTGCTTAATTGAATCTAAGTAGGTTTTTCGCTTCTTGCTATGGGCTGCCTTTGCAAGAAACCAAAACTTCTAACGCACTTGCAGAAGCTTAACATATGCATATGTGTGAGTGTATATTATACATATGTGTATGTGCATAATCAGAATGAATGTTCATCAAGGGAATTGAACTTGTGCATATGTAGATGCTTTGCTATGCTCTCGGTGAAGGTGAACAGGCCATGAAATTTGTTTCCTTGTCTCTGCTCGAGTAATTCACATTGACAATGGACCACATGTTGTTGGCCCTCATCCCCGTCCCCCCCTTACCACACCAGCCACTTCAAATTTACGTGTTTCCACTTGCTATTCAATTTGCATGCATTCATGAATAATGCACCAGACGCATAAAAGTCAATCTCAGTGCAATAGCCCAAACTGCCCAACACTACTACCAGAGGAACTCAAGTCAGTTATTCTAATGGACTTTAACTAAAAAATTCATAGGCCACAGCATTTGTTTGGAATGAACAAATTGTAATCTATTTGGTAACTCAAGCAATAAAATCAAGCATCAAGAACTAAGCATGATATTTTAGGATTATATATTGAATCATATTAAGCTATCTAAGTATTGAGCAATTTGTTCCTTCTTACATATATATGTATATAAGAGTATTGCAATTTTTTGTTTGAAGAAAAAATATCATAGGACAACATCAAATGCTCTATAGAGCGCTTATTCTTTTTCTTGGTCACACTATACTTCGGTTCTAGAATCTCTAATATTTAACAGAGAGTAAAAAACATTTTATAAAAGAAATTTTAAATAATGATGGACGTTATATTTTGCAAAATATATATTCTCTATATAAAACTAACATATTTACAATTTTACCAAGTTCAAGTCCTAAGAATTCAGTACACAAAAACTATTACTATCATAAGAATCTCTAACAATACTCATTAAAAGCTGCAAATTTTGCGCAATTACTCTAATATTTTTCATATTCCTTATATTTTTAATTCCAAAGAGCAACGGCAAATCATGAGAATATTTGTGGGAGTATAAATATTTGCTTACATAATGAATGGAGCTCATTCGTCCAGCTCGGAATTGGGGGGAATCCACTCAAATGTCTATGCAAACAGGACGCACACAATTTGTGGGCTCATGTAGTGGTAAGCCACAAGTACCAGGCACTGTCAATTGGCTGACCTGACAGGAAACCAAATTTAAGCTCGATATGGAGATGGAGTCAGAATCGGGAGTCGGAGTTGAAGTTGGTGAAGATGCTGGAGACGTTGTTGGCTGAATGCGCACGACTTGCTGTTGAGCTCGTATTAAAAATAATATGCAAAGTGCGGGGACCTGTTGAGATTTTCACAATTCCCAAAACAAATAACATATTCACATATTGTTGCTGGGTCCGGGCGACCGCGAGCCACGTACCAAAATACCGTACGGTATGTCCTGCTGTCGACTTTTTGGCCTCTGCCAGCAGCATTTGGGGGCTGTTTATGATTTATCATCGCCAACGCCAAAGTTATTTCTTCAAGATTAAAATGAGGATGCTTTTAACTGGCACAGACACACACACACGCACACACACATAGAGAAAGTCTGCTTCATTTGCTTAATGTGACAACTTTAATTTGGCAGCCGCTGCTAAAGGAAACGTGCAAAGTGTTTTTCATATTTAAGAAACGTATATGAGTCAGACAGAGACATTTCAGTAAACATATATGTATGTATATCTATACTAACACATACATATATACCTACATATATCTAATACATATGCTCTGTTAGTTTTTGGTTGTGTTTGCCCAAGGTAGTTCTCAACAAACTTCAGTGCAGCTGAACCCCACCTCCAGCCAGAGTTTGGCCGTGGCACAAAGTTTTTGGGCGCTGAACTTTAGTTGAGCCAAACTAAAGTTGGCCCCGAGGCTGGAGCAGTCCAAAGAGCAAAGCAAACAGAAAAAGCCACAGCGCAAACCCACAGAAACGCAAACCCCACACATTATTAATAATATTTATGATTGAGTGGGCGTTCTCATTATACATATGTAGTATGGCAGACAGAGAAGAAACAGCTCCTGTTCCATTAGGACAGGACAGTCAAGACAGTTGCTGTGTAAATTAAAGATAGATGCTAAAGACTGCCCGGTCTTATGGAATATTTAATGTTAATAGATAAGTTCACAATGCAGAACATTAACGAATCTCGAGCTAAATAAAATAATAATCGAATCTTTAATCGGATTATTAATAGAACTTAGATTGACCATGATATAAAAACAAGTATTCGTTTGCCTACCATAAATTTATAATATTGATTACATTGCTCAGAAAAATATATGATATTTTTAAAAATTTGACTGCTATATTTAATTAAAAAAAATAAATAAATTAAACATATATTGACTATATATTATCCAGATACTATACACATTCTTATTTACAGTAAAATTTTTATAAACGAAAAAAAAATAAGAGTACCAAAACAGTGACTGTATTAAACTGGTTAGAAACTCTCTACTGTTATGCCGTTGTCTTATTTGCATACCTTTGTCCTAACACACATACATACATACATATGTACATGTTCGCACATCCATTAATCCGTTGCAAGCCCAATGCACATGGGAACAAGGGAATTTATGGCATAAAAAATGGATTTGCGATGTTTTTGCTGGGCAAATTAAATTTATTGCCACAGATACTTATACACCATTGTTACACAAGCAAACGCACAAGCAAACACACATGTGCACACGTGTCCCTGAATTTCGCATGCAAACAGGTACGTTAACCGAACCACGCCCCACGCATCCGCCCACATTTTCATGCGTATTCGCTGGGCGCACAGTGCACAAATTTATTCGTCGCTCTTCGTGGTTTCATTTAACGTAGCATTTGAATGGAAATGGAAAATTATGAAGCGACGTGTCCGGAACTAAAAAAAAAATACAAACAAAATACTCGCAAGCAGGCGCTGGCTGTTGCTCGTGCCCACATAACAAATGTACCTGCCTAAGTGGCGCAAAAAAAAGCCAGGCAACACTGAAAATTAAAAAAATAAAAAAAAATATTTAAGGTTGATAGGCCAGAAAATACTCTGTTTATGATTTACAGTAAATATTAAATTGCTTGAATAAGCATTTTATCTATTACTTTAATTAAATAAAATATATGTTAAGCCTGAATGTTAATGCAAGATCCTCCACATTAATACTCTTATTTATTTGCGCTCTCATGCTCTCTCATTGATTACGTTTCGCTCTTCATTTGAAATGCTCTCTTTTACTAGCTCCTCTCTTTTTCTGTTACATTGTTTGTCTGCTGCACTGTCGTCAAGTAAATAGACAATCGTTTTGCATTCTCAGTGTTATTATTAAGAGCGCCTCTCTTCAGTGAAGCTCAACGTTTATGTTGTTCTTTTCGTTTGGCTGGAGGCTTCCAAGCCTTAATCTAAATGCGAGCGTAAATGCAAGTGAATAAGCAAGCAAAAGCTCATGCTACGCATTTTGTGATAAATATTATTTCTGTAATATGTGCTATGTACCTTCTTCCCATTTTTTCTCACCAATCTACCCGCTTGTCACATTTAAAAATGGGTATAAACTCCGCCTCGCCAACTGCACGCTTTTTGGCTTTTCAAGCACCCGCCCTGTTGCATTTTGACAATGAGACAGCGAGAGACAAACGAGCCCAATCCCGGGCCACACCCCCTTACGCACCCACCCCATTCCATACCACTACCAGCGGCTTGAGAGGGGGCTGGCTAAACGGAATAAGCGTTAATGCTTCGTTTGAATGAATTTTTGATTGCGTTGTTTACGATTGAATTTACTTCCTGCCTAGCAGACCCCGACGTTGACTACGGTGGAATTTTGCAAATCCGTGCTACATTTATTATACGAGCGCGATATTTTTTGTTTTCGCAGTTTTTTTATTTAATATACTGGGGCTGCCTCCTACTATGTATTGTGTGTCGTAGCTCTGTGAAGTTGCGCTTAGACGCTCTTTTTGTCTGCCCCGTTGTTTGCAAGCTCTGCAGATAACTGTTGTTTACAGCAATGACAGCCACGCAATGGCAGCAACCGTGAGTCTCTTAAGAATTGGTTTGAAAGCACGTCGGCTGATAAACGTAATAGCAAGGCAAATACACGTAAGTACTTTGGCGAAATAAAGAGAGAGAGAGAGGGAGAGGGGAAAAGAGAGGGGAATGAAGCTAACGTTAAGTACACTTCACATTCAATGAGGATTTGCGAATAAAGCTCACTTGGCATTCGAATATGCGATTAAATAAGCGATAATTTCTTATATGAATAAATAACTGAATGGAAAATTAAAGATGATCAGATTATGAGAGTGCGGCAAAGGGAGTGCTCACATACACATACACAATTACAGTAGCATTTACAGTTACAGTTACCATTCTTTTGCTTTGGTTTTCAATTTTTTGTTTTTCTTGTTTTTTTTTTCAGTTTCGATTTCGCCCTCTAAATGGGTCGCTTGATGGTGTTATATAATCGTATTATTCGACTGGCATTTGGCACCTTCTTCCGTCGTGCCATTACGAATGCTGCAAGCGAAACGTGTAACGGGAAACCAATTAATCTCTATCAGTTGGCTCGTTGGATCAAGTGACAAGACATTGACTGGATTAGTTGAGGGCCAAAAACGGATGAAGTGGCCTAGTGAGTGGTCGAAGTAGCATCTACGACTCCCTCGAGTGCAATCGGAAATGGACGCCAATGTACTGAATGCCAAGCAAGAACCCAAAGATGACTTCGAATCAGAAAACAACGATTGCCATTGCCCTTGCCCATTACCAATGGCCAAAAGGGCGATTCTATGAGTCAGGACCCAGGCTGGCAGTCGCATCCAATTGTACACCACGTGGTATGAGTCATGAGAGCGAGCAATGCGTAACGTAATATGAATGCGAATCCGGCGTGTTTTGCAAAGGGCAAAAACGATTTTACGCTTCAATCAGTTTTGATTTAAATTACAATTATTAACTGCAAATTCGACAGTTCATTGGGGTCGTCAGACAGAAAGTCTTTTTTTAAGCAAAGATGTAAATATATGTATATATGTAGGTATATAAATACATTAAGTATCAGACCATTATTGTGTCTTATCAATGAGTTTTGTAAAAAATCATACTCTTACTATGGACCAGAAAACAATATAATTATAAATTTATATACACAGTACATAAATTCAGCTGATACAGTAATTTTTCCTATTCATAATTCAAAATACACATTTTGCTGCCCTGTGTTATCTAGCTTGGGAACTGCTTAGAAAACATTTACCTTTGCTTATCTGAACAGATTCTGTACAGAATAGCAAATGAATTAGCAGAGTTGCTGATATCTACGTAAATTTTACCCATAGCTCATTACAAATTGAGAATATGATAGTTTTATTAAGAAACTCCAAATTAGGTATATAAGTTCTGACATAAAAGCTGCACAATATGAATATTTTAAAATTTGGCTAATTCTAAAATGATCCACAAATATATGAATTATTTTATTTTATTACAAGCTGCAGGGTATCTCATGGTCGAGCACTGCCGTTTACTTGTTTTGCTAAACGATCGTAAAACAAATTCTCAGCTTCCGTTAACATTGCAGTCAAGGGGGCTTTAGGGGCCATAATAAATTATGTTGTGTTTATTTACATTCAGCTTCCATATTTTATTGACGCAGATCAGCCACACAGAGTTTTATAGAATACTCGTGTGCAGACATACGAATATATGTATGTACATATATTCATACAAACATATGTATAAAAAAAAATATCATTTATAGTTAGTTTAAATTTAATCAGAATCTGCTGGCAAATAGAATCTGATAACACTTTGCTTTGCCTTTGGCCGAGGGCTATAACTAAAATGGACTTATGGCAATTAAAATGACATCCACACCAGCTGATTATCAGTTGCTGCTCTTGACTGACTGCTCCGCTGCATTGGCCTCCTCCCTTGCAACGCTCTGCAAGGGCACCTTCTCTTCGAACGTTTGCAGCTCCTTGAGCCCCGCCTCGGGCTGAGCGTGACGGCCACTGTTCCAGGGCTGAAGAGTGGACTCGGAAAAGAAAACGTAGATGACGCCGCTCCCAATGAGCATGGCTGCAGTCAGCATGAACACATTCTTCCAGGCCTCAATTGTTTGCTGCAACAGAGAGTCTTTAAGAGTGGAAGCCGAGATGTAACTTAAATTGCGTAATACTCACGTTGCCCTGAGTTAAGATGCCCACTATGTAGGGCGATATAAAGCCGGGCATGCCGCCGATCATGCCACTCACTCCGAGCACAATGCCCGCATAATTGGGCGACAGATCCACCATTGAGGCTAGCGGGCCAGAGGAGACGGCGCCATGGAACATTGTGGCCACAGCCACCAATACGATGGCCGCTGTTGCATTGTAGCCAAAGTAGGCCAGAGCCAGCACCACCAAGCCCTTTACGCCACAGCCTGTAAGCAACAACAAATATTTAGAGTATACTTAAAGCAAATTATTTATGTATGTATGTGTGTATGTTAGTGTTCGCTCCCACCACCGTTTAAGCTTTGTAGTTGCTACTCTTCCTTCTTATCTTACACTCTCACTGAGAGAGCTTTCAAGCCTAGTGCGATCGAGCGAGATGGACGCTCAGAGTTAATATAACATTGGATTGCACTCACTGCACTTCGAAATGTGTATAAGTATGTGTGCATTGCATAGTTTCGCTTACTCTAACTACTCTCTGATATTTGTGTATGTGTGGGTACATTTACATGTGTGTTTTTGCGTACTTAAGCAGCAATTGAAGCTTAAGATGTAAAACTTCCGTTACATATTCTCTCTTCTGAGTGTGAAGCACTGCAAAGAGAGTTCGCAAAGCTCGTATGAATGTCACTTAAGCATGACTATTTTCTGATTAGTAAAGAAGAGAACTAAAGCATGCATACACACTTGCATACGAGTGTATAAGCATTTATACATATTTATGTATGAGTTGCCGTCATTACAATTGCTGCAAGTTCAAATTTTAAAAGCTCAGAGCATTAATTCTTCATATCTTCGGACTGTGACTACGTAATTATATACATACATATGTTTATAACTAAATATGTATAAAAAGTATAATAGTACTGCAACCTAGTAATTAATTTTGATTTTGATTGCAATATTTATTTTCTACTTACAGACTCCCGTCGCCAGCTTGCGAACATTAGTGCGACTCAGGCGATCCGTGCGTAACAGGTAGTCGGCGAACATGGAAAAGACGTAAGCGAAAATCATGCGCATCAGATGTGGCATGCCCGAGAGGAAGCCCGTCTGCAAGAGATAAAAAAAAGCAAAGCTTTATCAATAGCAATACCCTCAGCTGACAGAGATTAGCTTACTGCACGTATGTCCCAGTGATGGATCAGGCGGAAATACGTTGGTCCATGTGTCATCAGCGTGAACAGACCCCAGATGCCACCCCATTGAGCCACCACATTCATCCAGACAGGTCTTGAGGTGGCTATCTGTCGCCATGGCGTTGGACCTGGTGAGCTACTGTGCACCGAAGCCCCCAGCGACTTCTCAATATAACGCCGTTCCGATTGAGCTATACGTGGATGCTCGGCAGGACTGTCAAAGACCAGGAATTGCCAGGCAACGAACCACAACATCCCAAATATACCGCAAATATAGTATACCCATTCCCAGGACGTCCAGGCGATGACATAACCGAAAATGGGATAGAACATTGCCACGCCCACAGAGCTGCCCAAATAGGCGCTAACGAATTTACTTCGCTCATTGGGCGGAATCCATTTGGCTGTCATCACATGCATCGAGGGCCAAGCCAAACCCTGAAAGAGATATGAAATAGATGAGATATAGGGTAAAGGTTGAGAATTGTTAAAATCGACAGGAAATAGGGTATACACTTACCGTAACGAGTCCCTGAAATACTCGCAGCCAGAGCAGAGCGGCATAGCTCCAATAGGAGAATATCGGTATAAGAAAACAGCAAAATACTCCAACGCCATTGGCCAGTCCAAAAACGAGCTTTGTGCCATATTTACGGGCCAGAATTCCGCCGGGCAGCTGCAGCAGCCAATGCACCCAAAAGAAGGAGCCCAACAAATTGCTCTGCTCCTTTTCGTTCCAATGGAATCCATCTCGCTCGTAGTCGATCTATAGATAAGTGGATCAAATGAAGTTATAAATTTATTCATAGTAATTAAGATATTAATATTAAACTTGACCCATTGATAAGCTTTAATATGAAAAAGAAATCGGGATCTCTTGAGCCCTTCTGACACACCAACATTATTGACAAATAGAGAGGTTTTACTGCTCTACCAAGTATTATTTTACAGACCCAAAGAACCGATTCTACGGCCGGCGCATCATTTCGAAATACGTAATTAATTATCTTTCATTTTAGATGCCCGCTCTATATAAGCTGTACGATAACACAAAAGTCAGACAGAATTCCCATATTGAATGGGTTCAAAGTATAAACCCTATAAATATAACTACTTAATAAAGTTAATCAAAACAATTGCAGATTAAATATTTCCCTATGCGTCACATATGCATCACGCAAGCACTCAATCAATCAGTGACCCACTCGAGCAGACATACTCACTTTTGCCCAATCTAGAAATTGACGCTCCCACGAATATCGCACGACTCGATCGGTGTTATTCGCCGTGGCTACAACAGGTGCGACAGAGGCCAGGAAGTCCGATTTGTTAGTGAGCAGCGCATTGATGGTGGTGGTGGCATTAGTTGGCGGTGCTAAGGTCGTACGCCCATTGACGCCGGCGATCATATCGACAATTGTGATATTCAAATTGATGCGCAGCATATAGTTGACAATGAATCCTATGAATGTCATGTACCAGAGCACAGTGCGCGCCTCGACTGGAATGAGACGGAATGATAATATTTGAAATGATAATATTATGGATGCACACAAAGAGACACCTTTCATAGGTGAGGCAGACGACCCATTGGCCATTATTAGCATAGCTCGACATTTGCCGCAATCGAAAACAAAACGTGAAATGAAATGTGAACCGAACTGCAGTTGCAATCGTTGCCAAGGCAGCTTGTGGTTATAGCAGTTGGATCTTGAACCAGATCCACATGATATGTCTTTGGCTGAGGGCTGCAGTTGAGCGAGAAAAGATATAGTCCAATCTTACCTGCCATGATATGATAGTTGTTATATCCAAAGATCACTCTATTAACAATTAACTTTGAATATTTCCGTCCTTAGGATATTCTCAAGTCGATCTCTCCGTCAGACATCCGTTCGGTCAGGCTTCCCAACTCTCACTCTCTGGCAGCAGCTGTATCTACTCCTAGACACAATTTTTAGCTAAAGCCACCCACAAACCCATCCACACATCCCACGCAACTGATAAGTGCACATCGAGCAGCTTTATGCTGCAGCTCTCAGCTCCGTTTATCGCGACGATCGTAATCTCGTTTATAATACTACATGGGCTGCGGGCAGATTAGCGATCGTCATATCGTGCGCTCGCGTACGCTCGCCGACGCGCGAAGATCAATTCTCTCGGTGTTAACATTGCCGTCTGGGTCGCTTTTTGACATCTCTTTTATCGTCTGGCCGATTCACACATCTTCAAACACAATCTTATCTCCTGAGGTGCGCAAGGAGCGTGTCATTTGTTAAAAAGGTAAACAATGAGTTTTCATTTCTACAAAAAAATTAATAATAATAATAATATAGAAGTCTTCCATTTGTATGCGATAGTCGGCGGAAACGTAAACAAACTGTACAAACATGAGCTAGTTTTGCAAAATCTTTTCTTACTCTATTAAATGTAAATATTTAAGATCAGCGCGATCTATAATGAATCCAAAAACTAATAATGTAAGTAGATAAAATTAGTCAACATTTGTAAATATTACAAGAAAATAGAGGAAATGGTTAGATGTTTTCTATATGGTTTCATTATTGCTCTAGTTGAAGTTAAATTTGATCAGAAGCTCTATATATTTCCTTGATCTATTAGATTTATTGACTTTAATAAATGGGTAACCAAAGTGCTCTTACCATTTGGTGAAGCTAATAAAGTCAAATATTGTCTATTGTTCGGGCTTATATAAAGATCTAGTATTTTTTAATCAATAAACCTAGCACACGTTCATATATTTTACTCTCATCTCATCTTCATCCTAAACTATTCTACATTTTTGAGGTAAAATTGTCTACGTTATCTCACAGTTTTAAATTTCTCTTTTAAGTGAACCTCTTTACAATAAGTGTTATACTCATATTAAATATATCAATAATTATATTATTCATAAGTATATAATCGATATTAGATCCCTTTGGTACTACTACACATACGATACTTCCTTAATTATTCATTTTTACCAGTCAACACCAGTTAAAACTCATATAGAGCTGATTGCCTAACTGCCATTCATATTCATAGTCATATTCATATTCACATTCAATCTTATTCATAACACAATTGCAGTTGTTTGTATTTGTATTCTGTATACATATATTAAATTCATTTGTTGTAATTGAAAATCAAGTCACAATTTCAATATGTATTTCTATTAATTCTCTTATTATGTATATTATGATGTATACATAGATAGTTATTGATGGATTAGCCATTGGGATCGCACCAAACGGCATTCACATGCAGATCATTCATTTCATGGCTACGTGATAAGCTAGCGTAAGGATTAGATGTACGAGTAAAAACCTAATGTTTGAAACAATTTTGCACACAGTTCCGGCATTTAGTGGCGCTCGATCAATCTCTACCCGTCGAGCGGATCATCCGGGCGCTATGAGCTGGACCGGATGGGTAAGAAACAGTAGCTAGTTGCTAATTAGCTTGGTGCTAACAGTTGTGCGCGTCTGCCGTCGTGGGGGACACCGTCGAAGGGCGCGCTCCACAAGTGGCTTCCCACAGACGGCTCAACATTCACCCGACATTCTCGTAGGACATCGCTGGGCGGTCTGTGCTCATCGCTGCGGCACTGGCAGCACTGCCAAAGATCGTCGGCGGATGGTGCTGCTGTGCCTGTTGCTGCTGCTGCTGTTGCTGGTGGGGATGCTGTTGTTGTTGCTGCTGCTGCTGGTGTGGATTATGCGCATGATGCTGCGCCGGCGGCTGTTCGCTGCGCAACTGGGCCAACGGGAACATGATATTGTGCGCCATCTGTGGATGATGCAGGTGCTGCTCATTCGGGGGCGGCGGGGGCTGCTGGTGAGCGGCATGCTGCTGCTGATGGGCAGCCTCCAGCTTGCGCTGCTCACTCTGCTGCTGATGCACCTTCTCGGCGCTCTCCTCGTACTTCTTCTGCAGCTGAAACAGCGGCATTTGCTGTGGGGCATGCAATGGCACCGGATCGACCTGTGACTGCGGCGACGCTTCCTTCTCACCCTTCTCGTACTTCTTTTGCAGCTGATACATGCTGTGCGAGAGATGGGCGGACGCGGAGCTGCTGCTGCTATTGCTGCTCTGCTTGGCAGCTGAGGAGGTTGAGGCCGAGGACTTCTCCGCCTTGACTGGTGACTTCTTTTGGTACTTCTTTAGGATTTGCATCAGCTCAGACTTCACGTCCAGCCGTATTTCCTCTGGCACTCGTTTGATCTCCTCGTACAGCGAGAGGAGGAACAGCTTATCTGGATCACGCTGCTTGCGCTTTTTGCTCTTTTTGGGAAACGCATCTTGCATGAACTGCAGCAGCTTCTCCTCAAATGGCGACTCCCGCTGCAGTGACGCATTTGTGTGCTGTCGCCGCAACAGATGCGGATGCAGGCCACCATGAAAGGCCGGATGTTGTGGCATGCCAGGATGCGGCTGCGTGCTATTGCCATTGCTGTGCTCGCCACCTCCGCCTCCATTATGTGATTGCAGCTGGGTCACATTCTGACCCTGGTAGGAGCCACCGTTCGACGAGCCTGGCGCATCGTTTGTCTCGCCATCATTGGTATGATGATCCTGCGGTTGCTGAGCACTGTGCGATTGTGGATCCTTTGGGTGTTGCATGTGCTGCTGCTGCTGGCCAGCAGCAGCCGTCAGTATGGCATCGCAAAAGTGCTCCGGCACGTAGTCAAAGCCAGTCATAAAGTTCTCCGGCTTCAGCTCCCCGTTCATTTCCTCGTAAAAGTACTCAGTGCCCACTATGTCAATTATGTCGTTATCCTCCTGGTTCAGCTCAATGCCCGGTGGCGGCGACCCACCGGACAGCTGGCAGCGCTTTAGCTCCGCCAATTTCTTTCGAGTCGTCAATCGCATATCGCGCCAGCACTAAAAGTGAAAGAGATTAGGCAAACGTTAACTCGGCTGGCAGAGATACTCACCTTCTTCCATTGGATGATGGTCTTCTTTGGCCCGATGGTGTTGAGCGCCGCTTGGATCTTCTCCCAATACCATTCCTTCTCCTTTTTGCCCTCCATGTATTTCGTCTCGCGCAGCAATGTGATGAGCATCTTCTTCTGCGGTTTTGTAACTCGATCCTTTAATAAAATATGGAAAGCCATGATAATTGGATTGCATGGCAGAGGCGAGGAGAAGGGGGTTTTCCATATTAGCCAAAATACTACTACATTTTGCAATTATTTTATATTGCTAGGCAGTTTACATCAGCTGTTATGTTAACATTGCGCCAGCTCTGTTAACTAACAGAATTAGCATTGAATGCGGAATTGTTTGTTTTTTCCTTCATTAACTGTTCACATTTAATTGCAAAATACCATTGTGTATATCTTCGTGAATTTTCAAAGGTCAAATGGAGAACAACGGAAATGAAGTGAGTTTATGTTGAGCAGTTCTCCGTCGCAACTTCTCGAGACGCCCTTCGCGTTTGGATAAGGGGATTAAAGCCGGCATTACGTCTTAGCTATGTCGCAGCTTCTAGTTATCAGTTAATATTATAACAACATTGATTAACGAATATCCCCAACCAGAGCATTTACTGGTTACGCGAGTCCCAACGGTGACCCCCACCTGTCTTGTCGGACCGCTAGAGAAGCAGCGTACACAATTTATAGAATTTTATACCATGGACGCACGCAGTCACACACACCAACACTGGTACACTGGCAGACTCACACACACGTACACACTGGATACTGGGCACAGACAAGCGATTTGATTGGGATTTTGATTGTGAATCCAACTCGAAGCAGCGCTCACTGCCTTCTTACCATGTTGACGGGCTTCTTTAAGAATCTGCGTTAGTTGGAAATGTTGACTGTTTTGTTTCCACTGCCGCTGACTATTTAACAATCAAATTTAGCACTTTTGTTTAATTTTTCACAGCTGCACTCCTCCAACATTGTCGTAGTCGCTACTCTGTAGCTTGGCTGACTGTCAGTGTGTGTGTGTGTGTGCGTATTGTTGCTGTCTGTGAGTGCGACTGTATGGGTTTGCGCTGTGCGTTCGTCTCGTTGACGGTCTCACCAACGTTCTGTCTCTGTCTCGCCAGTGCGCATGCAACCTACCAGCGAACGACTGTCAGTGTCGTTCTCTTTGTCGCTGTGACCAGACGTCAGTTTGACGTTTGTGCCAGCCAACCAGCCCAATTGGAAATTTACTGCCATCCTGTTAGATGTTATAACAGAGTTAGTTATCTTGTTTTGAATGTAAGAATAAAAACTGCAGATCCACTTAACATAAGATATCTAATTTAATTTCGAAATATTTTGTTTCCGTTTTTAAATTTAATTAAAAATAAATTTTTTACATGTTTGTAATTTATTGTAGTTTAATTTTTTAGAAATTGAATAAAATTTGGAGTAAAAGTGAAATGAAGTTAATGCGATTCCATCTGCATATAAAATTGTAAGAAATATACTTTCCCGCCTAATTCTTAAAATGTTAGAAACATGATTTAGTTCATTATTAATCAATTTTATATTTTAGAAGTTACAAACATGTAGAATATGTATTCTTAAATATATATATTTATTTCGTCAAGTAGAAAATTAGAAAAGTTTAATATAAAAATCTAAAGAAAAATCCTGGTTGCGTTCACAATTAGTTAATATTATGTATTATATTTTGAAAGTTACAAAAATACACAATACTCTTAAATCTATATGAATCTTTTATCATAACGGACAATATTACAAAAAAGTTTATATTATAAACAAAATCAGTTGGTAGTTAGTAAATGATAAAAAATTTTATGTATAATTGATATAACTCGAACGAAAATACATTGAAATATATATTAAATATTTAGCGCTTAGCTACGGAACGGCCAACAGTTCGCGTAATCGTAGAGACGCCCTCCACGAATTGCGTGCGAAACAGGACGTTGGCGTGATTGAAGAGGCCATCTTTTAGGGAGACGATGAGGAACTGCGAATCCCTGAAATGTTGCTTCAACATGCTGCCAATGTTTTGCGTATGGGACATGTCCAGCGCAGCATCCACCTCATCGAGAATGTAGAGCGGAGCTGGCGAGAATTTCAACATGGCCAAGACGAGCGATAGCGCCACCAAAGACTTCTGGCCACCAGACAGCTCGCCCAGACTCTCCTTGAAGACGCCATTGAAGCCGACTTTTATCTCGAGGCCACTCAGTACTCCGTTCGTCTTGACAGGATTGAGTAGTGCTTGGGCACCCGGCAGCAGTGTACTGAATATGCCGCTGAAGTTCTTAGTTACCGCCTCCCAGGCATGTTTCACCTGATCCTGTTCCTCCTCATCCATTTTGACAATGATCTTCTTAATCTTCTCTTTGTCCAGCGCAACGATTTGACGACGACGCACTGTCTCATTGTAGTTCTCCTCCTCGCGTTCCAGTGTCTGCATTGCATTCATATTGAGCGTTCGTTCCATCTTCTCCTTTTTCTCTTGCATCTTCACCAGCTTGTTGCCGGCCTCGACGGGATCCTCTTTGCTGTAATCATAGCGTGTGTTCTTCATGCCAAAGCAATTCTTTTCCTCAGGTATCCAGGGGTATTTAATCTCCAGCGCATCCATGCGTTTCTTAGCATCCTTTGCCTCTCCACTTATTTTACTCTTCTCGTTTTCCTTCTTCTTCATCTCCAGCTGCAGCTCCTGATTGTGCTTCAGCATTTTATCTTTCTTGTCGAGAAGCGTGCGCATTTCCCTATTCTGCGCATGCAGACTTTCCTTCTGCTTTTTAATCGCCCTCTCTAGCTCGGCCACCTCTGTGGCTGCCGACGAGCTGTTCTGCTGCAGTGCGTCCAGCTCCGCCTTGTACTTATCCAGATTGTCCACCATCTCTTGGTGCTGCTGCTTGGCTTGATCAATGCTCTTCTGCAGTTCGGTAATTTCCAGCTGCAACGTTTCGAATTCCTGCTCACGCTTTTTCCAATTCGCACGCGACTTTTCGGCCCGAGCCTTGGTCACCTTCATTTCATTGTTGACCGCCTTAAGTTCGCGTTCTCGATAGCCTTTCGCATCGGATAGTTTGGCCTCAACATCCTTGACCTTGGCCTGTGAGGTCTTTTGCTTATCCCGTGCTTCAGCCATCTGCTGCTCCAAGCTTTTCACTTTCTCCTTCATTTCCTCAATTTCCTCCTGATTCTGCTGGAAAGCTGTATGCGCCAAACGACTCTTGCACATGGAATACTCGTGCTGACGCAGCTCCAGTGCCTCTTTTATCTTGTTATACTTGTGAGCAACGTTCTCAATAGCACTGCAAAAGAGAATAGGATTAATGAAAAATCTGTAATGTTACGTGACTCATGGCTTACCTCATTTGCTGTTCCACCTGGGTTAACTCGTTCATCTTTTGCTTAACTTCCTTTTCCAGATTTCTTATGGAATTCAGTTCCTCCAGTATATTTGCACCCTTGGGTGCTGAGCCACCAGACAAGGTGCCATTCGAATCCACCACATCGCCTTCCAGTGTGACACAACGAGCTCCAATGTTCTTATCGGAGCTTAGCTAAAGAGGAAATAAGTTATTAGTAAGCTCATAGATTGGCAAAGTATGAATTCAACTTACTCCTTTGGCAACATCCAAATCTCTGCAAATCAGCGTGCCGCCAAATGCAAATTTCATGACCGGATCAAAGTAGTTGTCGTATTCAATTAAGGACATGGCCGATTCCACATTATCGCTTCCGTACTATAAGTAAAGATTATAAGTATAAGTGAAAAATAAATAAATAAATAAATTCTATACATATTAATCATATATATTAAAAGACATATACTTATGTCTTTCTTTATCTCTTTTATCGAGCTTAAATTCATTTTTTCTTAGCATGATCTTACAGTATTCTTCGCGTATTCAATAACTTTTGGATTCAGAGGATAAGATTTGATCTTGTTGATGGGTATCAGTGTTACGCGACGTTGCAAATTTCCCTTTTGCAAGATCTTCTTGCTTGTCACATCATCGTCCGTTACAAAGCTATACAACTGTAAATATAATTTATTATTCAGAGAAGGATCTCTTGGATAGTTTATAGTTTATGGAACTTACATGTCCACCAGCTGCCATCATAAGAGCCATTGAGTTTTGCATATCACAGACCCGAAAGAGTTTGCCCACCATGCCGCGCACTTTATGCCGATCAAAGTTTGGCTCTGGATCGGTGTATTGCAGCTCGTAGCGTGAGCCGCTGCGTCGATCCAAATCGCGCTTCAGATCGCGCACCTGACTATGCAAGAGTTGCCTGCGCTCCTTCAGCTCCTCGAACTCTCCGCCTTCGTAGTTGAGACCCTGCAATTGGCGCTCCAAGCTCTTTATCTCAACCTCCAGCTGATCGAGCAGTTGCTTGTCCTTCGTATAGGCTGCGTCGTTCGTCTGCGTCTCGCCTTGCTTCTGATTGAGCAGGTTACGCGTGTGACGCAGCTCCATTTCAGAAGTTTTTATTGTAGTTTGGGCCTCGCTAAACTGTTGCTTGGCAGCTGCAGAGGAAGAGTCAGATTAAATAACATATAATGGTATTTAAATATAAAACACTTGCCAATGAGCTGTTCCTGCAGCGTACAGGCTTCTCCATCCTCATTGGTGGACAGACCCTGGGATACGGCTTCAAATTTGCGCTGCGCATCCTCGTAGGCCTTTGCGTCCGCCGCATCGGCATCTTTAAGACTCTGGAATTCGCCCTGAACCTGTGCCATGGCGTCCTGCTTCTTGCGTAGTGTGCGCTCGTCTTCCGCAATGTTTTTACTGGCCATCTGAATTTTCTTCTGATCCTGCTCAATTGTGCCTTTGGCAGCCTTTAGACTGCCCGATGCTGTTGCCTCGGCTGCTCGCTTAGCTGTCAGTTCGGCCTCTAGTGATTTCAGAGTTCCGCCCATTTCGGCGTCTATCTTAAGTTGGATTTCTTGCACCTTCCCTTCAATGCGCTCCACTTCCTCTAGATTCTTGGCGTGAGTTTCTCGGCAAGTGGTAATGCGATTCTCGATCTTTTGCTCGGTAGCCTCCACGGACTGCAGGGCGTCGCATAGCTTCAGATATCTAGCCGAAATGTGAATGCGCGTGAGGAACTCGATGTCGCGACACGTTTTCTGATACTCCTGATAGGCGGCGCGTTCCTTGCGCAGCTTGTCTAGCTTTGGCAGAACTTCCTCCTCCAGCAGAGCCGAGGTTTCGCGCAACTTTCCCTCTTTCTTTTCAATAAGGGTCTTGGTTGCATCACGCTTCGTCTTGTACAGGCTGGTGCCGGCTGCTTCCTCGACCATGGACAGTACCTGAGTAAATATATATAAATATACGTCTAATAGTCACAAATGGTATTTTCGCTTACCTCCTTGGGCTTCATGTTCAGCACTTGTTGAATCTTGCCTTGCATAATCAAAAAATTCGGATTGTTCACATTGAGCTGCATGGAGCAGAAGAAGTCTTGAACCTTCTTGTTCTGCACCAGCTTGCCATTAATCAGAAACTTATTCTTGCCACCGACAACCACTTGACGCGTCACCGAGATCTCGCGGCACTTCTCATATCCCGGCGGACATTGCTGCGCATTTGTATTATCGAATACGATTGTGACCGTTGCCTTCGTGATGCCCGCTTGTCCATTCTTATAGACCAAATCTTGCAGCGCAGATGCACGCACCTAAATAAATAAATATATTAGTTTATATTTTAATGATCATTTATCGCACATACATTTTGCAAATTGCTGATGCCAAGCACAAAACAAATCGAGTCCAGTATATTTGATTTGCCTGAACCATTTAGACCTGTTATGGCCGTAAATTCTGGATCGAATCCTTCAATTTCAGTGCGCCGGCCATAGGACTTGAAGCCATCAAGCACTAACTTCTTCACATACATTTTATCTGTTCTTTTTTTAACAATTAAGTGTTGTTTAATTCGTCTTTGCCTTCCATACAAATTTGCAACGGCGTTTCTGCCGCCGTTTTTTCAGAATCGTGATGCTGACGCTAGAGATGTGAGAAGCATACGAACTATCGATACGAAAGGAGGAAGGAAGGAAACGATATATTGCTAGACATATATCGATGTTCATTCATCGATGTTCGTTCTATTTTCGATATTTATCTAATTCATTTAAATGATTATATGTTGGTAATTCCAGATATGAAGCGGAAATTCGTCTACATCTACCAATTTTATGTATTTCATAAAAATCTTTGCATTGAAATTTATTAATAAATTAGCCATACTTAACGACATTCAAATATTCTAAATTTATAAACAGTTTTCTGAAAGTCGAGTTCTTTATTTACTATAGCAATAAAAACATTGGAATTGCTTGAAACTTCTGATTAAGCTGTTCAATTAGTGAGTTATACAAGAAACCAATTTTAATGACATCTTCAATAATTTAAGTCAACCCCCAAAAAGTCCACTATTTAAGCACATAAAGTTAATTATTCCGTTTTTATTCACATGCTCCTCGTATTGAAGTGAAGAGACGCGCAAATGTTTTCAACTTGTACAAAATATCTAATCCAATTTGAAAAGCAGCAGAAAGCTTAACGGTACGACTTCTGGTAACGGGCACGGGCGCCTGGACCACCGAACTTCTTGGGCTCGCAGCGACGTGGATCGCCTACCAGCAGGGTTCTGTCGTATTGGACCAGAATGTCCTTGATTTCCTTCTTCGAGGCCTCATCGACGTCTGCAAAGACATAAACAAGAAGAGAAATAAATTAATGAATTTATTTTAATTTAATTTCAAGAATTCTTTTAAATATCTAAATGTGTCGATGTAGCCCCAAATGAGAATTGCAATGATCAATGCGTATTCCTCACTATGATTGCCACATTCATTTAATCTCCCTTGCACTTTTCTTTCGCTGGCTCTGGCATTGGATTCCAACAAAAATCTGGTAGAAGGTGAACCTAGCTTATTTTTGAATAATTTCTTCATGTTTCTGCTGCATCACCCAATCTGTGCTAGAAATTTGCATGCAGCTTGGTTGGTATGTGCTCATAATGGTGTTTTCCCTAGCCACATTTATTCATTTGCCTGAAAGACGATTTCTTTCAAGCAAAAACTTTACTGGGGCGGACACACAAAGCTCACAGTTAGATACTCACATTTCTGATAGAAGGCAACCAGGGCCTTGGAAATAGCCTGACGGATAGCGTAGATCTGGGCGACATGACCACCACCGCTGACGCGCACGCGGATGTCAACACCAGCGAACTTCTCCTGCAAGGCAAAGATAGTTATTCGTTAGGATTCGGCTCAAAATTCTATATTTAATACATATTAAATAAAGGCGCAATCAGCAACAAATGTATTCTCATTGGTCTTCAATTTCGGGATAATTGTTATCATCATTGTTCTATCTATCGTTATTACTGTTACATTGTCGTCTAATGCCACTCACCTTGCCGAGCAACAGGAGGGGCTCCTGCAATTTGTATTGCAGCACTTTAGGCTCAATCTGGTCCAGTGGGCGTCCATTCACCTTCAGGAGGCCGCTGCCACGCTTGCAGTAAGCGACGGCAGTGGCGGTTTTCTGCAATAAAATTGCACAATTCATTAGTTACAATTACCAAATGGAAGTCAACTACACCGAATTCATCACACAAACATAACCTCTGCTACGAGCGTCGGTTTTTGTCCGTCGTCGGCGCCATTGGCACACGTGCAATAAATTTCATGTTTTATTTAGTCTATTTTACACACACCTTGCGTCCGAAGACCTGAACGGCCTGCACGGGTTCTCTGCGCTAGAAATATAAATAAATGCATCATTTTTGTTGTTAGTTGATGACATTTCGCACATTTTTCACAACCACAAATACCTTTTGCTGCATTTTGCTCCGCGAGTTGGGTAGAAAAGAGCGGAAGTGTGAAATTCAACATTGAACTGTAATTTGTGGTTTACATTTCGACATCTAGAGGGCGCATTTATTACTTTTACAGCACTGTCAAACGGTGACAGCTCTAAAATTAAATAATTAATAATGTTTCATTCCTTTCAAAAGTTTGTCAAATTAAAAAAGAAGATATCTAATTTTTAGTTATATTGTATGATTCTATTACAAAATAAACACATTTCTTGTGGACCTTTTAATCACTTTCCGTAGATCTAGTAACACCTTCTGAGCAAATATTTTCATGTATTTAGTATCCAATACAATAACTATAGGTTATTGCTTTTGAATTAAAATTCCATGGTAGCTTATTTAACTGTATTATAATATCGTGCGAAAGTTAATGTTATAATTTTAAATTAAGTGGTGTCACTGTTAACAGTTGTTTTGTGAATGTCAAAGGTCTCTGTTCTGTTAAATAACATCTCTGTCTTGTCATTTCGCTCTTCCTCTTCGTCAAGTAAAGTACATACGTACATACTTTGTTCGATCAACTTTTTTTTTATAAAAGTGATAAATCTGCACGAATTA
The DNA here is from genome assembly GCA_035045965.1 of Drosophila aldrichi. NCBI lineage: Eukaryota > Metazoa > Arthropoda > Insecta > Diptera > Drosophilidae > Drosophila > Drosophila aldrichi. The sequence continues at coordinate 73,456 of JAWNOM010000368.1, read as the reverse complement.
AGTAAAAATTAGTAAAGTTTTGTAAACATGGTTGTCTGCGCCATGCAGAGCTACACGACAGATCAACAATTGAATGGCTGCAGCGCAATGAAGTCTGCGCAGGCCACAGAAGTCCCAGAGCCCGAAGTTCTCGAAAATGGAAATGATGCCGAAGAGGATCGCGAAGAGGGCGAAATAGTTGATGATTTCGAGATGATTATTTCATCGGAGGATGAGGAATTTAAGCTACGTGCCCGCATACAGCAACTGGAGGACAAGAGCAAAGATATCGAAAAGATGGACATGCTCTCCGCCAATCTGGCCAATCAATACAGTAAGTATTGTCCAAGTGATGTGAACGTGAAGCAACATGTTCCACTTTTGCATGCCTGTGTGTGTGTATATATACATATGTATGACTGTTGCCTTGTGCATTTGTGTGTGTGCACTAAAATGACCTTGCATAGCTAAAGGAAGTCAGTATCTGATATTTGTGAGTGTGTGTGTGCGTGTGGTTGAGAAGCTTTTACTTTATAATACATGTACAGTGACGAACTAAATTATTGGCACAGCAGGCTTTTTATACTTTATAGCGATTTTTAAAGTGTTTTTTAACGCTTTTTTAGTAAAACAAAAAATGTACTACATAGAATAGGGTATTTATTAACGTATACAAAAAAAAATATTGTAAAAAACTTCAACGTATATTTTTTAAAAATTCAATAACCAAGAAAAGACCTCGATTTTCCTGAACAAAATTATTGGCACACCAAAAAAAAAACTTAAAAAACATAAAAATATTATGAAAAAAATGGATAATAACTATAATTAACATTTGGTATGTAACCCTTTAGCTTTAATAAGAGGTTTGGCATCGAAAAAAATTATTTTTGAGTGACGTCTTCACTCATTTTTTGCCATTCTTCGATAAGAGCTTGTTTTAGACCGGTCTATTTGTTATTGCTCGTTTTGAGATCCACCTATCCAATTCTTTCCAAAAGTGTTCGGTTGGATTTAGTTCTGGATATTGTGGTGGGTGCAGAAGCACATAGGCGGTATTATACACCAGCTACATTTTGACGATATGGGCAGAATGCTTGTGGTCGTTGACATGTTGAAATATGAAAGTGCTTAGCAGTTGCAGCTTTTCGACACTTTTTTAAAGGTTATCTTTCAAAATATTTGGTCACAAATGTTTGTCCATTATACCGTCTACAAATACCAACTCGCCCACACCTGCAGCAGATATGCAACCCCAGACCATCACCCTACAACCACCATGCTTAATTCTTGGCGTAGTATTGTTTTTTGTGAAATTCAGTTTTCGGCTTCCTCCAAACAGTTTTACGCCCACCAGAGCGAAATATATTGAATTTTCACTCATTACAGAACAAAACTTGACTCCAATAACCAGATTGCTTGCTAAAATATTCTTTAGCATAGTCCAAACGCTTCTTTTCATAAGCATCTTTGATGCACAGCTTTCGTCCAGCCACACGCGATTTGTATTTGGCCTTGTGCACTACTCTGCGTATTGTAATCGGGTGCATATCCCTTCCTATTCCTTTTGTAACTTCAGCAGCAATCTGTGTTGATGTTATTTTGAGATTCACTTGCACCTTTCGAACGATTTTCCTGCATCTATGGCCGTTCAACCACTTAAGGCTACCTGTAAGTTTATGAACTTTGCAGATTGCGGGCTTCCTTGGAGCGGTGCACGTAGCTTCGAGTAGTGAGTCGGCTTCCTTCCATTACCTCTATAATATCTGCATAAAAGTTGCCTTGATCGTGCAAATGCAGGATAATTTTCCTCTGAGCTACTGATGTTTCTTTTAGCTTAGGTGCCATTATTAAGAAAAGTTAAAATATATACTCAATTGCTAAAAATTTTTTTAAATATAAATTTAAATTTGCGAAGCTTTAGATAAAGGAACATAAAATATTGTGAAATTGCCAATATATTTGGTCTAATCGGTTTAATTCTTAAAAAAAACCAAAAAAATACTAAGTGTGCCAATAATTTTGTTCAGGAAAATCGAGGTCTTTTCTTGGTTATTGAATTTTTAAAAAATGTACGTTGAAGTTTTTTACAATATTTTTTTTGTATACGTTAATAAATACCCTATTCTATGTAGTACATTTTTTGTTTTACTAAAAAAGCGTTAAAAAACACTTTAAAAATCGCTATAAAGTATAAAAAGCCTGCTGTGCCAATAATTTAGTTCGTCACTGTATGTATGTTTAATTGTTTATATATGTATATACATATTTATTTGGAGAGATGGCGTTGCTTTTGTTATCTTGCATTGAGTGCAGTCTAAAGTCGTTTTGTAAAATGAACACATTGAAATAAATAATTGCATTCTTTCTAGATTATCAGCGGCCACAGGGAATAGAGAGATATTCTCAATATCAGCATTTCTCACCAATCAGTGTTCTCTCCGATGTGTCCAGCCTGTCGGAGGAGGAGTACGAGCTGCCAAAGAAATATCGTAAGCATAGAATGAAAAAGAGTGAGAGCCGAAGGCTTGGCTCCATGTACCGGCGCAATTCGTTCGTGCATCGCACTCATGGACACCTTGCTCGCCGAAAGCGACGTCACGAGCATCACTACAATCAATATGGTCAGCAGTCACATCATCATCAACCGACGTCTGCCATTTTGCTCGATTCGCTGGACAGCCTGACGGAAGATGAGATCTGTGAGTACGACTTTAATGTGGAGACCGAGAATGATGAGTACGAGGATCGGCTGAAGGTAAGCCGTAACAAGCTGCGCATGGCGCTAGCTCGCGATGGCAACTACGATATCAAGCCTAAGCACAGTCTCAGGGAGCGGCTTCAGTGCCGCATACGCAAGTCACCAAGTCCCAGTCAGAATAAAGTCGACAATCAGCTGAAAGTCTGCAATCAATTGTCGCCAAACTCATTTAATGGCTACAGTCAGCATCGTATAAGCAAAGAGGTGGAGGAAGACGATGAGCAACAGAATGAGCAACAGCAGCAGAAACAGATGTCGCCAGTCGATGAGCCTCCGGAGCTTAAGTTGCGTCTGATTGCTCTTAAATCGGCTATATTAAAGAAACATATGGCCCGAAAGAAGCGGGATGCCGAGCGTGCATACTCGCCCACAGATATGATTAATCGGGTGCATCAGCCGAAGAACAACAACGAATGTGATGATATCGATGATCTCATGGAGATAAGTCCGGCTGCTTCGCCGGAACGCAACACGCACAGTCCGCCACAGACACATTTCACAGAGCCCGTAGACATGGAACTAGCGCAGACGGACAGCGATGAGGAGAGACAACAGTGGAATGTCAACTGGCAGTCGACGATTGATAACGCCGGAGGCAGTTGGCGTTGCTTTATGCCCAGCTCTCTGCCGCCCGTTTCCATGCCCATTGTGATCGATGACGACGACGACGAGGAGCTAGAGCCAGTGCAGCCCCAGGAAAAGCAGTTCGACGACGACGATGACGAGGTGCCGCCACCTCCGCCGTCATTTCACATTCCGCATATGCAGCTGGAGGATGATGATGCCAGGGATGCCCTGCATTTGAGCGAACGGCACTCGCAGCAGGGCTGCCTCAGCGACATACAATCTATATCCATGGACAACTCACAGACGCAAACACAGACTTCACGTCCATTCCAGCACGAATCCAGCGACGACGAGGCGGGTGCGCTGCGTGCCATGCTGCTGTCCAAGCTGAAGCCAGCTGCGAATCTTGAGATTGTTCCCGAAAAAATGCGCCTGCCAGCTGCTGTGTCGGATAATGTTGTGGCGCATGATTCCGATGATCCCGAGGAGCTGCGCCAGCTGTTGCTCTCTAGCATTGCCTCCAAAAAGAAGAATTCAACCGAGAAGACCACCGAGAGTCCAGAGATCCTAAAGAATGCAGTGCGTCGCTTTAAGGCGCCCTCTTTGCAGTCTACGCCAGAGGAGAGTCAAACGGATGTGCTCAGCGAGCCAACTCCACAAACTGATGCCTATCCACAGCCCGTGACAGTGTGTCCACCATCTTCCGTACCCCAGCCCGAATCTGAGCCCCTGTCATTGCCTTTGTCTGTGCCTCTGCCCGTACCCAAACCCGTTCCACAGCCTGCTCCACAAGTTACTGTAGAGGTCCCAGCTGTGCCCACACCCAACATACCCGCCCCTTCGATCATTCCAGCAGCGACGAGCATAATCAAGATCGTAAAGCCCAACAAGGTAATCAACAAGAAGACGGCGCCCAAGCGCAAGCTACCGAAGTTGACGGACCAAGCATCTGCTCCCAAACGTCCCTCAACGCTGCTGGTCAAGGAGTCAGTGGCGCCGCTGCACAAGAGTAACAGCAGCAGCTCGACGCGTCTGATAACCACACTCGATCCGGCTAGCATCAAGGTTAACAAGCTTGTCATCGCCCTGGCGGAGTCTTCTGCCGGCAGCGATGACGAACTGGAGCTGAGAAGCAGCCAGGCCTACAGCAACTATGCGAGTCCCTTCAGCCAGGCAATGGATAGTGCCAGCAACTCCACAACTCGCTCAAATACACCAAACTCGGAGATCGTTGAATCAACGGCATCCAACAATTCGAATTTGAGACGCACTGTCATCAACGAGTACTTTGAGAAGAAACTGGATGACTATCTCAAGCAGGCGCGCTCCAAGGTGCCCACAGCGGTGCCAATGGAGGCCAATGCCAAACCAACACCAAAGACGGACAAATCTTCTGAGCAAACTACCAAATCCGTTCCACAAACGCCTGTGATTCCACAAAAAGCAAAGCCAACGCCTGTGGTATGTATTGATAAGAGTGCACTAGTCGGCACTGCACGACTAGAAGATACTCTGTAGTCTCTGCAAAGAGATGATATTTTAACTATTCTTTGCTTTTTTATTTATTTATTTGATAGACTTTCATAATCAAACTTTAAGAATGTAATAATGACATTCATTCTAGTTCTTGAAGTACGTTTTTAACAATGGGGCATAGTTACCTAAACCTAAACTAGTTTTTTTTGTATTCATTGAAAAGTCGCTTAGCCCTGAGTTCATCCGTAGGCAAATTTACTTTAGGATTTGATAAATCTTGCAGCTGAACCGACTTATGCGTGACAATGAAATAAGAATTGACTAATTTGTTTTATAGCTGAAGCGTCTAAGCGAGCGATTAAATGCTCTTTGAGGTGAATGATGATTTATATAAATGATGCCAGCTCAGTTAGAACCAGCTTCAAGTAGTATAGATAAGCATAAAATCAGTTGCTTTTGCTAAATTCAGTGTTAAGTGATGCCTCTCAGAGATGACGGCGTTAATAATGTAGTATTACTTTTATATGTATACAGTTAAAACACAATTGAATGATAAAGTATTAGCAATTCCTACAAATTTTTAATCCGAACTAATTGTCGTACATTGTTTAGGCTGTGCGTCACTTGCCGGTGGCATCACAAAGGGAGTATCTGCGTCTAATTGAGCGCATGCGGCTGCTGGAGAAGAAGAAGATGGCAAGCGCCAAAGCGAGCAATGGCCAAGCGACAACGTCTGTAGCAGCTACTGTGGTTAAAGAGTCTTCCACCATTGAGATTAAGGAAAAGATCTCAGGAGCCGTCAGCCTTACAGCAAAGACGAAAATAGCCGACAGCAAACCTGTCAAGATGGCGACAAGTGGTGCTTCCTCCAATGCTGCCAGCGATTTGCCAAGCACGTCAACTGCAGCAGCAGCAGGCAAGGCAATGCAACATCCTACGAAGGAGAGTCGACTCAAGGCATTCGAGAGCTCATTTCAAAGGATCGGGTATTTATGCTTACATATACACTTGGATACAATGTCAAATTACTTAAATGCAAATCCAATTATAGGAGCAGCATGATTGCCAACCTGGATAAGTCCCTGAATATGGTGGAAGAGGCGAAGAGATCAAAGATCGAACGGTTACGGCACTCGCAGCGCCTGAAAGATCTATACGCCGAGATACAGGCCATCAAGCAGGCGGTCAAGCTGGAGGAGTCGAAGCTGGCGCGCCTACAGCCTGAGATACAGGCCACTCATGAGATTATTATATCGCTTAAGCAGAAGCGCAACAAGCTACGCAACGCTGCCATGGACCTAGGCAATGGCCTTTTGGGCTCCGACTACAGGTACTACAACAACAACAACAACAGCAACAACGGCAACAACAGTAGCAGTAGTTGCTGTGGACCACAACGCAAAAAGGGCCAACATATATCGTGGGATCGCCGGAATCTGCCAAAACGGACGCGGCAATTCCAATATATTGCAGTTGTGCTATAGTTGATCTTATTTACAGGTTACTGGATCCGGCCAAGGCAGAAATAACACGCAAATCCATGGAGCTAACCAAGGAGATTCGTTCGTACAATTCGATTGTCAAGTACGATGATGTATGCAAAGACGCTGCACAAGCCAAGCCAAGCTCGGTGTCCGTTGAACAAGTTGAACAAGAGCCTGTAGCTAGTGAAGAGAGAGAGAAACCATGCGAACAGCCCGCTCTCAGCTGCAAGAGCAGCAATAGTCAGCCGGACGCTGAAGAGGTGAAACCGAAGTCTGACACTGAGACAGAGACAGAGACGCAGCCATTGTTATCTGCAGCGGATGAGCCTGAAGGCGACGCAGCGGCAGTGACTTCAGCGACACAGCTGGACTTTGATGTGCGTGGATTTAAGATATTGTTCTATTGCTTCCAAAACATTATTTTAAGAACTTGTCTCAAACTGCAGACTGTTTGTAACCGCTAACTGTGCTAACCCATACTAACAAATAGGTTGAGTTTATTTACAGACCGCACCAGGAAACGTAGCACCGGACGCTGGCGGAGACCCAAATGCGACGCCTCAAACTGTTAGCTTTATGCGGCAGCTGTGTGAACCGCCCGTTAAGCAATCGCTTCTGAGCGAGTATCGCACGCCCATGTCGCGCAACTACAACAGGTGTGTGAATCCTCTGAAGTGCTCGTTATCCAAATCCATTTGATTGCCTCTCCCAATGTTTTCAGTCAATTGAATGTGAATGCCACCATCTGCCCCTTTGAGTTGATGGGTCGCTGCGAGGACTCGGACTGTTCCTACATGCATTTAACACCACGTGCCTCATTCCCAGAGGCTATCGATCCTGTCGCTGTCACTGTGGATGCTGTTGTAGACGGCGACGTCGACGTTGCCGCCGCAGCAGCAGCCGCTTCCGCTTTAAAGCAGTGACAACAATTTTGTTGTATAAAACTAGTTAATCAAATAACATTCTAATTAGCGTGCTTGAATTCTGGTAAGTTGAACTCTTCACGCGACTTTATATATAAATGTTGCTTTCAGTCAACGAGAGTTATAGCTACAACAACTACAACAACAATAGTGCTACAACAACAACAACAGTTCTACAACAACAACTGCAACAAAATAATATCAAACAAAAAAAGAGACTGAACCAACAAAATGTTTGATTAAATTGAACCAAGCTATGATAGGAGTGGATCGAGTGACTAAATATACATATATATATATATATAGTTTCTTGTTGAAACATTGTTTGTTATATACATTTATATGTCTGTCGTACAGTTACAAATCACGTGGTGTTGTAAACTAGTGCAAGTTCGATCAAGTCGGGCCGGCCGCTTTAAAAGCCGTTCGAACGGATTGTGCATTTTATTTTTATTTGCTTCAAATTTGTTTTGCCATATGGAAAACCCAAAAAAAAAAAAAAAAGTATTTAAAAACCAACAAAACAAAAAAAAAATCAACAACAGCATGAACTGTAATATAGTATTTGTCGTTAAGCTAAATCGGGTTCCCATATATACATATATCAACAAATATGTATATATGTATGTTTTGCCTAGCCGTTGTACATATCTAATAATTTTTGATTTCTTCGCTTTCTGCAACTATTCGAAAAGCAGCTCTATTATTATTTCAATTCGATTTTAAATATTCGTTTAAAGAAAATATTTGTAATTATTATAAAGTTTTTGAAAAATATTAAATACAAACAAACTAAAAAGAAATTTTACATAAATAAATATAAATAAATAAAATTTCTTTGAGTGTATTTTAATGGGACAGCAGAAAAGGGCTGGGATCTTAAAGAATTGAATTAAATCAATTTGAATGATAAGATAAATGGATTACATTTAAAATATTATTTTACCAGCGTCTTTGAATGTTTTAGAAAATGTTAATATATTTTTAAGTAATAAGGAAATGTTTATAAATAAATAACTTATTCATATGAATCAAATTATATTCAACGTGCTTTAGGCGCGACGTAATAGCGAGCACGAGAGTACGAGATGAAAGTCATGTGAGAATAAAATGTTTATGTAGATTTTTGATTTCGTCATTAATTATGTTGAAGAGGTTTGGGTCTAGTTTGTATTATTATTATACATACATATATTCAATACGAATATTAAAAAGTATTTTTTTCTTTATATATTTTTGATAAACTTCATAAAGACAAATTTACAATGTAGATTTAATAATAATACAATGGATAATAAAAAAATACTAAGTAAATATGATATTTTTGAATTTCAAAGTCGCAATTACCCAATTTTATTATGTTTCAATATTTTCACAAAAAGTTAACTCGTAAAATAGAAGACATATAGCAGCAATTTACAAATATTAAAAATATAAAAATATTCCGAGCTGTTCACAAACTATATTATAAAACTTTACTTGAAAAATATTTAATTTAAAATTCAGTGACTCTTTACAACAGCTCAAATGCCCATTTCTCAAATGGTAATACAAAATAGTCTTTTTTTTATTGGATTTGTTGAAAGGTATGTAACAGGCAGAAGGAGTATATATATTCTTGATCAGGGTTCCGAGTTGAGTCCTCTTACGTATTTCTTCTAAGCATTTTCTCTAAGTATTTCCGCTAAGTATTTCCTTTACGTAATCCCTCCACGTCGTTCCGCCATGTCGATCCTCCACGTCGTTCCTCTACGTCTTGAATGCTTATAATTCACACGGTCTACCTCACTTCATTGCGCTGACCCCCACCACCACAGACGACTGAAGAAATGCTGCAGCTGCTGCCCTTTATATAGGGCCACTTTTACTCAAGCACTGTCTCTCTGAAATGCTGAGCCCGACGGCAGGTAGAGCTCGTTGCAGTCGAGCTTCCAGTGAGCAGTGGGAACGCTCTCTGCTGCTGTGAGCACTCTAGCTTCGTTTTACACATACCAAAAAAGAACTGCTGTCTACACATAGACAACTCTAATGATATTTTGCTCTTTTTCTCTCCTTGCTTTTACTTTTACTCAAGCACTGTCACAGCAGGTAGCGCTCGTTGCAGTCGAGCTTCCAGTGAGCAGTGGGAACGCTCTCTGCTGCTGTGAGCATTCTAGCTGCGCTTTACCTAAATACAAATACCAAATGAGAACTGCTGCATACACACATAGACAACTTTAATGATCTTCTGCTCTTCTTCTCTCCTGCTTTTACTTTTACTCAAGTACTGTATGCACGCGTGCCTATGTGTGTCTATGTATGTGTGTGTGTGTGTGCGTGTGTGTGTGTCGAGCAGTCTGAATTAGAGCTTTCTTATTTGTTTTCTTATGCACATTATCGTTACATAGTTTGTTTATTTCTAGATATTACAATTAGTTTTGGGTAAGTGTATAAACTTTAATATTGCCTTAAATATCACAGCCAATGGACCCGCCTTGATAGCAGGATGCAAGGAATTTCAAATGGATTTGGGCAAGTAAGTATGCTGGGTGATATATAGGCAACGCCATAAACCTGATCACCAGACCTGGACCATTCAAACCAAACCGCATTTCGCCTTCAATAGCCCTCTTCGTTGTTATAGTAGACGTACTCGTGGCACCACACCTTGATGTCGTCGTCGTTGTTACAGCACATGGGATAAATGATCTGCGATTTGGTGATCTTGGCACAGCGCATGCATAGCTCCATGGTGGCCTGATCCCGTTCGCACTGCTGCACCTTCAGTATGGTCTCTGGCGGCAGATTGCCTGGATAGTCGCTGGGATCCACCTTAGACAGGTTTGCCGCATCCTCAGACGGTCTGCACTGGCATATGGCGAGACACGCGATCAGCAGCAGCAGCGACAGCAGCTTGTTCTCGAATCTCTGAAAAGCAGAGTAGAGCACTTAATTAACCAAAAAATCCGAATGCGACGACCGATCATGTGATACGGTTAGAAATTTTGGTGCATGTCGCAGCCACTGACCCTATTTAGTTATAAATTTGAATTATGAATTATGTATAAAGTGTGGACAGGCGACTCTATCTGGTTCTAGTTAGTTCGACAATTACATTTTATTAAACCAGCTCGAACAAGATACTACAAAAGTGATCTCCAGTAGAAGAGTTGGTTAAATGAGCCGCAATTGAGAAATTTTTATTTACTATTTTAAACGGTAAAGTTAATTGAAGAATAGTGCACGAAAGTTAATTATTATTATTTTTACTTTTTTCACTCGTCTCGTTTGTCCAAAAAGATGTTAATCATTTATATTTTAATTAGCATTTCTATATAAATTCTCTAATACATATATATTTTGAAATATGTTGATTAAAAGTGTCTAGCATATATGCATGATTATCATTGTCTTATTTTGAACTTCATATATAGCTTTTCAAACACACAACACTTGCATTAGGTTTGCAGAACTGATCTTTGACTTTCATAGAAATAGTTTTGGGAACAGAAAGGGGTATATTAGTTTTATGTTTGGTGTTTAGAGTTCTTTGAAAAACGATTACATGTGTATATCACAAAATTCTTATCTTCAGGCAAGTCTTATCACACAAAAACCTATTTGTAGAGCATCGCACAGTCTGTAGCAACCGAATCGCTAATATACTCACTTTTTGAACCATTCTATAAGCGTGCTAATACTAAATGGAGACGTTTGACAACTAGACGTGAAGTTGATTTCTTCTTAGTAGTACTTGATTGCTATGTGAATTGAAGGCAGAGCCGGCAGCAACTGGAAGTCCCCACCGACAGCGTCTAACGTTTTATATCATCAAACATCGCACCCACGATGCCTTGAAACGGTGCTTCGGCAGCAATATCGGCTCCAGTCGGGAGCATCGACATCGGGCATTGGTCGGTTCTATAGATCGCATTCGAATACTGAGATTAAGGCACGCCTGCTCACTCTCACCCTCTCTCCCCGCTCTCGCGCTCACTCTCTCTCTCTCGCTTCCGCTCTCTCCCTTCCTCTCTCTCTCTCGCACTCTTTGGGTTGCAGCTCAAGTGAATGACCAAAAAAATGGGATTTACAAAAGAAAACAAATATTATGAGGTGTAACCTAGATTGACCGCATCATACCCTATTTTCTAGGAATTTATTAAAACTCATTGACTATGTAATATGTATGTATTGGAACTTAAATTGATTTTTCATTTCATATGCATTTAAATAATATAAAAGAATTGTAATTTATTTATATTTACATACAAATCAATTTTATTTTAATTGCTTTCTATGCGCAGCGAGTTACTAGTTGAAAAGATCAAAGCAGCCAATTCAAATTAAATAGAAACAACTATGCCGCAAGCATTGCACACATATGTACATACATATGTATATATTCACACGTACGCAAGAATATGTGGATAAAGCAAACCATGATTAAAGCTTTCAATATCCACATTGCTGAAATGTTAATTAGGTCGTCTCGTTCTAGCTTACGTGATCCTTAACATAAAGTGTTAACGGCGTAATTCGTTCCCTTTGCCTGTTACGCATATGCATAGAAAATACATACATATGTACATATGTGAAGAAAAGCTTTACACACTATAATGAAGTGCAATATTTTACTTTAGAATCATAAATAATAAACTTTTATTCAAATTAACAATTAATTATTATTAAATGGTTAGCATTAATATACAAATATATTATTTATTAATGTGTAAAGTGTTACTACATAAGTATATACATACATGTGTATGTGTGTACAAACATACAGCTCCAAGGCTGTTACTTTAAATTACATTACTAAATTTAACATTTACTGCTTTCACTTACAGAGTGTCAACAGCAATTTGTGACAGCGGCAACCTGACAAAAGTTTTCAAATATTTTCGTTTCTGGCTAATGCAAAATTGTGTCACAATCAGAATATTATTTCGAGTTAAATTCAAATTGTAAAAAATCGCGCAACATGCTGAGCTGTGTCTACGCGAGTCTGAGATTGGGCGTTAAGGCTCAACTGGCCGGAGTAGCTCTCCCAAGGAATAATTGGTATCGTAATGGGCGCGACGAGCGCAACTATAAAGTGACCGTGGTGGGCGCCAGCGGTGGGATTGGCCAGCCGCTATCGTTGCTGCTCAAACAGAATCCGTTGATCCATCAGCTGACCCTGCACGATCTATCCAAAACAAAAGGCGTGGCCGCTGACCTATCGCACATCTGCACACCGACACAGGTCAACTGCTTCGAGGGCGTGCAGCAGCAGGCATTAATTAATGCACTGCAAGACTCGCATGTGGTCGTCGTATCAGCGGGGCAGCCCCGCAAGCCGGGCATGACGCGGGGTGAACTGCTGAGCACTAATGCCGCTGTAGCAATGGCTGTGTCCTCTGCCGCGGGCATCTCCTGTCCCCAGGCGTTGCTCGCCTTCATAACGAATCCCATCAATCTGTTGGTGCCCATTGCGGCGGAGTTTTTGAAGGCCAAAGGTGTCTACGATCCGAGGCGTCTGTTTGGCATCACAACTCTCGACGTGGTGCGCGCCAAGACGTTCATTGCGGACTTCATGAACCTTAATCCAGCTATGGTGGATATACCAATCATCGGTGGCCATTCAGGCAACACCATATTGCCGGTCTTCTCGCATTGCTCACCTCAATTCACGGGCAACGAGGAGGACGTGGAGCGTCTGACGAATCGAATCCAGCAAGCGGGCAACGAGGTGATCGAGGCGAAGGCTGGCCAAGGCTCTGCGACCCTCTCCATGGCCTTTGCCTCGGCTCGGTTTGTCAACGCTCTGCTGCGCGGCCTGAACAACGAGGCAAATGTCATTGAATGCGCCTACGTGGACTCCGATGTCACCGAGCTGCCGTTCTTTGCCACGCCGGTGCTGCTGGGTCCCAATGGCATCAAAGAGAATCTGGGCCTGCCCGAGCTGAATTTGGCCGAGCAGGATGCGCTCGAGAGGATGCTGCCCGAGCTGGGCGAGAGCATTAAGTCGGCCATACAATTTGCCCACACAGTGCTCAAGGATGCCAGTCTGGAGCTGGACCAACGCAAGGCGGATACAATTGGCCGCAGTTCCGATTCTACGCAATTAGCACAGAACAACTAGGAAGAGAAGCTAGCTCTGCTGGCAGCTAATCTGCAGCCGGAATCTTGACGCAGTTCCTCATTCATTAAATTAAATCACAAACACTATAAATACACACACACGCACACGCACACAGACATGCATATGCACATGTGCATACTATATGTATGTATGTATGTGAAACTAGTATGCTAGGTTGGGGTCGTCGCAGTCAATTGGTGAAGCATCATCATCATCATGTTGCTGATAAGTGATTGCATAGGCGCCTACTGATTACTGATGCTGGCCTCCCCAAGGGGAATCCGTGCCAAAGTTTGCCTGATGCAATCCGCTGGCCCATCCATCCATGCATTTTACTCAATTCACTTGTCCGAAAATATCCATTGGAAATGTTTGCAAAAATGATATCATTGGACGTACGATTTCCCCGTTTAAATTCAATTAATTAATTCATTAATCGAGCACAATTTGCAACTATGTATGTGTAATTTAATAAATTAATAAACAAGTTTACATAATCAAAATAAAAATCCCCCAAAGAAAATATGCGTCACAAGACTAAACTCAATTTCGCAATAAATTCATTCTGTCAACTTGCCGTCAATAACTGGGTAGCTAAGGAAAACATGGGTATGTACAATATATATGTATACATATATAAATATGTATTTCTATATTGCATAGTCGATGCCCACTTGTAGGGCCGTAAGACCGTTCGTTAGACTAATTAAAATTGTTTGCCCCAAATCCCAGGAACTCGCACTAATTAATAAGATCTTTATCGCAAATTCATGGTAAAATTGTTGTTTATATTGAATCATATTTACAATTTATTGCTGGCAAAGTTGCAACAATTAGCCAACTGTATTTACTTATTAATATATTTGAGTTGAGCACCTAATTAATAATTTAATTATAATTATAATTGTAAGGTAAAGCGAAGTCTGGGTGTGAAAAAGTCTTATATTTAATATATTTAATAGGTAAACAAAAATCAGACAAATAATAAGAGCTCTTATAAAATATATATATGCGAGAAATAAATTTTTTGTTTTAAGGACTCATATTTTTGTTTTTCTGATTTTCCTTTGGATCATACCGAAACCATTTAAATATTGTTTGATAGCACACAAGCGGGAAGATATAATTTTTGTGAATTTTCTACGCCTTCTTTTTATTTATTTTTCTGATTTTTGTTTGGAACATACCAAAACCATTTAAATACTTTCTGATAGCACTCAAGCGGAAAGATATAATTTTTGTGAATTTTCTACGCCTCTAAGAGCTGCATATATCATTTTTATTAAGCCACTAGTGTAAACTACAAAATTTTCCCATATTTCTTTTCCAACATCAGTCAAATTTCTTTTATTTTTATTTAAATTTAAAATGTATAATAGAATTATTAACATAGGCATTATCATTCTATAGCAAATACACAGATAGTGAATATACCTGATTTAGCAAAACTTTGCGCCAGCCCCCAAAAATATTAAACTAATCTCATTTCAAATAACAAAGTCTCTTGTGGGCTCTGCTTATCAGCGCATGATCCTATGTGAAGAAAGCAAAATCTAGAAAAACCCATTTCAACAACTACATAGAAGGTGTTCAAGATTTATTTTTACAATATGTATTATATTTTCCCCATGCCGACTCCTTGAACATTTGTATTTATTGATCACATAGTTTTTGAGTGAAATGTCGATGGAGTTTACTTAAAATTAAAAGCGAATATAAATTTGAAATATTCATTCACATTAAGTAGGTTTCACAAATCAAACCAATATGTTGTCTCTTAAATTGCTGAAACATATCTCAGCCGTACCGTCGCTCAGCCAACTGAAGTGGAATTTGTGGAATTATGGCATCAGGCGTGGCATCAAGGTGGCCGTGGTCGGAGCTGCCGGTGGCATTGGCCAGCCGCTGTCGTTGTTGCTGAAGCTGAATCCGCTGATCACGGAGCTATCGCTGTATGACAAAGTCGACACGAAGGGCGTCGCCGCCGATCTCTCGCACATCTGTACGTCGAGCACCGTGCGCTCCTACTTTGGCCAGAAGCAGCTGATCGGGGCACTGGAATGCGCCTCGATTGTCGTGGTGCCGGCCGGAATGCCACGCAAGCCGGGCATGGATCGCAGTGAGCTGCTGGAAGCGAATGCCAGTGTGGCGTCAATTGTGGCGAAAGCCGTTAGCAACGCCTGTCCAATGGCGCTGCTGGCGTTCATCACAAATCCCGTCAACACCATTGTGCCAATTGTGGCGGAGGTGCTCAAGCAGGAGGATGCGTACGATCCGAAGCGCCTGTTCGGCGTGACTACTCTGGATGTGGTGCGTGCCAAGACCTTCATTGCCGAGCTGTTGGGCGTCGATCCACATACTGTGAGCATTCCGGTGATTGGTGGTCATGCCGGAAAGACGATTCTGCCGCTGCTCTCGCAGTGCGACCCCAAATTGGATCTCGACTCGGCCGAGAAGGCTCAGCTGGTTAGTCGCATACAGGACGCGGGCACCGAGGTGGTCAGAGCAAAGGCGGGCAAAGGCTCCGCCACTCTCTCAATGGCCTATGCAGCCGCCCATTTCGTCAACTCTCTGCTGAGGGCCATCAACAATGAGGAGAATATTATCGAGTGCGCCTACGTGCAATCGGATCTGTCCGAGGCGGAGTTCTTTGCCTCGCCCGTGCTGCTGGGACCCAAGGGCATTAAAAAGAATCTAGATCTACCTGAAATGGATGAGGAGGAGGAACAGCGTCTTGAGGATATGATTGTGCAGTTGAATAAGGAAATCGAAGACGGTGTCAAGCTTGTCGCCTGCTAAAATCAGGTACAAATTCCATAGAAAGTCGAGTTCAAATAAACATTATCATCAACACCCGTCAGCTGCCTAAGGTCTTTTGCATCTATTTTTATAGAGTTAAGCCGACATCTATTCATATACATGTGCATATATATATTTATTTATTGATATACATATATGTGCATTTAAAGACCCACTTTCAATACTGCCTAGGACAAACAAACAATGTATTGTGTGTACTACCTATTACCATGCTGATAAGTTAATCATCCATACTTCATTTCATTCTAAGTACATATTCGAGTTAAAGCTCAACTAAGCACTCATTCAACGTGTGCTATAATATAGAAACTAAGCTTTCGGAACTGGCATACGAGATTCCTGAAATTAATTCATTTCGACAAAACTAAAAATACATTTTGTACTATCTGATGTTTACTTAGTTACTTATCGCCCTCTCAACTACTAATTAGACTATGACTAAAGGAAATCGGGTAATCGGCAATGGGGATCACGTGTAGGCTTGAAAACATGTTAGGCTAGGCCAGACGAAAAGCTAAGAAATGAATGAATAATTAATAAATTAAAAGAATTTATAATAAACATTAGATTAGAAACAGAGACAGGGAGAGAGAGAGAGCAAAGTATGAAAAGGGAAAATAGCGGAACGGGGAAGGAGATGTATGAAAAGTATGTTATAGAAAATTTATATATCCCTTTCTCTCTAAAAAGAAGGAGAGAGAGAGGGAAAAAAAGTGAGGAGAATGTGAAAGAGAGAGAGTAATAAAAGAAAGCAAGAAAAATGGGCTTAAATATCTATATAGATGTTATATAGATATTTCTATTTAGAAAGAGAGAGAGAGAGAGGGATGCAGGGAGATAGAGAGAAAGGCAAAAGTTATGCATATGTATATAGAGATAGAGAAAGTCAGAGAGAAAGATTATTTAATTTTGTTTATATTCTTTCATAGTTTATACATAGTTTGGACCACAATTCACCTCAAGGTTTCCACGTGCCATCTGATAAGCTTTTTGTTTTGTATGTCTTTATAAAATGGAAATTTGCGGCTTAATAGTTTTGTCTATACATATTTATAAAACACAAAAATGTCTAAACCTATAAACATCATAAAATATATATCGTAGAGTACTTATATTATCGGATAGATAGAAACTACTAGTCTATCCATCTTTATTGATATTTTTCAAATGTGTCTGGCAAGTTTATAGCACTTTAAGAAATAATATATCCAAAATATAATTATAAAGAAATGTAATTTTTCTTTAATAATAATACTTCTTTTCATTACTCTGTTAATTATTCTGTCTACTTGTGTGTGTCACAAAAATCTAAGATAAAGCTGCTTGAGTCCTACGTATGGTTATCAATCAGTTCTTATAACTTTTCCATAAAAAACGTGTAGCTCTTTGCGCTTAGTGATACGCCCAATAGAGGCCCACTGGGGCTTTTCGTATGGCTCATAGCTGAGCAGGTGTAACCTTTGATCATATCATGCGGCAGGCAATCAGTATAATAACAAACTTGTTATGATCAATGGAGCTACTTACCTAGTACATATATGTATATGTGATTAGGAAATCATAATTTGGCCCAATCTGACAGCCCTTCGTTTCGCAGATTAAAGCTAAATACAACTTGTTTATATGGCAATCAATGGCAATGCATCGGCCACCCTTGACAATGAACTTTGAGCGACTGATAAACGGGCTGATTAGGCTGCCGGGGCTAATGGACACGTCATTTTAATTAGTTCATTCGAAACCTGTTCCCATGTTGTTCCTAATATTAATTGGGTTGGGGCAGGAGATCAGCAAAAATACAAAACAAATACAAATCTGTGTCAATTCTGAATATCAATAATTATTTCTAGGGCTAATCAGGTGTATCAATTCAAGGAGGACTCTCGTTTAGTTGCCAATTGTTGCTAGCCAACGATTGAGATACGGAAACGCTTAAGCCTATGTATATTTAGAGAATTATTATTATTATTATTATTATTATGGCGCGTCTGGGGTTATAAATACCTCTATATGTAGAGTGTTTACTCCGCTTCAGTTTATTATCAGTCCGAGTTTACTGGGGTCGCCTCGTTGTTGTTTGTCTGGCTTCGCATGAGTAATTTCATCACCCGAATTATATATTCTGCTTCGATCAAGGCAAATCCTCTGCCAAATGACCAAAAAGTTATCGTTTATCGTGATAACTTTGCGAAAGTTCAGCTAACATTCTCTATATATGTCTATATATACATATATCAAAATTCTCGATTTGTCTAGCGATCAGTATCAGCAAAAGTATTATTAGACGGATGCGTGCCCCACTTGAGATCCGCAATTCCGATCGCATTTGTGATACGATGTCTGCAATTGTTTTTGCGTCTCAAAAAAATCGCCCACGTACCTTGATAAGCACAATATAAATCATAAATCATCTAATCTCCATATTAATGTGTCTGCACTGGAGGTTAATGATTTTTCTAATAAAAAAAAACACTTGAATCATCGACATCGGCAACGGCAATCCTTGATCTCACTCAACAGAACAAAAGAAAAACATAAACAAAATATACATATGTATATATATTTCTTAATATTTTATTCAACTTTGCCAAGAATGCCAAGTTTATTTATGGGAATTATGAGCTTGGCTTGGACTTTTTAAAGAAAATGTTAATGATTGTCAAGCAGCAGAAAGTAAAATATGAAATATTTATTATATTTTATAGGTTTACATGAATTTTTTCTGTGTGCGTGTTGGATAAGTTTATTTATATCAATAAATGAAAAATCTGAATCTTGTATTTATACATATTAAAATATCTGTGTACAAATTTTAGGAACTATACATATTTTGTTATATTCCATTAAAAAAATGACCGAATTTTTATATAATTTGAACAGCATTTAAACGACATCTGAAACGTAATTTAATATTTATTTAAATTTCTCTTAAACTAAAAACAAATTAACTACAGTTTTTTAAACATTTGCAACATAGCAGAATAGTCACAATAAACTATATTTTGAAGTTCTCTTAAATTAAATAAAAATTATTTTCTTGCAGTTGGAAACTAAAAATACTATTCTCATGATTATTTGTTATTGTATGTTGGGGCTTTTAGCTATTATTAAATATATTTACCTACCTATATATATTTATATTTTATAGCCATCAAAATTTAATTTATATTTTTTCATGACTTTTGGGGAACAAATTTATGGTTTCTTAGACTCAAAGTCCATGCTGATTCATGCTGCACGGAATCTAAATCATTTAAAAATAATATAGAAAAAAGTTAATTCTTTTTGCTCACACACATATTATATATTTACTTTTGTTTTTGTTGCTTAAGATGTATTATATATTTATTTATATACGCGTATAATTAATTAGAAAGTTTCAAGTTTGCAATAAGCTCACCTGAGCGGAGCTTTTTTTGCTTATTCTGTGCACAAACCAACGATATTTTAGAAAAGCTCTGTGAAAGCTAACCGAGCCGTTACATATTGATATTATTGATTTGGAATACCCTCAATGCACCTCCCGTGTAAGCGGAGGTCACTTCTTTGCAATGGAATAATAATGCCAGATTGTTAAAACTGTGCCAGGGCCACTAGTTTCAATGCGATTTAAAAAAAAAAACGAAGGTTTGTGAAGAACAACACATAAATACCAATAAAAAAAAAAAAGTAAAAATAAAGAAAATTAAATCTGAAATAGAACTGACAATTGACAAAGTATGTCAAATTGCAATAATGCAATGCGCTGCGAGATTACGAAAGCTCCTCTGTGTTCTATCTATTGAGTGTGTGAGATACCCGCATCAATAGATTCTACATTATTGCGCTCTACTTATTATAAATGTTGGAGTTGAGCGCGTTGCATAGAAACCAAAAGCAATTATACTTTAATAAAAAGAAAAAAAAAAACTTGTTATCAATTATAATTGAAGCTCGAAATCAATCGACAATTCGAAACTGTGCCAGTGCACAACTGTTCATAATACTCAAATAAATTACAAAGATCATTTATTATTTATCTCTTTGCTGAAAACAATTAGTTCAAATAAAATGAAAAAGTTATTATTGAAGAAAAAGTTATTATTATATTTTATATAAACAACCCATTGAAAATGGGAAATCAGGGTATAATGGTTTTGTTGAAATGTATGTAACAGGCAGAAGGAGGCGTAGTAGACCCCACAAAGTATATACATATATTCTAGCACTATTTTTCTGTCCATTTCTTCTAAGCAATTTCTCAAAGTATTTCTTCCAAGTATTTCCGCTAAGTATTTCCTCGACTTATTCCCTCTACGTAATTCCTTTACGTAGGTCCTCTACGTATTTAATGCTTAGCTGATCGAT
Source organism: Drosophila aldrichi (assembly GCA_035045965.1). Classification (NCBI taxonomy): domain Eukaryota; kingdom Metazoa; phylum Arthropoda; class Insecta; order Diptera; family Drosophilidae; genus Drosophila; species Drosophila aldrichi. The sequence continues at coordinate 52,996 of JAWNOM010000368.1, read as the reverse complement.
CGCACACTCTAATTCACATTATAGCGCCACCAGGCGCCCACCAGGCCTGGACGACTGAAGAAATGCTGCAGCTGCTGCCCTTTATATACGTAGAGCCACTTTTACTCAAGCACTGTCTCTCTCAAAGGTTGAGCCCGGCAGCAGGTAGAGCTCGTTGCAGTCGAGCTTCAAGTGGGCAATAGGAACGCTCTCTGCTGCTGCGAGCATTCTAGCTTCGTTTTACACATACACATACCAAAAGAGAACTGCTGCCTACACATAGACAACTCTAATGCTCTTTTTCTCTCCTTGCTTTTACTTTTACTCAAGCACTGTCACAGCAGGTAGCGCTCGTTGCAGTCGAGCTTCCAGTGAGCAATGGGAAAGCTCTCTTTTGCTGTGAACATTCTAGCTTCATTTTACCTAAATACAAATACCAAATAAATACTGCTACATACACATAGACAACTTTAATGATCTTCTGCACTTCTTCTCTCCTTGCTTTTGCGTTTACTCAAGTACTGCCTCTCTCGTTACAGTCGAGCTTCAAGTGACCAACGGGAACTCTCTCTGCTGCTTCAATAATTTGCTCAGGGGATTTGCTAGTCGAGCGGACTCGACTTGAGCTTTCATACTTGTCTTATTTATAAAGTCGGCATTCAGTTAAGTAATTGTTATCTATGTACTTTTAAAGCAACTCAATATGTTAAATTTGATGACTCAATCAATAAAAATGCCTTAGATATGTCCAAACTAATTTATGGCTGATATGGATAGTTCAAGAATTCAAGAAAAATAAAAATATTTATCATAGTGTATAATAAGCTTATAGATAGACAGACAAACAGGCGCATGCAGATGGACAGCTGAATAATCATATAAGACTATATTGGTTCGATGATTAATCCTCATCAAGAATATACATACTTTATGGATATTTTAACAGTTTCCGATTTAGAATCTAATTTTATGGTTGGTCAGTGGACTGATTTTGAAATTTAACTCTAGTAAAAATAAACCCTTACATCTATACTTAATGTCACATATGTATAAGTATACACGTATATATACATACATACATATATTCCCTGTTTAGCCGTTTTTCAACCGAAATACACAATAACATGTATCCAGTTTCCCATTAAGTTGCCTGGTATTAAACGAAACAGAAGTTCATTATCTTTCGTATTGTGCAGGTCGGAAGTAAACAAAGATGCGTAAAATACAAATGCCCTAATGGCATTTCGAGCCAAAGGCAGCTGGGCTGCACATGCGCGCATTTCTTGTATTCACATGCGAAATGGAGGTAGACAGACAGACAGAGAAAGAGCCGAACGAGCGATTGCTAATTCAAACTGTTGAACAGTTCAAACAGTTTACCTGCATGAGTTGGGCTGGCGGCAATGGAGTGGAAAATCAGATAACAAAAGAGAAGCTGTACAACAGCAAAAGCAACAGCTGTGCAGGGCAATTGAATGGAATGGTACACCGAACAGCTGCCACTCCCCCGCAGCTGAGAGTGCAAGCACCAGAAGAAGAGAGAGAGTAGCAGCAGCAGCAGCAGCAGCAGCAGCAACAGCTTAGCAGCAGTGTTAGCAGCTAAGCAGCAGCAGAGAGTGAGAGCGTGCACTGTTAACTTACCTTACACAGCTAACATGTTAAGAGCGGACAGCAAGAGGTGCGAATGTGGAAGTTTAACAGTGGACAAAACTGTTAGCAGCTGAATTGAGCACTGTAACGTTTAAGAGCAGCGCAGTCTGTTAACCTTAACAGCGCTGGCTGCCTCTTAAATACTGTTGCCTTGGCTTCGCCTCCAACTAGAATTCAATTGTATCGGGAACTTTGCGTTGAACGGACGGAAATCAACAAACAGCTCTGCATCGAAATCGACGTCAGCGGGAACGGCGTCTGCCAAAAAAACAAAAATAAAAAATCGTGTTTAACAAAAATAGCAACAAAAAACAAAGCGAAAAGATTTCAATATATAGATATATATTTTTGTATATACTGGTACCAAGGTACAGGGAAGAGAAAATAAAACAAAAGTGAAAAGTCGGCGTGCGGTGCCGCTCAAAATGCTCGCTAAATTCCAATGTGTTAAATAATTTTTATCAAATTAAAAGTGCAGCTTTAAAAACAAGAAGAAAACTGAAATCCCAAACAGAACAAAAACAGAAGCTGGATTTCCCCATTTCAACGAAAGGCCAACTTTGCCAACAGCCAAGGCGAACGCAACCTGTAGCTCCGGCAGCGACGTCAACTGCGACGCTAACAGTAGCAGAGCAGCTGGCGCCTTATACGTTAACGGACTTGAAATTGAATTGAGTTTTGTGTTTTCGTAACGCGGAAGCGCAAAAAAGCAAAATAAAGCAAACCAGAAGAAATCAGAGAGAGAAAGAGTAATAGAAAAAAACAAAAACCAATCGCTTTTACTTTTGTCTTCGTTTCGAAACCAAAAAAACAAAAAGGAGTCAAAATATCAACCATGTGGTGTATTGTAGACCTGCCAGACGGCACCCAGCGGGCCGTCAAATTGGATCCCAAAGCCCTCGGCCAAGAATGTCTCGAAAAGGTGAGCAAAAGTCGTTGGACTTCACATAGCAAGTGCACCATTTGAATTGTAGATCGACAATAGCAAAACAATAATAATAGACATTGGACTCTCCTGAAAAAAAACTGTGCTAAAACCCATTTAGTTAGGCATTAAGCATGGCTAATTGATTGCCAACGCTTAACACAAATAACCAAATAACTGTGAATTGTTATTCCAAAACAAAATTCCTATATTTACGATGTTGTTTTGTTTACTTGAAAACACTTGGCTATTTATTATACAGTTTTAAGTCAAGTCGTTAAATTTAATTTTGGTTAAAATTAAATAATAAGTCCTTGAAGTTATGTAGATAAATATATAAATATTTCGTTTGTTTGACATTTTCACTTGGTCAAAAAGTTCAAGTTTAGTTTAAATTTATTGCATCGGAATTAACTAATATTCATTAATATTAAAGCATCTACAAAGTATTTGAAAGTTGTTTGGATTGCAAATGAATTTTCCAATTTTCGATTTTATTTTCTTCTTATTTTTTTGTAATAAATTTTTATTTAAATTCTTATCACCTGTATGCCAACCAACTATCTTCGAATGTATTCCAATATTCGAATTGATTCGCATTTGTTGCCTGTTATCAGCTCTTCGCTTAATTTGTTGTTTACGTCTTGTTGCTGTTTGTTTGTGCATTAATTCGTTTTAAATGCCAAGTGAGTTGCCCTTGTGTAGAGGGGGTTGGGCAAGAGGCAAGGGGGTCTGTCAACGGCCCCCCACATGGAGTCTTTCGGGGCCGCTCGAAGTTCTCTTATCATTTCGTACTGCGCAGAAGTTACACGGGAATTGCGAAACAAGAACAAAGCACAAACGATTCAGCACATTGGCTATTTATAGAACAGCATTACATTATATAATATGAAGAATCGTATAAGATTTTTTAGCAAGGTCAACAAATCTTAAAGAACTCTCAAGTTATTAAAAACTCATATAAACTCATATACCTTGATCTTAACTGATATTCACATAATCGTAAAACCTTATCAGTACAATCATAGTGTAGTAAACAAAGTTCATGACTAACACTACCCTATAAAAAGGGATTTAAAGTATTACAAGAGGGCCACAACGTAGTTGCCTCGCAGCCTAATAGTACAAGAAGCTTATCGGCTATTGCGATATTCCATATATGGACACAAGCGCCATTATAAGTCGTATATCATCAAGTACAAGTACAAGTAACTTATACTTACATATATATATTTAATCTATGTGTTAGATTTGTACTCTCTGGTCAGTTCAAAGTCCAAGTGTTCAGCGCCTACTTGAGACGTTCAAAGCAAACACTCGAGAGCCGCTGCTTCTGTTACGGACAGGCAGGCACTTGGACCCATCCAAGGACCATCGCTCCCCGCACACTGAAACCCCCTAAAGAGCTCTAGCTACCGTATCGCCTACGCGTAACTTCTTTGCTCACACTCACATGTATACCTTCTTGACTTTAGCTCAGATTACGACCCAATTTGGCAATTCGACTTGTTTGTTAGCCTAATTAAGTCTTTTGGCGTATTTGTGTTGTTGGCTCCATTTCGCTCTCGTGTGTGTGTGTGTGTGTGTGTGTGTTTGTGAGTATTTGTGCAATCTAATCAGACGAAAGTTGTTATCAAGCAAAAGTCTATAGTACACACTGTATACATATGTATGTCTTTCATACATACATATGTATTCCTCTATCACATATACTAGGTACACACTGTAAATACTAACCAGGCCAGTCCCTATTTGGATTTCCATTGCCGTTGCTTCACGCCTTTCACTTCATATTGCGTTGCCATGTTTCATATCTCTTCCAGATACCTCTACATTAGAGCTTCGAATTCGTATTGTTTTTTCTACCGAACTAATGGTGCTCTAGCCCTATCTTATCAACTATCTGATAAGCACTTTGCATGTTTTTTATTTATTTTCTTATTTGGCATACTTATTACCGTTTAATTCGTTTACCAAATGATTTTGAGTGAACAGAAAGATATATAACTTCTATAGATATATATTACATATAAGTGATTGTAAATTTCTAGAAACTTACATTTCGTCACACAATTTGAACTTTTATTATTTGCATTATTTAGCTGACTCGAAATTGTTTCACAACATTTAATGAGTTTTCTTTTTTTTTAATTTTTACCAATAATCATTTAAAAGGAATATAATTAAATTAGTCCTTCTTGCATATTAAAATTATAAAATTAAAAAATATTATATCTTAAATATCATTTTAAAGTTTTTATACAACCTTTATTTTTAAAAATATAAAAATAATAAAAAAAAAAATTAAATACTTAAAAAAATAATAATAAAATAAATAATTTAAGAATTTATTTTTATTTTTTTTTGTTAAATATTTTAATATATAACAAGCAAAATACATATTTAAAAGAAAATAAATAAATTATCTTGGAAAGATATTAACGTAAATTCAAAATTTTTAAAAATAGAAAATATTATTTTCATAATTGTAATTTATTATAAGACATTTTTTATTTATTTTTTAATTTTACTTAAAAACTTTTGAAACAAAAATACTATATATTATATACATATGTAGACATAAAGAATTTAATTACTTCATACACCTATTATAAATATTCCATAACTATTTCTTATGCTCTCTAATCTAATCTAATGCTCGAAATCATTTTCACCTTATTTTTATTAGTTTTTTTTTTTTTTATTAGCTTAAGAATATGTGTTTAATTTGAATGCTGTTTCTAAGCGCAATTTTGTTCAAAATAATTTTAATGCATTTTTAATTGAAGTCTTTAAAATAATTGGCTGATGCAATGAATTGTCGATGATTGCATCAGGGAATTTTTAGAAGATTTGAAGTTTTAATGTGCTTAAAAGCATTACAAAAAAAGTAGCATTAAATTATTATTGAGAAAGCTGTCGCCTTGACATTTAAATTCATACTAAGATACTAGATGCTCTAATCTCTGTGCGTATCTCTCTCTCCCCCTCTGTCTTTCTAACTGCACTCTATCCCTCTCTCCTATAAGCAGCTGCAGCTGCTTTTCTTCCCTCTGATGACAGGCTTTTGCCCATAATTAATGCTAAGGCACGATTCATATTCCCATGCGCTTATTCAGTATTCTGTCAAACGGTACTTTGTCTTTGTCACGACCTTATTATAGACAATTTGCCGCATTAATATAGTTAATATTTAATCAGTTGCCCGCCTGCCTGCCTGCCTGATGATGATATGCGTCATCAAAGAGAATTTGAATTCGATTACGAATTCGGATTCAGATTCGTTTTACGACGGATTTGACTTTGATTTTTCGCTTTGCCTTGCGGCTTATCAGCAATGACACAGCTCTTGTAATGCTGATTAGAACTAATGACGTTTTTGATGATGATGATGATGATGACGATGTTGTCATCAAATGCCACGCCCATTGCCCAATGGCGAATTGCGAAAACTGGTTAATTGAATTACTCAAGTCGATTTTTAATTAATTTCCAGCCAATGAAAGCGCACAAAAACAAAACAGCCTGCAGAGCACTTCACTGGCAATTAACTTCCGTTCTCAAGTGTTTTTGGCCAGCAAATCACAGGTGATATGGTTGAGTGGCAAACAATCTGCAGACATCTCTGATTCACGTGCAATTCGTGAAATGAAAAGAGTCTGCCTGCAAAATGGATTGACAACCAGAGGCAGTCATTCCATACAATCCAATAATTCTGATTGCTTCAAGATGAACAATTATCTGTCAGCTATTAAGAATGTGATTATACTGATGTAGTTAGTATGAATAATTATATTTTAGTAATTCGAATTTAGTCATTTAAATGCAATACTGGAAACTTTGTTCTTTTTATACCCTGAACACATTTTGTAGAAATGTGTGTAACAGGCAGAAAAAGGCGTGGCAGACCTCACAAAGTATTTATATTCTTGATCAATGTGACAAGCTGAGTCGATTTAGCACGATTCGTCTGTTTATTTCTTTTAAGTATTCCCTCTACGTATTTCGAAGTATTTCCACTAAGTAATTCCCTTACGTAATTCCTCTACGTAATTCCCTTACGTAATTCCCTTACGTAATTCCCTTACGTAATTCCTCTACGTAATTCCCTTACGTAATTCCCTTACGTAATTCCTCTACGTAATTCCTCTACGTGATTACGGCATAGCTGATCGATCAGACACTTTACTTCACTTCCCTCTACATATTTCGAAGTATTTCTTCCAAGTAAATCTGCTAAGTATTTCCTCTTATAAGTATTTCCTTTACTTATTACCTTTACGTAATTCTTCTACGTATTTCCTTTACGTAATTCCTCCACGTATTACTTTTACGTAATTCCTCTACGTAATTCCTGATCGATCACACACTCTACTTCACTTCATTGCGCTGACCCCCACCAGGCCGACTAGAGCTTTCTTACTTGTTATTTTTCTTCAAAAGGAATTAAGATCAATAGATAGAAAAGCTTTAAGCAGCTTTCACTCTATGAAGTCACATTAAGAACTTTTCAGATCGTAGCAGTTAAAGGACAAAGCAAACGCATAAATGTGCTTTTAACTTCTCGCTGTTAATAGAAGTCGACTGGGCAGCACAAGTGGCACGCACAATACGATTTAGCGCCTTGAGTTTTGGTTATCGGGCATCAGCGTTTCGTGCGACATGCTGCTGGGGTTCGAGCCAAGGCTTAAGCTGCGATCGCGATTGCGTTTGCGATTGCGATTCCGAAGCAGCTGTTCGCAACTGTGAACTGTGCACTGAGCAGATAAGCGAGCTTGCCATAGCAACGCTCTGGGTGGGGAGAGGGGGTCAGTCGATTGGCAGGCAACGGCTTTTGAATTGCATAATTTTTGAAAAGAAACTAAAGCTTATCGCCGGCGGGTATATTGAACCCGAGCGGGAAGCGAGCGGAAGAGCAGAGCAGAGCAGAGCCAAGCTAGCAAGCCTGACAAACTGATTTACATTTGTATTACACGTATTACGGCGTATTGCCATGCCGAGGCAAAAGTTGTGACGCTTTTATATGCTCGCATGTCAAAGGCAAATTACAGAATGTTCGTTACAGAGGATTCAATTCAAATGCATTCAAAGTCAACCCCGTCGACTGGGGGCATGGGGGTGGGTACTTCCGTTTGCCGTTTAATGGCCCAACCATTTGCCATTCGAACTGTACTCCAATCCACGGTGGCAAAGGGTGGGTCACCACCGCCCAGCTATGGGCACTATGGGCCGTATGCAACAGTTTTCTCAAGTTGTTAATGAGTTTGCTAATTACCTGTTACTCGCTTGAGCTACAGTGAAAACTGCCACAGAGCGCCACACAAATTGCACGTTTCATGCTTCATATTAAATGAGCCAACGCGAAATATAAAATGTTCAATTGACCAACTTATCGTATGCCCACTGTAGCTCAGTCAATTTTGCGGTTTCGAGTGGCTACTCGTTCCGAGCTCTGACTGCAACTGGCAGCGCGAAATGCAACTGCAAGGCGCAAAGTCCACCAAATTTCGCCGCGTCATTTTGCAGTCAACTCGAGGCACTCAATAGAGAATTATGATTAATCAATAGGCTTTTCACACAGCCCCTCACCAATAAAAATGCTAGCTGGCGAAATAGGAGAGAGATATATTTTTAGAGTAGCATACATTGATGACAGCGCCACACTATTCAGTTACAAAGAAATTGCTTTAGTGCGAAAATTCTAAGTTGAAGTGAAGTTGAAGAATTGAGTAGAATTGTGAAATTAAATTTGCTTTGCTTATTATATATATATTTTTTAAATTGCTCACGAGTGCTTAACATGAATATAATGTATTAATTTTTAAAATAAATATATTTAAATATCTGATATTTTTCCGAAAAAAATCCAAATATTTCAATAATTGCTTATACAATTATTTTAACAATTCTAACTACTTTTATACATTATACGTTAATAATAAATTTTATTTATTTTTATTTTATTTTGCTTTTTATATTTATTTATTTTTTTTATTATATACTTATATAATAATATATATTTTTATTTTTTTTTTTTTAACTATATTTATTTGTATAAATTTCTCATTTTATTTTTTTATATTCATTTTTTTATAATTTTTTTTTTTTAAATTATATTTATTTTTATAAATTTCTTATTTCTAATTAATTTATTTATTTTTATTATATTTAATTTTTTTTATTAATTTTCGATTATTATATTTATTTGTATAAACTTTTTTTTTTTTTATTTGATTTATTTTTAAACTTTATTTATTTCTCATTTTATTTTTTTTTATATTCATTTTTTTATAATTTTTTTTTTCAAATTATATTTATTTTTATAAATTTCTTATTTCTAATTAATTTATTTATTTTTATTATATTTATTTTTTTTATTAATTTTTGTTTATTATATATATTTGTATAAACTTCTTATTTAATTTTTTTATATTTAATTTTTATTTAATTTATTTTTTAAACCTTATTTATTTTTATAAATTTCTCATTTATCTTTTTTTTGTATTTATTTTTATTTAAGTTATATTTTATTATACTTATTTGTTTTTTATTATATTTATTTATTTATTTATTTTTTTTATTTTTTTTTTTTTTTTTTTTTTTGATTATATTTATTTTTAAAATTTTTCATTTCTAATTTTATTATTATTATTTTTTAATCTTGTAATTTCCATATTTTTAATTTTTAGTTTCTTTTTATTTTAATTTTTTTATTTAAAGTTTTATTTTAACATCTTAACCATTTACAATTTTACTTTCCGTTACAATGCTCTTTGGATATAGTAAGGAAATATAACTAATCTTTGGGGGGTCTTTTATATTGAACAATATTCAAATCTATTCGAATGCATAGTTAAATTCCATGATCTGCTCAGTCACTTTATTGTAGTTGTATTTAGTTAATGATTTGTAACGCCTAACTAGCTTGCTTAGCCACTGTGGCTCACCGCCTAAGGCTGACGTCAGCATGAATTTCCGTGCTTTGCTATTGAGTACAACGTTAACTGATTGCTAGCTGGCTGGCAAAGTTGGCTGTCGTACAGGAAGCAGCAGTTTGACTTTGCCTGGCTTTGGGTGTAATTATATTTGTGCGCGCTGCTGTCAGCTGCTGTGCTGCAGCTGCAGGGATCAAGGATGCCATATGGCTGAGAGGAGGCGCTGCAGCGCGCTGGCTGAAGTGCGTGGCAACAATTGAAAGGCGTGGGCGTCGAGCTGGGCTAAGCTGAGCTGATGAGCCAACTGAAGTGGGCCGTCAAGCGGGTCAAGTGCAGCAGCATCAGCAGCATCAGCAGCAGCAGCTGCCTTTGGCCAATTTGCTTGACAAAAGGCGGCGCCATTGCCTTATGCATAGTTTGTGAACAGCATCTCAACTTGGCACATGCCTGCCAAACAATTTGTATCTGATGAATGCACAACATTGTGTCTATGTGTGTGTATGTGTGTATTGTATGTTATTTATGTAGGATTAAAAATAAAAGCAAAATGCTGAAAGGCATTCATTCTGATAAATCATTAGCACAACAAGCATTGCGTCTTACTTTGTCCTCTGCTTTTATCGCTCGTTCTTTGATAAGCAAACCTGAAATTTCTTATGTCAACATCGCCGATCAAAAGAGAAAAAAAAATATACATATCTATATATAGCGAACAGAACCAGGCAGCAAAAATGATAAAGTCACAGATATCAAAGCTAATCAGAAACGTAAATGATAAATAAATAATTATAAATAATTTCGTTGTACGAATTCATTCTTAAGACGCAATTTCCACATGAAAATCTCAAGAGTAAATTAATTTTGTATTTATTTTTTCTTTTTATTATTATTATTTACACATTGCCTAATTCAGTTTAATTATGCTCCGCTGCTGGATTCTTTTTTTGGTTTATTGCTTTGTGTAGCCTTGGCCCCAAATACTTCGATCACTTTTTTTTTTTAGCTCTAAACTTTTTCGTAATACTCGCATTACAGGAGTAATGGAAAAGAAGAAAAAAAAAAGAAATGAACTTTGTTGGGCAACTCAATTTGTGCCTCAATATATATGCAATTTATACAAAACACTTTGCTATACCCTGCGCACAGTGGGCTGCCAAGGGGTAGCATGATTTTGATGTGGATTTCGTAATGAACACGTGCAGCTGAATAAATTACGCCGTAATTTAAATTTAAAGCCTTAATTTTTTACATAGATACTAGAGTCCAACTACTGAGTATCTGCTAGTCTAGCCATTTAACTAGCGCATTCTTGTTTATACAGTCTGTTCTCTGGTTTTTATCACACATTTCTTTTTTAGCCCGCGTTCTCTTAGCGATGGTTTTTTATTTTTTTATTTTTTTTTTTAGTTTTGTTCCGTTTCTCTTCGCTTTTGTAGGTGTTATTGTTATTGTGACAAGCCCCAGACATGAAAAAAAAAAATTAAAACGCAAAAAAACGCGAAACGAGATTTACCTATACAGCCGTACATCCCTATATAGATTATACATATTTGTGAATGTCTCTGTGTGTGTGTGTGTGTGTGTGTGTGTGTGTGTGTGTGTGTGTGTGTGTATCTTTTGCCGGTTGTTTTTTTCGCATTTCAAGTCAAGTAACATTTGACAAACTGTGCTCACATATTAGCCTCGTATCTGGAGCTGTATCTGCAGCTGTTGAATATGTATTTGTATCTATGCTGAATGAAGCTATCTATAATTCATGTGTATATATTTAAAATGTATCTCTGGTTGCATCTATATCTGCGTATGCAAATGTATCTATAGCTGTGTGCATGTCTACAATGTGTTCAACAGATACAGAATGTATCTGTAGCTTCATTTGTATCTACAACTTTAAACTGTTTATAAATATGTTGAATGTGTAGCTGTCTCTGTGTATACAGATACAGATACAATGTATCTCATTCTGTATCGGTAGCTATACCTGTCTTTATATTCACATCTCTTGAGCGTATCTGTATCTGTTAAATGTATATTTGTATCTGTAGCTGTATCTATTGCGTGCTCCTCGGTTGCTTCTTTGGCTGTTTTTTTATTTTTTTTTTTTCGCATTGCTGTTGACATTTCGCCTGCCGTCGAGAGTTATTAACAATTTGAGTAAACATCATAATTAAATACATTCTATTTGCGCAGCGAATTAACTTCTTCCCACTGTCAGATACTGATATACATGACTGTGTAAAGCCCTAGACGTTTCTGAACGATATATAGATTGATAAATTTCGCAAATGCAGAGGTTATAATTGCGTTTCAAGGCCCTTGACGATATATCTACTCTATTCATTATTTATTATTATTTTATTTTCCTGCTCTATTGTATTTGCTTTATTTGGAGCTGTGATATTTGCGTTGTTCTTCGGCATAGCGCGCAAAAGAAGAAAAAACAACAAAAATATTTTAACAAAAAAAGAATAAAAATTGCCAACATGTTTTTTTTTTTTTTACCATAAATTTTAAACACTCGCTGATGACTGCTCCCATGTGTAAGCACATATATCCGTATATATCCGTATATATATTCATATGCATATATAATATTTACTTTATTCACATTGTGTATGGCTTGCTACCATTTTTTTTTTTTTTTCGCCACACAACTTCGAACTGCGCAACAAAAAATATATGTATATATAAAGTATTAAAAAAAAAAAGGAAACAAAACAATTTTATTTAACAATTTGCACTTCAAGTTTTAGCAGCCATAAAATTTGTTATGCTTAAATTAATTTGCTGGCATTTCGATTGTTGTTCTTGTTGTTGTTGTTCTTTGTGCTGAAACATTTACTGTTTTTGTGTGCTGGCAATTTAATTAGCATGCGGACACGGCCAACGATTGCAGCCTGGCCTAAAGCCAGTGCCTGGCCATGTTCACTAGATATGCATTGATTGCATAAATTGCAAAGTTTTTCCATTTCCCCAATGCATAATCGAATCGAGGCACAAATATATATATATATAGATATGCATATTGATTCACATATGCATAAAAAAATGATTCATGTCAGATTTACTTTTTGCCATCATTTAATTGCTTTATTTTCCAAACAATTAAATCCGACAGCAGGCAGCAATTGCTTTTGCATCAACCACTGCTTCATTGGCCAATTTTCCAAAATTAATTGCAACAACTGTGCAAAATGCAGTGCACAGCTATTTGGGGCTATTTGGGTCTAGCCCCAAGCAAGTATCTACGTCTGCTTCCTGATGTAGTGTACAATGCCCGCCCCCTTTATCAATATGCATTTGCCAGGAGCTGTCGCTTTCATTGCGCCAATGTCGTCTATCAACTGCTTTGTTCTCGTTGTTGTTGTTGTAGCTTTGTGGGTCATGTGGAGCGGCCCGCAACTCACATTTGTTTGTGCCCAAAATGCAAAACGACCAACTGGGAGCCAAAGGAGTTGCAGCAGGCAAGCCGACAGAGAGACAGACAGACAGACATACCGACGCCAGAGTTGTCATGTCTATGTGACTCAATCGATAGAGAATACAGAATATATGAAATATGAAAATTGAGTTTAACTTTACAGCTTGTCTCGCCTGTCTGTGAGCGACATTGATGCAAACTTCTGCTTCAATAAATTCCTTGAAAATATATGCTATATATGCTATATTACTTGTGAAACAATTTAATCCATTTATAATCGTATGTTAGTGTGTTTGCTGATGGAATGTATTAAGTTGTGAGTTTGGTATTCGACCCATTTCACTTGCTGGCTGGAATTTTAGGTACTTACCTATAGATAGAAAGATAGATAGATATGTAGATGGATATATAGATAGATAGGTAAATAGATAAGTAGATAAATAGATAGATAGATATAGAGATAGATAGATAGATATAGAGATAGATAGATAGATAGATAGAGAGATAGATAGATAGATAGATATAAATATACTATAGACAGATAGATAAAAACACAGTCAGATATGCTGATAACTAGATCATAGATAAGTTTAGGCAGATAGGTGTACTGATTGATATATATATATACATATATATAGATAAACAAATGAATAAATAGATACAAAGTTATATAGCTAGCTGATGAGCTAATGCCATATCCAAACTCTTTAAGAGAGACTCTTCGTAAAAGCCTAGCATAATTGTAGAGAAGAATACAGTTATACACACTCTTCTATCTCTTACCTATATCTTAACTATAAATTTCGATAAGAAATGTATGTACATATGTCAAGATAGCATCCATAAATATGTAGTTGAATACAAGTCAAACAGATTTGCCAAAGCCAACATGAAATGTTGAAGTTGCTTTGGCAACTCTATTTGGCCTGGACGGGGCGAGGTTGGGCTGTGCTGGGTTGTGCTGGGCGGTCCCAGCAACAACAACTCGTTGCTGTGCGTGCACCTGTCCTCCAGGCAGCCTGTGGTTGGGTTTGTTTAGTGCGTGTCCTTGCGAAGGCAGCGCAATTTATGTTTACAGCGCATCGCCAGCTCCTGCGCCCGCCAAATGTATCTGGCGTCCAATCAAAAGGAAATTAAGTATATTCGCGTGCCATTGTGGGTGGTGGTTGGGTGGTTGGCTTGGTTGACTGCTGCTAGATAGATGTCCACTGTATATATATATATATTTTTATTTTTTGCGCGCGCGTTAATGAAGTCAGCTCACGTCACGTGCGCGCCTCAAGTTGTGGAAGCGCTCAGCTATCGATTAATTGTTAAAGCCAAACAACTGAGCCGAATGGGTGTGGGTTGAGATGGTAGCCTGGCTGAGTGGGCCATCTCCAGTAGCTAATTAGCCATGACTGTGTATGTGTGTGTGTGTGTGTGTGTGTGTGTGTGTGGGCGACAATGCCCACGGACTGCGACAATGCGATCTTAACAGCCCCGCTAATCCAGCGACAATGACGACCACCAGCACGACAATGCGATAGTCCCCAGTTCTCTCCCCCCCCACCACGACGACCCCATACAAATAGCCCACACAGTCCAAGGCAGCTTCGCTTTGGCTTGGCTCTTGTTCTGCTTGAGCAGCGCTCCAAGCGCTCTATGGAGAGGGTAGGGGGCAGGCTTTTAAGCCGACACTTAATGCAATTACCGCTCACTGTGCAGCTATGCAACAGTGGTGCAGGCCATTAGACTTGGTCAAGATATTTGTAAAGCAAATTAATTATATTAGATATAAAACTCTGAAGGAATGTAAAAAAAAATAACACAAATATAGCAAATTAAATAATTATATTTAATATTTAATATGTAAAACTAAAAAAAATGTATAAATATTAAATAATAAATAATAAATAATAAATAATAAATAATAAATAATAAATAATAAATAATAAATAAATACAAAAATAAATAATAAATAATAAATAATAAATAATAAATAATAAATAATAAATAAATACAAAAATAAATAATAAATAATAAATAATAAATAATAAATAATAAACACAAAAAAAAAATACAAAAATAAAAAGTAAAAAATAAAAAATAAAAAAATAAATAATAAATAACAAAAAATAAATATTAAATAATAAATAAAAGTAATCAATAAAAAATAATAAATAACAAAAAATAATAAATATAAAAAATAAATAAAAAATCGCATATAATAAATAAAAAAATAATAAATACAAAAATAAAAAATAAAAAAATAAATAATAAATAACAAAAAATAAATATTAAGTAACACAAAATATTTATAAAATCAATATAATATTTTGTTTATAAAATATAATTCCCTTAATGGGTAAGCAATATCTTTAAGCTTTATAGCACTTGTTTTATAGTTTTTACTTGGCCTTTCGCACCACTGTGCACTGACCGTGAAAACACTGTGAATAGACAGGCAGCCTGGCAATTCGACTGGCAGCTGACACGAGGGCCGTAATACTTTTATGATGATGACCAGAACCTGGACGGAATACGACACCAGCCAAAGGAGAATCAATGTAGCTGCTGTTGCAGCTGCTCCTGCTGCTGTTGGTGCTGGCAAATGATAATACCATTTGGGCTAACCACGAGCTAAGAGCTATGACTACTCATACTTGTGCTCATATCCGTGGCCATTGTTCCTGGGCTGCCTGCTCGGCTGGGTACTCGGCATATCCTTGAACTGCTTTTCGCTCTGGCAAAGAGGAAACGGCAAAACCATAGAAACCTGCCACCAACAACAAAGCTGCAGCGGAAACAGGTTCCCGCCACGCCCCCCTTCTTCACGTCTTTGAACCGAACAAACAACGCTTAGAACAATAATAAACAATAAAAAAAAAAAAAAAAAACAAGTAAGAAAGCTCTAGTCGAGACTGCTCGACTAGAAAATCCCCTGAACCCTTCGGAGAACTGATATTTCAATAATTCTTCGCGTCTTTCAACATTTGAGAGAGACAGTACTTGAGTAAAAATAAAAGCAAGGGGAGAAGAAGTGTGTGTGTATGTGTGTGTAGCAGGTAAAACGAAGCTAGAATGCTCACAGCGAAAGAGAGCTCGACTACAACGAGAGAGACAGTGCTTGAGTAAAAGTAAAAGCAAGGAGAGAAGAAGAGCAGAAGATCATAAAAGTTGTCTATGTGTATGTAGCAGTATTCATTTGCTCACAGCAGCAGAGAGCTTTCCCATTGCTCACTGGAAGCTCGACTGCAACGAGCGCTGCCTGCTGTCGGTCTCAAAATTTGAGAGAGACACTGCTTGAGTAATAGTGGGCATATATAAAGCGCAGCAGACTTATAGTTGTAGTAGTAGAAGTAATGGTTATAGTAGTAGGACTTATAGTAATAGTAGTAGGACTTATAATTATAGTAGTAGGACTTATAGTTATAGTAGTAAGACTTATAGTAGTAGGACTTATTGTTATAGTATTAAGACTTATAGTTATAGTAGTATGGGGTAGTATTGAGTAAAAGTTAAAGCAAGGAGAGAAAAAGAGCAAAAGATCATTAGAGTTGTCTATGTGTAGGCAGCAGCTCTCTTTTGGTATGTGTATGTGTAAAACGAAGCTAGAGTGCTCGCAGCAGCAAAAAGCGCTAACTGCCGTCTGGCTTCACATTTGAGAGAGTGAGAGAGACAGTGCGTGAGTAAAAGTGGCTTTACGTATATAAAGGGCTGCAGCTGCAGCATTTCTTCAGTCATCCTGAAGGCCTGGTGGGGGTCAGCGCAACGAAGTGAAGTAGAGTGTGTGATCGATCTGCTTAGCATTAAAGACGTAGAGGAATAACGTAAATGAAATACATAAGTAGAAGAAATACTTAGAAAGTGGAAGAAATAAGTAGACCGAATACTTAGAAGAAATAGACAGACGAATAGTACTAAATTGACTCAGCTCGTCACCCTGATCAAGAAAATACATATATACTTTGTGGGGTCTGCCACGCCTCCTTCTGCCTGTTATATATATTTCAACAAAACCATTATACCCTGATTTCCCATTGAAAATGGGTTCAGGGTATAAAAACACAGAAAAATAAAAAAAAGATGCCTGCTTTAAAAAAAAAAAAAAATTTGTTCGAGCGACCATAGAATTTCTGCTGGTGCTTAGCTTGTGGCTTGGGCGGTTTGCCTGGGTGGTTGGGGGCAGTAGTAGTTGGGGCCGCTCGTCGAAAACAATAAATTGCGTGAAAATGAAGCCGAAAACCACAAAGCAACAACCACAACTATGCGAATGCATTGAATGCCATTGTTATTTGTTTTTGTTATTGTTCTTGTTGTTGTTATGCCGAATTCAAAAGCCAGCACCTGCTGAGCAGCAGCCCCCACACACACTCACAATCCTGCCACCACCTGCTACAACCCCTTGCAACGTTGAGTGCCATTTTGATGTGTCTCTAATGGCGGCATTTCGCCTTTGTTTCCCTTTATATTGTGGCTTTTATTGTTTTTCATGTGGTTTTTCAGCTTTTCCTTTTCCACACACGCAGACATATGCATGCTCTATATATGTACATATGTGTGTATATATATTTTTACGTTATATAGTTTGCTGAAAATCGGTAATACACAAAAAAAATAAAATAAAAATTACGAGGCAGAGGCAGGCGAGGGCAAACGGAAGCAGCGATGGGCCCCCAACGATAAGAAAGCAATTTCAGCTAAAGTCCGCTGGGGCCTGTCATTGTATCCAGCACCTAACTAGCTTTAACTGCACTCGCCTGGAGTTGACATGGAGCAAATGGGGCATGTTTAGGAGCTGGTGCAACTTAAGCAAGGTTAAACCTTTTAACTAGTATGTATTTATATATATAGAGGTTACCCTAAAGGCTCAAATATTAGCACTACCTAAAAATACACTCAACTATTATATATTATTGATTATATATAGAGTAACTTTGTAGCAAAAAGTTCTGCTTTAGCTAAAGTTTTAACATTTATAAAAGTAGAGAAAGAGAGAAAGAGAGAGAGAGAGGTATAGTTAGGGCAATTGCAACTTTTCAATTTTGAGCATAAAATTCTGTAAATTATTAATAATATTTGGCATAACTAAACAATTTCTCATGTCTCAAGGTCAGCTTTGTACTTCCTTTTCCCAGCATATTTCAGTTACAGAGAAATTTTAATTAAATGGCAATCCAATTATGAGTATTATCTTCAAGCCGCTTCCAACTAGCACAAATGATAATCAAGGCAAATAACGCCGATGGCATTTTCAAAATATTTGCATTGTTTTTCCCTCTTAATTGGGCCTCTTAAAGGGATTTCGGCTGACTTGCATACAAAATTAATTAAAAGCCGTAAACACTCTTAATTAAAAAAGTACAAAAAGGCACAAAGTGACACATTTTGCGATAAAGCGACCTTTGAATTCGAGATTTACTCAGAATATAATCCCAACCTATTTACATATATCTATATATGTATGCAAATTTATACAGACTTTAATTGGCCACTGTAAATATCGAGCTATCGAGCGTAAATTAAATAGTACTTTCTGTGCATTATTTATAAACTTGTAAGTGTTTGCATTGCCATTTGTTGCTTCACACACAAGCCACAAGTCAAAGTCCAAGTCAACAAATTTACAAGCTGCCTGAGAGCAATTCGATTTTTCAGAAGTGCAAAAATCAATTTTTATGAGACTCTAAAATTTAATATAAAAAAAAATAAACAAAAAATAAAATAAAAATAAATAAATAAATAAATTGTTAAAAAATAAATAAAACATTATTTAGACTAAATAATTACTTATATATGTAAATAGCATCACGTAAATTCAAGTAATTAATTATTTTTAATTTTTTCTAGCCTTATAACTAATAAAAGTTTTTGCAAACCATTTTAAACTGATTTATTAAGATAATATAATAATAATAAAAATAATAATAATTATTATTATTTAATACAAATTTTACTGTGATTTCTTTTTAAAAATTGTATTTAAAAAAAAAAATTGTATTTATTTATTTACTTTTTTAAAAATTGTAATGCTTTGCATACATTAAAAAAAAAGGTTTTAAATTTTTTTGATTATTATGATAAAAATAAATAATTAATATTTATAAAGAAAAAAAAATACATGTAAAAACAATCGTTTTTAAAGGTATGTTTTTATTATATTTTGTTATATTTTTATTTAAATTTATTTATTTTTTTTTTTATTTATAATTTTTATTCATATTTTTTATTTAGATTTTTTTATTTATTTTTTTATATATATATTTTTAATTTATATTTTTTATTTATATTTTTTAATTATATATGTATTTTTTTCATTTATATATTTTTTAAATTTTAAATTTAAAAAACTCTTTCTTTTAGAATAATACTTATTTATTTTTTGCATTTATAAAGTAAACTGCTTAAGAAATCGTAAAATATAATATGTAAAAAATAAAATAAAGAACTTGAGAATTATTAGAAAAATAATTTAAACTTACAGTGAGTTAAATATTCGATTTAATAGACTATAAATAGAGAAGAACTGGTTCAGCAATAATCTTGAAAAATTTGCATTTTCAAGATATGAAGAATTCAACTCAGAAAACTAGAGAATTACAAGAAGCAAAAGAGCGTAAAGCTTAGTGAAATGAATATTTAATTTTATTATATACAGAGCAGAGCTAAAAAAAAAAAAAAAGAATTGAAATGCTTAAGTTAAGCACACATTAGCATTACAAATAGTATTTATAAATATGTATAATTATATATTTATAATGCCCAACTCGGGCTGTTACCGAAAGCTATCCTTGCGAATTGACGTGGTCAGTGGGCAGTGGGCAGTGGGAGGCGGAAGGCGGGGCCAGCGGCACTGATGTCCGTAAATGTCCTGACCAAATTGTGTTGACTTTGTCGTTCAGGCGTCATTAACTGCAATGACCAAGTCATTTGAATGGCCTACAGCATGCGAGTGACGGCTAGACAGAGAGAGCGAAAGAGAGAGAGAGAGGTGGCGGGTCAAAGGTTGCTCATGGCATGCGAAGGCGTGACACGCGCGATTTCCGATATGCTCGCCATTCGCCAATGGGAACAAGGTCGAGCGCAATTACGACTCTGGTATATTTAAGTATAATATAATGAAAGCCCTGCACGCGGCTCTAGCTCGGAGCTTGGCCCAATCCAATTGAGTTGCAGTCAGGATTTGAATTTAACGATGTATTATTACTGCCAGCCCAGCCAGCCAGCCAAGCCAGCCCGCTCGCTCGCTGCTGTTTGCATATCAAATTCAAAATGATCAGGTGCAAACATGAATTGCTGCAGGTGTGTGTGTGTGTGGGGCGATGGTGGGTGATGGCCGTTACCGTTTAGCCGAGCGGTGCTAAAAAACGGCAGAAAATCAATAAGAGGCAGGCGCCGCCAAGGCACCTGGCAACAGGCAACCAAATCCAAAAATCCAACAGATACAAATTTTTACCTGCAAAGCCGACAAGTGTGTATCTGTATCTCTCTCTCTCTCTCTCTCTCTCTCTCTGTCTCACTCTCTGTGTGTGTGTATTTGATAACTTAATTGAAATACATGGCAAGTGTATTGCTGGTGCCGAGCCAAAAATGTGTCTTGCCGGATTTATGGATAAACAAGCGAGTTGGCCATGGTCAAGAGGTTTGCTGCAGCTGGATAAATCATCGACAGGAGCAGCAGCTGAAGCAGCCCATAAAAAAACATACAAATACTACATATGCATAAACAAATTTATATCTATCTCTATCTCTGTCTAAGCCTGGCCATGGGCGTGTTTCCTTTTGTGTTATGGTCTTGTACCACTATCCTCTATTTTCGTAGCATTTAGTACTTTGTGTGCACCACAATTTGGCCGAAAATTTTGAAACTGCAACTGGAACGAGCCTGTGTGGGGGGGGCGTTCAGTGTGGCTGGTGGGTGTGGCAAATGAGTGCTGTGTAGATACTGCCGCTTAAAACGATTTGCATTTGCCGCCAACATTTTATCTGCAATTTTGAGTGTGACAACAATTTGGAAGAGCGCCATCACCCAAATAGCTAAATCGCCCCCACCGTCGCCCCCTTGGAAAATACTTATTGTGAGTGGAAAGTAAGGGAAAATGCGGAACACTTGCAAAGTTTTCGATAGTAGATATATACATACATATATAATATGGAATAATATAGTGCTATTATCTGGATAGGCAAATCGATTTCATTTTGTCATTATACTTTGTCCTGTTTTCGTAAACGTTTTCGCTTAAGTCTGTCTTTTTTTTATTTATTTAAACTTTGACAACTTCGTTTTTCCATTTTTTCTTTGTAAAGTGTTCAAGCAGTATAAATTATAAAAAAAAAATATATATTAAAAAGATGATATTATTTATTATATCTACTATATTATATTGTATTCTAAATTAAATATATATTAAATATTATTTTACTTAGCTGAATATTTCCATCTTTATTATTATAATTAATTTTTTTTTAAGAACTTAAATTTAAATGAAAACCCATCCCAAAATCGCCTCTACAATTCCATTGAGAAAAGATTTAACTCTGCTGGGTATCCTGCAGTCGACTATAGCCGAGAGAGTTCTTAAGTCTCTTTCATATTATTTTAGCGCATTTTACATGCTTTGGCAAAGTGCAGCTTAATATAATCGTATTATGCATCTTGGCTATGACAAAAATCCACTAAAAACGTTTGGCACCCATCTAGAAAAAGAAATGGCGTTCGCCTCTTTTTCTTTTGTGGGGGGGCTGGGGACATCTTGGTGCACTTGGTGGCTGCACATCAGGAGGCGGAAAGTCGCATTTCGTTTTCATTTGGCTGGAAACTGCCTCAAGACCCTGACCTCTGATTTACAAGATACTCTACACTATATCCATCCCATTTACACACACACACACACACACATAAACACATGAAATGTTTGCATGCTTTTGAGGAATGCAAAACCCAGAGAACTGGAATATGTGCACTGAATAGTCCTCTATTTGTGGCAAAGTTTTTCCATACACGGGCATGCATCATACTTTCGTCTGAACACACACACACACATGCACATACATAGCATATTTACGTATTTGTTTGGAACATTTGCAAAGTTTTGCGCATTTCATTTAGGCAGGCCAAAATGTAATTTATTATGGCCAAAATGTGATGTGATTTTTAGGAACAAGCATTACCAGAGTTATGCAATGCAAATCACAACTTTATCTAACAGTAAAATGCTTTAAATTTGATAAACCTCACGCAAATGAACCAAAAGAACAAGTTCATTTTACAGAAATGAGCTTTAAGAATTGAATAAGTGCACAAATATGTTTTAGAAATAAAAAGAAAAGAAAAACTAAAATATTCTCTAGTTCAGTTAAAAGAATAAATTTAAAATTAAATTCATTTTAAGCAAACTTTTATAAAATAAAAAAAAAAAAAAAAAGCAAAATATTTTTAAAGTTAATAATAATAATTCTTGTTTCTATTTATTTTCTGTTTATTTTATTTTTGAATAAATTTGCAAAGAAAGAGACAAGTATTCACGAATGAACTAGTTCACTTTAAAAAATATACACTTTAAACAAACTTTTTATAATAAAAAAATTTTTTTTTAAATAATTTTTTATTAGCGACTTGTTTAATTTTCTGTTTTAATATTATTATTGTATAATGTGAACAAGCAAAAGTTACATTGTTTTCTTTACTCACACACTCTCTCTCTCTCCCTTTCTCTCATTCACTCTGCCTCGCATGGCAAAAGTTCAGCAGCAGCTGACAAAGTTCACACCAAGTGACCAAAGTTGGCCAATCTCGCGTCACGTTCTGGCAATTGAGAATGCGACATGCTAATTAGTGAGAGGCACTTGCGAAATGCACTCCCCCCTCCCCACCATACTTTACATTTATCGCCCCAACTCGTTTCCACTCACGACGGCTTCTTATGTCCCCATAATAATTTAATGCGTTTTCATGTTTGTTTCTAGCCTTGCTGTAAAATGCACGCGAATCGCTGCTGTAAAGTTGTTTGCTAGCACACGCACGCACACACGCACACGCACACGCACGCACACACACACGCAGTAATACTCGCACTCGCACTCTCACTCTCACTCTCACACTTACTTATTCACTCAACGTCTCTTTGCGCTCGCAGGATCTCTCTTTGTCTTTGCCACAATTTCGCCACTGAAAATGACGCATACGAAAATTATGGGCTCTGCAATGTGCAAAGAATTTGGCGTGTTTGGCTTTGTCGCCTGCTGCTGTTGTTGTTGCTGTTGTTGTTGCTGTTGTTGTTGCGGTTGTTTTGGCATTTTCATGCCAACATCATTTTGCTTGCAGCCTCCACTGACTCCGCCACTGCTCGCTGCTGGCTGCGCAGTCGGTCGCCGCTGTGCACAAAGTCACGTAGCCAGGGCGAGTTTTACATTTTCATTATGCCTGTTTAAAAATGTTGAGTGTAGCCCGCTTGACGCGAGGCGAACGGGTTATGTATATAGGGATGGGTTGACCGTCTGCCCGTTGGGCGCCTGCTGCGAATTGGGGCCACAACAAACTGCAGCCAGCAGCCCAAGCCAGTGTAACGGTACCCCTTTTCTGTACGTAATTGCCCAAAAAAGGTGCTGACGACACTTAACAATTTTTGCTGCTGCGGCTGCTGCTCCAATAAACTGAGGCCGAGCATCCGGCGAAATCAAAACTGAACTTCAGCCGCAGCTGTCGCCGCTGCCGCTGCCGCTGCCGCTGCCGCTGCCGCTGCTGCGATGAAGCTTTCACTGAAACCCAATTAAGTTAACAAATACGAGCAGGCAGAGCTGATGCATGAGACATGTGGCTGTAGAGGACATCGACAACTGACAGACACACCTGTGTGTGTTCAACTGTGCCCCCTCTCTCTCTCCCTCCCTCTCTCTCTCTCATTCATATCGCGCAAATCCATCAATGTCAACGCGATACGAGCAGCGCTTCAATTATGCCATAAATCGTAGTCGGGCAGGATTTTCTTAATTTTTAAATGCATTTGAATTTGCATTTTGTTTTCTGTTGGCTTTGCCATTTAGTCATGCATTTGTTGCATTTTAATTTTTTTTTTTCTAGTTCTCATAAAGTTTGTTTTGTTTTCGCTGCTGCTGCAGTTGTTGCAGTCTCGCTTTGCAATAAAATTTATGTGCAATGTTCAAAGTCCAACGGTCACTCGGTCGCGTACACAGGCACACAAACGCATGCACACGCACACGCACACTCACACACACGTATACGCGTCAATAAAACACACGCAAATGCAAGAAGAGAACAAACTTACAGAGGACAGCAGAACAACAACAAAAACTTGAGCTATTTTCAACAGTGACGAAAACACAGCGAGCCAAAGCAGAATGCCGAAGAACGTGAAGGGGTGAAGGCATAAGGCGAATAAAGAAGGAAAAAAAACAAAAACAACAAAAATAAGTGCAAATACAAATATAATCAACAAGGCAACGCACAGTCTCGCAGTGTTAGGCAGAAAGACAGAGACAGAGACAGAGATAGAGATAGTGAGTGTGTGTTAGCGGGGAGCCCTGATACACTGACTGAGCGCGATTAGCAAAACTTTTAATACAATTCGAAAATAGTGGGTGGGGCGGGCAGAGCGACAAATTGAGGGCTGTGAACTAATCTCAAATAAGTGAACCGAAAGTGAAATTGGATTCTCGCTCAGGGCTCCTGTTGCTGGGAAAATGTTGGGCACAACACACACACACACACACACACATAAACATATACATGTATACACATGCATATTTAATGTATTGAGTTTGCAACAGTTTATAAAGTTTTTCATGCTTATTTGCTCGAAATAAATGCCTAGCTTAAAAGCGTTGAAAATTTGCTGAGTTCGCTTGAAAATATGCTCAAGTAATTGAGGTCAAAAAATACACAAATTAATGAGCAATGGTGTGTAAGTATTTAAGAATATATATGTATGTATATGTGTGTATATACTGTGCTTATACTGCATTTGTTAAGTACATTGATTACGTCTAGTTCTCATGCACACAAATCATCGTGCATCATACGTCTGACATTCGTTTATGATAATTTATCGACACATGAGGGTGTGTGTGTGTGTGTGTGTGCATAGATCATTTAATGATTGGCTCAATTAGACTGGTTAACAGTTATGGGAGGTGCACACGCTCAGCACGTGATTCAGCCAGACACGTAAATTTACCGTCTGTATTCACAATTTAAGTGCAATTTATGGGGGAGCGAGAGAGCAAGAGCATTCTTGCTGCGCGACCCAAGTGCTAGATGAACCCGTTCCCTGCCGCCAATCAAACTGCAAAATGCATTGAACCTGTTTGCGCTAGCCCCTTTTTGCTGTTATCTCCTTCGCCTTCGCTTTCATTGCCAAGATGCAGCGAACAACGCGTCGCTCCCCCTTTCTATTAGCATGCGTCGTTCACCTTTCCCCCTTCCCCCACCCTGTTCACATGCAGCGTCATCTTCGTCATCTTTGGCGATCACTCGCCCAGCGCGTGCTCGCTCTGTTAGCAACAACAAGGCACAGCAGCAGCAGCAACAAAAAAGAAAAGAGACAGCAACAATTCTAACAATCTATGGGGGTCTTTCAGCGTCTATGTCTGGCGCTCACTTTGCTTCTTCTTCTTCTTCTTCGTGTCTGTGTGTGCTTTTATTATACATATGTATTTATTTATTTTCATTTGTGAGAGAGTTGAACAATGTTAAGAAATGCCAACGTGTCAAGCACGATTAGACGACATCTACGTAAGCAAAAGCAACAGCAATAGATCAGCATGTATACAGTTAGCTTTTACATAAACATGCACACACACAATTATTATTAATTGTGATCTTTACAGTTGTGTACGTGCTCACGCCTCCCCCTACTGTTTATCTAACATTGCCACTCTAGTTACTCTAGTGTCATCTATGAACATCAAAATGTGTTTCGATCGTAAAATAAATTGATTTGTTGCCTGGCGATAAGCAGCGAGTCATTGGAATTAGTTTTAATTGCACGCGCGGCTTTGCCCCTTACAAAATCGTATGCGTATGTGTATGTGTGTGTGTGTAAAGGCAGAGACCAACAGCAAACAAATATTGAGTACAAAGTCCAGAGCCGGCTCGCACTGCTGCCAGCTGACGTCACTTTCTGAGGCAGAGGAGCGTCTCAGTTACTTTATTCGAGCATCGTATGGCACTTGTTCGTTTCTCTGCCTTCGATTTGTTTGTACCGTTCATAATATTTTCAATTATGGCGATTTATCAACAACCACAACAAACGGAGAGCGGCAAACGACAAGCGACAGACGACAGACGACCAACGGCATACAGCAAATGCCAAAGACACCAAAACACAAACATAACATATAAGCAAAAGCAAAACCAAAAGCATCGTGAGCGATCGCCAAGAGCAACAACACAAACAACAACATTAACACTCACACAGTGTGTGCGAGTCCAAAGTCCAAACGGCATTTCAGAGACCCGAGTCCAAAGTCCATAACGAATGCAATGGTCGGGTTTTCTGCTCATCCGGCCAGCATGTTGTGCGAGTCATAGCCCCCCTCCACCGCAACCAACTTATACCTTCAACAACTATACTTTACACTCGTTTACAATTTTGTTTGTGTTTGCTCTTGCTGCGGCTGCTGCTGCTGTTGCTGCTGCTGCTGAGAGCGAAACGATGACTCTGTTACTCTCTTCTGGCAGCAACACTTGTTTTTTGCTTGCTCCGTATTGTTTACCTTCTGTGAATGCTTGTAATTTCGTTCGTCTCTCTCACTCTCTCTCTCTTGTTGTTGACTATGGCTCTCTTAAGATTTGGACTCTTGAAACTCTTAAAACATGCGGCCGCCCGTCTGTTGATTGCATGTAAAAAAGTTAATAACTTGAAAACAGCAGTGACTGTTGCTGCTGCTGCTGCTGTTGTTGATTTAACGGACTAAATAAAATAACCCAGAGACAACAACAAACAAGCATTTTATGGTATTTATATATACAAATATATATATCTGTATATATACATACATACGTATGTATTACGAAATGCAATAAATGCCAAATTGTGACTGTGACGGCCCCGTGGGGCAATATTTTCATTTCAATTTGTGTCACCTTCGGGGCACTGTTCAATTTTCGAATTTGATAGGAATCACTGCAGCTGCTGCTACTGCTGCTGTATAGCTGCCGTTGACGTCATACGCCCACCCAGTGGGCGTGGCTGTATACAATCTTGGTACAAATTTTACACAAATTATATGCATCTTTTGTTATCGGCCTCCTTAACCACAATTCCAGTCACAAACAGAAATACACACACACACACACAATTACATATGTAGAGTAGCATACACACGCACACACAGATGTCGCCGGCTTTTGTTAAGAGAGGAAAAGAAAAAATAAGTTCACGTTTCGCATTTGCCTTTGATACGATTCGCATTTTATTTAATTTTAGCGAAACGAAACGAACAAAATACACAACTTGTGGACTTTGTACCTATGTACGTTAGCGCCGTCGCCGTCGGCGTCGCAGTCGTCGCTATTGTATTGAATGGATTTAGCATTTTTGCTAGTTTGCCACGTTTCGCGCTTAAAACAAAAATTGTGTAAAAATAAAAAAAGAAAACACTGCAAAATGTTTTATAATTGTATGTAGTACATAGAAATAAACGAGGCAGAGGCTAAAGATTCAAGTAGACATTAAATTTTCAAATATTTCCTAAATTTTATTGAATTTTCATTTAGAACAGTTTTGCTTTGAACGGAGCAGCTATAAATAAAACAGATTCGCATATTTTTAAATGTAAATACACATGTGTGTATGTGTGTGTGTGCGTATGTGAATATGCGAGCGTGTGTTGCTTTCCTTAAGACACGCGGCGAATTGAACTAAAGAACATTTCAACATCAATTTGAATTCGCCCTAAGCGGCTATGCAAATGAAGCTGAGCTTTAACTGTTTGCTAAGCAGGAAACGCCTCAAAGTGCTAATAAAAAAATATAACAAAAGTGAAAAAAAAATATATATATATATTATATTTGTATGAAACCAGGTTAATATATACGCGCCAAAGCCAAAGTCAAATTATTTTAATGTTAACATGAATCGTTATTTATGGGTTTTTTGATTTGCGCTTTTTCAAAGTAATTCCAACTCATCTTATTGCATATGGACGACGATTAACTCTCAATTACCGTTTTCATTTGTGGCAAATTTTCCAATCAAAAGTTCAGTCATTCAGTTAACGATTCATCGTGAATGCGACTTCAACAATCAACTAATTAAGCTGCCAAATGCCGTTGACAGTTGCCTTGCGGTGGCTGCTGCAAGTGAGAGAGACAGAGAGAGAGAGAGAGAGAGATGCTGACTTGGTTTGTATCTCACTGCTGAATGCAATTAATTAAACATAATCCAGTTAGCAGATCGATTTACATGCAGCTTCACTTGGCAAGCGACAGCGCTTTGCCTCGGCCACTTGTAGCTCAAGTCTCAATCTCAATTTGAATCACAGCCGCGCCCCCCGTCGCCCTCTTGCTCTTTCTCCTTGTTGTCTTCGTCATCTGCGGCGGATGTGGAAGTGTCACCCAGGCCAACGCATCCGATACAGACCGCATCGCATTCAGGGTCGCTCCTAGGGGGGTCACAGTTTTTTGTTGTAGTTGTTGTTATTGTTGTTACATGTTGTTGTTATTGCCGTTGCGTGGGAACGTAGCACGTCGCACCGTATCAATTTATTGGTATTTGAAGAGGAAGCCAGCCACTTGAGCTGCGTTGCTAACCAAAATGTATGCACCCAACGAAATGAAGCCTCTCGAGAACCCATGTCAAAGATCTGAGAGACAATATAAATGTTGAATATCTTTACATACTGAATATCTTCACAGACGACTGACTATTATTTGGCTACAGCAAATTTACTTAATTACTGCCAAGTTTATAGCAATGCTAAGGCATTGTCCTAATGACAATGCTAATGCTAATGGTAATAATATTATGGTAATAATATTACAGTAACTTTTCGTATTTGGTACGAAGGTCTTTGACTGAGTTGTTAGCAATGCTGATGCTAATACTAATGCTAATGATAATAGTAACAATAAAAAAGGCATGTTCTTATGCTACTCCTCATGCTCATAATAATGAAAACAATAAAGCTCATGATAAGGCTAATGCCAATGCTAATGTATTGTAAATATTAAGCTTAATGCTAATGCTAATTCTAGTGATAAAGCTAATGCTAATGATTATGATATTGCTAATAATGCTAACGCTAATGCTAATGCTAATGTTAATGCTAATGATAATGATAATGCAATATAATTGCTAATGCCAATACTAATTCTAATGCTAATGCTAATGCTTATAGTAATGCGGAAGCATTTCCTTATGCCTATACCGAATCTAATGCTAATGCTAATGCCTATTCTTATGCTAATGCGAATGGCAATGATAATGATATTGCAAAGCATAATGATAATGATAATAACAATACTGATGCTAATGTTAAATGGCAAATGCTGATTCTTAATGCTTATACTTCTAATAATAATAATAATAGTAAACAAGAGTGTATTTTATAATTAACTCGAGTCTAACTTAAATGTTCCATTTAAAAAGCCATAAAAAACGCGTTCCCCCCAATGGCTGAGTGGGAATACGACCGGGCCGGGTTGCTGCCACAAAATTTTTGGTTTGTGCTTTCGCATCAGCGCACATTTTGCCATGTTTATTGCCAGGGCTAATTCCAGCCACGCCCACACAAACACACACATACATGCATACGCAAAAGTTCATCTGAAATTCTGCGGCTGTCTAATTGGAAAGTGAAAATGTGCGAGGCGCTGACGCGTGACTCCTTGGGAGCAACTTGTTGCCTTGGCCACCCACCTGGCTACCCACCTGGCTGGCTGGCTGGCTACGTGGCTACCTGGCGGCATGCCTCTTGGCCCAGAAGTTGCCTCATTATGCAAAGTGCTTCTTGGCTGGAGTATGGGCCATGAGCAGGGAATGTAGGGTTTGGGGGCGTGGCTGTTGACTGCGTTGACATAACTAAGAAATTTGTTGCTGGAATTTGTGTGAGCTTTGCGAATTTCATTTAATTTCGCTTCGTATTTCTGTTTTTTTTTTGCCTCTTTGCTGACCCAATCGTGGGCTGGGGAGAGGGTGCGAAGGGGTCTCTGCCAGGCTGGATTGCTGTTATATTAAACCGACAACATCGTCAACTGGTTGACTATGCTGATTTGTTAGCCCTGCTACCCATTAGTGGCCCGGACGCACACAGGGTATGATGGACTATAGGATATTTTGCTGGAAATTTTTGTACTTTGAATTTTGCTACAATAAAAAATATTATTTTAATTGAAAGAGCTTTTCTTTTATTTTATTTTTCAATTTTACAGGATATTTTGTAGTTTGAGCCTCCTGTTTTTCTTTGAGTTTTCGTTGTTGTTGCCCGCTGTTGCCGTTGTCAACGCTGACGTGCAGCAAACATTTGAATTTGTTCCATTCGCAATGATGGCACGCTCGTTGCATAAGCAAATATTTCGAGGCCTTACACCCACACACACTCACACACACACACACACACACACACACACACACAACCCCATGCTCACATGCTGCCAGACGCAGTTGCTGTTGCTGTCATAGCAACGATGTTGTATTTGACAAACCCACAGACAGGACAACTGACAGGACATTGTCGACATGGTCCCCACTCGCAACAGCTCGCAGCTCGCAGCTCGCAGCTCCTAGCGCTGTTTGTCGCTGACAGTGGCGCTGTCAAGCTGAGCTGATAAGCTTCTCAAGCGATTAGGTTGCCAGCTCTGCTTCTGCTCATTCTTCTTCTATTTGGTTTTTCTCTTCTTTTTTTCCTGATTCCCTAAGCAATCAGTTTGCAAACAAGTCCACGGATTTCTGCGTGCAATTAATAGATACAAATGTATCTGAAACTGTTGCAGCAATAAATTTTCAAGCAACTTTACTGAACTAACATATTGGAATTTTACGCATTGGGTAAAGAATACATAGATGTACAATAGATATATATCAATCAAGTCAATCTATCAGCTATATATATTTATATTTTAATATCACTAGAAGTTCTATAAAATAGAATAGATAATAAATAGAAGAAGAATAAATAGACCTAGAGTAAATAGTTATGCAGCAAGCTAACAAATCAGCTTGATTGACGAACGATAATTAATTTGTAGCGTTATTTATATAGAGTTTACTTATTGGAGTATAAACTTCGCATGTCATCAGGAATCAGAATTAGGATAAGAAAGCTAGAAATCTAAAGGTTCGTTTAGCTTTAGCTTAAAAGTGAACACAAATGCTCGAATAGCTAAGCGGTTCATATATGAACATCAATCATCAATCAATGCTCATCAGGTGCTAATAAAACATGATCGAGTAGTGGAACTCTATGACGATTAACTAATTTTGCCACAATATGTTAAAGGAAAATAAATTTACAACTGCCTGCACTATATAGCTATGCATAGAGTCAATCAAACAGCTTGATTGATGCGTAAAGCAGCGGCTAAACGGTATGAGATATGAAGCTAAAGTTGACAGAGAGTTGAAAATAGATAAAATGAAAGCTTAAGCCGAATTTCTAGCTTTAAGAAAGCAAATCAATCAGTCTGATTGACGAGTAATGCATTAGACAAACGCTAGGGTCTAGAAAAGTGAAACTTATGGAGGCTAAAATCTAATTATCTAATAAGATAAGATATATATTTATGTATAAATGAATATATCTAAAATCTATTTAAACTTCAACCTTTTTCTATATTTCTAAGATCTATTTAAACTCCAACCTCTCTCTTTATATACACATATATTTAGATATATCTTAGGATATATTAAAACTCCCACCTCTCTAAGCTCTCAACTAACTCCATTCAAATTGCTTGCACTTTTGCAGGTGTGTCACGGCCTGGGCATCATATGTGAGATGCAGTACTTTGGCCTGGAGCCATGGACGCCCAACCAGAAGGAGTCACGCACACGGCAATGGTACAATCTGAGGAATCGACTGCATGGCGACAGCGGCAGCAGCAATGGTGACCAATTGATGCTGGCGCTGCGCGTCAAGTTCTGGGTGCCGGTGCACAGCATACTGCAGGAGAGTGTGCGCAATCTATTCTATATGCAGGCGCGACGGGATTTGCTGGAGGCGCGCCTGTGCGCCCACGACTGGAGCAATGCAGCGAAGCTGGCGGCGCTGTTGTGCCAGGCGGATGGGCTGCGCTTCAATGAGCAGTCGCTGCGCGCCGAGTGCCCCATGCGCATGCGCCGGGAGCTGGCGCAGCAGCAGCTGGCCCAGCAGCAGCAGCACAAGCTGGAGCAGCAGCGCAAGGAGAAGGAGCACGTGCTGAGCTTCAAGAAGCGTCGCCTGTCCAAACAGAAGTCCGTGGAGCACATCGAGTGCTGTGCGCTGTCGACGCCAGCCAGCAACAATTTGCAGCCATCGCCATCGGCCTCCAGTTCGAGCAGCCCGAGCAACAGCAGCAGTAGCCATTCTGGCCTGGACGAGCGTCTGGCCAACAATCCGTTGCGCATGTACGAGGAGTACATAATCCTGCCCAGCGCCACGGACAAGGACAGCGACAACGAGCCGCCCGCCGACTTCTTGCGACAGATTGCCATCGAGCACAGCAAGCTGGCCAAGCTGTCGACCACCCCGAAGGCGGCCAAGTACTGGCTGCTGCAGGGCATCCAGGAGCTGAGCGGCTACGGTGAGGAGCTATTCAGCGGCGTCACCACCAATGAGAGCGCCACGCCCTGCGACATTGCAGTGGGCGCCCATGGCATCACAGTCATTCGTGGGGAAGAAAAAGAAAGGTGAGCTAAACAACTGTGAAGGTTTTACTCTAGCATTATTTATTGTTCTCTCTCCTTGTCTCTCTCTCTCCGACAGCATCCCATTCAGTGCCATTGCCGCTGCAAAGTCGCTGAGACGCACATTTAAGCTGGAGTATGTGGACGATCATAATGATCGCAAGGAGCTGGAAATAAAGCTGTCCAAGCCGCCAATTGCCGCCGGGCTGTATCGCTCGATCACCGAGCGCCATGCGTTCTATGTGTGCGACAAGGTGCGCTGCGTGGTGACGAATCAGTTTACACGGGATCTCAAGGGGACGATTGCGTCCATGTTCAAGGAGGACACCGAGCTGGGCAAGCGCTACGTGTTCGATATACAGCACACATGCCGGGAGGTGCACGATCAGGCGCGTCGCATACTGCACGAACGCGGCGCCATGGGGGCCATCGATGTGATGGGCAGCGGCAGCGGCAGCGGCAGCTGTGATCCGGAGACGGTGGTTGGCTGCGGCGAGGGTGGTGTTGGCGGTGTTGCCGGTTCCATGGCCGGCAAGATAGATTTGGCCATACGCGAGAAGGAGGAGCGTGAGGCGGCGATTGAGCGCTGCGTGGACAGCCGCATCAACGAGGCTATGCAGTGCAAGATCTGCATGGATCGGGCGATCAACACAGTGTTCAATCCATGCTGTCACGTCATTGCCTGTGCGCAGTGTGCGGCGAGGTGAGTTCCTTGGCATGAGCATAACCAAGTTGGTGAATGAAACTAATTTACTTTCCTTTTCCTTTCCCTGCAGATGCAGCAGTTGCCCCAATTGCCGTGCTAAGATCAACAGCGTAGTCAAAATCTATCTGCCACCTGAACTGCGCAACAGCCAAACCGTTGCCAACAGCAGCAGCAGCAGCTGCAGCAGCGCCAGCATCGCTGGTCCCCAGCAGCAGCAGCAACAGTCGGAGCAGCAGCAGTCGGAACAGTCAGAGCAACAACAACAGTTGGATAGCTCAGTCAGCGGCACTGCAGCGACAGTCGAGACAGCTGCACCACCTGGCGCAACGGCAAAGGTGACGACGGCTGCCTAGAATTGGCTGTGCTCCCTGCTGTTCCGGCTGATGGAGTGGGTGTGCGTGCCGATTGTCTGAACGTGATCTCGTCTAGCTGTTGCAATTTCTTATCTATAAATGACCATTAACATTTTCGAGGGAACAAACCAAATAACAAAAGAATAACTACAAAAACAAACGCAAAAACGAATAACTGTAAACAGAAAACAGTAAAACAGCTAGCCTGTATAATCGTATCTTTACTCAAGTATTTTATGGATATATAAACCACGACTATAAAGTGCTATTTAACCCTATCTCTAAGACTTAACGTGTTAGCCTACCTAGTCTGTAATCTATATAGATATATATATATATATATATATACGAATATGAATACGAATACGAATACTAAATGTCTAGCGAATTAAGTGCATCAACTCAGAAAACCTAATGCGAATGTACAACTTGGCTCTTGACTCTGTTAAAGAGGATAAACACAAAACAGAGAGAGAGAGAGAGAAATATGTCCTGAAAAATTGATTCAGGCTAACAAGAAAGAAAGAAAATCAAATCAAGTTAACAAACAGCAACAGCGGCTACTTCTAAAAGTTACTTACAAACAACAAAAATATTTTACTTTAAAAAACAAACAAACATATATGTATCTATATTAACATATATATATAACTGTATAACTTATGTGTAACGTAAACTCGAGATGTATTTATTATATATATATATATAATATACATATATATTTAATGCAAAATGCCTAA
This sequence comes from Drosophila aldrichi, assembly GCA_035045965.1. Lineage (NCBI taxonomy): Eukaryota > Metazoa > Arthropoda > Insecta > Diptera > Drosophilidae > Drosophila > Drosophila aldrichi. Next base: position 18,461 of record JAWNOM010000368.1, on the reverse strand, counting down.
ACTTTTAGTATTTATTAACACTGAAACTAAACTATGCCCAAATTCTCATGTAAAACAATATATATATATAGTCTTGTATGTGTATATATCTATATCTAAATCTATATATATATATATATATAGATATATTAACTTAGGACAAGCGTACAATAATCGCAAGTTTAGTGGAGCAAGTAGTACTAAGTACCTGCAAGAACAGTAAAAACAGCTAATGCTAAATGCAAAAAAAAAAAAAAAAAAAAAACAAATAATAATAATAGAAAAAAAAAAAAAACAAAATGCGATATTAAAACGTAGTCAATAATAAATGTTAACATCTTATACCATATATACAAAATCAACGAATTTATTTTTGTTTTTATTTCTTATATTTCTTATTAAATTTTTATTTATTTTTTTTTTTAGACAGCTTAGATATTTGCAATTGTGTGTGTGGGTTTCCTTAAAAAGTAAATGTATTAAAATATATCAACAAAATATACATATATGTTAAAAATATTGAGGTAAACAAATATTTAAAGTTTAGAAAAAAAAAGTTTTAGAAACAAAATGTTTTAATGAATTTAAATTTTATGATGAATGAATTTTCTTAAATGTTTAAATGGTTTATAAAACTTAAAAGAATTATAAATTCCAGGGATTTCTTACAAATGAATATTATTTTTAATATTATTTCAATTAAATATATCATTTGGAACTGTATTACACATTTTAAGTTGTGAGATTTGAGGCTTATATTGAGTCCTGAAAACTTAAAAAATTATAATTTTTTTTAAATTCATTACAAATGAAAATTAATTTCATTTTATAATTTAAAAATATGTTATGTTATTTAAGATTAGTAAGTGTCTAAACAATGCAACTTAAACAAAATAATATTATATCAGTATTTGAGTGTGTAGAAAAAGTCTAGAAAAATGCAGTACTCGCTATTTCTCTCTTTCTCTCCCTCTTACTAAATCTATTTCTAAATTAAATTCTTTGAGCTTTATTAAGTTAAAAGGAGAGAATTTATACGAGGGTTATATTAATTAGAAATTTGCGAGAAATTTGTAAACAATCATTAGAATTAGCACTGAGTAAAGGAATATATTATGTTTTATTGAAAGGAAATACGCAGGAAATAGAAAGATTTAGAATGTCAAAATGTATTATATTGAGGAGGATTGGAATCAAATTCCATATGCAGGTAACTTAATAGAGAAAAATTAATGTTAGCAACAGAAATGGGAATTATTTAACTTTGCTTTCATTATTAACATTAATTTCTATAATCTATACAAACAATACATTTAATTGCCTTTCCTGTTTCCGTTATTCTTTTTTTTTTAATCTGCAAAGAATATATTTATCATAAATAAAAATAAATATTTCCAAACTGCATTAACATATGTCCCTCATTCGATCAACTCTAATTCATCAAATACCAACTCATTGTGATTTTGATTAACTTGAATGGAAAATTTAAAAACTTCCCGAATCTAACGAGGGTTCCCTATGAAAAAATATATAATTCCGTTAAGGAAAACAAAATTCCAATAAAAGTTCACTTACAGAGTCCATCGACTATGGTGAACATGAGCTTAACGACGCTTAGCTTGGGCGAAAAGTGTTTGTCATAGAGCACCATGTGAAGTTTTTCCTTGATAAAAATATAGTTGTAATTTTCTGCCGTCTGGTAAAGGGGTTTACCCAATGTGAGGGGCTTATGTGAGTGAAAGACATTCAGTTTATGCATAAAACGTGCTAAAAATGAGTTTAATGGTTGAGCTGGAGCAATCTTTGATAATATCCATTTTGAATTGCTAGAGACATTTTCTTTATCCGATATTATCACGAACATCAGGCGGCTCCTTAACTTTGATAAAATCCTTGGTATCACGTTCCATTAGCCTTCGTATCATTATTCAAATCTATACTCGATGTGTTGTTAAGTATTTCAACAACACGTTTAAAATTTGAGCATTCAGGTGCTGCTCTAACTACTAAGAGAAAAGCTGAAGAAAAAATGCTTTTATAAGAACCCATTCAATTCAAATTTAAACAACTTACCACTGCATATGAAAACAGTCAAAATCATACGTTTTGTGGTCATTTTCAGCACATTTCAGTTTGATAATAATTTATTTGTTATATATTTTGATGTTTATAGCACAAGCGTACTAGAACTTGCTTACAGTAGGAGACCGATTAAATGATTTGAATTTTGAAATTGACGCGCTCTATAGTGAAACGTTAAATTATCGGTTAGCCGCCACCACGGATTCTAAGTTAACAGAGAAATGTTAAGATGTCTGGTTAGTGGATGTACACACTGGCTGTAATTTTCGATAAATAACAATCAAAATATTTTCCGCTATCGTTTAAAAATATTATATTGCTTATTTTGACATTTTGACATTAATATGAACATGGACATGTCGAATGCTGCTACTAAATTAATCTAAAAAAGAAATGACAAGAAAGCAACAAGTGAAAAAACAAAAATAAGACAACAAATAAAAAACAATTTATCAAAAACAAAACAGCACGTGTATATAGAAATCAACAGATATGTTTAAAATCAATATGGTATTCAATAATAATTAATGACTACAGTACTGAGATGGCCTATGGTTTAAAACACACTAAACAACAGCTAAAAATATATGTTATTTCTCAATTCATTAAATATCAAATACAGGCGCGAAGCTGTTGTTATAACTTGCAAGTTTCAACATCGATTAAATTATATATCGGCTTAAACGATGTTTGTCGATAGTATTTTCTATGACAAATAGTGTAAAGAATATACTTTTTAGATATCCACAAATAATAATATTTTATGATTTACCTTACTTTAAAATATATATTATAAATTTGAATATATTGTAAATAATATTGTTTATTAATGGTAGAAAGGTATATGCTTAAAAAGTATAATTGTCAATTTCTAATCTTCAATACTTGTACTACTTTAATGTTATATTTTTAATATTTAATATTTTATTCACTATATATATAATTTCTATTTGCCTGTTTCCAATCGGAAGTTCAAATGTATTATTATTTGAGATGAATAACAGATTTATGCAGAGTTGCAATTGGCTAAATTGCGAAGGTTATCTAAATAGCCACGATAGTCGTGCGTGCATTCGATGCTTGTCGCATAACTATCGGTTGCCGTCGCTGCTGTCATCGATAAGTTGACCGTAGTTCGGCGTGTAAATCTAAATGTAAATATCGCCCCGTCTGCGGCGACACAGTGTTATAATAATTTGAGAGTTCGCATTTAAAAGAAATTCTAAAAATATTGCTAACGCCAAGTTAGTGTTGACTGTAATAATTCGCGTGTGCCTTGGCGACAATAGCGCGCAGCAGTAGCAGCAGCAACAAGCGACGGCTAGTGCTCGCGATAGTGCTAAACGTGAATGCAAGGCTAATGCAAACAATTGAATAAGCGCTGCCGACTGCTGCCCGCTGCCGCCGCTGCCTGTCTACCGTTGCCTGCTGTAGGGAGCCACTCGACTGCAGTGCATGGCCGTGCTCCGTGCTGGCCAAATACAAATAGAAGCTAGTGAATAGTGCACGCGGCTGCAGTTGCTCACGATAATTGCAACCAGCTGGTGACGGTGGCCGTAGATACCGTCGCCCGTTGTTCATCGCCGTTGTTGCCGTTGCCGACGTGGGGCTGGGGGCTCCGCCATCGCTTTGATCGTGATCGTGCGTGTCTGTGTTTGCGCTATTCGTGTGTGCGTATGTGTGTGTGTATGTTTATGCAGAGACCACCGCAGTGACCATGACGCGACGCATTGCTCTCAATTCATTGGATGTTTACAATAAATACCTAAAAATGTTTCAATTGTACAATTGCAAAGTGAAATAAAGCGAAAGTCGACAGCATGACAAAAACAGCAGCAGCAAAAACAAAACCAAAACCAAAACCAACGACAGTAACAGAAACAACAACTCGCTCTAATTTTCTCTGACAACAAAAACAACAGCTAGAAAACAGCTGAGAATACATAGAAAAACACTCGAGCAGCCGTCGTGCACCAAGTCGATCAGCCATTTGTGCTCTTAAGCTTTTAAAGCTAAAATTAAGTGAGCGAAGAAATCAGCGAAGCAGCCAAATCAAAAGAAAGCCAAAAGCTAAATAAAAAGCTAAAAGTAATTTTAAAGCTAAAAAGCCACACCAAGTGCCTCACTCTCTCTCTATCGCGTTATCTGTCTATCTCTCTCTCGTGCTCCTAATGTGTTTAAGTGAATTTAAGCCGCTCTTTGACGTCACTTGTCGGTGTTGTTGGCGGCGCCGTCTCTGCCTCTGCTCGCGCCTCTGCCTCTGTGTCTCACCTTGCGCCTGTCCCGCCGTCCTAGCAGGCCGCCGCCACTTTTAATCGCATCGCGCGCATCTTTCCCAAATGCGTTTCGTGTCGGTTTTTGTTGTTTTTTTACTCTCGTCTCATTGCCCCCAAGACGCGTGACTTGGGCTTTTAAGCTTACGAGCTCACATGTACATATGCAACTGCATGTGTGTGTATGTGTGTGTCTGTGGAGCAGCAGCAGCAGCAGCATTTAATTGGATCTGGATCTGGATTATTCATTTGCACACAGGTTTGTATCAGAACAACCAAAACGTACGACATAGCTGAATTAAAACAATAACCAAAGGCAATCAATCGATTGTCTTTAATTTCTTGTTATTTTCTTCGGTTTAATCAATCTTCGCTTTGCGCTGCATTGGTTCAAAGCAGTTTCTGTTAGACTCGCACCGCCAGCAAATTGGAAATTCAATTAATTTAAATTAATTTGACATGACATTCATTGCGGTGCTTACTATACCATGTATGCTCCATAGCGAGCTTGGCAAACATTAGTTAAGCCGCATTAGTTCTGCTTGAATATCGCTTGGCATTCCTCGTGTTACTGAGAAAATGTTTCAGTTAATGCCCCATATACCCCATTTGATGCGCCCTTTAAGCGATTGGCCACTCACAATTTTATAGTTTAACACTTATTCGCTGTGAATTATGAATTTGTTACAACAGTCATATTTGTTTAATTTAATATGCATAAATAGAAAAGCAAAAAAAATCTAAATATAGCCAAATAAAAGTCTGCTGATAATATACAGATAAGATTAGGATTCACAGCTTTGTGAATACAATATTCGCTAACAACGTAACGAAAGTAAAGAGCAGAGGAATATTAATGGGAATTTCCAGGCCATCCTTGAACTCTGTTATAGTCATGACCAGGTGCAAAGTTCTTATCTAAAGATTAACTGTAAAGTAACTTGCAGCAAAGCTTCGATATTTGCAATGTACTTTGAAAAACTTGACACTAGAGGGGGACACTCTAATCTGTCTTTCTCAGATGGTGATGCATATGTGGAAGTTATAAATCCATTTCATATTTACTTAGCTGTCACTGCATGGTTTAGTGCTGTTATCATTACTGTTACTGGTCACTGTTAATATCACTGTTACTTCCTACTGTTGCTGCTACTCTAAGTATTCCTTCTATTGTTACTATTTTTTCCATCTGCATAATATATTCTCATATTCCTTAATAAAATATCTCTTATTATCCATAAACATCGAGTAAATGGATTCATATTCCACACCACTTTCACTTAATCTTATTCCGGCATTTCAACTCTAAATACTTTATGTGATATAATTCTGTGCAAATAATATACTTTAGGCAAATATTTTTATCTTAGCTTAATTACTTTTGTATACACGCCATATGCAAACGTGACGTGTTTTCTTAATAATTCACTTGGGTTTTAATTTGTTTATCAAACTTTATCTACGAACCTAAAACTTTATTGCTCAATTATGTTTCTGGATCATTCTGGATTGGACTTATACGAAAAAATGTGTTAATGATAATCAATTGAACTACAAGCTTACTCATTATTAATCTACCAGGAATTACAAAACATATTAAATTAAAACTCAAATAATATTCCATTCATACGCCTTCAATTATTTAAAGTATCTCCGCAAATGTTATCCAATGTCTGAAATCTAGATTTTTATTGCACATCGCCAGTCATAAAGGAGGAGTTCATAACATATTTCTGGCTATCAGAAACAAGTTAAATCCTTGTCGTTTTATTAAAGTGATGAAATGAAATGAATGCGAAGCCGTTAAAACGGGTATTTGATGTGGTTGGTCCCCAGCGTGGAGCACTTAACAACGGCAAACGACATGAAAAGGGGGAACAGAGAATAAAATAAAAAACAAACAACAACAACAAGAGAACAAAATTATGATTTACGCAATAATTAAATGTCAATTCATCTGGGCCTCGTCTTGTGTGCCGTTTCTTTCTGTTCCCCCTTCACTCTCTTCCGTTCGCTCCATTCCGTCTGCGTCGCTTGCGGTCGATTCGACTGAACTTTAAAAGCGACAACGGTTATTAATTCACCCTGGCTGAAGAGCATTGGGGAGCATTGGGAGCATTGGGTTCCTGGCGCTCAGCAAACCTCTTTTTTTTTGTGTTTTGCTTCCAACTGTCCAACTGGACAACGGACGGTGGGACAACGGAACGACGGAAGATGGGGGCTCAGTTGCGACAGTCGTTAATGGAAAAAATGTGATGCTCTCTGCTCATCTTGTTCTCGATACCCTTACCAAGTGTGTAACATTAATTAGCAACTTATTTGAAAAAAGGCTAATGATAATAATAATAATAATAATAATAATAATAATAATAATAATAATAATAATAATAATAATAATAATATACTTATATTTTTATAAGCTGTGGAAATTGAAATTTTGCGCGAGAGAGAGGGAGAGAGATGAAAATTATTTCTAAAATTTGATTTTTATTTATATATATTTTACATTCTACCAGTTTAATCGGTTTTTGGGATTATTATTATTATTATTTTATTAATTTATATTTTACTCAAATATATTAGGTATACATAGATTTCATTCAAATTATATTAAATTAAAAAGTTTTCAACTTTATTTATCTATAATCAAAAGTATTAATTACTTTTTCAATTTCATGTTATATTCTATTTATTTGTATTTAAATGTTTGCATTTTAATAACTTTACACTCCCAAGGGTATATTAAATTCGTTGTTTCGCAATTAGCTGTTCTCTCATATTTTATTTCGCTTTTGTTTTCGAGGTCGAAAACGTTTTATTTTATTTTTTTGTTTGGTTTGTTTTTATTTGTATTTTATTATTTTTTTGTATAAAGTAGAGCGAGGCGAAAGGGTTTCGGGGAAAATGCTGGGATTTTGGCGACGGGATGCGTGCACATAGCCAACATCGAACGTCCTGCCATAAAATTGCAGGCACGAATTTACGAATTTTGTTTTTGCTGTTTTTTTTTTGCCCTGTTCCTTTGTTTTTGTTGATGTTGTTGTAGCTGCTGTTGTTGTTGCTGCTGTTGCTGTTATTTTCGCAAGCCTTTTTATTTGTCTGAGTTTATTGCGTGGAATTCTATTTAATAAATTCCATTTTATGCCCCCTGCCCGCTGCCCGCAATGCCCCGTCGCTATGTTGCCAGGATTTATATGCAGTTTGTGTTATTTGTGCTGTTGGCCAATGCAAATTTTAAAATTCAATTCTGCTATTCAAACGAACAAATTACAAAACGAAACAACTAAAAATACTTTATGCGGAAAGTTCCGGAATTTTGGAAAGTTCGACAGTTAGTTACTCTGCAAATAGTTAACTGTAAATGTTTTGAAATTAATATGCTATGGATAAATTTGTAAATATGTGGATGCAATAAGCTTTAGTATTAAATTTTCCATGGAACTGCTAAGGTAATTAATAAATCCTAGCTATCCTATCCTATTTATGACGAACTACATTTTAACCTTGCTGACTATTATCATTTGTAAAACTTTGATGGGTTTACTCTAACATCTGACTTCTCGATCGAAACCTATTTATATGCAAAACTTTACACATCATACGCCTGCCTACAAAGCTATTTAATCTTTGGCATGCTAAAGTTTCCTCTTGTTGAAATTAAATTTGATGTTGGGAAACTTTGTTTTATTTGCCAATGCGTTTAGTTTTCCATTTCAACAAAGTCACTAAGAACAGACACAGAAAAGAAAAGAGCGAATAAAAACGAACAATAAAGACGGCAAAGTTTAAGCACCTCAGTAGTAGAGCGAAAAGCAGAGAACAAAAAAAAAAAAGAAAAGTTATTGAAGAAAAATGAGGAACAAATTCCCAAAAAGCGTTAAAAGTTCTCAACAGCGCAACTTTTTTGCGAACCGTCCTAGAAAACTTTCAGTTACTTTAGTTCTTGTTCTATGGAACTTCCGCTCCGAACTCCTTCTATTGGCGTACGAACTACTCTAGTCAAAAGAATAACAAAAACAATGTCAAGAACAAACGGCGATAAGCAATGGGAACTTGCGTTTGTTATGCTCGATTCTTAAAGTTTAGCTGCGGGCGACGCTTAAAGCCGTCAACGTGAATTTTCTTTACGCCGTGTTTTCTATTTCACTTGTTTTTTCTCTCATTCAACTTCGTTTCGTTGGGCGTGGATGTATGTGTGTGTGTGCGTGTGCGCCATGGCTCTGCCAGAAGGACACGAGAGCCATAAAAATGTTTCAGTGCAGCAAAAGTTTTTAAAAACAACTGCAGCAGCAGCAGCAGCAGGAACAGCAACAGCAGGACACGGCAGTACAATAATAACAACAAAATTGTTGAAGTGCATGCCGAAGCTCGCTTGTACAACAACAACAACAGCTCTTAAAAGGCTGGCATAGCAAAAAAGTAGAGCATTTAACTTGGGCGTTTGAAAAATTAAATACCCTTGAATTAAATACTTCAAATAGTTTGTGTTCTGTTATTACATTTTTCAACGTGGACTTTTTTTTTGGTTACAAAGTAGAGATAAAGATTCCATGTTCTTGGCTAAAACATACATAGATGTTTGCTAGTCAAAGACGAATATTTTAGTCAGAATTAATTTAAATAATTTAAATTAAAATATATATTTATTCAGCTTTATTTAATTCTCTAAGAAATAAATAAATGAATTTTAAAAAATAAATAAAAAGACAATATAGTAAAAAACAAAATTAATTAATAATTATTTAATAGTCTATATAATAAATAAATATAATATAATAAACCCAAGCTCACTCCATATTTATCTAAAACTAAATTTGGCAATTATTTAGTGAGCAAATGAGGCCACTTAATATACCCCATCTCTACAGCACAGGGTAAAGTCTATAAAAAGTGGCACATTTCTCTTTCTAGCAGGCAGTTGCTGCCACTAGTCATAACCCATACTCTGCTCTAAAACTTGGCGCTGCATGGAATTCTAAAAAAAAAAAAAACATCGATAAAAGAAAAATAAAAATATATATATAATTGAAACATGGCCAGCTCGATGCACATCGATGTTGCTGATGAGGGCGGAGGGCGGAGAGCGGAGGGCGGAGGGGTTTGATAAATTTGTTGTTTATGCTGATGTTGTTGTTGCTCTTCTTGTTGTTGTTTGTTCAGTTTGTGTTAACTTTATGGCGCTTGTACGTTTACAAGTTTACAATTGTTGGAAAATTTAATTTGAACAGTAAAATAAATAAATAAAGCAATTTAATTACCTGTTACAATAATGTATGTTGCTTTTATATTATCTAGCTGCCTTGGCACGTTTGTTCATTACACCAGCAATTGCATATGAAATTATACACTTTCTAATTATGTAGCTGATCAAATCAGACAATTTACCTGTTAGAGAAATTAAAACTCTCATTTCATGGAATTGTTTTTATTACAGTATTGTATTATTAAATTGTAATTGCATAATGAAGATGAAATTAAATCGACTTTTTATGTTGATTTTCAAATCGAGAATTCACAATAATGCAAAATATTTACACAACCTTTTCGACCTATAGGGTATTGGCAATCAGTTTGTATTTAATCAATAATCTATTTTTAGGTGACTTTAAATATAAATAAAAAATATTAAATTAGTTTTGTAATGTGTTAGTTATTGCTATTGTAGTTAGATGGCTTACAATTTATATTCGTCGCTTGTAGTTTAATTAACATTTTGGGAGGTATTAAACACTAAATTAGTTATATTTATTTTTTATATATTTATTTTATTTTTAATTTACTTTTTTTAATTTTTTTAAAATTATTTTTTAAATTAATTTTTAATTTATTTTTTTTAATTAAAATTTTTTTTTTATTATTTAAATTCAAAATTTAAATTATTTTTATTGTTATTTTATTTTTTTTTAAATTTAATAGACTTAATGATGACTTAAGTCTATATATAGACAAAAAAGTAGATAATATAATATTAGTTGGCTTGGTAGAATAATGGAATAGGCAAAGATAGATTGTAGAGAAACGATCATAAGAAATATGGAGTACATATGTCCTTGCTTAAAAAAATCTTACAAAAAAAAACAATTAACGCTTTAAAATCAATTTCAAAGAGATTTAGAAGATGGGGCAAACTTCAAGACTAGAATAATTTTAGATGAACAGAAAAAGTATTGGGCAGTTCATAACAGTATTAAGGCAACAAACTCCCATCTAATATACTCTACTCACTCAGTTTCAACAAGTGCAGTGTATCTACAAACGGAAATTAGAAACAATATCGTTACTTATATAGTCACAAATATGTAGTATATATAACGTTACGATAAGAGCTAACTACTGCAGTTACATTTAAAAATGCATAAGTGTAGAGGAAGCTAACTCTACAGCTAATGAAATGCTTCGCATTGATCGAGTCAATAATTTTTGTATAATTCTGGAATTCAGAGCTTTATAAAATACAAATTTCGTTGCTCGTTAAGCGGACAATTGCCGGCATTGATAACCTATTTAATCAGAGCCCTGATAACCCATATATATATTGCGATGATCTACGATCGTGATCTCTGGCATCGCGATGCGGGAAGCTTTTATTTTGTATTTGAAATCGGATTCAACGTCGGCGATTTGTCGGCCATTGCTTCGTGTCGACGCGAACTGTTTTCTGATAATTTTTGTATTTTTTTTTTTTTTTTTTTTGTATTTATTTTGCGCATTTGTTTCATTAATATGTATTACACGCTCTAAACGAACATTCGTGAATAAATTTATGAATGACGTATGTGTGGCATCAGCTTCGATGTTGATAAGGCGTAAATGCCGCGCTCATCGGGTAGAAAGGAAAGCCCACACTTCCCCAAACAGAGCAATAAATATACAACTATTTAAAAATATATATTGTATGTTATGCATAAGAGAACGTGGAGCGAATTTGTCTGAGAACCCGATGAAAATGCGTGAATTTGTGTGTGTGCTCAGGTCCACACGAAATTGAACCTGAATATGCTAAGCGATCGTGTGCTGCTCTCATTTAGCAACTGCTCAGCATGCTTTATGAATTATGAAATATTGAGCTTAGTGAATCAAAACTTTACGCGTCAAGTCGTAAATTCCAATTAAAATAAATCAGACGAATTATAACAAACATTTAATTTGAAAGCAATCAAGTGTAAAAAAAAAAAAAAAAAAACTATTGCTGATTGCTGCAGGATTTCCAACTGAAAGAAGACTATTTTAAGTCGAAATAAAGACTATGACTAAGTTTATAAAATATCGAAAGGAAAAACGCTGCAATTTTTGGCATATGATTTCTTTTGCTGTTTTCATTTATTTAAGATATGTTATTTCGCTACAAAGTGAAATTAGACTTAACTAGTTAAAGAACTCTAATTAAATCTAAACTCGAACGTAAATGGCATACATATCAAAAGAGCTCCAGCAGATTATCCATAGTCTCATCTTGAGTAGTTACTTTATGCTCAAGAGATTCATCCAATTAGTCCAATTTGTCTTTCCTTTCGTGTCTCTATTCGATAATCAGCGTTTGTTTTTTCGCAGTTTGGAAATGATATCCAAGTAGCTAGAAACAATTTTATCCACGGGGCTCCTTTCTTCATCGAATGCCAAACGGCTTTTGGCCTCTTCATAAACACTTTTGACCGTTTCATGCTTGTTATAGTATTCGAGTAACTTTTCACGCTGCATCCATTTGACGAGTGTTTCGTGACTCGTTGGCTCGTGCTGGAAGCAAATATTGTAGCGATACTTCAATTCCTCTGACGACTTGTGTTCGTCTATGTTTTCGATATTGGGTATGCGTAGATATGGTTGTTTATTATTTATCCAGGCATGCGTGGGCTGGCGCAGAGCGGCCCAATTCAATCTGAGGAGAGTGTCGTACACCGTTTTCGGATGGCCCAGTATGCCGTGCTGTACATCGATGAGACGCAGCTGCGATCCCGGCACGATATATTCCAGTTCGAGCTCTAATATACGTGGATCGGTGCCAGGATATTTGCGTCTACCGATCAATACAATAGGCACATCCGCAGTGGATATATTTTGCATCTCCTGCATTAGTGGTGAGGTCTGATTACGATAGTTCACGATCCTATTGTAGCGTCCATAGAGCAGTGAACGTTCCGCGGGCGTAAACCTCGGATACTCTGGTCGTTTTGTATAGAAGTGTTCGGAGCGAAAGAGACGATTTATTTCCATTTCTATCACGTAATACGCCCGTCTGTGCAAGGTGATCCAAACGATTTGAGTTGCAACTGCTAGGAATTGATCATACAGAATTCCGTCTGTCTTCGTGGCTGAAATATTGAGCTTGCTACGCAGATGATAAAATTGATGTAGATCTCCATCGCCCGTTATCAGTTCGGTGTAATCTCGAGCGACCAGAATTCGATATTGACTCAAATACGTGGACCAAATTCGCTTAACTTTAGTCGAATTATGTGACTTAATCTGCTGGTATGTGTCACTGAGTTCATCTCGCTGTATTAAGATCAGCTCCACAAAACGCAAAAAGTATTCAAAATATATAATTAAACCATGCAACAGTCTATGCACAATAGGATGGTGCATAAATTCAAGAAACTGCATGTTCAAAAACTCTTTCGGCATTAAAAATAACACTAAATTCCGCACATCATCGATTATCACAGTGTCTGCATCGAATGTGTTATCGGAGCGGACAAACTGTTCTCGTAAAATCGATTCTTCGTCCTGGTTGATGGTACGAATGAACTTATAACCATTTGTGTAAATAAAACGTGTTGGCTGATCCTCTAAGTCGGTATAATGCCGAAAGTTCAGCTCTTCATTTTGTTCGTTCCACTTCCATTTACCAACCCTGTACTTTGGCAAAGATCTTTCGGTATGTATGCGATTCATGTTGGACACCAAGAGATAAAATATCACTGTTATACTTATATTAAATATATGGTTTATTTGATGATTGTTAGTTTCTTTGTTTAGTGATATGTTTTTGGAGATTGACTATTTTGGAATTGACACTTGATGCAAGTGAACTTTTTGTATTCGGATCGACATTAATTATTTGCAAACTCAGCTATTATTCACTAAATAAAATAGTTTCTACTTATTCAAAATCTCTATATGATAATAGGTATTGCAAGAAAATGGTAAAATGGGAGAGAAAGTTAAATGAGCTGATCGATTATAATCGACGGCAAGATGAAGAAGATTATCGATACAAACTTTAAGCTTATACAGCATATGGTATACAGGAATAGAATATCTCTAGCATCAATAATAGAGAGAGAGAGAGAGAGAGAGAGATCTAATGGGCAGAGAGTACAATCAGCTAATCGTAGTCTGGTTATACAATTATTCCCCTGACCTTCAGAAAATATTCTCTAAAATACTATTATCATTTAATTGTGCTCAATTTTCCTTAGGTTTTCGCCTATAAAATCTTACTTAGAAAATTATAGCAAACCAAGAATTCTTTTCAATCAGGAAGTCGCCAAATTTGTTTATGTTTTATGTTTGTTTATTTATAGTTAGTTTAGCTTTTGATGCCAGCATTATAACACTTGAAAAGCGCAATTATAACTGAATGCTGCTATTGGCAAATTGAAAGAAATCGATAAGCATTACTTTAACTTGAAGCAGAATTCCAATCCTTCCATTTGGTCTGTATAAATCTAAACTATTCTGCAAAATATACGTCTTCGCCTTTGAGTACATAATCGGGATTTTCACTCAGCGCAATACTCATTTGATCAACGTCGTCCATCACTTTTGCTTTCTTTTTTCGTAGTCTTCCCATTGTATCCTTAAATTGTTCGACAATCTCATGCACTTGTCGCGTATCGCTTTTCAATTGCAGCTCGCAGCTCTTTTCAAGACTATTGAAAGCTCCGCCAGTGCGATAGTAGTCGAGAACCTTCAATCGATTGACCCAATTCATGAGAACCGCTTTCGAAGCTTGCTCGTAGATGCGATATATTTTGTAGTACTGTTCCAAGTTCTTCGACATTCGCCGCAACGACATATCATTGATGTTGGGTATATTCAGTTCCGGCTGCCTTATCATATAATATGGATCGTAATTCAAAGAAAAGTTCGAATAGCGCACTGATGGCCAGTCTAAAGCAAGGATAGTGTTGTAAAGCGTTTTTGGATGACCCAGAATACCGTGCGATACATCGATCATATACAATTGCATATCAGGCACCATATATTCCAGTTCCAGTTCGGCTATGCGATGATCGGAGCCACGATACATTCGTTCGCCGATCCATAGAATTGGCATATCCTCATCGGCTACATGAAGCAACTCCTGAATTAACGGCGATCTTTGTTCACGATAGTTGACAATTTTACAGTTGCGGCCATAGAGCAACGATCGCTCGACGGGCGAAAAATCCAGATATTCTTTGCGGTTCATTAGAAAGTATTCAGACCGGAAAAGTCGATTCATTTCCATTTCAATAATGAAATAGGCACGCCTATGTAGGGTAATCCAGACGACTTGAGTTGCGTATGCCAAAAACTGACTGTGGAATTCACGATCCTTGATCTTGGATGAGATATGGACGATCTCTTTTGTGTGATAGAACTTCTTCAGATCACCATCGCTCTTCAAGATAACGCTGTAATTTCTGGCTACCAATAGGCGATACTGGCTCAAATACGTTGACCATATTCGCTTCACTTCATTCGTTTGTTCGCTTTGCACCTGGGCCTTCTTGCCGGACAGCTCGTCCCGTCGTATTAAAATAAACTCTACCAGTTGAAGAAAATAGTTAAAGTAAAGAATTAAAGAATGAAGCAGCCTATGGACATCTGGCTGATGGATGAAGGTAACAAACTTCAAGGTTAAGAACTCTTTTGGCATCATGAAGAGCACCAGATCGCGTACATCGTCTAACCCAATGGTGTCCAAGTCATATCTCGCACCGGGGCGAACGTACACCTGACGGAAAACCGTTTCCTCGTGCTGATCGATTGTGCGCAGAAACTTGTATCCATTTGTGTCAATGTACCGCTCACCAGCGTCCCCCAATTCGCTATGTGAGACAAATTTCAGGCAATCCCCCTCTTCGTCCCATGACCATTTACCACTGGGATAGTTGGGTACGGCTGTATCGATATGTATGCGCTTCATTTTGGTAGAAAAAATTCGATATCTTATGAGTATATATTGTATATAGATGAGCATACGGGATATATTATGAATTCGTATTATTTTTTGGAGTATTTGCTTGTTAGTTTCTCTGTTTGGTGATATGTTTTTTTGGAGATTGAATATTTGTTGCTTAGCAACTTACGTAAGTCAACTTTTTATGCTGCTGCTGACAGAATTAAAGTTTTACGTAATTTGATGTTTTGATATATTTGATATTCTAGCTTAAACTGATTATTCCATTTAATTCATCAAAAGCCAAGTCAAAATATCGATAATTTAAGTTGGGAATTATATTATAATATTATATTTAATTTAATATTGTATTGGATATTCCCGTAATACCAATCAAAGTCTAGATTTATATAATTGTTGTTGATTATAATACCAATCAAAATGTAGATTTGTATAATAAACAATAAGTATAGAAATCTAGATTTTCATTTGTAGTAAGGGAATTCGTTAAAATTGATCTTCTTTGTGGAGTGTTAAAGCTGTATATCGATATATTGTATAATCAACATCTGCTTCCAGATTTGAAGATCGCAAGAGTTAAAGTGATCTCTGTTTTTATATGTTGGAACGCAGAACGTTCCTAGGCACTATTTAAAATGAGCAAAGAACAAAGAGTCCTTATATACCTTTGCGTAGGTTCTTCTTGAGTTTACAGAGTTTATGTACATAGTTTATTTATCAATAAATGTTCTCTAATTGTTATATTATTTATTAAGTATTCCAACTAATTGCCTTCATCTTCTTCTCATCTTCTTCAGCTGACTATTATGGAAAAGGCGAAAGCGTACATTAAAAATGAACTTCGTGGCAGCAGCGCACCACTGCAATCCGAGCCAACAGCAACACCACCACCACCGATGCCGCCGGGGCACAGTCAGCACGCGGTCGGCGCAGAGCTGATGCCATCGCCGCTCGGTGGCTATCACAGTAATATGCAGCAATATTATCCAGCGCCTGTCCGGTCGACGGGCCGTGCCTCGGCGCCGCCCGAGCACATGACCGCCTCCGTTTGCTTTGTCTGCGGCGGACACGGCAGCTACGAGGCGTTGCGCGTGCGCGCCAATCCGGAACGACCGAGCGAGCCGCATTTTCCGTTTCTGGAGCGGCACGAGCCGCCGCAGGGTGTGCCGCCCGTGGCCCCCGGCCAAATGTACGTGATGGCCTGCATGCTCTGCTTTCGCCTGCTGCACGAGCAATGGGAGGCGTTCGAGAGACAGAAGAAGCCGCTGCTGCAGCGCATTTACCACATGAAGCGGGTGGATGGCAAGGGCTACATTGGCGCTGATGTGGCCACACAGAGTGAGTATGCGGCCCAAATGCTGGGCCTCAGCGCCGAGCATCTCAGCCAGAACGGACTTGCTGAGCTGCAGAATGCGGCGGCAGCGCCTCCAATGGATCCGTATGCCTTGGGCAGGCATTATGCTGCTGTTGGGGCACCGCCGGCTGTGTCGCCGCAGCATCATCAGCCGCCACACCATAGTACCTCAAGGAACGCCTCGCCCGATTATTATCCTCGCAATGCCACGCCCACTAGCCACAGTCAGGGCTACAGCAATCACAAATACCTGAGCCGGCCGCAGTCGCGAGATATGCAGCTGCCATCGCCCTTGTCGCGGCCGCCCAGCGAGCCGCCAGCTCGTACCCCGGCCGGCTCCAGCTCCAGCTTTGCGCAGCATAAGTTTAAGCTGGCTCAGCATGGCTATCAGCCGCCAGCGCCGCCCCAGTCGCCGGCGCAGTACCAGCCCGCCCAGTACCAGCAGTTGCAGCAGCAGACGGCTGCCTATCACATGCTGCAGCAGGTGGCCGCCGTCTCGAGCGAGCCGCAGGCCCATTACAAAGGCAATCCGTATGGTGTGCTGCCCGGCGTTGGGTCTGGCCTGCCGCTGCCGCTGAGCGCACAGCCGCCCAGCCTGGAGGATGACAATGCCACGGTGCTGGATTTGCGCAATTCATCAGCGGTAAATGCAGCACCAGCGGCAATGCCCACGCCTGTGGTCACGCCCACGCCTCGCAATCAGCCAGGCAATGCAGCCGCATCCACTGGCGAGGTGGGAATCCTAGATCTGTCCATGCCCGACAAGAACTCCATTACGGAAGTCTGCTATGTGTGCGGCGATGAGCAGCGTCGCGGCAGCCTCGTCGAGCTGAGCACCGTCAAGCCAAAGGAATCCCGGCACGGCCAGTCGGTTGCCTACTTTCCGCTCTTCAACGAACAGCATCCACGACCAGCGCGTTCGCGTCCCAAGGATCCACGTGGCATGATTCAGGCCTGCATGCCCTGCTACGAGGATCTTATACAGCAATGGAATGCACATCAGGTGAGCTCAACTAAAGTATTAAACTCTATATGATGATTAACCAACTAGAGATCTATCTCTATGTGATATCAGAATGAATTATATATTATTATTTATTATACATATTATATTTAGTATATTTATTATTATATTTAGAATACTCTCTGTGTACTAAAAAAAATATATATATTGAAAATGATATTAAACTAAGTTAAAAGTTTGTCTACTTGTGGTCAAAATAAGTATATTTTTTTCTGATGGAAATTTAGCTTTGACTTAAATTACACTTTAAAGTGAATTTAAATATCGCAAGTAAAATATAGAAACTTTATGATGTACAAACATATATCAAAATAATCGAAAATGTTTGAATATTTAGTTCATATATAATGAGAATTTAAATATAATAAATAAATATATATATATTTTATATATATACATAGATATATTTATTATACTCATTTTCGATATTGCAGCAGGAATATGTCTTAAGGCATTATATATAGAATATATATTTTTATGTAGAAATATCTAGATATGTATAATATAAATCTATCGTAAAGAATTATTGCCCTTATGCCTTCTATTTTAATCAATAGATTAACTTTGCATTTGGAAGTAAATATGTATGATATTCGAATGATGATAACAAATTCAAATATA